>JAHTLZ010000204.1:30431034-30447177 GCA_023846285.1 Phrynocephalus versicolor
TACCATTCCATCTGACTAAAAATCACTCTGACTTAACACTGGTGGCCAAAAGAAATAGGACTCTGAGTAATGGATTATAGAAAACCACAGGTTATTTTTATAGCTTGCCATGGAAGAAACAAACAAGAGTGCTAGGTAGATCATACTAGATTCAGGCATACACTGAACAAATTGTGGGTGGAGCTATGTTGTTTCACCCAAAATGTTCAAACACACATCATTGTATGAACAGCAATTAAGGCAGTTTTCCCTTCCTGGATTTTACTGGGAATGCAGGATCCTGTATGAAATGCAGTTAGAGTACAAACTGCCCATTGAAGATTATCTCTGGCTGAGGTGCATATGTGCTTCCACCCACCCCTTTTAAAGACATACAGTCCAGAATGTACTTGGCTGCAGCTTTTTAAAATATGTGATTTAAATGCCTTTGAACACAGTCTCCCATTAGCACTCCCTACAGTATTCATTAGGGTCTAGAATGTCATCATTCAGTTGAAATATTAGGACATGTGCTAAACATTTCCCAAGCTTTATAGAATAGCATAATGTGTTAGTTTTTATTTCTGCATTGGAATTTCTCAATGTGACCCCACCCCTCATCTTCCCATTTTCTTTGCCTTCTCCTCTAGGGGGATACTAATACAGTAATACCTTGGTTTAAGAGTGTTTTGCAAGACAAGCAAATATTTCTTCTAATTTTGTCTTGATCAATAAGCAGTGTCTTTATATACAAGCACTGGAGCAGGTCACATGATCACAAGTGATCCAATGGTGGCTCTCTCCCTCCCTCCCCCTGCTGGATTGTGGATGATTGTCTGGAAAGTTCAGTCTCAGGCAGCCTCCAAAGCAGAGGAAGGAAAGAGGGACAGAGGTCTCCCTTGCACCAGCCAGGAGTGCAGGTTGGGGTTTTTTAAAAATATATTTTTATTTTTTTTATTTTTTTCAACATTCTTATTTTTTCAAACAATTTCTAGTCATGGGGCATATAGTCAAGTGTGTACAGGTCTACAAATTCCCACTTTTATTGTCATATTAAAAATGCAGAGTAAAAAACCAGTTGTTAGTCCCAAGCATAGCAGGTTCTGCAGTTAGGTATCTAAACCATGGTGTGGACTTGGACTTCTAGCCAACTTCTTTTTGTGAGTTTTGGCATTTTGTGTGCACAATATGTAGTCCATAGGACCCCAGAATGAATCATCTGTGTCTCCATTATTTCTTTTGGGGAAATTTGCTTTGATATACAAGTGTTTTGTTTTACAAGCATGTTTCTGGAATGAATTATGCTCATAAGCCAAGGTTTTACTGTAATATTGATCACCTTCACCCTTTTTAAATCTTACAATTCAAGCCATTTTCACTATATTATGCAGGACATTTTAAAAGTTGTTGTTTATGCTATTTTTATTACCTCTTGGTCAGCTTCCTCAGCAGTCCAATTACCAATTTCTCTCCTGATAATTGTAGGGAATGTTGTTTCAACTTGTACACTACACCAGAAAGCCAGATTGGCAAAGTGGGAGGCATCATTATTGTGACTATGATCAAGTGATATGAAGACTTCTCTGGCTCAACAATAAGTTTGCTAATGACCAGCCTGACTTTTGTACAATCAGCCAGAAGGTTTGATGGTAATAGGTATGATGCACAGAATTCACAGATCCACCCTACCATTTTATCGGCATATTAAGAAAACCTCCTTCCCATTAAGCAGTTTAGGTTACCAGATGGTCATATTTTTTAAAAATTTATGCATTGATAACATTGAAGAGGGGACAAGAAAAATAAGGAGAAAAGCAAAATATTGTGGGTTAAAGATTATTTCAAAGTGGGCTTGGATGGATGGATGGATGGATGGAGTTCATAGGAACACTGTGATCTAAGGTTTTGGCCCTGAAATCTCAGAAAATTGGATGCAACTGTACCAGAGGGTAGATTTTGTATCAACATTAGGATAAATACCATATGGTAAGTAGGTGAGAATCTTGAAACAGAGACAAGGAAGATCTGTGTTCGGAATACATTTCCTCTTTATTTTGTGGATTAAGCCAAATATTAGATTGGATGCTATGGAAGATCCTTCTAAATCTTCTATTATGACTGGAGACAACAGACAGCTAGATATTCCCTGGGCTCCTGAGAAGATTTAGCATATTCCAAGTATTTACAGGCTGGGAACTGACATGTGGTGTATCCAGTGGGTGTGATTTCCTAAACTGCATTAAATTTGAACTCCAAAATCTACTATTTTACTGTGGCAAAATTTTGTACTAGTTCTGCGTTGTTCCATATAGCCCCATTTGGAATGGGTATGAATACATCCTCACAATGTGGGGTTAATTCTGCAACCTCCCCCCAACCCTAAATTCTATAGATTTGGCTCAGGTTTGGGGATATCAGGAGATTTGTGGACTTGTTCTTAACCCAGTTTATTTCCTACACCAAATCATAACAGGTCCAATAAATGCACTACAAACATTCCTATAACTAAGGAAGCCAGTCAAGAAAACTGTGGTCTGTGTATGTATGATTAGCTCTGTAGATGAATAAGGAATAAATTTTAACACAAGCGTATGAATATTATGTTAGAGATAATCATAGAAACACCTTAAATATTTTCTTCCATTTGAGTTTTATATCATTTCTTTGTAACATCTCAGAGGTGATACAGGATTCCGCTCATTGTTTTATCCTCATAACAGTCTTGTGAAGTAGGTTGGATTGAGAAATAGGGTCTAGCTCAAGGTCGTGTGAACCTGAGTCTCTCCAGTTCTAGAATACAATGGACAGTTACAGCAGTTTGATGCTACTTTGCCATGTTTTCCTCCAACAAAATCCTGAGAGTTGTTGGTTGTTCCGTTTCTTAGAATTTTCTTTTGTGGGTCAGGAGATTGTATTAGATGTCTTCCTCTTTGCATGATTTACATTGATTTTGTATCACTGAGTTTTTCATGACATCTAGTGGCTACAACTGAGCACCACAGATCATTTTAAAGCCTTGTGATGCTGGGAAGGGGAATGAGTAAGAAAAACTAAAAAAGGGCTTGAGCAGTGTCATAAAATTAAATCTGAGTTGTTTCCCCAAATTAGAAGTTGTCAGTACAAATTGAATGGGCAAATGTTTGTTTGAATTAATCTGCTGTGACACATGAGACTAAATGCTTCTTCCTTTTGTAACCAGAAAACTCAAAGAAGCAAATGGTTCATGAATAACTGGAACCATGTGGATACCAGGAACTTGTGGCAAAGCTTGTGGAAGAAAGGGAGAGAGAGGGTTGGTGGTTTATTGTAATTACTTCCTTCCATATGGTAGGGCTATACCCATTATTGCAATGTATTGGAGAAGCCTATGAGAAAATAAAAAAAATCCCTTAATGGTTTTCTGGTTTGAATAAGTACATCACTTGACTGCTAATAGTTGGCATTGGCAGGTTGTGACGACACCTCCCTTTTAAACGTGTGATTGTGATGAAAACGTGAAGTGTAAAGAATCAAGTTATTAATCTTCACAGGATCCTCTTGGTAATGCTGCCGCCTTTTAAATCGACGCCTTATGCACTGGGACAGACTCAGATGTATAACATAAAAATAATAATGATGTTTATTGAAAAAATAAATAAATACAATACTGACTGAAGTTGGTATGCATTGCCTTAAACATAAAATAGATTAAATCAAATCTTCAAGCCTCCCTGTCTTTAATAAACAGTAAATAGTAAAGCCCTCACACCTAACCTGCCTGACTGAACTCTAACAGAGCTGTGCTCTCTCAGCACTCTCAGCTTCCAACTCTCAACTCTTAACTCTCAACTCTCAACTACTCCTCACAGACCAGGCTCCACCCTTTTTATACCATACAATCCCCCGCCCTCCTGCTAGGATTGGCTGATGATTTACATATGCATTTCTCCTGCTTCCAGGGTGTTGTCACACAGGTGAATGACAGATTAAAGACAAATAAGTTCACATATGGTTGGGGGCTTCCCTGTTTTAAATTTAATGTACGTCGGCTTCCCTATCTTAAATTTGGGAGCTACTGTATTAAAATATCCTGTTAAATCAGCTTTACTGGTCCCCACCACCACCACCACCTAACAGGCCTGAAATGAACTCTCATTCAGTCATTCAGTCATTCATTCATTCATTCATTCATTCATTCATTCACAAAAGAGTCCACTCCCCCTCCTCCTAGATGTTCAGTTTTAATGTTTGCACGATTTAGCTGATGGTACTAAAATTGGGACTGGGTGGTCAAGGATGTAGTGGCATTTTTTTGTTGCTGATCCCACAGTGATCAAAGAAACTAGGTGTCCTTTTCAGCCTTATTGTTATTAAGACATATAACACCTCCCAACCAACTACAGAGTAGGTTGCCAATGCAGCATTCCCTAGGATTTCAGGCCTCAAATTTATTTATTTATTTATTTATTTATTTATTTATTTATTTATTTATTTATTTATTTATTTATTAGATTTATATACTGCCCAGTGCCCATCCAGCTAATGGGCTACTCTAGGTAGTGAATATGAGATCAGGGTGTGGGCTCTTCCAATTTCAGAGGGATAAGGAATTGTGCAATGCCACTGTCTCCTCAGTTCCCTTCCCTTGCCCATGGCTTTTATTCATGCTGACACTTCATAGTTGCCACACACATGCAAACACCTTAGTGAGCTAGTGACTCCTCTGCCAGCTGGGAATGGGTGGAGATGGATGTCCAGGCTTTAAAAACAACTCCACCCCCACCCCCACCCCCACCCCCACACCTCAAACCTTCTCCTGCTCCAGGGACACTACCTGGATTTGTCTCCTTGCCTGGATATTTGGAGAAAGAATAGCCATTTCCTGAAACTTCAGCCATTGTCCCAAGGCTTTGTAAACCTATAGAGAGAAAGGTGTTTCATAGAATGTAAGGCTATCTGTGGCTACTAGTCATTATGAGGGCTATATCTTCAGTATCCTTAGCATCCAAGGTGGTAACGTTTCTCGGTCCCAGATGCTTGCAGGAACCATGTTGAGAAATAGCATTCAGGTCCTCTTGGGCCCATCAGGTAGAATAGAATCCATAACTGAGGGAGACATGGCAGAGGCCTTCTTGTGTTCTTAATCCATTCCTCAGGCTCTTTCAAGAGATGGCTGTCCAAAGCCTGCAACAAATATCTGAGGTAAAAGATACATCTTCTGAGGGATAAGCACACTTCCCCAATCATAGTGAACGCAAGAAAGAAAATTCCACAGGACTAAGCAGTCTGGCAGAATCATTTTCCATAGCAACCTAACGTTGGATGCTGTACTTAAACATTTCCCAATGCCTGATGCCTCTGGACTAGGACTCCCATAATCCAACTGTGACCCACAAGCTATGATCCTTCTACTATCCTTTTCTTCCCCCCCTTGATGTCTTGCTAAGCTGTAGTCTAGGATGAACATCTTTCTAGAATGTGAATTTGCAACTAAATTTACATAACTCTGTGATTTCAGGTATATTTTCTGGCAAAGAGAAACACTGACTGTGGCAAAAGAGAAAATTAGATATTGGGAATATATGTTTGCTTCTGTCCAGCCAATCTTCTTGAATACCTGGGTGATCATCATGACTCCTGATTTCTAGATTCCCCTCCTAACTGACTGCTTTTAACTGACTCACTTACTGGGAGAGACTAAAGCACCCTGTGACTAAACTGATACCATGTGAACTATTGCAGACATATCGTTTCTACCACTGGAGTCTTGGAGCTTAACTTGTCAGAGCAAAACTGCAGGACTAAAGTAAGTGCCAGTCCCCTAATTCTTCAGCAAATAAAAGAAAAACATCTCTCTCCAAAGCAAGAATAGTGACATGCTTTCAGTCTTTTCTGTGTGCAAGTGACTAGTTGGTCTACCATTCTTCATCATCAGGTGTGCAGACATTTCACTATCTACAATATATCCTCTTTCCAAAATGTGATAGCATTGAGCATGCCATGGGCATACGATGGGGATGCTGCACACACCTCTGAGTGCCTGTGTGTCAGGTACAGCAGCATTGAGAGTATTCTCATGACAATGAAAAGGTGGGAGGTCTGTAGCCTCTGCACATTACTGGGTTCCAACTCTCACAAGCCGCTGCTTGCATCTGTGGGTGGTGGAAATTATAGGTTATCACTGAAAGGGCCCCTTATTCCTCAATGGCCCCATGCAGGAATCACAGTCTCACAGCAATATATTTTATGTCAGTATACAACCATTCCATACAGCATTGTAGAGTGTGGAAAACACTATAAAGATGTCATCACATTGATTCTTAAAACAAACTTGTGAGGTTGGCCCGCATTACTCCTTCTCCTAACACCGCCTTCTGAGCACCTGGCCGAAGTAAGATGTGAAACTAATATTTATTATTAGTCTACATGTCCACAAAACTACATTGTTTCTGCTAATGAAAGTAGAGATGTTTCTATGGAACAGATGTAGACAACAGAGAACGTGTTTTTAAATGGAAACAAGCTCAGAATTGAAAATTATATTAACTGATCTAGTTTCTTTTTAAAATTGTACTTTCAGATTGAATTTGCTTCATAGCTAAAATAAAATTAAATCTCCAGGTTAAAGGTGCCTGTTTGTGTTTGGACATCAAGTGTCTGAACATCTGTATTAACAAAGAACAGAGTTTAGCAAGGTTTACATCTGAAAGTACCACTCCCAAAGCTGTATTCCAAAAATAATGCTCCCAGAATAAGGATTCCTTATTCTTCAGTGGTGAAGAAGACTAGAAATCTTGGCAGTTATGTGCATGAAGAAGATCCTAGTAAACTTAAAATGAATGACAAATAATGTAGCAACAAAAAAAGCAAATGCAACATAACTGGCTCCATCAACGGAAGTGTAAAAAGTGAAGTTTCCCCCCGCACATGTGTGCTAGTTGTGTATTCAAGCCAAAGAGCCACTGTGGTGCAAGTCCATGGCCATGTGGCCAGCATGGCTGCAAGGAAACAGTTTTACTTTCCCGCTTTTTATGTTGGTACCTATTTATCTACTTGCATTTACATGCTTTCAAACTGCTAGGTCGGCAGTAGCTGGGATTATCAGTGGGAGCTCGCTCCGCTGCATGGCACCCGGGATTCGAACCACTGAGCTACCGACTTTGCAGCCAACAGTTTTCAGAGCCTTAGTCTGCTGAACCACCATGCCTCCTATAACTGAAGTGTATTTCAATTATAATTCAGTTGCATCCTTCCCCAACCTGGTGCACAACAGAAGCACAGGGCTATAACTTCCATCATCCCTATACAGTGCCATGTTAGAAGTCCATCTGATGGTACCAGATGTTACTAGGAATTCATCTGCAGCATGCCTCAGCTCCTGTCAAGTCTGGGGCAGAATGACTTCGGCATACTAAATGTTAAACCAGCAATTTAATAATGCATCCTTTCAGCCAAACAGTTTTGCATATTTCCATGCTAAATGAGAAGTGAAATTCCCAAGATTTTTGTACTGTCGTACATTTTTCTTCTCTTCATTAAAGCTGTGGGACTAGTAGGGAGTAAAGCTGCATTTTGGAACAATCTTGCATTGGTGAAATTCCACCCTGGTTTCCCAATCATTGCACTTCATTTTATCAGAAGATTAACATTCTTCTTCCTGCTATCTTTACAGGTGCCATTCTTTGCTCAATGCTTTGAGGTACTGTATGTTGCATGCTTTGCAAACACCAATGCCGCAGCCCAGTCCTGTGAATAACATTTCACAAGTAGGTTTCTTTGACTGTTTTGATAATAATTCCATAAGAACAGATAAGAGATACATCTGCAGATTTGCACAATTGAACAGATTTGCTGCCTGGCCTGGCCACCTCACTCCATCTTATGCCTCAGGAATGGCTGGGGCACATGAGAAATCAAGGAACTCAAGGGCCAAGTCAGCAGCCTGGCCCTTCTATCCATGTGCATATTTCACAGGTGGACTACATCAGAAAACGTTGCTTGTTGTTTCTGCTTGAACACCCACTTTCTGTTTGAGTTATTTGCAACTCTGCCTATAGTCATTAATAGGTTTGGCTTGGAGGGACTTTTCTGCTGAAGTCTGTTGCTGAAAGCAGTCATGTTTATCAGTTTGCTGTTGGATCTGTCCACAAGTGTTTGGATCTGTCCACAAGTGTAGGTAAAGAAAAAGCATTATATTATTCCAACAACAAATGTATCTGAGTTATTAAGACTGCAAGTGGCAGTTAATGAGAAAAGGAGTGGACTACTCTGGGGAACATGAAGCTATTCTACTCTGCGAATCCTTTTACTTCTGCTGCACAACTAGAGAAATTTAATTTAAAAAACCCTCTATAACACTCTCTGGGCATTCAAATCCACAAACACCTGGGTATGGCAAAGTTAACTCCTCCAGCACAGCTATTTTCAGACTTGGAGAGATGTATTTTTTTAAAGCCTTGCTGAGCTCTGACAAAAACACAAATATAAGATAAAATATTACTGACCAAATTTCCATGGCAAGTTAGGAGTCCTTTAAAGTAAGGTGAAAATTGGAGGATGCTGAAATTGCCTGCTTCTTAGTAAAAAAAAAAAAAACCATGGGATGCCCTGCTTTAACCTTAATGAATAACTTTATTTTTTAAAAATCTGCACAACTCCTGCAAATTGTACTCCTGTCATTATAACGAAGCCAGCGAAAATGATATGACAAAAGAGGTCTGGGTGAATAGTGTACATCCTCTGAAATGTCATGGACCTTGGTACTAGATGTAGTCTCATACATTGACTCAAGTGTTTTGCTGAACAAAACCATAGTTACTGAGCAGTCGTGAGCACAAAGATGTGATGGTTACATGTCAAATGTAAGGACACAGAAGAACATCTCATTTTGCCTGAGTTCCTCTCCTGGAACACTTCCCTCTACAGCAATAGAAACCATGAACAGTACCTCTCCCTAAGAGCAAATAATAAGCATAAGGGGGCTCATTTAGGATCAAGAATAAAGAGGATCCTTGAGTATAATTATCAAGAAGAGAAACACAATTTCCTTTGTCCCTCCATTACACAACCTTCTCAAGGTTCTGGTCACCTCATGCAACCCTCTTCCCTCTTCACATGTCCAACTTTGTTTCTGAACTCAGAAAGTATTTGAATACGTTAGTTTTCCTTTGTGTACGTTCGGGATTGTGATGTAGTTTTTGGTAACTTTAGTTACTCATCTATTCTGATTTCCCTTTAAGAAACTCAAGGCAGTGGTGCACAAGGCTTTCCTCTTCATCCTGGGTTGTATTTGTCTCTGCTGCAACTCTATATAGGAGGGCAGGATGAGAGAGGAACTGGCTCAAGGTCACCCAGTGGCCTGGATTTCCCACAAGTCAGTCCAGCAAATCCTAACCAGTGTGCCACGGGTCACAATCACACCTTTCTGTTACACTGCTGGGCATAAGAACAAAGGAGGAGCCCTGCTGGATCAGACCAAGGGCCCATCTAGTCCAGCTTCCTGTATCTCACAGTGGCCCCACCAGATGCCTCCGGGAGCGCACGAGACAACTGATAGCTTTGTCCTGATACCTTTCCCCTGTGTCTGGCACTTTCAGCTACCCTCTTTTTAAGCCTGGAGATAATACGTATCCCCATCATGGCTTGGAAGCTGCAATGAATTTTTCTTCCAGAAATCTGTCCAGTCCCCTTTTAGGCCAGATGCCGTCACCACATCCTGCAGCAAGGAGTTCCACAGACTAACAACATGCTGGGTAAATAAGTATGTTCTTTTGTCAGGTCCCAACTCAGCTTGCGAAGTTGGTGTAGGCCTATGCAGGTGCTGGGTGGGAGGCAGATCCGTGCTTCCTAGAAATCTATGCTGACTTCAAACCATGCTCTTTGGGTTACTGAGCTGACTTCCTTATTCTTCCCAGGACTCTTAAGCTTCTTCCTATGGATGGCTCATAATCAGCACAGCAGACTTTCCCCCAGTTTGGGAGAAAAGTTCCCTCTTGTTTTATCCACAAACCTCTCTCTATTATAATATATTTTTCATCATAAAATATAATTTTCTTGTTTTGTAAATTCCATAATCTCAATATTTTTATGATGGAGATGCTCATCTCCAGGGCTCCTGTCCTAATACAGTGGTACCTTGTATAAAGGAATTAATACATTCCGAATGAAATTATGTGAAGCAAATTTTCCTTTATACAAATTTCCCATAGGAATGCATTGAAAACAGAGAAATCCCTAATCGTGGCCATTTTTATGTTGTACGGATTTGCCCTATAGATGATTCTGTTAAGCAAATTTCCCCTATCTCCGGATTTTTATATGTTGTACAGATTTTATGTTATACAGTACAAGGGTCCACTGCAAGTCAGAATGCTGAATCTAGATACCACTGCTTGTAAGTTCACACGTGTTAAGGGTTTGTTCCCCATTGCTTCTCCTGTTTTCAGGCTTCATGTTGAACAATTGTCTCAAGCTTCTTATTAAGATGATATTTTCACCTTGCCAGGACTAGAAGACACACTCCAGCAGTACCTCCTGCCCTATTCAGCCCCCACGCTCACCACACAACCATTTCAAGTTTCTGTTGCCACATTCTGTTACATACAGTATGTCACAATGGCAAACCATGAGGAATGTGTGAATAATGGGGAACAGTGATTAGTCACAACATCTTGTGTAACAGTCACACCTCGGTGGACTTCTGAGGCCTGTTGTTGGGCAAAGTGAAGCAACTGCATCAGGCAGAGGATCAGAGTTCTCACGAAATCAGGGTTGGCCTTAACATAAACCATGCCTTGGGTGCAGAGCGTGTTTAAGTGTGCACATATATGCACAACTCACAGCCTTTAAAAAACCTTGTATAGAGATAATGTTTCTACCAGTTGCACAGTGGTCCATTGCATAAGCGGCTGTACTTTATCAGCAGCAGCTGCTCAAGGGAGCATTGACTAAACTCCCCTTTGCTTTAAACAGATTGGTCTCTGGCTTATGCAACCCCAAGCTGGAGACTGAACTCAGTTCTGTGCCCATTGGGTGCTATGAACTGTGTATCTGAAGATCAGTCTGGTCAATGTTGATTGCCTTTATAGTAGTTCCTCGAAGTAAAGCCATGTTCCATTGAATTCTACCTAAAATGAATGATATCAAATAGAAAATGAGGAAAAGAAATATACTTTAAACAAAGAAAGTTGTGTATTCCTTTAACAATGCAATGGCAAGGGCAGGCATTATTAAAGGCCTACCAGCTTTCATTCAGCTGCCCACCAATATTTATTTATTTATTTATTTATTTATTTATTTATTTATTTATACCTGGTCCAGCTAGTGTATATGCAATACTCTGGACAGCTTACAAATGGCAAAAAGCCGGACATTGCAATAAAGAACATAATGTAAAACAAAACAAAACAAAACAAGAGAGCCATCAACATAAAATATAGTATAAAAAGACAAAAAAGATAAAACAAGATAAGATGGTACCATGAAACTTTATTGTGGACATTGCAGGAGGGGAAAAAATGAAAGTCCCCAAAGTCATCACACATTCCAGATTTGTTTCTTGCAGATTTCTCTTCAGTGTTGCTTTATAAATCTCACGTACATCTATCAATGTGTTCTGGGTGTATGTTGATGAAAATGTTCTGCATTCCCATCACAGCTGTTCGGCAGTGGAATATGCTACCATGGAGAGTGGTGGAGTCTCCTTCTTTGGAGGTTTTAAGCAGAGGCTGGATGGCCATCTGTCAGAAATACTGTGATGGGGGTTCCTGCATGGCAAGGGGTTGGACTGGATGGCACCTGAGGTCTCTTCCAACTCTATGATTCTATCATTCTATTAATTTTTTTTTAATGAAAAAAGACAGACAGCTAGAATATTGATACCAAACCTGAAGAAAAAAGAATGGGACCAAAAATGCTGTCATTTTAGCTTTTATATTTCCCTGCAAGTAACAAAGCTTGAGGAAAAGGCATTCCAACCTTTTAGAAAGGGAGGAAAAATTCAAAAGCTTGGAAAGTTTCAGACTACAGCCCGCAGAATTGTGCAGCCAGGAGATTCTATGAACTACAGTCCAAAAAAAAGAGTAACATGTCCAACTTTGTGGGGAAAAGATGCTACAAAAGCTGGAAAACCATCAAAGCATGGTCTGATATGGAAGGAGTCTGTACATTTGGGGAAACCGAGAGGGCTGGAATTGGGAACACAGAGGACCATATTCTCCCTTGGAGCCTAACTTCCAACCCCTGGTGTCTCATAATTATGGCAAAGGCACAGATCCAAAGAAAGGTGGAATGGAGACAGGCTTGAGTCATACTTTACAAAGAAATAACTCTGGAGGAAGTGAGTGCTTGGATGAGCGATTTATTACATTTGGCAGACTTTTAGATTTTTGGCTAGTATATCAAACAAGTCTTCATTTGTGTTTCAGGAGATGGCAGCCACTACCTCTGGGTTCTATTGTTGTAACAGTAGAAATATCATAACCAATGTTATGTTAACAAATAACATAACAAAGGAACTGCGTCAACAGCTCTGTGTTCTCTAATAAACAAAGTCTGGGTTCCGTGTGTGCAGGGGTGTCCAAATTATTAAATGCAGAGAGGAGTATGAGTGGATAAATAATTGTCTGGTTTTAACTTTGGCAGGACTGTGTGTATAAAGACAAGAAAGTGGACTGCAGATTATATGAATATTGAAACAAGAAACAACAGGTTCTACAAACCAAGCACCTAGCACAAGGGAAAGAAAGAACAAAATTGTAGGCAACAAAGAGTTCCCATACACTCATGGGTGAATTGAATTTTTGGTTTCATAGGCTTAATGAAAGATTTTAAGTTGCCACTCCCTTCATTATTTTTTTTCGGAAGTTTAAGCAAGTCCTGCCTTCTCTCTGTCTCTTGCTTTAATCCAGATCACTGCTTGACCTATTTGTTAATACTCCAAATAAGAGTTTACCTAGACATTGGCAAAGTCAGGGTTGTGGCCTTTGCCACCTACAGGGCTGGGAACTATCAATAACAGTTATGTATAGTTAAGTACTGAGGATCAAATTAGATGATCCCTTTCCCTATGTATTGCAGAAATACTGTTCAAAGTTTAAAAGAGTAGAAGTTGAGTCATGGCAACTGAACTTCTTTTCTTGAGAGATCGAAATGTTTTGCTCTCTCAGGAAAAGAAGTCCAGTTGCCATGACTCAACTGCCAGACAACCTCACCTGAATGACTGAGAATCTTCACAGACAAGTTTAGAAGAGGTGCTCACCAACATGTCTATGAAATATGACTGTCACAGCACTTAATTTTCCTAACCTTAGTCTTCCTTTGGAAGCCTGGTTGCTGAACCACCTAACTATAAAGAAATCCCCATTATGAGAAGAGAAATGTGTTAATCATAGGATATATGCATTCCATTCAAAAGCTAATTGGAGTGGAGATCACTGGGTGGTGGGAAGTCAAAATGTCTCCCAACCTCCAGGGGTCCCAGTTCTGAGCTCATTGTTTCCTTGCTGGGAAAACAGAGTTTCATCTTTTCCCAAATGATTTTCCTTTCATTATGAAACAGGAAGCCGGCTCTTGGAAAAGCCCATTCAAAAGTCTTTCAACTACAAATGTGCCTAGGAACCCTGGGGGAAAAGCTTTAATAGCATGGCATAACTTGTTGGGTTGTAACATTTTTAATTTTAATCCAAGAGCTCTCTGAGAGGAGCAAGGCTGAAAGGCAAACTTGCAACAACAGCGTTATGTACATTTGACCTGTAATAACCTGTAAGGCAATGCTTCCCAACCTTGGGTAGCTCTGGTTTCTTGGACTGCAATTCCCAGAAGCCTTCACCACTAGCTGTGCTGGCCAGGGGTTCTGGAAGTCGTAGTCTAAGAACACTTGGGTTACCAAATGGTTGGGAACCACTGATGAGGTGGTTGACAGCCCAAATGATGGCATCTTCCATTGTGACTCTCATCCTCATAACAATTTTTTTCATAACAATTCCAGAACAGTGGAATATAAACTTTTGACCGGTACCACTGCAACACAGGAGTTACAAATCTGTAACCCAGTTCATTTCAAAAGGAGCAGAAGTTCTGTTCCTTCTAGGTCTTCTTAGCCTCCGGTTACTACGAAATAAAACTTTAAAGCAACTGGATAGTAGATAATAGCATGCACATCCCTAAAAATTTATTTTAAAAAAAACCCATTGATTGATATCCTACCTCTCTGTCTTTGATTGTTGTTCTTACAGTAACTTTCTTGAGACTTTTCTGCTTCAATCATAACTTTTCTGCTTTGACTGTTTCTTCGCCAAGGGAAATAATTTGGCAAACCACACAACTTTGCTCAAATTCATTCTAAAATGCAAACCACATAATCAATAGCCTTGCCAGCAACCTTCATTGAACAGACCTCCTGGAATCTTAGTTTTAGCATCCCAGAACCTTGGCACCATCACAAGTGACCCTTCCCAAAATCTCACCCAACCACCCTTATTTCCCCCAGCACTAGGGTCCCCTGCATGCAACATATGGACCATACGTGGCCCACATTTATCCATTTCCCTCTGCAGACTAAGGTCTCAATTTAGTCCCTGTAGATTACGGGGGTGTCCACCGAACACAGGATGGGAACCATGGATATACTGCATATATATGTATGTCGAGGTGTGTCCCAGACCCTGCTTGGGCAGACAAAGGGATAGCCAAAGGGTCTGTGGAGTTGATCATAATCAGGCTCATCTAGTGCAAATAACAAGAACTTGATTGTGGGACAATATACCGGTGGCTCTTAATGAGTGCTTTTGCCTCTGCACCCTCCATCTCCCCCCGTGTTCTCTCCCCCAGCAGGGTGTCTCTGCTTCACTCCCTGCTGGCCAAAGTCCCCCAAGTGGTTGCTGACATCCCATGAGTGCTTTCTCCTACCTCTCTTCAACACAGTGGTCCTGCTTCAGCTTGTGCAGTCTCTTAACTTGTCGTTCATTCAACTGGTGTCATAGCTGGCATGTAGTGGGAGTTGGCAAAGGATGAATAAGGCTGGGCACTGCTGGATCAAGCCAATGATGGACCCCACCACACGTTCAGCCTGAGAAGACAAGTGGGCCTCATGTCCAGCTATAGTGGACTTGTCTGGCACTGGGTCCTGAGGCAGGACATTCTTTAACAAGATCGATATAGCCATTAAGGCAGGACCCCCCAGGCCTCACAGGCCTTCCAGCCACTCCAATTAATCACTCTATATGCCCTCTGCCTTATCTTTTTCTTCTCTCTCCTCTCCCTCTGCTCTTGATTGCTCTCCCTTTGCATTATCCTCTCCTTCTCTTCCCAAAGGTTCTCCCATTTTCCCGCCTCAAGCCACTTCTGTTGGGAACGTAGCCATTGAAGCAGCTCTGGTTCACGTTGACAGTTTGATTCAAATTGATGTGGAAAGAGAATGTGGTCTAGTCCTGTGCAGAGCATACACTGCCAGCAGAAAAATGTATTATAAGTTAGCACAACTCCTACCTGAATATATCCTTCCATGTCAAAAGCGAACAGATGAAAGAGATGAAAGAACTGATGAAAGAGATTGTTGATGAAAAATATTTGAACTAGCACAACGCATGAGGCAGACCAGGTGTGTGTGGCATTAGTAGGGATTGTTTGTAAGAGCTGCTTACCTACTTGAAATTTAGGTTGGTGCGATGTAAGAGTACTCATGCCCATGAGAGCTTCTGCATATTTGAATTTGTTGTTGGAGACAAATTTTAATAAGTAAGGAATCACTATTGTTAACAGACATTGCGTTTTCAGGGTATTACTCACTTGGCGATATCTTCACCAAGATAACACAGCTACTTGTTCTGCGGCGAACAGAGTGAAGAATAAGCCTACAATATATCTATATGGTCATTACGGTGGAATTCTCCTGAAGGAAACATCCCTATACTGTACACTTTTTTTCTTTGAAATATGTATAAAGAATAGAAAAGAATATTTCCTAGAAAAATATCAAAGGAGGTTCATCTATATTCATATGAGCACATTCCTAACCTACAGGAATTAGCGGCATGTGCGTTCCAAGGATGACAACTTTGATGTAGTATAGGCAAGAAAAATTCCATCATTTAGACTATGTTTATTTTTCAGAGTTTTTTTTCTGAAGATACTGGAGCCAAACAAACCACCCTTCTGTATCCTGACCTAAACAGATCAGAAAGCAAG
>JAHTLZ010000204.1:30455497-30486586 GCA_023846285.1 Phrynocephalus versicolor
TCTGTTCTTGATCACCCCAGAGTGCAGGACACACAACAGTAGGCTCAAGTTAAGAGAACCCAGCTATCGGATGAATATCAGGAAAAAACTTCCTAACTGTTAGATCAGTACAGCAATGGAACCAATTGCAGCACCTCAAGAGGTGATGAGTACTCCAACACTGGAGGCAATCAAGGGAAATTTGGACAACCATCTGGCAGATATCCTTTGATTTGTATTCCTGCATGGAGCATGGGTTTGGACTTGATGGGCTTGTAGACCCCTTTCAACTTCACTGTTCTACGATTCTATGAAATACGAATTCACTCATTCAGTCACAACAGAGAATTCAAGTCTGATCAATTTAATGACCATTGGACACACTTAAGATGGAAATGCTTGCAGTTCTTCTTATAGGCCTGCAGGTGGCCCCATTGAAAGAACTGTATTAACAACAAGCTAGGAGGCAGGCCTTTTTCGTGATGGCCTTTGAACTCAACACTTTGCAAATTATTCTTTGCTAATTCACTAAGTGGATGAAGGAATGCAAATATAATAAAACAAAGAAGTGTTGCCCAGTAGGATAAAGTTTTTTATTAAAAAAATTAAGAGTTGTGGAGAGAGACTTGGATGGGAAAGTGCGTGCATGTTTTGATGAGATGAAAACCAAGAGGTGAAGAAGGGAATACGCTTTGTCTGTGTGAATGTGCACACCTTATGCTGCCTTTGTAGCTGGTTCAAAATGGCCACACATTTTGAACCAAAATAAATGGATTTTTGTGTGTGAAAAATATCAGAAACTCTCATGGGTTTGGAAAACTACAGTCTGGAGGTGCAGGACTCAGGGTTGACTCACATTTTCCATTGAGTCATGTGATTGATGGGGGAAATGCAAATCACTGTGCCCCAAACCCATAGCATTTCCTGCAACTTTTTTTTTAATTAATGAGGTTGTTCCTCAGTTACTTTGCAGCAAAACAAGGAAGTAAAGAGCTCACTCGCCTTTGTCTTCCTTAGTTTTACTTCTTTCACCATCTCCCAACTAGGTATATCAGAAACTGATTTTTTAGTTTTATTTTCATTTTAAGTTCTTTCAAGAGTGCCTCTTTTATTTTTATGTATTTTTATACACTGCCTTTTTATATTACACAAATTAAAATACAAGTTTTAGGCTTGTATTTTCTCCGTCTTGCACTCTAAACGCTCTAAAGACCCATTGAAAAGTACAGTACTGTACTATATTCCAGACAGCAAAGGCAAAGTAATAGAAAATCATCATCATCATCTTCAATTGCCTTGCTTGCTTAGCACTGGCAGCCCCAGTTACTGACTCCCTCCCCATTTTTCAATGTGACTCTATAGGATGAAACATTTCTCAGGTAATTTGACAAAATGTGAATATGCGTTCTTTCAGTGATTGTCAAAATAATAAGAATATAAAACAACTATCTCTAACTGTGAATTGTGAGTGCTGGAATTTGTCTGGGAGATCTGTAAGGTATTCTCTCTCTCTCTCTCTCTCTCTCTCTCTCTCTCTCTCACACACACACACACACACACACACACACACACACACAAAACCACCACCACCACCTCCTACTACTACTACTACTACTACTACTACTACTACTACTACACATGATTAAGTTTGTAATTACACATTTGTACAAAGCCAGTGTGTACACCTACTTTTTAGTATTTCACTTGACTAGTTGTTACTTTGATTTTTGTGATGGCTAAAAGAGCAGGCATATGAAGGATGTTGACTGACAGGAGAATCCCCCTACCCCCAAGCAAGTTGTCTGGCAGTAGAATCAGGACAGATTTTCTTTTAAGTTGCGGGCACAACCAATTATGGTGAAACCCATGATTAATGAATAGCCCAGACTCTTCATCCTCATTTGTGCAGGATTCTTCCCCTACTTTTAAAAAAAAAAGAATAGCAGTGGTGGGAGTCTCTTTTCTCCCTAAATATTTGGACCTGGAAGTCTGATCAGCCATACTCATCATGGCTAATGGAAAATACAGACCCCATTAAACATGCAATGCATAGTATCCAGAGGGACAAACATTAGCCACCTGTTTTAAAGCAAGTTCCTCTGTTCTTGGGTAGCTTCCTCAGTTTCTCATATCATATCAACCACCCTGGCATCTTGTTTGACATGCCATCAGTTCTTCCTAATCTGTGATATGAATTCTTGCTGAAATTCTGTTATTGCAAACGAGAATGGACCCTAAGCACCATGAAGAGATTTTAGTCTCTTCCCTACTCCTTTCAGCTTCCTTTTAAATTGTCTCATCCTTCTTGAGACATATTTCCTCTTTTGCAATCACATGCAACTGCGTTGTGCCTCTTGGGCAGCTTTCCAACTTTCTTCTCTTTGCCATCTTTGGTAGCCCTGTGGTCCCAGTTCTGTTTGGTCCACCAACTCTCATAAGGTTTTGTGGACCACTCAGAATTAACTCCTTCTTTAGAGCAGGGCTGGACAAGACACACTCCCATGGCTGTTTCTGCAGGTACCTTATGACCTCACCCTCACCTCCTCCTTGACACCTTGCTGTCACTGTAATTAGTGTCAGCAGGATGTTTGGCTCCTGGTAGGTAAATGGGAGGTGCCAGTGGGGCCCACCCATGGCATCCCTGAGCAGCCCCAGAGACTCAGCATTGCTGACATTTCTGCTCTGGGCCCCTTTGCCTGTCACTCCAATGGGCAGAGTCAGCCGCTGTTTGTTCACAGCACCCTGAAGCAAAGGCTGTTCTGTTGTAATGCAAGTAATTGTATTGGCAGCCACATGGAACTCTTTTGATGACTGCCACTAGCACTGCTCCTCATCATCACCCTTCCCTTCCAGTAGGGTGTGTGCACCATATTCCTTACATCAGATAGAAGGGAAATAGGAAAGGCTATACCAGCCTCACACCTGGAAGCACTGTAAGATGCCCACTGCATGTCTAGGCTTTCATTCAGTACCAAACATTAAATCTTACCTTTGGACTATAGGGAGAGCCAGTGTGGTATAGCAAGTACAGTGTCAGACGAGGATGCTGGAGACCTGCTTTGAATCTCTGCTGAGCCAGGGAAACTTACTGATTGGGTGGCAACAATAAACCACTTCTTGGACATCTCATGTATCCCAAAATGCCTTTATGAGATCACCATGACTCAGAGGCAGCTTGATGGGACCATGAGAGCAAGCAATACACTGGTAGAGCTTTAGGTGGATCTTCCATATGCATGACAACAGTGATTCCCAACTGGTTAACTCGTATGTTCATAGACTGTAACTCCCAGAAACCCCAGCCGGCATATCTGTAGGTGAAGACGCCTGGGAACTGCAGGCCAAGATCCCTTGTGTTACCCAGGTTGGGAAGCACTATACTACAAGACTGGCCCTACCCTTTGACATCCTTGTTTTCAGCCAGTGCATGAAGGACATCTGACAGTACATGCAGAAAGACCCTTTATATTCTGCCTGAACATATTGAGTATGAATTGTGTAGCTGTTGAATGTAGCAATGTGCTGTAGCTCAATCATATGACCATACAAACACTTCATGCATTATTTTATCTGTGAGGAGTAATCTTAATACTCACAGTACTGTACATTGCTTTAAAATATTGCATCATCCCACCCCTTGAACCTATGGTCTCTTAAAACAGCGGCCATCACACTCTATATGCTCCCTTCTAAGTGGTGTGCTAGACGAACTATACAAGAGGATTTGAGCCATTCTGTCCAACCTTACGTGCCTGTGTTGGATACTAGGGAGATTATTAGTACAGCTATGAAGTCTTTGGATGAGAAGGCTTGCAGGAAAACTACAATTTGGTAGTTACTTTTTGCACTCCAATTCTCAAACTCACCCAGTCTACAGACCAACATGTTGCCGGGTAGTCAGGAAATTATAACCTTGAACCATAGTTTTTCTAAGATCTCTGGAATGAAATACATTACTAGAATTTCTCAGTGATGGTTGTAGTTTACATGATAAATCCTAATCCTACAAACCCAAAAGGGGCATGTTGTTTTATAAGCTGTTTTATCTAAGTTATTAGTCTTCATTTCCAGCTTCTGAAACCTGTTTCCTATTTATTTATTATTGGATTTATACCCCGCCCATCTTCCCCAAGGAACTCTATTAGGAAATGTACACTTCTCTTTTGGCAGAATGGGAAAAGAATGCAAAACGCCCCTTTTACTGTTCTTTAAAACTGTTCTTTGGAAAGTCTGAAGTGGCTCACAGCCAAAGAAATGGGTGTTGAGGCGAAAGAGGATATTTGTTTGGAAATCAGGATCTTTCTTTAGCTAGAAAACTATGATTCCTCCATCTCCAGTGACACAGAGGTAAAGCATATAGAGAGCCACAGCACTCTGCCGGCATTGGACTGCACCTTGGGAGATCTTGTCATTAAATTTTTTGGATGGCCTTCGGCCAGTCACTCCCTCACACCTTGCCCTACCTCACAGGGTTGCTGTGAGAATAAACACAGGATGGAAGAGAGCTTGTACATGGCCTTAAGCTCACTGGAGAAAAGGCAGGATACATGTGCAGTTAAACAGCCAAGGATCTAGCCTATTATGTAGTAAGGCCACAAGCATCACCCTTAATTCTCATCTTCATGCTTTAAAGCTACAATTTCTGTGTACAAATATGTACAAAAGCACTGCTAGAGACATGACAATTGCAGAAGAAAAAGTTCATTTGGAAGCAGTAGGATTGGTGGAGGTGCCCTAAGCACATCCGATCTCACGTGATTTCGGAAGCTAAGCAGGGTTGGCGCTGGTTAGTACTTGGATGGGAAACCACCAGGGAAAACCAGGTGCTATAGGCGCCTGGAGTAGGAACTGGCAAACCACTCCAGCATTCCTGCCAAGAAAGCTCCATGGACATGGGATCACAAAGAGTTGGTCATGACTGTAACAACACAACACACACACAGAAGATTGGTGGATCAATCTTCTAATATTCCATTTCCCTAGCAGTGCCAAGACATGCCAAGACATCCAAAGTTGTTTCAGGGACAAAGCTAATCCATTTCATTGTTTCCTGCCAGAAAGGGGCAGCAGCCAAGCACAGGAGCACCATGAGGCCTTTCCTTGAAGCATCTGCACCAATGTTTACATTTCGGCACGCACAGTCAATAGAATCTGCCTAGCATCCAACACAGGCATGAAAGGTTTGATAGAGTGGCTCAAATCCTCTTGCATAGTTCCACTCGCACACCACTCACAGCGTTAGGAAAAGCAGAAAGATAAAACAAAACTATGATCCCTCCATTTCCCCCCTTTAAAAAAGTTAGTTAAGATCTAGGTCCCACTGTCCTCAAATCCATAAAATCACAGGCAGATACAGATTATGACATCTGTATTCTAAATATGAGAGAATAACAATTCTCTCAGCTTGTTACTCTTACTATGTGCCATTTCTGACACATCAAATTATATAAATTAACAAGCTCCAAGAGGTCGCATAATTATTAACCCTACTCAGGTCTTACAAACAAAAGGCCATGGGTTTCCCTTGTTGAGTCAGTCTCTCACATGTTCGGTTTTACCCTTTCAAAGATGTCCGTTCAAGTCTTCTTCTGATTTCTTGGCTGTGGTCTGCATTTTCACTGTGACTGAACAGAGTTACTGTATAGAGAATCTTCAGGACTTTCAGTTTCTTAATTGTCAGCATTAATGTACAGTATTTCTATAACCACAATTGTTGGGGACAAGAGAAGCATGTTTGAGACAACATGCTCTAAACATCTGAAGTTAGCCTTCTGACTTCTTTTCTGATTCTCATTCATTGAAATGGGGAGGGGAACAAAACTATTTTTCAGTTTTTCCCCTCAGCTTCCTGGGAGTGTGTCTATCACTGTTGTTTTGAGGATTACACATAAATAATGCACATGAAACATTCAGCTATTCTACACAGGTACATAATTATCATTATTACCTCTATTGTTAGTCTCTTTTTCAACAAATATATGCACCTACATGTGCTTGGAAATGATGTGTCTGGTAAACCTTAGTCTAATTATTTATTTGTTAAGAGACTTATACCAACACTTTCAGTCCTTCATGGACTCTGCAACATACAGTAGAATGTAATCTGTTCTTACAGACATTTTATAGTATAAATCCAGAATTCATATAGTGATGCATATCTGGCATAAAAAAATCAACA
This sequence comes from Phrynocephalus versicolor, assembly GCA_023846285.1. NCBI lineage: Eukaryota > Metazoa > Chordata > Lepidosauria > Squamata > Agamidae > Phrynocephalus > Phrynocephalus versicolor. The sequence continues at coordinate 30,461,655 of JAHTLZ010000204.1, forward strand.
ATGTAATTCTATTAAAAGAGAGCTTCTTTTGCTGAGCCACACATCATATGGTGCAAAACTAGATATTTCTCCTTCATTTCCTTATATTTGGGAGGCAAAGATCTACCAGATCTACATTGCCACAGTCAGCTTGAACCAGAAAAACAAGTGGTTATGTTAACACTGTCAAAGGAGTTAATGCCAATGTAATGAAGAAAAAAGATTTGTTTAGGCAACATTGGTTTTTGAAATGAAGTATTAGTTTTAAGGTTTTGTGAGCTAATCATTTTTCGTAAGGTGCCCATCCCTATCTGGGATTTGAACTGCCGAGCTGCCAACTTTGCAGCGGACAGTTTCAGCAGTCTAGCCCACTGAGCAATTAACTCTTCCTGTCTTCTGGGGGCATCCTGGGATTGTCCAGTTTGCTCAAGGCCACCTACTGTTTCTTCTGTGATGCACAATGGGAAATTTGAACTCCTAACCCAGCGATGGCGAACCTTTTAGAGGTTCGAAACCCCTTTTAGTGGGTTTCGAATTGCCCAAACTGCAATTCGAAACCCACTAATTTTTTTGCAAAGTTATTGAACCTGTATACAGGTGGCCATGAAGGGGCGATGTCGGGTGCCCACAGAAAGGGCTCTGAGTGCCACCTTTGGCACCCGTGCCATAGGTTCACCATCACTATCCTAACCTCTGGCTCTATGTCCAGATATCTAACTCACTTAGCATTCCAGCTAGCTTTTTATGAAAACCCAAAGACAAAACCCAAAAATACTTCCCTTGTCAATTAGAGCTGATAAGGAAATGGTATAAAATTTTCCTGTCAAAATGCCTCTAAAAATATTTAAAATGCTCTGATAATGTAACTTTGGTCAGTACTGAGGAGTTACTGCTTATGTTACCTAAGTGGTGACTTTTGTGGCTACTGATTACATTACTTTATTCCGAAAAGATGGTCACAAGTAGCCTGCAACTACAGTAATTTTACTCCCAAGTTCCAAATTCTACATATTGGCAAGGGAAGATTCCCATGTGTAGGAGAACATAAATTTGTAAATTAGGCAAGATTTTTTTCCCTAGCTGTACTTGGCAAACCTCTACATCTCCTGTGGTCTCCCCTCTCACTCTGAACCAGGCCTCACTTTGCTTAGTTTTTTTAAAAATCAGATGAGACTGAGTGCAAGTAATATATTTCCTTGATCTCGTTACACGAAAAGCAGGTAACACATAGTTAAGACCAACTGCCTAAGATGCTGCAACTGCAAGATTCCTAAACTTGGAACCACCAAAAATTCTTCCATCTTTAAAAACCAGTGATTACATGAAATAAGGGAGAAGAAATTTGTCAGAAGTCATCCAATTAATGGCAGGAGAATCAACCAGGTACTAAACTCACGTCTTTCTTTGTTACTCCACTATATAAATTCTGTTCAGCACACTGCTTAAAGCAGGGGTGCCCAAACTTTTTGTAAGGAGGGCCAGATTTGGTGGCTGAGAATGTGTCAGGGGCCGGTTGCTCCCCAACCCTGCCACCCCACTGCAAGCCCCACCCACTTTCTTTTAAAAAAGCCGCGGGCCACTCAGGATGGCCTGGCGGGCCGGATTTGCCCCGCGCGCGCGCCCCCGGACCAGACTTTGGGCAGGCCTGGCTTAAATAGACCACTTACAAATAGGCTCCCATTCTAAAAGAACCCAGAAAGCTACAATCTGCATAGGTTATACATATTCTAGGTTAAAAACATTTACTCCCCATCATGGGGGTAAGCAAAGGACTTAATGCACCAAAGTCTTTCTCATTAGAGATGCTGTTAAGACAGGGCTGACACCCAGGTCATTCATTACTAGGAAGGAGAGTGTGTCCAAAGGCGGAGATGGCATTGTGCCAAGTTGCACATTATAGCTGTTCCTCTGATCACTTAAGGCACTAAGGAATCTGATGTCACTTTTGATGAAATTGCTTGAGTGGCCCATTTATTATTGCAGCACCTTCAAAATTTAATGTGGTCCTCCCAAGTTATTCTTTATTTTTTCAGTAAGTAAAAAGTTTACACAGCTGCATTGAAAAAATATTGGATCACACTAAGAAAATGTGTGTACAGTTTTCTACCCTGTTCAGTCAAATTGGATTTAGTACTGGGGCTACAGTTCTTAAAAAGACACATTTTAAAGACATTTCTGAGAACTCAGCAGGACTATTTTCTGAGCAAACATGTAAAAGGCAGCAATCTGTTCCCTAGGCAGGCCTATTTTAAGGAGATAACAACTCACTGAAGGCTGTGGAAATCAAAGCTAGCTTGTTCATCCAGTTGGAAATAATGGTAAGATTGCCATCTCCAGATGCTTGCTGGGAGATTCTCGTAACCAGTAAGGGATCTGAGGTGAATTAACACTTCATGGAACTTCAAAGGCCCATGTTTGGCTTGAAGACTCCAGCAGTCATTATGAAGATTGTTATCAATCATCCCCCTCCCAAATGTTCTCATCAGCTTTGTCTCCCTGATTTCCTAGAAATTGTTGACACCTGTTATCTTAAAGTGTTCTGCTTATATACCGCCCCGTACCACTTCAAGTAGTCTCTGGGCAGTTTACAGTTTTTTAGTTACAGTATGCAGGTTACTCCCCCACCCACCCCAGCAAGCTAGGTGCTCATTTTACCGACCTCGGAAGGATGGAAGACTGAGTCTACCATGAGCCTACTACCTGGGATTGAACCCCAGGTCGTGAGCAGTTTTAGCTGCAATACAGGCAATTAACTACTGCACCACGGGGCTCCTGCGGCCATATCATTTTCCAGAGACTCTTAATCTAGTACCCATGCTTTTAAGGCAGAACAAAAGTTTTTACTCCTACAGCCAACCTCATGAAGACACTTACACCTACCTTTCCCTCCCCAACACCGCTTTCTAGAAAAATGGTGATGTCCCGTTATACTTATCTCAGTGTCTTTATAGTGAGACAAGACATCCAAGCTATTGAAACTCAGCGTTGCCTAGCAGTGACTCGTGTGGAATTTTTGATAGGATATAGCACCGTTTCCATAAATGTTCCATCACTGAGCTATGGCTCTTAATGAAATCTTCTTCCTCTCTCCATTGTTTATTAAGAATAAACAGGTGGATTTCACATTTGTCAACTTGCCTGAATTATATTGCCCAACTCATCCCAGTGATGGAGTAGCTTCTGTCTGTGAAGTAGAAAGGGAGTGGGTCTTCCTTCCCCTACAAACTAGTATGCACCCTTGAAATCTGCATTGTAAGGGCACTCCAGAATCCATGGGGATAATATGCATGTGAATGCAGTTCACCGGTCAAAAGGATTTCCTATCCAGGAACAGAAAGCTGCCCTATATCGGGTCAAAACATTGGCCCATCTAGATCTATGCTTTACACCCTAACTGGGTGTGGATTACTCCAAGTACACGCCACATCAGGAACAGCCACATCATGTAGGATCTCCATATCAGAAAGCCTACATGTGATATTTATCTGGATATTAGGGTGCAGACAAGCTCAGGCATACATGTAGGTGAAGTCCAGTAAATAAGTTCTGTTTTGTAACTGAAGAGGCATAAAATACAGTATGTGAACTCTCTCTTGTGAAAATGTATTGTAAAGATTCACAGGTGTTCCTTCACTGCATTCAGCACTTCTGAGAGACAAGCCCATGCCATCCTGGTTGTGCTGAAGAAGGTGCTTTGCAATGCTAGCTGGCTTTATTGTTGAAAAATGCACAAACAGTTGTTTCATACACAGTCTTAGGACATGAAACTTACACCTTCCAGTACTTTAATGTTCATCCCATGATCTGACTTTATTGGGGGGGGGGGTCAGCCTCATCAAGCCCTGGAAAATAAAACCTCATACATTTTAAATAATTCGTTTAAAAAGCAGCTATGCCAAGTCACGAAGTTAGGTATCTAGCACTGGAGCCAGAGTTTGGGAGTTCAATTCCTTGCTATGCCTCTTGGAGTGGGACACAGACTGGGTGGCCTTGGAAAGCTGCACCACTACAGGGTGTCCCCACATTTCTGAGTATTCTCTGCCTGGAAACCCCCAGAAAGGATTGCCATAAGTCAGAATTGACCTGATAATAATTATGTACTACTGCACTAAGGCAAACATGGAAAGAAAACACAGTCAACGGGTTTATTCTTGTTAGTCTGTCAAATTGCCTGAATTATATTGCCCAATTTGATTTGCACACTGCACAATGAATGTGCACTATAAGTTTGCATATAGCAATTTGAAGCAATTACGCAACTGTGAGGAACTTAACTACACAGCTGTGGAAAGGTTGAGTAAGAGCTGCTCAGAAGTGTAACAAGGGATCTCTTTTGTCCTCAATTTGTCAGCGTGTGGGAAGAAACTCAAGGAATGAGGAAGGACTACAGCAGATGAGTACACTGGGAACATCCCCATTTACAATATAAATATATATTGTGTGTGTGTGTGTGTGTGTAGTGGTACCTCAACTTACGGATTTAATCCGTTCCAAATGCATGCTCTTAAGTCAAACTACTTTTAAGTCGGGGTACCTATCTAAAAAGTTTAAAAATTAGTTAAAAAAACAAAACAATTAAAATAAATATTTGTAAGTCGAGCAGACCATATCTAAAATTTGTAAGGCGGCAGTTAAAACGCCAACATTTTTCCACACTTAAGTTGAATTGCTCCTAAGTAGGGTACCACTCTGTGTGTGTGTGTGTGTGTGTGTGTGTGTGTGTGTGTGTGCATTCTCTCTGTGTATCAATCATAGATAGAAAAATCCATGAGGAACAGGGGTGCTACCGGTATCTGAAAGGTTTCAGTGGTGAAAATAAAGCACTTGAACTAAGTATGATTGCATTTTAATAGTGGGCCATGAATTCTTTCTCAAAGCCACAATTCTAGCTCACCTTCCTACATTTTCCTTTATGGCAGGAATAGAAACCTTCTCATGCATGTTGTATGTGTGTTTGAGTATGCATGCATGTATAAGGGCAAATAAACACACACTCTTTGTGGATGCATGTATTTTTGGATCAGGGAAGATTCCAAATCTGACTTCCTGTAATTCTACGTAACTTTCTTCCCCTACATCAGCTCTGCAGCCTCGTGTCTTCTACGAGGAAAACGCTAGGGCAGCTTTTGCTTCAGATAAGATTAGACCACCTCATGAGCTGTTTTAAGTGGCTTCTTTTAAAACCAGAAGTAATTTTTATTGATGTTTGGTTTTGGGGAAAACAGCTCTGGAAGCAAAAACCCTGGAAAAGTTTCTCCTCATACCTATAGTGTGGTTGGGATTTTGAAAAAATGACTTTTAAAATTGGGATGTACAGAAGCAGGTGTGAACTTTCAAAATCTAAAGACAGTCACGGGCAGCCCCCTCCAGTCCTAAATATTCCCATAGCAACACAAAGCTCTCCAACAACACAATGCTATGAAACTTGTCGTATTTGAAAAGTAGGGGTTCTCAAGTATAATTTAGGTTGCGATCTGAATTGCCATAAAACAAAGCATGCCATTTCATCCCATGGTTCAAACACTGGATGGCTCTAACTTTTCAGTTTATGAGAGATTTCTGAGACTGCCAAAGTGTATCTGCAGTACCAAAACAGCTACACTGGAAGAGTGTGACTTTTAACTCCAAAGAGGATTACTAGAGCAAAACATCACTATGACAAATAAATGCGGAAAGAATTACAAATCTGTATTATTTTACTAAAATTATCCTGAACAGAAATTATGCACGAATGTCTTCTTTGGGAGAAATTTGTTTCAGAACAAAGGAAACAAGATTTATTCTTTGACGTTGCCCATCTTCAGTTACAAAATGGAACCATGAATCAAACTGATTTTCTCAGTGACAGACAAATGCAAAAGGCTTGCATACAAAACTGGCACTGTTTGGTAATTATGGATACAATCTTTAAACCACATGTTCCAAGATTATAAAAAGGGTAGTGATTCTGAAGACAGAGATAACTTTTTAAATACTCCGATTCCAAGGTTTGGGGTGGAAAACTGCATTTCCCTGACAGGCAAAAGTTTTCATTTCACTAACTCTTCATGAATAATGTTTGCAGACACAGACAGAACCATCCGTTTGCTGACTGGGAGAAAGATTGAGTTAATGAAAAGGGCTTCCTTCCCACATATCTGAAAGACTTTGCTGTTGTACAAGAACCACATTAGAATTTTGTATTTTATTTTTTAAAAAAATTAAAAAGCATTGTTATGTCTTAAAAGCAACCTGGCTTCTTTCCATATCCACCACATATTTTATTTCAGGTGTTGAGAAACATGTTGCCATCCTGAATGGACAAGCTGTTTGCCTGTTTTATATGCTAAATGTTCATGCACCAGCTTTAAGGAAATCTGTTTTCCATATTCCTCTTACGATTTAAGATCTTTGAGTTCACATTTTGACTTGAACACAGCTAACATGTCAGAGATTGTTAAGTTAGCTGCTTTCATAATCAGTTTTTCACCATCAACTGTAAAAAAGAGAGAGAAGAGAGAAAAGAAAGACAAAAGGAAATTAATGACAATTTAAAGAACAATATCCGATGTTAAATAATAGTTTCAATATTTTGAAATACTTGTAATACTGGTGCAGAGCTGTCTTTTAAAACCTATAGTTGCATGTGTAAATATATCAACTTCAGAATATTCTTTGCAAAGGGATTTATCAAAAGGTGTGCAGAATTTTTTTAAAAACTCTGAGACCAATACAATGGCCCATGTGTGTGCTTAGAGCACTTAACAATACTCCCAGAAGCAAAAATGAGTATTTTCTTGCAATGTATCTAATACTCAATCAGAACAGTTACTTGCAAATATCTGATGTGAAAATAATATAAATCTATATGTTGACTTTGATGGAAGCCTGATTGTTATTTCTTTCCTTTATAACCAACCTTTCTCCCAATACAAGGACTGCATGTAATTTTGTACATAAAACAGGTGATGAATGCTGCAAGGTACAACTGAAGACTAAGAGAAAGGTTAGGAAAAAAATATCACAAAGCAGTCTCATTCATTACATTCTATTTATTTATTTATTCATTTTTATACCACCCGTCTTCCCGAAAGAACTCCGGGCGGTGAACAAAGAGGGCAAGACAAGCCCAACAAAGGAACAGCACATCAATCAAAACAACCTAGGCCAGTGTTGGCGAACCTATGGCACAGGTGCCAAAGATGGCACTCAGAGCCCTTTCTGTGGGCATCCAACATCACCCCTTCACAGCCACCTGTATTCAGGTTAAATTACTGTATTGGCACTTTGCGGAAAAATTAGTGGGTTTTGAATCGCAGTTTGGGCACTTGGTCTCTAAAAGTTTCGCCATCCCTGATCTAGGCTCATATGACTTTTCCCACATCATATGATTTCCTCCAAGGTCACGTTAAATTTGCTCTATGTCCCCACAGCATCAGGACATGTGCCTACTGCCCCAATTACCTTTTTAAAAAAATATAGCCTAAATCAGAGTAGCTTCATTTGTACTGCACAACTAACTTCTTTAAAATTACAGTGAGCCATCTAGTGGCATCAAAGCACACTGTCACTGGCAGTATCCCCATCCTTGATCTTCCTCGCTTACATGACAAGGGCCAGACAACAGGCAGGGCAAATATAGGGAAGTCAGCCAAGTCAAAGCTTGTTGCAGACTCAGCAGAGACGACAGTATAAAGCTTAAACCCCAATATTACTTTAGAAGCAACACTTCTAACAAAGTTTGTTTTAAAAGAATGGGAAAAGGGGTTAACCGAATGGCATATGAAGTCGGAAACATGTATAATCCTCAAGCCTTCTGATTAAATAGGTATTGCACTCCCAATAGGATTCTGAAAGTAAACTGGGGACGGATATGGACACTTTAAGGACAAATATGGCCAAGCTCTGTGGTCTGAAGACCAAATCTGTTCTCTGGATTTTAAAGTGGGCAATATGCAATTTGTTGTACATCAGCAAGGATTTCCAATTTCCACTAATAACAGCCCTAAATTGAACCACCCCTCTCCCAAACTCTTGGGACTCAGAATACTTCTGGGTTTTGATTATTCAGACCGGCTCCAGATTCAGCCATGCTTAAGAGTACTTTCATGATTTTACAAAAATCATGTCACTGCTGATGGAACTTGGGATTCTACAGAAAGATGTAGATATGTGGTACTTGGTATAAAGGAATTAATTCATTCCAAATGAAATCCTGTTAAGCAAAATTTCCTTTGTACAAATTTCCCATAGGAATGCACTATAACATATTAATCCCTAATCGTGACCATTTTTCTGTTGTATGGATTCACCCCATAGGCGATTCTGTTAAGCGATTTCCCCCTATGTCCGGAAATTTTTTTCTTTAAGTGGATTTTCTGTTAAGCAAACTGCTTGCTTATACAAGGGTCCACTGTATAGATCTCCAAAACTTGGAAATCCCAAGTTCCATCAGCTTGGCACATTGCTGATAGAACTTGGGATTCTATAAAATATATAGATCTCCAAGCGCATCTCCCTTAGAGAATAGTCCAGAGGCCAAGGGCACTCAGCTCAAGTTAGAATATTATAAAATCAAATACAGAGATGCCACATTAATACCTGGGATCTTTGGTCCTTAACAGACTGAAAATATATCCGAGTGCCCAGAGAAGAGAAAATTATTCTGAGCAAGTGAACGAGTTTAAGGGCTAATTTCACACTTCTAAAATTGTGCTGTATGTTAGACATACATCCCAATACACATCTCCAAAATGTGACGGCACAGCAGCAACTGACACTGGTGTGTGAATGTGAGTGGCAAAGCAACTTTTGTAGTGAAATGACACACTCCAAAAGCAGGTGTCTTGCTTTAAAGAGCAGCTGCACTTCTGGAAGCTTCTTTAGAAGCCAAGGTTAACCTCTGAGAGGCCCACTCCTGGGACACCTTGTTTTATTACAACACTTTTGTATAGTGCATTCCATGCCAATCACAGAAGCAGTAGGATGGCCTTGACATAGGAGGTCACCTGCATGCCACCTAGCTCATAAGCCCCTACTCTTGGTGATGAAACAAGCTTCGTGTCTTACCAAATGTGATCTCTATCACAGGTTCAGATCCATCATGCCTTACTTCTGTCTTCACATCACAGTTCATGTTAGTTTTGTAGGACCTCCTTGCAAACACACACTCAAGGAAATGTCTGAAAAGAGGTTTTAGAAATATAGATTGGTAGAACCTACAAAAATACTTTTTCCGAGACAATTAGCTCACATGGGGAGAACTAAAGAATGCAACTGATTGTATCATTACACTGAAGATATCATCCTCATATGAAGCATAAGAGACCATTGATCTAAAGCAGAGAAGCCCAAGAACAAATGTAGCTAAGCTGTGAAGCGGGGGGGGGCACAGATTTATATGCTTGAACACCTAGTTCCTGCCATACCAGTTGCCTAAACTGTGGAATGAAAGTTCTCAAGGCGGGTACATTTTTACAGCAATACTGTATATATATTTCTTCAGGTTACCATGAGCTATATACAAAGAGGTTAAGGTCAGAAGAGGAAATGTTAATTATTTACAACTTTCATAATTTGGAATCAGTTTGCTTGGTTTTCACCTTTGCAGTGGACTTTCTTTGGCCTTAAATGCTTGGAAACGACAGTGGATTATTTATGGCTCAGAAACAGCTATGGAGGCTCCTATAAAATTAGCACATATCTGAGAGGTAGAAGTTGAACCAGGAAAGCTTTCACACTGCCCAGAAATTATTGCCTGCCCTGCAGCTCTGAAACTTACAAGCTGAATGACAGAAATGGTACTTACCCAGCTGTCCTGCTCATTCACATATGCAGCAAAACTGTTTTCCCATATTTAGTACCACTGAGTTTTCCTTCCATATTATGGAGTTACTACTGCCTCCCAACTCCTTCACTTGGGATTACTCGGTAATTGTTCAAATCTGTCAAAGTTCTCAGTCATCCAGGCAAGCCTATCTGGAAGTTGAGTCATGGCAGCTGGATTCACAAGTGAAAGGTTTGGATCTCACAAGAAAAAAAGTCCAGTTGCCATGACTCAACTTCGTTATTCAAATCAGAACACACAGCTTCAGAACAAGGTGGGCTTCTTTCTTTCTTTCTCTTACATAGAAGTGAAGAATGTAGAAATCCAGAGGACATCATTGCAGTCACCTATTTGAAGCCACACTCTTGGTGGGCCATTTCCTCGTTAAGTCAGCTCAATTATTTTGCTTTATTTAAAGACGTTTCTAATGCGATTTGAGCTTAATTGAACTGTATGTCAACTGGTGCACAGTTACCTTTTTATGTCATTTACCTTTGAATGTAATTTAAGATGCCCTTCTAACTCCCCATTCTTAATTTCCACATGTCTTAAATCTTCTGGGCTGTATATTGTAAGCCACCTCGCGTCCTTTTCCAAGGAGGAAGGTGGGATAAAAATAATTAAAATAAATAATAAATAAATTTAATGTTTAACTTATGTCTTTAATTCTATTCTTTTAATATTGTAAGCTGCCTTGCATGGAGAGAAAGTCGGCCTATAAAACCAACTCACACGATTTTAAAATCCGCCTGAATTTAGGGCAGTTTTAAAAGCCCCTTAGGAGAAAGGCAGGATGAAACAAAACGAAATAAAAACAAATCTCCCTTCCCCTCAAGGGCTTTGCATATCAGGAAGCGAGGTTATACTTGCATAGTAAGATTTTAAGCCCGTTCCACGTCCAACCCCCTTCCTAAAAAAAGAAAGGAAGAAAAAGAAAGGCGCTCCTTCTACGCAAGGGAGCTTGCTTCCGAGGAAGCATGGCAAGGAGGCGGCTGCTCTGTTCCATGCCGCGGGGTCCTCCTTGGGCTGCCTTTTCGAGGCAGAGGGACCCTCCAGGACCCCGGCGCCCCTTCTCACCTGGTGCTTTCCACGTTGGTCTCGAAAGGGCAGAAGCGTGCAAAGATGGTCTTCACCGCCTTGAGCGACAGCCCCACCTTATGCGCCAAGGGGGCCGGCGGCATCTTGCCGAGCCTTCGCTAGTGGTGACCCTGGAAGACCAAAAGGGAAAGAAAGCAAGGAGGCGGCCAATCAGCGGGAAGCCTACATTCCCCAGGAATCCCTTCAACAGGCCCGGAACCGAGGGCCTCCCCCACGCACAGCCTTCTGGGAAACGTAGTCAATCGTCCCCCCGTTCTCTCCCCCCCCCCAGGTTTCTTGCGCTTGCTCCTTCTTTCGGATGGTACACTACTCTTCGTCAGCAGCGTTCGCTTCATACGGAAGTTGAATTAGGTTTTCTTCCCCATGGTACAGAAAACATATCCGGCTAAACTTTTGGTTTTTTGAGAACACTTTATTCGATTAGAAAGAAGTCACTGTTTTGATAGGTGAAATTAAATTGCCCCTTCATTGGTAACTGGGTGGAAGTTTTAGGGTGGGGTGGGGTTTTTTGCCTTTTTTAGATTAGAACATCTCATGTTCTAATGAAACAAAGAAAAATCCCACTGGAAGTTGGCGGGGGGGGGTCGTTTAGGCGACACAAAATCCAAAGAAACCGAACAAAACAAAAGACAGAGATAGGCAGGAACTCTCTCAATACCATTTGCAGGGAATCGTGAGCAGGTGAAGACATCTGCTTGGGAATACCCTGAAGCAAATGGTGAGCCACTGTGTGAGACAGAATGCTGGGCTGAATGGGCTGCAGCCTGTTCCAGCAAGGCTGCTCTTGTGTTAAAAATACGTGGCACCTTCAAGACTAACTTTTGTGGACACAGCAGAATGAAATAATGAAAGGTGTAGCCCACAGGGCTGGATGTGGTTTAGCTATCTGCCTTTGGAGCCAGCATCTGGTATATTACAGCTTTTGGAGGCATTGATCTGTTGAGAGGCAGGGTGCAGAGTCTTGTGATAGCTGACATAGGAGCTCATTCAGCGTACTATGTATATAATAGCTTTTGAACTGCAGAGTTGAAAGACACTCCTGTGGATCATGGAGTCTAGCCCTGTGAAAGAGGCAAAGTGGGGAATGTCTGTGAAGATTCTCAGTTTATCTGGAAGCTGAGTCATGGCAAATGGACTTGCCATGACTCAACTTCCAGACACAGTGGGGAATCAAACTCCCAGACTCTGGCTCTGCAGCCAGAGATGTAAACCACTGAGCTATCCCATAGTGTTAGAAAAATAAAACGGGAGCAGACACTTTCAGGTTATGGCAGATTTTTTAAATGGGGATGGCTGACTACTGTACTACAAAACCCATTGTTATTTGTGCCTCTACAGATTAACTTGGCTCTGCTACCTACATAATTTTTTTAATGTAGGGAAAGAAATGGCTGGATAGCTCAATTAGATTAGATATACAGTACTGTATGGCTTCAGAACTGGATGCTAAGAGGTTCCTTCTTGCTATTAGAGTCAGCCTTTGTAGCCTCAGGCAAACAACACATCCCCAGGGCACCCCAAGAAGAAGGAAGTAGTAAACCACACCTGAGTATTCTCTAGCTTGAAAAAACCCAAAAGGGTCGCCATAAATTGGAATTGTCTTGGTGGCACATATTGGTAAAAGAAAGAAATTATCTGTCACTGAACCCATGTAACTCCTCTGCCACAAGATGGCAGAAGACACACAGTTTGGAAAAGCAGTTTATTATGGCCTATGTCTTCTTGGACTAAAGCCCACCTCTGTCAGATGTATGAAGTGGCCTCTAGGCCAGGGAGGGCTACCATATGTCACAATAAATTTGTTGGTCTTTAAGATGCCAAAGGACTCTCTTCCTTTCAAAATAATAGTTTTAACATGGGAACCCCTTTAGAAGTGATATAACAATGTTCTGTATACCATTGTTAAGACTGAATGAATTATTTGAATGAGAAAGGTTTTAGGCTTTCTTTCTTTCTGAAAACATAGAAAAGCAGATTCATGATTAATTCTAAGAAGCTGATAATGCATGCAATGAACATGATAAAACCTCTGCCTACAGGATATGATTCAAAATAACAACACATACATGTAACTGCTTTGTGTGATTTATAAAGATTCAGCTTCCTTGTACTTATGAAATATAAGGATAAGTATTTTTATCTGTGATACCCAGTGTGACATAGTGGATAAAATGGCAGACTATATTAGATGCCATTGATGGCTGCGGACCCCAAGGCCTATAAGACATTGTGGATTCTCAATACTTAGCTATGTGGATTTTTCAAATCAACCATAAGGAAACTAGAGGATTGAGTTTGCAAAAGCTGAGCGGGGCAGTTGAAGACAGAACATCTTGATCTCTCATTCATAGGGTTGCCAATAAGTCAGAAGTGACCTAATGGTACATACAGTAACAAAAACAAACCAGTCACCTGAAGAAGCCAGATAGACTGGCAGATGTATCTTAGTTCAACACAGTGTCATAATGTGAGGTGTGCCATGGGGCAGTCTCTCCGGGTGCAGAATATTTAGGGGGCACAAAATTTGGCCCACACAGCCAGCCCCTCACTTCCTTCCCACTCCCCTCATCACCTCCCTATCTGGTTTGGATTGTACATTTGCAGGGATTTAAGAGGAGAGGCAGCAAGACCAGGTAGGGAGGCTGTGGGACTACAAAATCCAGCACTCTGCAGTGCCAGATCAGGGCCTCTGGATTGGGAGCCAAGGCGCTGGACTGTTGAATAATTGAGGAGGAAGTGTCAGCAGGGCAAAGAAGGGAGGTGACAGGGCAATGGGAAGAGGGTGCGGGCAGGCTGTAGCAGTAGTGTAGTGTGTGGAGGACACAGGTATGGTTACATGAAATGCAACATTTTTACAGGGCACAAAATTTGCCCTGTTTGGGGTGCAGGCAACTCATGCTTTACCACTACACCTCAGATCAGCCAGACAACCTGCACTGGCTTACAGGACTCATAAACATCGGAGGGAGCTCCTGTTGTTAACCCCAGCTCCTGCCAACCTAGCAGTTTGAAAGCATGTAAATGTAAGTAGATGAGTATGTACCTCTGTAAAAAGCAGGAAGGTAAAACAATGTTCAGTGCGCAGAAATGCGTTCAGCCATGCCAGCCACATGGCCATGCACTTGTACAACCCTGGCTCTTTGGCTTGAAAATAGAGATGAGCACCGCCCCTAGAGTCGGACACGACTAGCAGGCATGTGCAGGGGGAACCTTTACCTTTACCTTAATCATGAATTAATCCTGTAGAGGGTATGCACAACAAAAATGGGAGGCATACCAGGTTCCTTGGTTCAACATCCTGTTGCACGCTACAATCATAGAAAGTGATTGTGATCATAAAATTGCGATTGTACTGTATAAGCATTTCTACCCAACTCTGGCAGACTCCCTGTTGCATGCTTAGTCTCACCTTGCTTGCAAGATTGGTTGCGTAACAGGTTGTGTAATCCATACGGTGGCTCTGAGCAAGAGCTGAAGTCTCTTTTTAAACAAAAGCACCACTCCCAAACCAAAGTACAGTGGTACCTTGTATAAAGGAATTAATTCATTCCAAATGAAATTATGTTAAGCAATTTTCCCTTTATACAAATTTCCCATAGGAATGCATTGAAAACAGAGTGATCCCATTTTTATGTTGTACAGATTTGCCCCATAGGCAATTATGTTAAGCAAATTTTCCCTATATCTGGATTTTTTTATGTTGTACACATTTTATGTTATACAAACCGTTTGTTGTACAAGGGTCCACTGTACTGCATTTTAAAAAGAGAAAGTATTTAACTCATGTTTAAATAGCAAAATATCCAATAAAATACTCTAAATGATGCTAGACACTTTCCATTTTCAGCATCCTGCACCCAGACAGCATCTTTCCTAAAAGAAGTGTCGATATTGGTAAATAAATGAGGAAAGTCTTTTGAAAGACTGTATATTACAGATCTAAATAAAATCTTTTTTTATATTGCTTCAGAGATTAGTCCAACCAATTCAAATTCTGATGCCAAGATTCATAAACCACTTGCATGGCTGGAAATAAGAATTAAGGTCACATATTCCTTCTTTGATTGCCCTCCCCTCCCCTTTCCTCACTGTTTGCCTGTTTTGGTATGAAGATTCTAGCATCATAAAGATTGTACTATTCCTATTGTGTCGTCTACTGTAACTCTTTCCACATGGAGACTGTGTGTGTAAAAGTATCTGGTAAAGTGCATTTTGTTGTTCTTAAGTACCAAAATAAATAAAGATGAATCGGCCTTTTGAGGTCTTAGGCAAATCAATGGAAAATCATTGATGCATGCCTACAATAAAATAAATTTAGGGCCAGAATATGAAGCTGTATTTCTTGTATTATTCCACCGGCACAACAAACATTTTCATTTCACTGCTTATAGATTGTTGGAGATTTCTTAACAGCTAAGCAGTTATAATAAGACAAATTCTTCACTATAATTCATGGATCACTACATTTTAAGGTTTGCCCTCCCTACCCCTAACCCAAGGTTCAAATGGAATATATACATCAAACCATGTCGGATATTTGAGCCTATTCAAAAACCAATGTTTATCAAAAATTCCTTTAAGAGGAATCTAGCCTAGGGATGTGGTATAAGAGACCTCGGCCTGTATGTTATGTTCAGAATCAGCCACATTATTTGCTGCAACCAAGCAAAGCTACATTGTTGATTCCAGGTTAAAGGCCTCTTTGCCAATGATGGCTGTGTGAAATCCACATAATTTGACTTAGCATTTATTGTCATTTGGTCATGCTAGGTCTAGGTCTAATTCTTCTATTCACTGTACCCTCTTTCAGTTGTTTCTTCTTGCTGTTCTCCTTACACTTCCAAGATTCAGTCAATACCCGTAAACCTCACAGCTGACAGTGAGTTTCATCCTATAGAAATCCCTGCCTTTGAGCATGTCATAGTCTCTCTTCTGATACTTGATTTGTGTTTCAGTGTCTCTCTTTATAATACTGCTGTATGGACGAAGTATTGTATGACTAAACAGCTTGTGGATCCAACTGCTACCAATGTCCTAATATTTTTCGTCTAGATCTTGCTTGTTCTATATATTTCTTCCCATAGTACAGTAGTTAAATATATGTCTAATTGTATAAACAAGCTAACACTGTAATTCTATATATTATGGATGATTTCTGTAAGGAGCCCCGTGGCATAGTGGTTAAATGCCTGTAGTGCAGGTAAAACTGTGCTCATGACCTGGAGTTCAACCTTGACCCAGGTAGCAGGGTCAAGGTTGACTCAGCCTTCCATCCTTCTGAGGTCGGTAAAATGAGTACCCAGCTTTCTGTGGGGGGGCAATATGTAGCTTGCATACTGTAATTTAAACTGTAAACCGCCCAGAGACTACTTGAAGTGGTATAAGCGGTATATAAGCAGAACACTTTGTTTTGCTTTGTGTTCCCCTTAGTAATATGTGTTCCCCAGAACTAATACTCTCCTTTATCCAAATATATTCCCTTGTACATTTTCATATTTATGGACAGTATGCATGGTATTGCTCCATTTTGTCTTCATAACAGTGTGGTCCATTACACTGAGCTTTATGGCTTGGTGGGAATATGTAGCTAATACTATCTCGTCCAAGTAGTACATTCTGGCCCTGAAGGAGAAGCTTGAAGAAATGTAACTTTAGAAATCAGAATCCAGCATATTTTGACATATGAAAAGATCACAGCAGAATCCAGTCTGTATAGACCAGTGGTGGCGAACCTTTGGCACACCAGATGTTTTGGACTACAACTCCCACAGTCTTTTTAACACAGGCTTGGAATTCTGGGAGTTGTGGTCCAAAACATCTGGAGTGCTGAAGGTTTGCTACCACTGGTATGGACCATAATATAGCATAATATGGAACTGGACACAATATAGCTAAAGTTAAGCACTTTTAAAAGAGAGAAAGGCTTAACTATTGGTTTGAAATAAATCATATTTACATATGTTCAGCAGTGGCCAGGTTTTGCCCAACATTTCTGAGACAGTCATCTTTGACATCTTCTTCCAGTAACCCACAAAACAAGACTATGAAAAGCTAAGGTAGCCTTGCTGATCTAGGAAGAGGGGGTAAAATCCAAGGGTGGGCAATACCTCCATTAGGAGCAAACAGAACACCAAGGAAGTTTGCCCAGTCCTTGAGCTGAAGGGCACATGGTCCGACTGAACCCCCTCACAGTTGCCTGTTTACCAAAAGTACCGGCAACCCATGGTCCAAACAAGGTGGGTGTTTCATCCCACCAATTCATAGTGGACACCTCCCTTTCAGCAAAGGCCGCAATGCCTGCAAGTCCATGTCCGTAAGTATCTGCCATCTGCTATCTTTTGAGCAAGGGTATCCTTCTCAAGGGCCTCCAGCAAAAGAGAAAGTGATTACTCCAGAGAACTCCAAATCAAGGAGGCTCATGCTTTTCCTTCAACAGATGGCTGTCTGGGGTCCTGCAGGATAAGCAGTTTCCTATCGAAAGGAGTCACTGATGGCTATTTTGTATCTACTTTCTTTCCTTAGTCATATGTGCTTTAGTAGAAGGACATGTAATCTAATATAAATAATGTACATTAGTCCTCCGCTTATCGCAGAGTTTACGTTCCATAACCGCCAGTCATAAATGAATATCCATGATATACTATACTGAATAAACAATATATACCTCTGTCACCGTCACCCTCCCGGTGCTGCTGCCACCCCTCTACAAGGCTGCTTTGGATGGTGACAGCAACGTTGGCAGCTGTGGCGAGGGTTGACAGTGGCGGTGAGGGGGGTGACAGCAGTGCTGGCAGCAGCAGTGGCAGCAGTGATGGTAACAGTGGCAGCCAGATTACTGTATTTTATATATACCATATACCACAATATACTGGGACCACAATATATATGGATCACAATATATTCATACAGTAATAAAATAAACAGCAAATGAAATAAGCTCTACTTTTTCTTCTTGGATTTGGAAGTACAGTGGACCCTTGTATAACAAACAGCTTGTACAACATAAAATTTGTACAACATAAAAAATTCCAGAGATAGGGGAAATTTGCTTAACATAATTGCCTATGGGGAGAATCCGTACAACATAAAAATGGGATCACTCCATTTTAAATGCATTCCTATAGGAATTTGTATAAAGGAAAATTTGCTTAATTTCATTTGGAACGAATTAATTCCTTTATACAAGGTACCACTGTAACTGCATATCTTAATGAGGCCAGACATTATTCAGTGTTTTCTTATGTATGTATTAGGCTTGATTCCAGTGTAATAATTAAATGTACAATTATTTATGGAATATGGATAATCTATTAGAAACCAAGCTTATACTTTTTACAGAAATTTAGAGCTAGTATTGGTCATTTCATTCATGTCTACATCCCATTCTGTTTTATATATCTATGGCATGAAACCAATTTATATATTGATATACATAAAGTATATTAATGTGTTTAATGTGTTATGTTTTTTTAAAAATGTTGATTTATTTATTGGGTTTTTTTAAAAGATATTTTATTATTAGTTTTATGTCATGACATGAATTGGTTTATTTATGCTCTTGTTTATGTTCATTTTTATATTTTATAATGGAATTATGCTATCTTTTGGATTTGTTTCTTACTGGATTGATTGTTAGCTGCCCAGAGTGGCCTTCTGGCCAGATGGGTGGGATAAAAATATAATAAATAAATAATTACTGATTTGGATACAATTAGAACTGACCTGGTGAGACTTTATGACCAATATCATTTGATATACTTGAAGTATACAGAAGCTTGGATGCAAGTCATTTAATAAATAAAGTAGGACTGGGATTGGTCCAAGCCCCCTACTCCACCCCCCATAGATGGTAAAAATTCATGTATCAAACACTATATAGTCCATAGTCTCTAGTGTCCAGTTCTGGTGAAAGCACCCTGTAAAGAGATATAAATAGGACTGAGTCTCTCTCTGTGTGTGTGTGTGTGTGTGTGTGTGTGTGTATACATTCATGAAGCTATTTTAATTCTTTAGAAAGAACAGTGAATACATAGTCAAGGTATGCTTCAGCTGAGATGTAGACATGGGCACGGAGCGGTGAAATTCTCGTTTCCGTTACGGTTTGTCGTTTCCGTTACGTAATGGGTAACGGTAACGAGAATTACTCCGCTCCAGCTCGAACCCGACCCAATAAAGATAAATTGGGTCTGATTTGTTGTTGTCGTTCATAGCATCGTGGCGATTGCGCGATGCCAAGCAGCACAGAAAATAAGTTTTAAAAATAACAACCCCCCCCCCCCCCGATTCCCGGCCAAAAAAGCAGGCGGAAATATGCCTGCCTCAGTGAGGGCACCTACCAGAGAGGGGTGGTTTCTGGGGGGGGGGTCCCCGGCCTTCCCCCCTCTCCTTTCCTGGGCTGCTTGCACCAGGCTGGGGGGGGGGGTCATCCTCGTCGTCGTCTCAGTCTATGCCATGCGGTGGAGGGGGATCCAAAATGGTGACCGCAATATTTATTTTTAAATCGTGGTCCAAAAACCCACCAAAGCACAACAGATACATGTGAAAATTAGGTATTTTCAATGCCTGATTTTTTTTAGTAGCAGCAGTGGGTTTTTCTTGCAATAAAACGTCTCCATTGATTTTATTTTATTTTATTTTTATTTTTATTTTTTACACCTGCGCATGCGCAATGATGGGCTGGCCATGGGATGGGACCATGCAAATTTTTGGAGCCATTCCACTAATTGCATGGCCAGGTTTTGACTGAGACTTCTGGATGTGCCAGAGGGCATAAAAAGCCCACCAACCCTAAGCCTAAGCCTAAGCCTAAGCCTAAGCCTAAGCCTAACCCTAACCCATATGCCAGTACACTGTTCTTCTTAGTGGGTCAGAGGCACCCAGAGTTGCAGCCCACTAACCCACCCTAACCTTAACCGTTACCCTAAGCCTAGCCCTTACCCGAACCCCATCCCTAACCCAGATTTGTACGCAAGTACACTTTCCTTCTTAGTGGGTCAGAGTGATGCATCGAGAGGTGCCTCCACTCCAGAACCCACTATCCCTTCCTAAGCCTAACCTGTACGCCAGTACGCCAGTATGCTTTCCTTCTTAGTGAGTCAGAGAAGCGCTGAGAGAGGTTCCTCTGCCACTTACCCCCCAACCCTTACATAATGTAATGTATGGTATGCGGCGGCTACACATTACGCTTCCCTTCCCTTCTTAGTGGGTCAACTCAGAGGCACCCAGAGAGGTGCCTCCCAGAGCCCACTTACCCCAACCCCAACCCAAACGACAAACGGAAACGGAAACGACAAATTTTTGGAAATTTCCGCAACAAACAGAAACGACCCGAAAAGGGCCCGTCCCGACAAACGACAACTCGAAACGTCATTTTTTCTGGTTGTGCCCATCTCTACTGAGATGAAATCAGTGGAGATGAATTGTTAAACTGCACCCTGAACTCCAATGAATTTCAATGGAACATACAATGTGCTGTGTATACTGTACTTCTTTCAGGTTGCACACTGTGGACACGATCCACGGAAGATTAATCATGACAAAATTCCATTAAAGTAAGTGTTGCAATGTATTGCATACTTCCAGCTTCAATGGAAGTTGTGAATTCATTTGCTTAGGATGGAGTTGAACATTCTGCTCATTGATTTTCTGTAGAAAATAATACTGCCTAATTTTTATTGGACTGCATAATTTTTATTGGATCTTACCAGTGCTGCATGTTAGAAGGGAAAGCTTTTGATTTGGTCTGTTGAAACTGAATTGTGATTTGTAAGTATTTGGGTGCACTGTTTGCTGTTATCCATCAGGAAGATGATTGCTCTGATAACAGACATGCTTGAAAGAAATAGCTGCTGGAAAGCCATATGTCTGTGTTCAGTGATCTCTTCCTGACATCATCTGTTCCTGAATGCCACCAAGTTAATTATATCCAACGTGTAATCAAATCAAAGTCACATGCAGTCCTCATGGTTCATTGGCCAAAAATTCACATTTATAGTCAGGTGCCTGAGCAGAACAGCAGGAATGTCATTTGCAGTGGTAGTTGCAGTGTGTCTAAGCAGGGTGGGCTGTCTCTCATTCTGATATAAATCCAGCATTTTGTTCATGGTCACAATGAAAATATCTTTCCTTTCCCTCCCCCATGAAACAACCTAAGATTCCAGAAAGCCAGCTCCAAAGGGACTCCCAGACTGCTGCTATTGGCATTGGGATATTTTTGTTGCCTCATCAGTGATCCACATTGAATCCTGCCATCTGCATTTTCCTGTATTTGATATGAGCAACAAATCAGAGTAGAAGCCAAACTCAAACAAAGTCATTTACTAAAGCAAGTAGAGAGAGGATGAGGAGTTGTAGAATAATTCCAGTGTGTATTTTTGTGTCGGCATTGAAACAAAAGGCAAATAGTCCTCACAAGAAGAGAAAGGGAAAACTGCCATCTCTTTGCTTTCAGATGGCTAAATAGAGAGCCTGAAGGGAATACAGAGTGTTGCAAGTGGAGAAATTCCAGTTGCTGTCTGGATAATAACAAATCCAGAGCTGGCAGATGTTAGAGCTTGCCAAAGGGTAATAAAGGAAAGAGTGATTGTGCCTCTCCCTTGCACTCTTTTTTTTTTTTGGACGGCTATCAATAATCGATGTCTTGAAATAACGAAATGAATACTCTATGCTTTCAGTTCTACTTTCTAATAAATAAATTTCTTTTATCTTTATTCCGTTTAAATCAGTCTGAAAGCGTTAGCTAGTTGGCATCAGCGAAAGAGAAAAATTTGAGGTGGTGCTTGTCAATAGCCTGTGAAAGGGCTGTCTGATGCCTGAGAAACTGCTGAAAGCAATTACAAAAGTGGAACTGGTGATACCTATAGGCTACTAGAAAAATAACAAAAACGTTGATAATATTTCAAGGGTGAAACACTCTTCCTCAGAGTAATACCAATAGGTTATAACAGGCATGTCCAAAGTCTGGACCATGGGCCAAATGCAGCCCATTTTCAAATTCTGAGTGGCCCACAGCCTTTTCTCCCTGCCGCCTCAGCCTGCCATGCTGGGTGGAGACATCAGTTTGTAGTTTTGCCTCTCTCTGTCCCCCTAGCCAGCTGCCTAGCCTACCTGCCCCCAACTCCGTTGCTGCAGTATCCTCCCCACCTCCTTGCATGTGCGCTTATCCAAAGTCCGGCCTGGGGGTCAAATGTGGCTGAATGGTTGGCCCCCACACATTTTCACCTCACCAAATTTGGCCCTCCTTGCAAAAAGTTTGGATACCCCTGGATTATAATACAGCAAAAGATGGATTTTCCAGGAGTTATTTCTTAGATGTAAGATGGGGGAAAAAGCCAGGCAGTTTCTTAGTTGAGGCTCGGAGCTTGGATGTTGTAGGCTGCATCCGAAATGAAGGGAGGGAGGTGTTTTTATTGCCCCAGTCCTTCCAGAGACATGTTACAGTTCACAGTACACACATTCACACCTCTCCTCAATGTGGCTTATCGAGGCCAATGGCCCCTGCCTTGCTAGTGAAGGGGGAGGGGGGTTGGTGCAGAAGGCCCATGCATTTCATTTGGGGATTGGGATAAAATTTGGAAAAGTCCACTGATTGTAGCCAATACTAGTATCTCAGTATTGCTGAAGGCAATATCTCCATCCCTGGTGATCTTTGGCTCCTTGCACTGATGACATTCCGGAATCGATGCTGAGTGCCTTAAATACATATTTTGTTAACTATCTCCAAAGCAGAGACTAGGCCAAAACTGTGGTTACCCAAAGTGAAGTGGCTTCCTTAGGCAGGGTTATTTTGGAGGTCACCAAAAAGCAGCAAATTGTAAGCTTGGGTGAATCTCACTTTGGATGTGTGATTATGGGGGTGAAGTACATTAGGCTTGCTCTATATCATGGAGACATCAGCCTTCTTTGCCTCCAGTGGCTGCTTATGGGAACCTGCTTCCTTTCTGTAATAGCACTGCACCATTTTTCTTCAACATCTAATTCTGCAGGGAAACAATCATTTTTTTAAAAAAATCTTGATACTTGAGCTTTCTGGCTGTTTAAGGTTAAATTGACCTTTTCTCTCCCTCAGGATTAAATGGGACCTTTCAGATCCGTACAAGCATGGAATGGCTGGCTACCAGACAGCTGGGGGAAAAGGGTTTTTTTGGACCAGTAATATTAGACTGCCTGCTGGTTTTGTTATTAATGTGATTTTGTTATTATGTTTATAATTTTTTCTCACTTTTATTCTTATTGTATTATTGTCAATCACCTGGAGTTCTGGTTAGAAGATGGGTGTTATAGAAATACATAAATATAAATAAATTAGCTATCTGCATCAACATGAGGGTGATGACAAAAGTCACATCATGGAGAATCAGTGAAAGACATCCAAGGTGATTTTGATACAATTGTATTTGAACCAGTATAGATGCCATTTAAATAAAAGTTTAGACTCTACCATAGATACAGTAGAAATGAATGCAAATGCCTATTTTACACTTAGAAAATGTTGGTGCTAGGTCCATTCTAAAAGTCAGCAGCAGCAACCAGCATGAGAAAACATCAGCTTCTTTGTGCATTTAGTTTGCCTGCTAATTCTGTTTTTTTTTAAGCAATATAAAATTGTCTACTGAAGATATGAGAATTTCCTGGGAAAGTCCTGCCAATTGCTCCAATAATTTCCAGAATATTTTTAAAAAACCATCACAAATAAAAGTGTCAGCAATACAATATACTTTCATTCACAATTCTGGATTTTTAAGAATATCAAAAATTCTGTATTGCTTTCGAGATATTTAGAAACCTTCAATTTCAGCCCAGAGGTTTGGGGGGGTTGTTTTAAACATGACACTTCCATTCACTATTTCTGCTCTTTTTTGTGCAATTTCTTGACAAAAGTATACATTAGTACAATGAGAAGCTGTCAGCAATGGGGAGGGGAAGCATGAGGATAATACAATGAACTCTTGAGAAGGGCTTCTTTCGCACTTATTCAAAGTCAGTCACGACCCAGCTGTTACCATCTGCCAGAGAGAGAGTTTGGCAGGAAGATTTCCCCCCCAGTGTCTGCCAAAAGCAGGGTGGTGGTGAGGTGGCGGTGGAGAAGTCCTGCAGAATGTTTTCAGACTACATTTCCTTAAGAAATGAAAAAGGGTGCATTAGGTACTTTTTCTGCACAGATGTCACTTTATTTTATTTAAATTATTCATATGCTGCCTTTCTCCACATAAAGGTTCCAAGGTGGCTTAACGGCAGTTAAAACAAAGTTTTTTTTTAAAAAAATAAACTATATAAATATAGCTAAAAACAATACAACAAACAGTATATTAAGATTAAAACATCAAATTTAGGAAGCAGTTCAAAAACATTGAAGCACTTGGACTTTAAAAACCAGCATTCTTGAGATCTCTTACTGCTTAAAAGCTTTCCTGAAGAGAAAGGTCTGTGCCTGATGATAGAAGGACAAGAGGGAAGGGGCCACCCTGGCTTCTCAGGGGAGCTTCTTCCAGAGCCCGGGAGCAGCCACTGAGAAGCCCCCCCCCCCAAGTCCTCACCAAATAAGCTTGGGAAGGGGTGGAATTGAGAGAAGGGCCTCTCCAGAAGATCTTTACATCCAAAAAGGCTCAAAGCGGGTGATGTTATTAGTCCAACTAGACTCCACCCACTGAAGCAATGGCACCTTGGTAGAATTTGGGGAGCCACAACTGGATATAGCTCAGTGTGTTCTTGTCTCCTTTAAAATGCCTCAGTATTTGAACACTCCTTGTGCTGTTATTCTTTTTCATTGGCTGCCTTGACCATCTCCTCCACAAACTATGGAGTTATCAGTGGTGTGAAAATAAATTATGGAGTAGACTGATTTTGTGTCACCTCACTTCTGCTTTTTTGGAGTACAGTAGGGGACTGTATCCACGAGAGCTGTATCTGCAGTTCATTTTCATTATTACAGTTCTATATACAACATACCACCTTGTGGCCCTTGTCCTGTTTCCTTGTATGTTTATATATGTAGGGTATGTTTTTAGATAGATAGATAGATAGATAGATAGATAGATAGATAGATAGATAG
>JAHTLZ010000204.1:30486596-30501927 GCA_023846285.1 Phrynocephalus versicolor
TAGATAGATAGATAGATAGATAGATAGATAGATAGATAGATAGATAGATAGATAGATAGATAGGGTTCTTTTTAAAAAATTATTTTATTATAATAAAAAGACAAAAAAGGAATAAGCATAAAAAGGAATATATTGTGTTCTTATATTCACAGTTTCAGATATCCATAGTAGATCACTGAATCAACCCCCCATACACACACACACACACACACACACACACACACACACACACACACACACACACACACACACACACACACACAATAGTTGTAAAGGTTTTTTTAAAGGACTTATGGAGTGTCAGGAAGAATGAATGAGGAAACACAGAATGACCCAAACACAGAAAGAATGGCTGCTGAGTGGAGTTTTATTTCAGATTTGGGGGGAGGGGATGACTTTGTTTTTACATTTTTGATATACAGGCCATTTTGTTTTGCACAAAGGGGAAGAGCCTCTTTTTATTTATTTACATATTTTTTAAAAATGCCACATGGTTTGCCCACATTTACACAAGCTGGCTCCTAGATAAGGCTTGGTTACATTTGTTTATTTCTCTCTGATAAGTCTAGACCAGTGCAAAGCATGTGGACCAAGGAAGTTAAAGTTGTATCTGTTTTTTGCATGAGCACTTAACTAGCTTTTGTACGCATTTATTTATTTCTATTTATTTATTTGACTTTTATACCACCTGTCTAGACCAAGGGCTACTCTGGACAGTTCACAGCATGTGATAAACAAATGAATACATTTTAAAAACCAAAATACAAGGTACATAATAAAATAAAATATATATAAATCAACAACAAAAAACTAAAATGAAGCTAAAATGAATCTAAAAATGGCAAGAGATTTGATAAAATGGTGGGGGGGGAGATGAGAAGAAAAATGGTTTAAAAAATGTATCATGACAAATGCGGATGAAATACCACTGGTGAGCTTCTCTGCACAGTCATGAAAGTATTTGTCACTGGATCCCAAGATAATACAGCACTTGGCAGGAGGGTGCTATTAAACATAAGCCAACAACTTTCCCACTCTGAATTCTAATTGCAGAAGAGAAACTGAGTAGTTAAAGCCACAGGTCTTGGAGAAAAAATGGCTTCATCCCTCCCTTTTTTGCTTTTTCTTGGCGTGGCTGCAGCTTGAGACCCTACTTAATTAACAGTAGCTTTGACTTATTTATAGCATTTCCTTGTACATTTAAAAGGGGGTTTCCATATGGCATAAGTGCAGGCAACAAACAGTGCAGCAATTAAATGGCAATGAGATTGATCTTCACAGTGGTTTCCAAATAAGAGAGAGAGACTACTTAATGATCTGAAATGCTTTGAGAAGTTGCGCACCACACTCAAATGCCATTCTCGTTGCCATTTCCTCGTGTGTTTAACCACCCGAAACCTCAGAATATTTGCTGTGCACCTCTTAAAATTTAATTTATGTAAACGGAATGTTGGTGTAACCCCAGATAATCAGCTATATTCTGCCAGACATACTACCCTAAGTGCCTAACAGAGCATGATCTACAGGCTGCATTTGCATTTTAATTCCATGAGCCCTGCTGAAAAATAGCTGCTTTGATATGCAACTAACACGGCTCCTTTTCTGCACAGAAACACCCCTTCAGAAGCAGAGGACATCCCATCTTCCAAATGTTGAATGATGAACATTTGGCAGGGGTGTAGCCAGGATTTGGAGCGCCTGGGGACAACGTTCATTTTTGTGCCCTTCCTGCCGCCCCCCCCACATCGCATTCCATGCAGCAATGGGGGGACCGAACCCTGCGGGTGTGGGGTGGGTGCATATGCGTGTGTGCAGTAGCGCCTGCACCTTACACCTCTCCCACCAAGGTGAGAAAGAGAAGGAGGAGGGCGCCGCGGCCACCACACTCCTGCCTGTTTCACTGCTTGCCTGGCACACGGTGGCGGAGGCAGCGGAGGGGGTGCTGTCGCCAAGCTTTAGGGGAAAGGAGGACTGCTGGGCAGCAGGAAGGTGCACGGCGTCCTCCTCCTGCTCCCCTCCAGGCACCCCCAGATTGCTGCACCCAGGGCAGATGTACCCTTCTGCTCCCCCAGATATGCCCCTGGCAATTGGCATGGCATTGTTGAGACAAGATGAAGTTGCCCTTCTATCTAAAAAGGCTCATAAAATTGGTGTTCCATAATAATTTCATGCCTGTCAAAGGAAATGCGAGACCTCCTTTCTATCTCTATCCTCAGCCACCTTTTCAAAAATCCTGCTTCCTAGAGAAGATGAATTCCTCACTTTTGTCTAACAGTTTACACTGAATCTTAGTTAGAAGTAACTGCCATTTACTGCCGTTTGTGCCATGCCTGTGAGGAGACTTAGTGCTGTTCAAGGGGATGGTATCAGCGGTCAAAATGTGTCCTCATTTACAAAGGACTGTCCTTTCTTCAAATTGCTGTTTTTGAAGCTATCTGCCATCTGAAGGGCCATCAAGTTCAAGTCTGAAAGAACCATAGAGATGGGCACAAAATGAATTTTTAATTCGTTTCATTATTTGTTTCATTACCTAATGAAACAAATAATGAACTGACCCATCAAAGAAAAAATGAAACGAAATGAAACAGAAATTTCCACTTCATTCATTTCATTTTTGGTTTTCCCATAGGAATCCATTGAAGCAATGCATTGAAGCAATATTCCTATGGGAAAGGTTTCCCTTGCAATTGGTGTGCGGAAACTGCGGGCTTTTCCCGCCAGAAGCCAGCGCCGCTGATCAGCTGTAGTGCTGGCTTTGGCGGGAAAAGGATTTAAAATGTCTGCTGCCCTCCCGACCCATTTTCTGAGGGCATCTGCTGGGCTGTCAATCGCTGGACCCCTTTAAACCCAGCCCATTTGGGACCAAGGGGTCCCCCTAGTACTGATTGGGCCAGGTTTAAAGGGGTCCAGCGATTGACAGCCCGGCAGGAGCCTTCAGAAAACGGGAGAGGAGGGAAGTTGCAGCAATCATACTCAGGAAATGCTAGGGAGGGCTGTTCCAGGGATCAAGCTGCCCTCCCTAGCATTTTCAGAGAGCTCCTGCCGAGCTGTCATCAGCTGGGCCCCTTTAAAAATGGCCCAGGCACCACCAGGGGTTCTCCCCAGTGCCGACTCGGCCATTTTCAAAGGGGTTCAGCTGATGACAGCTCGGCAGGATCCCTCTGAAAATGGTTGGGATGCCAGTTTGGAGCTCTCCTGCTGGTGTCCCGACCATTTTCAGAGAGCTCCTGCCCAGCTGTCATCAGCTGGTGGCATCTGGGCCAGTTTTAAATGGGCCCAGCCGATGACAGGTCGGCAGGAGCTCTCTGAAAATGGACGCATGGCCAGCATGTTGCCAATGGGGCCATTTTCAGAGGGATCCTGCCGAGCTGTCATCAGCTGGACCTGTTTAAAAATGGCGCACTCGGCACTGGGGAGAACCCCTGGTGGCGATTGGGCCATTTTAAAACTGGCCCAGCCAATGACAAGGGGAAAGGGTCTCTTTAAAGGGATGTCCCCTGCAGTGGATGATTGCACCGAGCACCCGCTCAGCGCTGCCATCCGCTGCAGGGAAAAATGTCAAAAGAGACCCCGCTTCTCACCTCCGCATGCAGAGGTGGAAAGCGGGGTCTCTCTAAAGGGATCTTCCCTGCAGTGGATGACAGTGCCTGCTCGGTGCTGCCATCTGCTGCAGAGAAAAGAGCACCCGTTCCTCGCCTCCTCATGCGGAGGTAGAAAGAAGGGTCTCTTTGAGGCGCTGGCTGGGGGAGCTCTTTGCCCCCACCCCACAGTGGCAGCGGGGAAGATTAAGCCCCTCCTTCCCCCAGCCAAAGTTGCACAAGCACCACACACACACACATACACACACACCCCACACACAAAACAAATAATGAATCAACAAATCAACAAAACGATTTTTTTAAAAAAAACATTTAAAATGAAACGAAACAAACTGAACCCTAAAATGAACCAAACCAAAACGATTCACCATTTTTTCAGTTCGTGCCCATCTCTACCATAAAGATAGAGATCAGGAACCTTAATATTGCCTATGTATGGTAGGATCCAGCACACCAGCCTCGTCTTCACAGTTTTCCCACGCAAATGAAATTATTGTAATTCTATCTATATTGTTTTTTTAAAACTCTAGTGTTTGCATCAGTACATGCAGTCCTCTTTTTTTTTGATGATGCTTATTTGTTTGTTTTATCTTCAACAATTAAAATCATTCATAATAACAAGTTTAAAACACCACATACAACTATATATTAATATCATTTTTCAAGATTAAAAACAAAATTAAAAGTATTTTTAAAAATCTTAAGACTTTCCCTCCTTTTTTGGCCTTTTGTAAAAGGCTACCATCCTTACAGCAGCTTTCATGCAAAATATCTCTAGGGAGGTTAATGTTCCTTAGAAGAAGAAAGAACCGTCCTTATTTCCACACGCACCAGACTCAGAATATTTTTTTTTAAATGTCTCTCTTGCCAAGGCTTTTCTTTACAGACTTATTCCTTGGTGAGAGACTAATTAGTAATGATCATTCCTCTATAGCGTTTTCTGTTCCATGTTTTTTAAGCTGCTTAGGCATGATAAGATGAGACAGGATATCCTTTTTAAAGTAAGCAAATTAAAACATGAAAGCTTCCTTTGAGTCTTTATTTGTTGCCAACAGCGCACCAAAAAAATATAGCAGTTCACCACTATTACAAATGCAGTGGTAGCCCCACTTAAGAGCAGCTCGACTTAAGCACAATTTGACTTAAGAGCGGGAAACTGTTGGCGTTTTAACTGCCGCCTTACAAATTTTAGATATGGTCTGCTCGACTTACAATTTTTTTCATTTTTTTGATTTTTAAATTTTTTTTCCAATTTTTTTAGATAGGTACCCCGACTTAAGAGTAGTTCAACTTAAGAGCATGCATTCAGAATGGAATAATTCATAAGTTGAGGTACCACTGCTAGAGCCTGGATGAATCACCACTGGAACTATAGCTCTCGGAGTCTCCCAGCCAGTAGGGGAATTATTGCACGTTGCAGCCCTAGAAAGTAGCTTTTGAAAGTTCAGCAACTAGCAAAGAAATGAGACTGAGAATATAGAGGTTTCCCAGGATTACACAGGAAACACAGTTTCCATAAGTGATGGACCCCAGCCCTGGGGTCCCTTCCTGCGTCAATACACTGTACTCCCTAAGAAAATGGACAAGATGGTGGCCCTCTCATCCTCCCATTTACAGCAAGGTGTGGGATGGATGAGTTAATCTTACTTCCATAACGGTACCAGCACTGAAGCATCAAGCTACTTTAGGGGATTCTGGGTAAGATAGGTGGTGGAGATTTAAATCCAGGAAATACAGCCAGGATTATCTGGGATGGTCACCTCACTTTGTCAAGTAGACAACAGAGGACCAAGGATCCAAACTGGGGAAGGGGGTGCTTTATCCCAGAATATCAAGTTAAGGTACCCCACTCTGTACAGGTCTCCTATGGCAAAATATCTCTGCATAAAGTATCACATTAGTCCTTATGCACCCATGTGCACATATCTGGGAGCCTAGCTAGACATAAAAGTTTAGAACTTTCTTCAAAGAACAGTAAAACATTTCGTGGTTTATACAGGCAAGGTATCTGTCAGGTAGAACTGCCAGAACGAAGAATTATGGCATTTGTCATCCAAAAGTATTAGGACATGCTATCTCTATTATTTGTGTGGATATAGTCCATTTGGACCTTCAATGGCATTTCCTAAACTACTTACTTTCTTACTACCATAATTGCTGTGAACTTCATCTTCTTCATGCTTGTTTGCAGACCTTGGCCATTACTTCATTGACTTTGCCAGGTAATTTCTGCAAACTGTTTAAATTGTCATCTAGTAATACCGTATCATCCCCATTCACATGCATTTTCTCCATCTAGGTTATACCGAGGTCCAGAGGCTACATGTGACTTTTCTCTAAAAGGGCAATAACTGCAGAGGAGGGTCCAAATTATGGATACGACGCCTACGTCTGTTCAATCTCCTTCGAGCCTGTTCTTTTTACTCCTTGCTCTTCTTGACTAGGTCTTTTTTGTTGAAGTCAGTCAGTTACCTAAATAGAAACACAATAATGACATTACATGCTAGAAACATCTGGGAGGAGGACTCAGCTTTCCAGGAAAAGATGATTCGGACAAGATGTATTAGCCTGCTTCTGAGTCCTGTGTCTCTCCCCCCCCCCCCCGCTCCCCAAGTGAATTTGATGGATCTAATTCAGGCTATAAAGCTAACATTAACATAGTTCCCACTCAGAGAGAAAGCCACTGACCCACTTTCCAGGTGCTTGGCTGAAGGTGGTACAAAATCCTTCCGGCATTTCAGAGCAAGAGAAGTGTCACAATGGTGAGACCTTTGTCTTCACATTATTTAGCACAGATGCTGCCACGCTGCCCTTTTCAAACTTAAAGGGTAAAGCCGTGCAGCTATGCTTTCTCCCCAGCTCTCTGTCAGGCCCCCTTTGCTTCCAATTTGTGCCATTCGGTTATTGAGTGTTGGGGCCAACTCTTCTGAGGGAACCAATGGAGATACAGGAGCAAAGTGCCAGTGGCTTTGGCAACTTCAGTCTTCCTACATGAAGGGTTCTTTCCAGAGAAATCTTGTGCACTCAGAATATTGGGGGGGGCAAGATTGTGTACCTTATATAAAGGAATTAATTCGTTCCAAATGAAATTCTGTTAAGCAAATTTTCCTTTGTACAAATTTCCCACAGGAATGCATTGAAAACGGAGTTATCCCTAATTGCGACCATTTTTATGTTGTACAGATTCACCCCAAAGGCAATTCTGTTAAGCAAATTTCCCCTATCTCTGGATTTTTTTATGTTGTACAGATTTTATGTTATACAAACTGTTTGTTATACGAGGGTCCACTGTACTTGTTTTTATGCTAGACACTATTGATCTTTCAGGCTTTGGTGGTGAAGAAAATAGAAAGACAGGCAGAGATAGAGAAATATGATGAGCCCATAAAGCTGCTTGCCCTGTTGGATTGTCCTTGGAAGTGTGGTGATGAGGTCTGTCATCAAGCACTCCTACACGACCCTCCTTTTTTATTTCCTCCCTGCCCTTCTTCACATTGGTAGCCTACCATCCCACATCAAATGAAAAACAGAAGCAGAGGAACTTGCCACAGGCTCAGGTTGAAATAAAGAGACAGCCTTTTCGTCTGAAAGGAGCTCTGCTACTAATGACCTGTGAACGGTGTCATTTAGTTTAATTCTGGGATGAGCGTGAGTAGCAGGTCACTGGAGAGTCAGTAAGGCTGTTCTAGCAGTTGCAATTGCTCAACAGATCAGATATGTGTGCAGCCTCTCTGCTTCTAACAGATTGCTATTTATCATTCGCCAATAATAAAAAATTCATCTCTGGCTTGTCTGCAAAAAAGGTTGCTTCCTCCAGATGACAGCCAGCTGTTTAACCTCACTAGATGAGATATAGGGACATAGTAAGGTATTTTTTCTTTAATATGTTCTTTCTTTCTTTCTTTCTTTCTTTCTTTCTTTCTTTCTTTCTTTCTTTTGGAAACCTGCATGTGCACGTTAATGGCCACGATCATTTTGGGTTCATTTCACCTGGCAGGTGGGCCATTAATTGAATTATGAAATAGAAATTCTGAAGATCTATTTTTAATCTTTCCCTCAGGCAGACTTTGATGTCTTTCTGAGTGTTCTGGCTAGACAATTATAATGGACTCCCATCACAGCCATTTCCTTTTCTTTGGAAAAGAAAAACAGAAGAGGCACACATGATGCGTGATACTCAAGGCAATAGTATATATAAGTATATATAATAGTATATATAAGATGGCTAGTCTACGGACACATATAACAAATGCAAGCAAAGCAGTGAACAAAATATTTCATGGGACCTTTGATGTCTGTGTTGACTAGAAATTTATTTATTTATTTATTTATTTATTATTTTTACCTCACCTTTCCTCTAAAGGGACCCAAGGTGGCTTGTGTCATTTAAAAAGACAATACTAAAAAGCTAAAAAGGGTAACTATACAAATATTTTAAAAGAATTAAACAAGTATATTTAAAATCATAAAAAATCAATATGGAAAACACATTCAAAAGCAACAGATTACATAATCCATTTTAAAAACCCCTCTCAGACTGCCAGTCACTAAAAAAAGGCTGCCTGAAAAAAAAAAAAAGGTCTTTGCCTGCTAAATGAGTAGGACAAAGAAAGTAAAATGTAGACCTCTAATGACAGAAAATAGGAAATAGCCTATGGTTTTGGACCTCCTCTGTATGAGAGAAAACAGCCTTAGGGCTGAGTTTGTTTTTCTTGCATGCCTTCAATCACTCCTAACACAGAGTGAACCCAATAGCGTTTATAGGTGTTTGAGATGTTCAGTGGTTCACCATTGCTATCATCCCCATGAGTTTGCATGGCCAAGTAAGGAACGGAACCCAGATCTACTGTCTCATAGTCTAACAGTGCACCCACCATATCAAAGTGGACCATTTACTGCTGGAAGTTGAGTCATGGCAACTGGACTTCTTTTTCTTGAGAGATTGAAACGTTTCTCTGCTCATCCAAACAGCTTCCTCATTTTGAAGAAAGCTAGCTGCAAGTCCTCTATTTTATAGCTCACTTGGTCTGAAATAGGCTCATAAGATGAACAATGGCTTGAATAGGCCATTGTTCATCTTATGAGCCTATTTCAGACCAGGGTGACAAGGGGTCAAAGTGAGCTATAAAATGGAGGACTCGCAACTAGCTTTCTTCAGACTGACGAAGCTGTTTGGATGAGCAGCAAAACATTTCGATCTCTCAAGAAAAAGAAGTTCAGCTGCCATGACTCAACTTCCAGACTTCCAGATTAACTCACCTGGATGACTGAAAATCTTCACAGACACCATTTACTGCTGACTTTACCTCTAGCTACAACAAGAGATTTCATGAGAGCCTAAGGCAGTGATGGCGAAACTTTTAGAGACCAAGTGCCCAAATTGCAATTTAAAACCCACTAATTTTTTCACAAAGTGCCAATACAGCAATTTAACCTGAATCAGGTGGCTGTGAAGGGGTGATGTTGGGTGCTCACAGAAAGGGCTTTGAGTGCCACCTTTGGCACCCATGCCATTGGTTCACCAACCCTGGCCTAAGGTCTCTACATCAATCCAGTGTAAATCATTGAGTGGTTCAGGATCTCCATATTAAGAGTTATGATGGTCAAGAAAAGGCTCCTCCTCATAGGAGACAGGTGGGGGTGCAGGTGCAACTACCACCACTGTTATTGCATCATTTGCTGGAATCACTCCCTACTTAGAATCTTTCTGCCCTTGCAATGGAGAAAGTAGTGTTGTGCTTTGCTGCCCTTCAAGTTTCAGGAGACCTCTGCTAATAATCAACAGTGATGCAAGAATCAGGAGGTGAAGCAAAGTGTTCTGCTTATATACCACCCCATACAACTTCAAGTAGTCTCTGGGTGGTTTACAGTTTTAATTACAGTGTGCATGCCACACATTGCTGGTAGTGCTGTTAGCTGCTACATATAGGAAAAAGAAAGGGAACATTTTTGTCCTTTGTCTCAGGCAGCAAATGATTTGTGGTAACCAAGGTGAAACCAACCCCACATTCCATCTGATTTGGAATGTTCACAGACATTCAGGCTACTAGCTTTTGAAAAAGCGGTTAACATTTGTGAGAAAACAGCAAGCTGCCCTTGTGGTGCATACTGAAACCTCACACAAGCCATAGAGATCAAAATAGCTGTCTCAGGAAGAGACCACAGGAGGAAAAGAAGTTAAAGGACCACAAAGAAAGAAAGCCTTCAGAGTTCCTCACAAACAGTGTATAATTCACCACAGACTTGGAAATAGAAAACCATCCACAAATACATGAACTATGCCAGTCTGCCTTTGTAAGAAAATACATCCAACTTGTATGCTTTATGTGTCAAGATTCAATCTTTGACAAAGATATGGAGCAAATCACCGAAGAAAAACAACAGAATGCTTGGAAGCTACAAGCCTTAAGCTCAACAATAGCTTCTCAAGGTCAGTATGCAATGATAGGTTATTGGAGAGAAGTTTTGAACACGGAGATCTACTGAATGTGAGCTAGGGGTGCTTTGACACAACACCAAGTTAAAGAATAAACACAGCCATCCTGGTGGATGATTCTAGATGTTCTAATCCGCTAAAATAACTCACCCATGCTGAACAGGAGACTAACTACCAAGGAGGTCACTCAATGACATTGTGCTGGAAACAGTGAAATCTACAAAGCACATGTCTTCCAAAGATTCCTCTCCCCACTGCTGAGAAACAGAACAACAAGTTGCCATGATCAGAAGTGAAGACCTGGTCATGACTGTTTACTGGTGAGAGGCAGCGCTGTAGCCACTGAAGATAGTCAAGGCAATTATTCCAGAATGTAAACAGAAAACCAGGGTTGCATTACAAACACATTGTCTCAGCAGCTACTTTGCCAACCAATGCAGCAAAATAGAAAAGACCAGACTGGGCAGGGTTTAACATAAATCCAACAGATTTCCTCCGAGTCTCAAAGGAAGTAATTTGGCTGTCTTCTTAACATCAGTGCCCCAGCTACTGAGTTGAGGACAGTATTACCAAATGTTCTTGCTCACATTTATGTAAATGTTTATAGGTACACATGTGTCCAATAGCTCTACAAATCGCAGGAATCCATTTGTGGGGTATTGCGCACACATAACCTACCCTACACTATGCACCAATGGAAGGGAAAAGAAATAACGTAACATGATTTTACACTCTCTCTCTGTGTGTGTGTGCGTGTGTGTGTGTGTACATTTTAACTGAGAAATTTTGGTCTCTGTATTAAACTTTTTTGATACATTTTAATGTAAAAATATATAGTGTTTTTTAGACAAACTATGTTTATAGATAGAAGATTAATTAATATAAATTGTTATCCACCCTCTAGTGCAGTGGTGGCTGGCAAACCTTTGGCACTCCAGATGTTTTGGACCACAACTTCCAGAATTCTGAGCCTATATTGCCAATGATAAAGGACTGTGGGAGTTGAGGTCCAAAACATCTGGAGTGCTGAAGGGTTGCCACCACTCCTCTAGTGCATGATTTGTTCTAAAAGTGGCAGTAGAAGAAAACACAGTCAGGAAATTGGAATTTTCCAAATACAACACAGAACACCCTAGAAAAATAGCCAGACAGTGCCTGGAAGGCTGCACAGAACAGGGCTTTTGTTTTTTATTTTAATTGTCCAAATAAGCCAAAATCCCAAGATTTAGAAGACACCTTTAGAGAAACAGAAAAGAAACTAAATGAGAATAGCTGCCTTGTTTCAGAGAAAAAAGACACAACTTCCTGGTTGGTCATGAATAGCTATAGCAAGCATAAGCTATGCTCTAGGCATGTCCAAACTTCAGCCCTCCTGATGTTTTGGATCACAACTTCCAGAATTCCAAGCCTGTATTTCCAATGGCAAAGGACTGTGGGAGTTGTGGTCCAAAACATCTGGAGGGCCAAAGTTTGGACATGCCTGCTCTAGTCTATAGGCTTTTGTTCATTAATTCAAAATAAAGCAATTGATGCAGTATATCCAAGGGTGGTTCTGACTTAGTGGTTGATTACGCTGGCCATTTGTCCTGCAATTTGCATTGGACTGGGTGCAAATGCCTTCACAGCAAAAAAGCCCAGTGCAGGGAAGCCCATTGTAGAATTATATCTTTTGAGCAGGAAATTGTCTATTCCTCATTTAGTGGGCAGCAAAGCTAGTTTAATATTTTTCCTGTTGGGTTAACTTCACTCCCCCCCCCCCATTTTTCCTGTTGGATTAACTTCACTTTATCTACTTTCTGGACAAAAATATGATTGACTGATGAGATGCTCACAACATCCTCTCAGCCAAAGGCTTCTAGTCTCCATATAGTTTATTTTCAAAAAAATTCAACTCAGTGCTGCAACACACGGTCTCTATGGCACTTAAGAGAACTAAATCAAAAGAGAGAGAGTTGGAAATTACCAATTGGCACCTTGTTAGGAATTTAACACAACTTTTGCTGTTGGGGCTCCTTGCAAATGGAGCTGTCTGCCTCTGCCGTGTGACTCCTGAAAATTGTTATCTGAACCGCTACATCAATTTTATCAGCAAACCTAATTTGATAAAGCAGAAATACACGGGGGATTAAGCCATATTTCTCCTGCTGTATAGTTGCAACCTTGCGTGATAATGGGAAGACATGGTCCCTAGATATCTTGGTTCAGGTTAGGATATTCCACTTCACTCGTAAGGCCGTTGAAGTACTAGACCAGGCATGTCCAAACTTCGGCCCTCCTGATGTTTTGGACCACAACTCACAGAATTCTAAGCTTAGCTTGCCAATGGCAAAGGACAGTGTGAGTTGTGGTCCAAAACATCTGGAGGGCCAAAGTTTGGACATACCTGCTTTAGAGCTAGAAGGTCTGACACTGAACTCGACAAACAAGTAACAGTGATTAGTTCATTCAAGCTGCCATCTTGTCTGACAGAATTCATTTTGCACATGACACAAATAAATGGAGTTTGTGTCACTGTTAGAGAAATGCATTTTTCTGAATGCAACTATACAATTGTTTCAAGTTTCTTCTTCTTCTTCTTTGGAAGACAGCAGAAGACGTATTTCTCTCATACCCATCATTTCAGGTGGTACTGATCAATGTATTTTGTGATAATAGGTTGGACTGATCATCAGGCTGTATTCATATTATGTTTTTTCATGATGGCTTGCTTTTCTGTATTGGTATTTATTTACTAGCTTAATTGGGATGTTATTAGAAATCCATTTGAGTGACCCTTTGTGGAGCAAAAGGCAAGAAATAAATATTTTAGTATATACAGTACTTCCCTGAAGAAAACAGCCCAAAATGATAAATGTGTCTCAAAATCAGTAGAAACAATTCTAATGTTGATACACTTTGCTAATCTTTTAGGCACTTTTTATCTTATCTTATTTTTGCATGTGAATTTACAATTCATTGCCTTTAAAAAAGCTTGCCTTGAAGCCTACACTCTGTTTTGTGAGCCACTTTTTATGTGAGCTTTGATGGCAAAACACAAAAAGACAGAAGCTCTCTTTCCAAAAGCAGCAAGCATCTGTTCCCACTCAACTCGGCTGGCCTCTGTGGCTAAATTTGCCCAATTCCTTCATATAGGAACTTGATATATGAGGATTCTGCTGCTGGATCCATGGCTGTGATAAAGTAAAGGCATTTGGGACAGAAATGGGTGGGGGTGGGGAGGAGAGACAGAGAAGGAGCGAGCGAGAGAGTGAATAGAAATTCATTCCAAATTGATGTTACCTATCTCTTTCTCTCTCTGGAAGGATCCTTAGTCTGAAGTTCCAATCTTTACTTTTGTCCTCACATAAAATTTAGCAAACTCAATATAAGCCAACACTGACTTGGAATGAATCTCTTCAGAAATCTACAAAAAACAAACAAAAAAACAAAAACACAAAAAACATGCTATTTCAGAGTAGTGCCAGCAAGTCACTTGGGAATTAAGCACAAGACAAAAATGGTGGGGCTGATAGAGTATTCATGAACAGCTTCTGTGCAAGATGGGCCATATGGTAGACTTCTACACTTTCTGCAGATATAAACACACACTTTCTACCTCATATGCAGGGTGTGCTGTCACTCTGCTTCCAGCAGGAACTTCAGAGATTTCCTTCAGTCTATACCAAAACTGTGTCATTTGATAACTATAGTGTAAAAATGCCCAAGTGCTATTTAATTTAGCTCAGAGTCACCTATTATGCTCTGAATTAAGAAGCAAAGATTCCTTCCTGAACGTTTTCTTTTTCTTTTTGGTCAAGTGCTTGTAGCACTGATTGTCACAAGAAGATTCTCTTAATTTAGGACAACCATGCAGATATTCCATGGGTCCAAAGGGAGACTGCAGCTTCGTGCCTAAAGGCTGACAGATACTGTATAACAAATATGCCCATGTTAGCAGTTAAGCCTAAATGGATGTCCTTTGGTCCCCTTTTTTAGTGGACAATCTAGATGACCGAAGGGCAACATCACCCCATTCCAGTTTTTCTCCACTCATCCTTCAGATCTGATTTGTGATGGTCCAACACATGTATGTGTGCATGTGTGTATACTTACGTTTGTACATATATGTAATCACAGACATAAAGCCAGCCTCTCTAGCATAGATGAGCAAACTGCTACTGAGGATTTTCAAGGCTTCTAGGCCTTTACTTAGCAGTTTCCTTCTTGCAGCAGTAAGTCTTCTTACTCTTTCTGTTCATTTACACTATACTAAGGGTAATTTTAAACATGAAAATAACTACTAATATTACTACTACTGTACCACAAAAGAGGAATCAACACTAGAACTAGGGGGCACTCCATGAAACTTTTGGGTGCTAGATCTCAAACAAATAACAGAAAGTACTTTTTAACCCAGATGATCACTGGACTGTGGAACTCCCTGCCAGAAGAAGTGGCAACAGCTGTCAGCCTTGACAGCTTTAAGAAAGGATTAGACAAGTTCATGGAGAAAAAGGATATCAATGGCTATCAGAGAGGGGAACAAAATGAATTTTTCATTTTTATTTCATTATTCGTTATTCGTTTTGTTACCTAACGAAACGAATAACAAACTGACCCATCAAAGAAAAACAAAACAAAACAGGAATTTCCGCTTCATTCGTTTCATTTTCCGTTTACCCTTGCAATTGGTGTGGGGAAACTGTGAACTTTTTCCCGCCAGCAGCCAGCGCCGCTGATCAGCTGTAGTGCTGGCTTTAGCGGGAAAAGGATTTAAAAAGTCCACCCCTTCCTCCACCATTTTCTGAGGGATCCTGCCTAGCTATCAGTGGCTACCCCCCTTTAAACCTGGCCCAGTCGGTACTAGGGGCTCCCCCTAGTACTGACTGGGCCAGGTTTAAAGGGGGTCTAGTAACTGACAGCCCGGCAGGAGACTTCAAAAAACGGGTCGGGAGGGAAGTTGCAGCGATCATGCTGCCCTTCCCACCCGTTTTCTGAGGACTCCTGTTGAGCTGTCAATCACTGGACCCCTTTAAACCTGGTCCAGTCGGTACCAGGGGGAGTCTGGGTACCGACTGGGCTGGGTTTAAAGCAGTCCAGCGACTGACAGCCCAGCAGGAGTCCTGTGAAAATGCTAGGGAGGGCTGTTCCAGGGATCCAGCTGCCCTCCCTAGCATTTTCAGAGAGCTCCTGCTGAGCTGTCATCGTCTGGGCCACGTTAAAAATGGCCCAGTCACCACCAGGGGTTCTCTCCAGTGCCGACTAGGCCCTTTTTAAAGGGGTCCAGCCGATGACAGCTTGGCAGGATCCCTCTGAA
>JAHTLZ010000204.1:30501967-30560379 GCA_023846285.1 Phrynocephalus versicolor
TGATACACAAATAACCCCGGCTTTCTTCCGTCTTACTGGAAGAAAGCAGTGATGATGACTTGAAATGATATTTTAGTGAAAGTGAAAAAGGGAAGTGGCAGTTGAACTTTAAAAAAAATCAAAATTCATGACTACAGGAGGATTATGCAACATTAATTTTGACAATGAAGAAATTAAAATAGTGAAGATTTTGATATGCCTTGGTTCTTAATGATCAACTCAGATGGGGCCTGCAGTCAAGAAATAAGAAGAAGATTCAGACTTGGAAGGGCAACAATGAAGGGATTAGAAAATATAATCAAGTGTAAGGCTGTGTGACTGGAGACCAATGCCAAGCTCATCCACACCATAGTAATCCCAATCACCACATTTGGGTGTGAAAGCAGGAGAGTAAAGAAGGCTGACAATAAAAATAATTGATTTGTTTGAAATGTGGGCTGGAGGAGGGCTTTGCAGATACTCTGGATTGCCAGAAAAATGATCCTCGATCAAATCAAGCCTGAACTATCTCTGGAGTTAAAAATAATGAAACTGAGGCTGACATATTCTGGCCACAACATCAGTAGGCAAGATTCTCTGGAAAAGACAATAATGCTGGGGAAGATGGAAGACAGCAGGAAAAGAGGAAAACCAAATATGACATGGATTGACTCCCTAACCTAAAGGAAGCCACAGGCTTGAGTTTGCAAGAGCTTAGCGGGGCTACTGAGGACAGAAGATTCTGAAGATTTCACGTTGATAGGGTCACTATAAACCAGGGACAACTTGACAGCACCTAACAACAACTTTGGAAGTGAGAACTGTTTATGATTACAAATTCAACATTCTGATTCTGCTATTTTCTAAATAAAGTGGATTCAAAACAGACCTCATAAAGGTACCTCAAACAATAAATTTAGAAAATAAGAGTGCAATATAATAACCAATCCAACAACATCAGGCACAAAAAAACAACATTGAACACATACAAAAGCCAATAAATCATAACATAGCAAGGCCAAGAGGCCAGATAAATTTTAGAGACCTTGTTGGTACTGACAGACTAAGAAAATAATCAATGCAGAGATATTCTCTTAACAAAACAAAAATAACAAATCAAAGGGGGATAATCTATTAGGAATACTGCTCTCTAATAACCAGAACAGCACATAATTAAGTTGCCGAGGCCTGATGGGCATGAAAGCATTCCGTGGCATGTGTGTTGCTATGGCAAAGGCCCTTCTTCTAACAGCAGGCGCTGTCCATTGTATCTCATTTGGCAACACAGAGCAAGGCCTCAAATCCTGAGCACAGTGTGCAGACAAGTACACACTGAAGAAGGAGGAGTTTAGGGTATCCAGTTCCCAAGGCACTAAGAGCTTGAAAAATAAGCATCTTGAAAAGAAATGTAAATCAGAATATTTAGCACTGGTGGGAGTGGGTGGGTGGGGCAAATATAAACTTTTGTGGTAGCATTTTCCTCCTATGAACTTTTCCAAATTTCCCTGTAAGGGCAGTTTCATGCACCCATGCTTCAAGACCACGATAAGTTATGGTGCAACTATTTTGCTTCCCCCTTTCCTTTACTGGGTTATTTTTCTTAAAATAGAAGAAAAAACTAGTAGAAAAATACAGTGTTGGAATTTTGTCTTTGATTTTTACACACAAACATAATGTAATTTGGCCTTATAAAATTATGGGAATTAAGTGATGCAATTGTACAGAAAAATCTCACTAGAAGCAGTAGTAGACTATGTTACGGTGCCTTTTAAAGAAGCAAATTCTCAGACAATATATAAGCTTAATATGTCAAATTTCCCATATTTAAGGAACAAGCTCAGTAGTCTTATGAATAAAGGCAAAAAAAAAATACTTGTTACCTGGCACAAATCCTACATAGCTTGGTGGAGGGAATGGAGTAAAAACAAATAACATTGTTAAAGCATCCTGCTTGGTGTAGGGTGTGCTCCTTATTGGAGGAAGCCTTAGACACATATTGTTTTGGAAATTAAAATTTAAAATCTGTTGGCTGAGAAGGAAGAGAAGTAGCTTTTAAGTAAAGCCATTATTGTGCCCGATACTCAGTGGATACAGAACATCCCATAAGGCATTGTTTATATTGCAGTCTTTTCTCTGTTTCCACTCAGTGCAGTGTTTGCTTACATTACATATAATGCATTTGCACCTAATATTCTGTTTGCTTTTACTCTTCCTAAAACACATTATATACCCTAACAGCTGGGCCATTTTGAAGCAAGTGGGCTCTTCCTGAGGCTCAGAGCTTTGCTTCTGCCTGGTCTTTAAATATGCCACCAGTAAGAACCATGGACTATGCTCTTTCATATTTTCTAATCACTTGTTTGAACCAAGGTTACTGAGCTGAATAATAAAGCATAATAAAAGGAAGCAAGTGAAGCCATCAATTTACCTGCCACTGTACTAGCTGCCAGGCTATAGTGCTCAGGACATTCAGTGAAGGAAAGCAAAGAAAGGATATTTGCTTCACTTTAATGTTTTACAATTTGTGATACAATCAGTGCATTAACAGGCAATCTATATACAAGGGATGAGGCAAGTCAGATATATCTTGATGAGACCTTGTTAGTACTGATTGATTATAAATAGGGATGGGCAATTCATTTCAGAACCTACTGGTTCCAAAACGACCCATGCGAGCCCAGGGGGTGTTTGGAAGCCTCCAACACACAAACAGCCATTCACTTACCTTGTCCTGCGCCTGCACGGAGCTGAGCTCCAACAAGGAAGCAGGCTCCAATGACATATTTGCTCCTCTGTGGTGCTGGCCAATCAGACAGGGAGGCAGGATGATGCCTGTCCTTGCACTGCTCCTGATTGGCTAGCACCATGGAAGAGCAAATATGACATAGGAGCCTGCTTTCTTGTTGGAGCTCAGCTCTGTGTGGGCGCAGAACAAGGTAAATGATTGGCTGCTAGTGTGTTGAAGGCTTCCAAACACCATGTGGGCTCGCACGGGTAGTTTCAGTACCAGTAGGTTCTGAAACGAATTGCCCATCCCTAATTATAAACTGGCAAGCCACTCCAGTACTCCTGCCAAGAAAACTCCACGGACATGGAGTCACAAAGAGCTGGTCACGACTGTAATGACACAACACACACACACACAATTATAAACCATTACTGCAGATATATGCTCTTAATAGGATTTGCACTTTCCCCACTTCTTTTCATTGTCCTTTTTACCAATTACAAAGATGATAGCTTTATTCTTCAGACATTATAGTGTAGTCACATATGGATTCAACAGTGAAAACATATGAAACTAAAAGTTGCCTAGGCTTAACTCCAGAATCTTGTCATTAATCGGAGAATACTGGTATACAAGTACATACTGAATATTACTGGTAGTATCTGACAGCAACATCCATCTATTGGAAGCCAATGTTAAAATCATATACTCTTTATATCAGTCTTCTTCTTTTTCTTAGTATATGTCCCACCTGGTGGTGGGGTCTGCTATTCTTGTTTTGGCCTTCCACTTGGCGTGGTCATGGGCTAGTTTGGGGTGAACCTGGGACCAGACCCATGAGAATGGCGCAGGCGCACTCACTTAGGGTGGCCACACCCAGGGAGGCACGGAAGTCGCTTACATGTAACCGTGCTTTCTCTGTGGTGAGGCCTACACTGTGGAACCAACTATCTAGTGAGCTGCGCCTTGCAGCGTCCCTGCCTGCTTTTTAAAAAGCCCCGAAAACCCATCTGTTCAGGGAGGCATATGGCGACCTTTTTGTTTAATTTTCCTTTCCTTTCCTCCCCCCCCTCCTTGAGGCCGCCGATGCCATTCTGTGCTGAGGGTATTGCACCCTCCTATTTTTTATTGATGTTCCTGATTTTTTATTGATTTTTTTCTGATTGCTGTTGTTTCTTTTTATTGTACACCACCCCGAGTTCCATCTCAGAAAATGGGGCGGTATATAAATATAATAATAAATAAATAAATAACTTCATATCATTCTCAAGGGTGTTCATCCAGCGCTGTTTTGATCCACTGACCTCCAGGGTAGGACTCTTTTTGGCCAGAGTTTTCTCATTGGCATGCAGGACATGTCCAAACTAATGCAGTTGGGCTTCATGCATCTTGTCATCGATAGATGCAATGCCGTACAGTATATTTCTTTGATGTCGTCATTGTGCACATGATCCTTTTGTGTGAGGCAAAATGATTCATCACAGCATCTTTGTCTGTATGACACCAAGGCAACATAGTCTCAGTCAACATTCTGTACCATAGAGCACAACAGGTCATACAATGGTGTGATAGATCTTTGATTTTAAATGGTCACTGATCTTTTTGTCACACATGATGCTTGATGTTGTATGACATTTTAGCCAGGCACTGTTGATCCTCAATGTCACCTCATAACTCAGACTCTCATCAGCTGTGATTATGGCTCCTTTTCCAAGGAGAAG
Source organism: Phrynocephalus versicolor (assembly GCA_023846285.1). Taxonomy (NCBI): domain Eukaryota; kingdom Metazoa; phylum Chordata; class Lepidosauria; order Squamata; family Agamidae; genus Phrynocephalus; species Phrynocephalus versicolor. The sequence continues at coordinate 30,506,396 of JAHTLZ010000204.1, forward strand.
GGTGGTGTAAAAATACTCCAAAACAAAACAAAAGAACCCAAGGTATTTGAACTTCTCAGTTCTCGGTAGGTTAATACCATTGAATTGTACTGTACCGTATTCATTTGGGTCAGTTGTCAGATATCCTGTCTTCTTCACATTCAGGTGCAGGCCAAACATTCTCAGACAGCCACTCCATACTTGTGCTTAGTGCTCAAAATTTGTCTTACTCTCTGATGCAATTATGACATCATCAGCATAAAGGATTTTGCAGATCCCAAAGGACTGCGTCCATAACCAGAATGAAAAGAAGCGGGGAAAGTGCCAATCCTATTAAAAGCATACAGTATCTCTGCAGCAATGGTTTATAATTAGGGATGGGCAATTTGTTTGATGACACCACGGAGGAGCAAAGATGACATCGGAGGCTGCTGCCTTGTTGGAGCTCAACCCTGTGCAGGCGCAGAACAAGGTAAGGGACTGGCTGTTTGTGTGTTGGAGGCTCTCACAGGTCGTTTCTTGTATACCAGTGTTCTCCAATTAATGACAGAATATTTTGGACTTAAGCCTGGGCAAGTTTTAATATGCCTTCACTGTTGTATCCATATGTAACTACACTGTAATATCTGGAGGATAAAGCTATCATCTTCTTTGTAATTGTTAAAAAAATGCATCCTTTGAGAGCGTTGTAGTCTGTATCTAATGGCCCTTTCTGAGATCCAACTCAGTTAATGGTCCAATTTTAATTTTAAAATGTTCAGTTAATAATTATGCATGAGATATTGATAAGAAATGTTTAGTTTGATAGATTGGTTAATCCGAAATACTATATTTTAGTAGGTTTGTGGAACTTTTATATTGATTTTAGATAGGCAATTTCCCTTTTGCTCAAGATGCTAGAAACTGCAACAAAGAGATTCATTCATCTTAAAGTCCTTCAGTTTAGAAGTGACAAAGAAGGCCGTGTGGTTGTGGGACACTACCATAATCCTATATTTGGGGTTTTGGGGGGGGGGAGAGTATGAGAAGAAGCCATGGAGACTAGGAGACAGTATTATATTAGGACGTTCAGGCTTGTCCCACATTACAATCCTGTTAAAAGAACCTTGTACTCTCTGTAAGCTTTTCAAAAATTATCCATTTCAGCTTTGCAACATTAACATTGTATCTTTGTTTTCTTGTTTCTCCTAGATGTGTCTGCATCATTGATCACCTTTTCAAAAGTTCTACTGGCCATTTCCTTCCTGCTTTCCTTTGCATTATAAAAGCCATAGGGCTAATTAAGGCACTGATCCTGAAAGAAATCTGTTTAAACTTTATTGCTAGGAATAGTCAGATTGAATTATAGTAGTAAAGCATGCACTGCTTACAAGCTCAGGTTGTTACCAAGACCATGTATATATCTCGTGTAGAAATATAAATCATAGTGGACTGATATGTTTGGCGTGGGAGGGAGTCCATCCAACACAGACATTAAACTAGGTCATGGCTGCAGATGATGAAGTCATCTTACTGAAGCTAAGCAGGCCTGAGTCTGATCACTGGCTGAAGGGGAGACCACTGACAGCCACATGCCATCTTGATATAAATAACTCAGTCAAATAAATAACTCACTTCTCTGATTACCCACCCACCTATTTCACTACTTCTTCTCTAGAACCACCAGCTGCTATCCTAGGGAACCACTGCATTGGGCTGTTATGATTCCTCATCTGTCTTATGATCTTAAGAGAGAAGGCAAACAATGGATTTCTGATGGATGGCCCTCATAGCTTCCAGTGTCTTTCCTCTGCATGAATATCCTGCTACTAGGGGCAACAACAGTGAGGAATTTTGCAAAGGGATGGCTGTGTTAGCCTATTCCAACCTAACAAATATTTTTAAGGAAAACCAATTTATTTTGTATGAGATAACCTGTTACCTAGTGTGATCTAGTGGACAGAAGGATGGACAAGGGTTTAGGATCCTCACTCAGCCATGGAAATTCACAGGGGGAGTGGAACTGGTAAAATGATCACTTAAATATATCACTTTCCTTGAAAGTCTGATCAGGGTTGCTGTAAGTTGGTTTGATTTGACAGTCGATGGCACTTAATGCACACATATATGCGCGCACATATACATGATATTGTTAGATGAATTGTATAGATGTGTTGATTCTGACCACAGGGACTATTTCCAAACAAGTGTTATTTTTTTGTTCCATTGGAACTGTCAAGAGATATATATGTGCTGACACTAACTCTGCCAGCATAAATATCTCTCTGTCAAAAAGTCTGGGTGTGTGTGTCTTAAGACCAAAGGGGGGCAGGGCAGAAAGCCAAGTGCAAAATCTAATATAGCCTACACTTTTTGGGAAGCAAATCATGCATTTTCTCTAAATGGCACTGCCGCGTGCACATGTAATTCTGCTGCCACCATTTAACTTATTTATTAAGTTAAAATACCAAGTGTGGTATTTCAAATCATGGAGTCTCACAGACTTTTCTTCCAAAACAAATAAGTACAGTTTATTGGAGAGCAAAGAATAAAGATGTACATGTTTTTGTTATTGACTTAAGATACTAATTTTATAATGGACACATAACATACTCTTCTAGTTAAACTACAACCTGTCTTTATATCTCTCAGTCCCTATCTCTATATCTGCCAGGCCCTATCTGGATCCCTCAATGTTTGCACAAGTATATTGTATATATCTGATGACTCTGCCCACAACAACTCCTATTGGAGTATGGAAGCAAGATTCACCCAACATTCCAAAATAAAAAATATTCACAAATCAGGGTGAATGCCACAGGTACTTTGACACTTTCCATCCAGGCTGAACTAGATATTAGAGACAACTCATAACTAGAGCTGAATCAACAGAGAGGTGACTGAGGCAGTCTTTCTAGATTAGGGACATCGGACATCAAAGGAAGCCCATGCACATGTCTTGGACAGAGCTGTAACTAGGAAATTCAGCAGTAGGGCTCAGGGCATCATCCTCTTTGCCTCAGAACACGAGCATGATCCCTGTCCAAGAAAAGGAGGATAAGAATGTGTTTTCCCTCAAAAAAGGGAAGAAATTGATGCATGAAAATGGAAGGTGAATGGAATCATGAGTAGAGGTGGGCACAAAGCGATTAATCCCACTTTGTGCAAATCCATATGTGTAGCACCACATGTGCCCTGTGCCACCTCCTCATCTGAGTGGGCAGCTGCCAGAGCAGGTGGGGAAGGGATGTCCATGCTTCTGCCCTGAATGGTCAAGTCATCCAAGGAGGTGGACCTGAGCAGTGTGTGCTGGCTTGTGAGTGAGGCAGACAGCTGGGGTAGGGGTTGAGATGAAGTGAGACGAATCGCTTCATGCCATCTCAACTCATAACATATTGCCCTTTGCTTATCTCACATCCAGCAGTAGTTTTACCAACAGATACCAGTGCCATTTATGTGGTGCCCTGTGATGAAGCCTCCATTGTCCTGCCCTATAGTTACAACCCTGGGCCTAAAGACCAGTCACCAAACAAAGCAAACTAATCTACATAATTCTGCCGGTGAAAGACACCGAAATGCTCATATTATTATTATTTTTTAAAATCCCTTATTCTAGTCAAAGGCAATTGCTGACATCTTGTTCCTGACCTCAGGTGCTTATCTACTAGCCTGAGTGTAGGGCAACCTAGGTGAGTGAGTGATACAAGGCCTATAAATGTCTGTGAAGATTCACAGTCATCAATGCACTTCAGTTTACCTGGACACTCCTTGAAGGACTTGAAGGTCACTGTTTTCGAACAGAATGATGTATAAGCTAAAATAGTGTCTTTTGCTAGTTCTGTATTGTAAACATTTGCCTTTTAAAATGTGATTTAAAACACTTATGTTCTAGGGGTTCTAGGTGGTATATATGAAACAATACAGGGATTAAAACATTAATCTCTTTTAGTGGTGGTTTACACTGAAACCAGGACTTTGGAAGGAGCACCACAACCACCACATCCCCACCCCCAGACTATAATTCTTTTTAAAAGGCTGCAATGTTGAATGCCTCCTAGTGGCCAATTTAAAAATTATACATTGACAGTATTTGTGTGTGTGTGTGTGTGTGTGTGTGTGTGTGCGCGCGCGCGCTGTTACAGTCATGACCGACTCTTCGTGACCCCATGTCCATGGAGTTTTCTTGCCAGGAATACTGGAGTGGTTTGCTAGTATTAGGGGACTTCAAAACATTGCCTTTCATGCACCCTACAGGAAACAAGGGAACTTTATGGGGATTTTTAAAAAATGGGGTAGGGAGACTGGAGAACCTTGGGATGTTAGGCAACTCTTTGTGTCCCTTGGCCTCCTAAACCCCCATGTTCCCCCCATTTAATAACAATTTCTTAGAAAATTCCTTTGTTCCCTCTGAAGGGATAAGAGGCAATGGAATTCTTTGAAATGCATATTATCCCAGCCCTGTTCTATGTCATAAAACAATAAGCAGCAGCAGGTAAAAAGATAACACACCACAGCAAAAAAGCCCTTCTTAGACCCAATGATACTGAACAATTACCAACCAGTATTGAATATCTCATTCTTAGGGAAAGTTCTAGAGTGGATTGTGGCCTCGTAGCTCCAGAGGTCTCTGGATGAGATAAACTACCTGGATCCATTTCAGTCTGGCTTCAGGCCTGGCTATAGGGCTGAGACGGCACTGGTTGCTTTGGTAGATGACTTATGCAGGGATCTGTGTCCCTTTTGGTTTTATTAGACCTCTCAGCTTCTTTTGATACTATATAGACCATGGCATCCTCCTGACTCGTCTCTCTGAAATGGGAATTGGGGGTACTGCATTAAAGTGGCTCCGGTCCTTTCTGCAGGAAATAACACAGAAAGCGGTGTTAGGTGATTCATGTTTGATACCACGGTCACTGACCTGTGGAGTTCCCCAGGTTTCTGTTCTGTCTCCTATATTATTTAACATCTATATGAAAACATTTGGGGAGATTATCAGGTCTTTTGGGATTAAATGCCACCTTTATGCCGATGATACCCAGCTCTACCTCTCACCACCTCTGGATTCTAAAGGAGCTACTATCTCAACTTTACATGAGTGTTTAGCTGCAGTAATGAACTGGATGAGGATGAACAAAATGAAACTAAACCCAGACATGACAGAGGTGCTCCTGGTCAGTCGAAAGGGAGAAAAAGGGATAGGGATGCAACCTGTACTGGATGGGGTCACCCTTGAATTGAAAAAACAGGCACGCAGCTTGGGGATGCTATTGGACTCATCCTCAAGCTTGGATGCCCAGGTCATGGCTGTGGCCAGGAGCACATTAAGCATAATTATAGCTAGTACACAAGTTACACCCATTTCTTGAGAAACCAGCTCTGGCCAATGTGATACATGCCCTAGTGACATCCTGCCTAGACTACTGTAATGTGTTGAATGTGGGGCTACCAATGAAAAGCCTCAGGAGACTTCAACGGTTCCAAAATGTAGCAGCCAGCATGCTGACCGGGTTGGGGTACAGAGATCTCATTACATCCCTATTAAAGCAGCTCCACTTGCTGCCAATTAGCTATCAGGCACAACTCAAGGTGCTGACCTTGACCTACAAAGCACTGTATGGCCTGGTTCCTAGTTACCTCAAAGATCAAATCTCACAGTATGAACCAACTTGGGTGCTAAGGTCATCAGGAGAGGCCCTCACAGGTACGTCTTGTGGTAACCCATGAAAGGGCCTTCCTGGCTGCTGCGCCCAGATTCTGGAATTCCCTCCCACTAGAGGCCAAGACTGCCTCATCTCTGTTGTCATTCCGGAACCAGTAAAGACCTTTCTCTTCAGGCAAGCTTTTCCTGAATGATGGTCTACCTATTATGTGTCTTTTATATGAATCTACAGGATCACATAGACTGTGTTTATAGCCACTTATAACCTTGTGTGATTGCATTGACACTATGTTTTCAATGTTAGTTTCCACCACTCATAACTTTTACATGGAATTTTATTCTCTTATCAACTGCTTGCATTCTCTTGTAGCTTTAATGTAATGTTGTCTTTTAATGATGTAAGATGTCCCTCAGTTCCCTGTTCTCAATACTTGAACATGTCTTAATTTTCCTGGACTGTATATTATCCCTCATTCTGTAAATCGCCTTGGGTCCTTTTTCCAAGGAGAAAGGCAGGGTAAAAATACCATAAAATAAAATAAGCAAATATACTATTTCAAACATTTTTTAAAAAAACAACTGAGATTAACTTTAAAAGCAAAATTCCTGATGGAATACCTTCATAGAAAGAGAGTCCTTAACTCAGTGGCTGAAAACCTGTTGCATACTGTAGTAAATTGCAACTAGATTAGGCTTCAAGAATAAGTGGAACTGACAGAAGAATTGACTCACCAAGCCCCCACTGCTTCAGTGGGCATACTCTAGTTGTGACTTACTATTCTGAGCATTAGGGTTCCAACTAGGATGTTAGCCATTTAGAATGATTATTATCCATCAAATGTCAATGATAAGAACCTTTGTCTCCATCAAATAAATCTCTTGGAGTTGTCTTGATACACAAGGAGTTTTTTGTGGGTTTTTGGGGGGCTGCGGCTGGGGAACAGCCCCCAAACATGCTTAAGAAGAGAATCCGATACAAGTCACATTGTAATCAATGGCTGAAATTGAATATTAAGTCACAACTAGAGTAGGCCCTTTCAGTAGGGATTTCATGAACCAACTACTCTGTAAGTTCTGTTGATTCAGTGAGCCTACTCTGGCTGTGATTTACTACTAGAAATCAGTCATGAAGTCTTCCAATTAAGTGGTATGGGATTGCCATTTTAATTATCCATCAAATAACCCATCCAAGCTTATTTACAGTTCAAGGGTGTTCGTAATTAAAGGCACATCTGTTCAACAGACTTTGTAGGCCTGGAAATAATTCATGGAATCACAGAGTTAAAAATAATCTCAAGGGTCATTTAGTCCAACCCCAGCCAGCACACAAAGCTCAAGTACTCATGACTGATGGCTATTCAAACTCTGCTCAAAAATTTCTGAGGAAAGAGGATCCATCACCACCACCCCACCCCCATATTCAGGGAAACTGTGACAAAAATCTTTCTCTCTCTTTCTTCCTGTTCTGCATGCATATTTTGAGACAGTCTCACACCAAGTTCACCTATTCATTTTTCATCTGCTGACAGAAAAATCACATAGTGAGATGCAGTGCCTGAAAATGTCAAACGTGAATAGTATGGAGTGTTGTTGGAAAGACAGAACTTTCCCCTCCTGGCTTGCCTTACCAGAAAGGGGCCTAAAGAGGAGATCTATATGGAAGCAAGGAGAAAGACTGGCCACATGGAGATGAGGTACAGGAGCTAGTTGCTTAAAAGCTTGTAGAATAGATGAATTATGGATAGCTTCATGTGCAGGAGTGGTAATTTATTTGGCCACGTAGTTAGTGTGTTTGTCTATCTGCACTAGGCTTCACTCTGTCCATGGTTTTAGCTTAAGGCTGTTTGATGAAGGTAGTTATGTTTCAATATTGTGTCATTTGATATATTGCATATCTTCAGTGGATGCAGTGATTGTTTTTAATTGCTCCTACTGGTTTAGATTTGCTGGGGTTCTTGCTATTGATTATGTTATAAGACACTTTGGAGACTTTTTGGGAAAAGGTGGATATAAATAAATAAATAGATGAAGGAATGTGTGTTTTAATATCCACCAACATCATTCCAAACACAGGCAAAAATCCTGTTGTGCAATAGGAATGATAACCTCAGCAGTGACAGATTAATGCTATTTAAAGCTTTATTTGGTGATTGCGAGATGCTTGCAACTAGTACAGTTGGCTCTGCTGGTCAGCACTTCTGTCCAAGGTCATCTTCAGTCAAAGAATGTGTGTAGCAGATTGTCTCCTCTTGTTTTTCTGCCAATCATGAAAGAATGCAGGCCACTGCAGAAGCAGAAGTCCTGTGTCTCTGCTGATCTCTGCTTGTGAAACAGCAGGCCAGGGAAACCATGTGTTACAATGATGGTTGAGACTTCTGCTATGTTAGTGTTACTTTAACAGAATCCCTGTTGAGGGGTTTTCAGTCCAACAACATGAGAAGGCCCACCTATACTGTACACATGATGTGCTGGGAGTGCATGATGCTCCTGCACCACAAGCCAGTACCTTAGACTGTGCCTCCTGTGCTGATTGTAATATGTCCCAGTGTTGTTATTTGGAGGTATGTGCATGTCCTGAAAAAGTATGTGTGAGGCAAAGTTAGGGTATTTTTTTAATGTGGCCACCACCACTGCTGCTGGTGCAGTGGAAGCAGAGTCTGCGGCATCAAAGCCTCAGGATTGTCTGAGTAGAAAGGGTTATGACAGTCATTTATCTCACCCAACTTTCCCTCTTCTTTCTGAGTTTAATTTAATCCTCACAGTAGCTCAAAGTGAAATAGATTTTCACTGACAGTATATTGTTTCAAGCTTTCCTTGTTTTGCTGCAAAGTGTTTAAAAGTGGTTCAGTCTTGAAAAGCAAATCAGGAGCCATTAATTTTACACAAGACATGTCCTTATATGTAGTTACAAAGCTAGCCAGCCATTGTTGGTTTTTTTTTTTTACTTTCTTTACATATGGGACAGGCTACAAGACTGTCACAAGTCACACCAGCATGTCTAAATTAATCACAATCAAAGTAGATAGTAAATTTCACCTTGGTGCCTACCCACCAGTTCCTCTGCTATTTTGTTACTCTACTAATGTGCAAGTCTCTCCTCTTTGTTTATATGTTGAAATATCTATACACACAATTTCTCCCCTGCCTTTGTCCCTGTAGAGAGCAATCTATTGCGAACACAGGGCTTCAGGTCACTGCCTGATGGAAAAAGTACTCCTGGGTTTTAATTATCCAAATGTACAAATACAATCATATTGAATTTTAAAAGGGGGGTAACCCGGGATTACCATGTGGTTACAATAAAACCACCAGCTGCCCTACTTCTCTTGCCCCATTGACCCAATAAATGTCGGCATAGGGATCGCGTTGGGGAGGGGTCGCGTTAAGATCCCCGTCTTGTGCCTGCCTGCCAGGCCAGCTCGAGGACCAGAAGAATCTCAGCGACGGAGCACCTTTCGCCGCCAGGCGGAGAACGATGCTCCACCACGGGCCGGCGGGCCGGCTCGCAAGTTGAGGCGTCCGCGGCCCCGTCCCCCCTCTCAAAGTGCACGCCACGCACACGAGGCGCGACGCCTTGCCACCCAGGAGGGCGGATCATACTGCGGATTCAGGGAAGCGTCTCGAGAGGTCCCCCAAGCCTGGCGAAGAAGAGGGGGAAGCTGACAGGGGGGCTACCCCGCCCTGGCGAGGGCATCCCCCGGAGGAGAAGCGCCTCCGAGGAGGGCACGCACAACAAGCACATACACCCCCTCACCGCGGTCGCCCCCCCTCCGGCCGCCTCTTTATCTCTCTCCCTTTTTCCCTCCAGCCCCCCCCGCCCCTCCCATTCGCCCTTCGGTCGCCACCACCGCCGCCAGCAGCGCCTGGGGCGAGGAGGCTTTGCGAGCAGCCGGCGCTCATGCGCATTGGCGGCCGGGCTCGCGCGCGGTCCTGGGCTGCTCCGCCGGTGCTCCTCCTCTTGCCGCCGCCGCCGCCGCTGCTTCTGTTTCTGCAGCAGCTTGCGTTGGCGCGGCGGTTTCTCTTTCTGCAGCCGCCGGGGTTGCGTGAGCGCGTGCGGCTCCCCCCGCCGCCTCTCAGCCGCCGGGGAGCCTTCTTACATTGGCGGCAGGAGGGCGAGAAGCGAAGTGGGGGTCGTGTGTGTGTCTTCTGGCGCCCCCCCACCCTCCACCCCCGCGCTCCTGGCTTGTCCCCCTTCCCTCCGTCCCACCTTGCCTGCCTCCCCTTCCACGGACGACGCAGAGCGGCGGGCGAGGAAGCAACGAAGCGGTCTCTCGGCGCCTCCTCCCAAGGCGTTGCGGCGGGCTTTGGGGAACCGGAGGGTCCGCCGCTTTGGCGCTGCAGTGCCGGCAGCTGCCTCTAGGGGGCGGGCTGCCTGAGGCGGGGAGGACGGCCCCCGGTCCGCCGCCGGAGGGGCGATTCGCTGCTGTTACTGCCGGTGTCGCGGGTAAGTGGAGACCGGGCACCGAGGCGCGCCGTCCGCGGCGTGGGAAAGAAGGGGCGCTGCTGGAACGGGGACGATACCGCAGGTCCCATGGACGACGGCGTATGTGTGTAGGAGGCAGTAAGTGTCCAGTACGGAGGGCAGTGCACTCTGCACATGGTCAGGGGCATGACATGTATTTTAGTTTTAGTTTTATTTATGATTTGTATACCCCCTGCTTGCGAGAGCAACTCAAGGCGGTGAACAACAATAAACTAGCGTAAACAAGGGATAAAAACAGTATGACTGAACAGTCCGAACTTGGGACGGAACCGTGGCTTAAATTTAGTCCTAACCGGGACGTCTTAGGGGAATTGGAACTTTCTTTGCTGCTCTGGGAACCGTGATGAGATTGCAAAAATATCAAAACCAGGCGAGTTTTCATCCCCCCCCCCCCCCCAGGAATGGAAAGCTCACCTCGTTTGGGGCATGTCGGCGGTCCGGTATTAACAACTAGCTTTGTTGTGGGATTTTGTACAGAGGTACGGGTTTTTTATCTTTTTTGATTCGTTTAATGGGGAGGGTCTATACCGCTGCTATTCCGGTGTTTTGTTTCCTTAAGAAGTGGTAAATCGATGATAGACGAAGAACGCTTATTTGGATGGCTTGTGGGGAGCAGAAGTTTGGGTCTGTTGAGAATAACAGAGCAGGGAAAGCTCCTAATCCACCATCTACTGCCCCTGGATGAACACATTTGCGTTGATTGAGAGTATTTCTGTCATCAGTCATCCGGAGCCTGCAGCTTGAAGTTAGAACCCGAAGAATATAGGCAGTTTAGACTGTGTGGGCAGACGAATCTCGCGCTGCATAAGGTGGGGTTTAGCCCACTAGGAAGTCTGCCTAAGGTTGGAGCGTTATTTGGAAGAAAGCTCCATTGACATGACCGGGGTTGCTCCTGCATGGATGTGCTCCTATCGAAAATTGAGATTATAGCTATTTGACCACTGCTTTCAATTTGCAGTGGCCATTGGCAAGGCGCTGGTGCCTGCCTTGGATTTCTCTCCCTGCTCATCCGTGAAACTCTCCCTCTGTGGTCTGGGGAAAATCCGAGGATAAATAAGGATAACTGAGATCAGACTTACAAAAACACTTGAGGCAGCAAGGAGTGCTTTAGAATGTGGAGGAACAATATTGGTTTATGCTGAGATGAGCTGTTTGTGGGGACAAGGGGAGAGAAACAACGTTCAGAGCTGGGAGGCACATTTGACTTGGTATCTATAGAGGCCAGCTGAAGACTGTAAAATCTTCAATGCCAAGGTTTTTCTTTTTCTTTATGTGACCTTGAATTCTGCAAAGATGTTTGGGTTTCAGCCATAGGCAGTGATACTAAACATCTGCAGTGGCATTATTTGGAAGAGGATGGACAAAGGGATTGCAACAGTAGGTGGAAGACCCCTATACCAGCTTCAGTATATGGTAAAAGGGAGGAGGACAGGGGACATGTGGTGCAAGAGTAAGTGCACATGCAGGGTGTGCAGGTTTTTTTTTCTGATCCAGAGGAGCTGTGGGATTTTTAAATTGTAGATTCTCTGATCACAGGTCAAGTGGCATTGAATGGATCAGTGCCAGCTCTGTGTAACCAGTTGCAAAAGAGCTGTCATCTTGTTTGGATGTTCTTGATTCCTGTGTCAGCACATTTATGTCAACTATGCCCCATTAATTTAAAATAAAATTGCTTCCAGACAAACGTGCTCATTGTTTCTGTTTCATAATTCAGTTGTAATTTATGTGCACATTTGAAAGAGAGTTTTATGGAAACCCGTCACTTTTTTTCTTAAATGTCACTTTGGCTGGGACTGGGGTAGTTTGTTCTGTGCAAATATAATACAGTATATAGAATTTAGTTTGGGAAACTGTTAGCCCACAAATCATATCAATGAACGGTGGAAGAATCCTATTAAACCCTTACTCGCGATTGTTGCCATTGAGGAATGAAGTATTTGAGGATGTACTAAATTGGTAAATGTGATCTGGGAGAAGCTTTGCTGAGCTAGTAGGGGTGATGATATTTGAGCCCCTGATATCAAATAAGCAAAAAAAGAAAATAAGGAAAAAAGGTTCAATTGGATTTTTGCTTGGTAAACATGTGGAAGAATTGCTTTGAAACTGTTGTTTGGAAAAAAATATCGCACTGACACTGCAGATAAGATGGGACCTGTCAAGAGTTATAATTGGGGAAAAAGATTTTTGATAAAGTAAGTTTCTGTCTCAAGGTGCTTAATGACTGTCTATGAAGCATCCATGATCACTGGGGAACGCATCCAGGGGTAAATGGGACTAAGTAAGCTGGTGATCAGAGGTAGAGCTGAAAGTGGCAGCTGTAGCTTTTTATAAGATTGCATGACTCATTCTCATGGGAACCCATGAAAGGGCCTTCTCGGCTGCTGCACCCAGACTCTGGAACTCCCTCCCACTAGAGGCCAGGACTGCCCCACCTCTGCTGTCTTTCCGGAAACAGGCAAAGACTTATGTCTTCAGGCAAGCTTTCTCTGAATAATGTGTCTTTTATATGAATCTATAGGATCACATAGACTTTAGGTTTATAACCACTTATAACCTTGTGTGATTGCATTGACACTATGTTTTCAATGTTAGTTTCCACCACTCATAACTTTTACATGGAATTTTATTCTCTTATCAACTGCTTGCATTCTCTTGTATCTTTAATGTAATGTTGTCTTTTAATGATGTAAGATGTCCCTCAGTTCCCTGTTCTCAATACTTGAACATGTCTTAATTTTCCTGGACTGTATATTATCCCTTATTACTGTAAGTCGCCTTGGGTTCTTTTCCAAGGAGAAAGGCAGGGTAAAAATACTCTAAAATAAAATAAAATAAAACAATTATTTCCCTGTTCCACTTGTCTCCTTTTCTACTTCTTATTTGCCTGCATACAAGTGGATGGGAAGAGAATCCATGGAGGCCAGTCCAAGGAGCAAAAGCAAGTAGACCCATAGGGTGCAGGGAGCCAGATGATACTGAGGGTCACATGGAAGCAGTTAAAGTGATAGACTGGAACATGGAAGATCAGGTTCAAATCTCTGCTGAGCAACAAAACTGAGGGTGCAATTACACTAATGCATTAAATCAGAAGCTAATTCAGGATCTTTAGAATCAATATAATGTAATGGGATTTTTGTGCAAGTGTGTACAATTTCTTAGAAAGTGCATCCCTCTGTGTCTTGCCTTTATGTTGGAAGTAGATGGGGAGGGGAAGTGTTTTCTAGCCTTCTATTCAGTGAGGGCATCCCTTAGGCTTGGATGGCGGATAGGTGGTTACAGATTGTCCTTGCTCTGAAGACCAGCCATCTCACTTCCTCCAGCCACCAGGAAGTACAGTCTGCGTTCAAGTTAGGCGCCATTTCCTGGAACTGATCATGGGTTCAAAAACAAGTTTTAGAACAGCTTCAGGGGTGACAGTTTTAGCAGCTGCTGCCTGTCCCAAATCTCCACATGTTTGTTACTATTTAACAGTTTAAATAAATTTTGAACTGGCACAGCACTAGATCAGTGCAACGATAAAACAATAACAGATAGGAAAAACAGAACAGTTCAGATTACAGAGTATTTTGCGATCTAACACCTTTGTACTTGGCACCCATTTCAGCAAATCCCACAGTTCCCCATGGACACTGTTTGCTCTGATACATGTGTTAAAACAAGCCAAAATGCATTTTTAAAATATCAGAAATTCATTTTAAAGTAAACAACCTACTTTATGAGTATTTAAAAAACTATTTCCAACCGAAAAAATGCATGCTTTGCTATAATTCATGTAGACAGATATTTAGAAAAAGCAATTTCAAACATGCTAAATCTGATGCAAAACCAGGGGTATTAACAAGTGTAGCCAAGCACTTACCTCAGGCATGCCCAAAGTCAGGCCCGGGGGCCAAATGTGGCCCGTTTACAAATTTCGAGTGGCCCACGGCCTCTTCTCCCTGCTGGCTCAGCCTGTCATGCATCTTCACCAGATGGCCCTTCCCCATACCGGATGGAGGCATCAGATTGCAGTTTTATGTTTTGCCTGCCCTCCCTACCTCCATCCACCACCACCCAGCCACCTTCCCAGCCTACCCGCCTCCAGCTCCATTGCTGCAGCATCCTCCCTACCTCCTTGCATGTTATAGAGACTTGTCCAATGTCTGGCTTGGGGGCCAAATGCAGCTGAATGGTCGGCCCCCACACATTTTCACCTTGCCAAATCTGGCCTTCCTTGCAAAAAGTTTGGACACCCCTGACTTACCTGAATGATTTGGGGCTGCTCTCTCTCTCTCCTCTCTCTCTCTCTCACTCTCCCCCCCCCCGTCACTCCCTTCTTCCTGACCTGTCTTGCAGAGCTGTTATGAAACAAAGTAAGCCTTTAGCTCATTGTAAGAAAGATAATATAAATCTAAGCAATAGATATTTTGCCCAGAGATCTGACTTTAAGCAGAGTAAGATGTCATCAGTAGTGCTCAGGTCTTGAGATGATTAAATTTATAAAAGGAGCAGGCCTACAGGTAACACCAAGGAACTGAACAAGTAGAGGTCAGTTCAAACAGGGGTCAGAAGTAGAGATGGGCATGAAATGAATTTTAATTTTAATTTTAATTTTAATGCATTTTGTTATTCATTTTGTTATGGAACAAAACAAATAACGAACAGACCCATCAAAGAAAAATGAAATGAAACAGAAATTTCTGTTTCATTCGCTTAGGTTTTCATTTTCCCACAGTACTGCATTGAAGCAATGCATTCCTATGGGAAAAAGTTGCCCCCCCCCCACATGGGGGAAACCACAGGCTTTTTTCCCGACTGAAGCCACCGGCGATCAGCTGTAACGCAGGATTTCGGTGGGAAAAAAGTTTTAAAAGCCTGCCCTTTACCCACCCGATTGGGCACGATCGGGTGGGGGATTAAAAAACAAACAAACCCAGCACCTCCAGCTGGTCAGCACAATAAAAAAAACCAACCCGGCCCACGGGCCACCTGGTCAGCACGACCAGGGGTTTATTATTATTATGTTTTCCTTTTTGTGCCAAACCAGCCAATGGGCCAGCTGGTCAGTGCAACCAGTTGTTTAAATTATTTTTCCTTATTGCGCCGACCAGGTGGCCCACACCGACCGGGCCTGCAGGCTGGTCAGTATGATAAAGAAAAATAATAATAAAAAAACTGTTCCAACCCAGCCAGCGAGCCAGCTGGTTGGCGCGATAATAAAAAAACAACAAAAAACCCACGCTGACCTGGCCCATGGGCCAGCTAGTCGTCACGAGTTAAAAATAATTTTAAAAAATGAAAAATGAAACAAATTTTCAAATTGTTTCATTTTTTACGAACCCTAAACAATGAAAAAATGAAAAACAAAATGAAACCCCATTGTGGGGTTTCATGCCCATCTCTAGTCAGCAGTACACTAACAATACAGTACATGTTTTCATAGTGCCTAGTACAGTTCAAGCTATATTTTCATCTCTCTTACTCATTTGGGATGTTATAAAATTAAATAATGTTAGTTATTTCCACTCAGAAAGGCTTTTTGGTATGCCTTAATAATGCTGTATAGTATTGAGATTCTGCCAGTTCTCTCTGCCCTCAGGATATCTGCTTTACAGCAGCTGAGATATGTGTACACAGTCCTCTCGTGAGACTGTACCTTGGGAATGTAGATGAGGATTATCTCTTATATAACAATTGCATATTTGCAGCAGCTCATGTGCTTCAAAAATATGCATTGAAAGTTTTTTTAAAAAAGATTTCAGATCTTGGTTTCCTATACTTGAAGACTGCTCAAGGTTTTAGACACTTGAAGTCTATCCCTACTCTGAGTGTAAAGAAAATATGCTTAGGATCGAAGCGTGGTTAATCACAGCTCGACATCACAGACATACTTGATGAAATTCTTTTGTGTGGTTGTGCTAGGATTTCAGATGTATTATTATCTTTTAGAAGTAAATTTGTCCTACATATTTCTTTCCGTGAGGAGGGAATCTGAGAAGTATGCTCCCTTTAATTTGGAAATAAATTACAGTACATCTTGCAGTGAATGAATATTTTTTATGTAAAGCCTGTGTGCATTTTCTTTTCTTTTACAATTCCCTATGCTTTGGGAAAACTGAGCATTCAACTCAGCTCTGATCCGAATCAGTTATGCCAGTGTTACAGGGTCGGATGGAGTTGAATATGTGACTGACCCCATGCCTTCAGGCTTCAGTTGCCAACTGCCCTAGTCAACATAACCAGTGACAGCCAAAGTCCACAAAACATCCAGAGGGTTATCATCCAGAGTTTCTGATTCCAATTCTAGGATTTAAGCTTCCCAGACCTAATATTACTAACAGTATTTTACCTATAGGGCTGAGCATCATGTCCTATAGATCTTGCACTGAATATACAATGCTACTTCTATTTATGAGTGTCTCTACTTAATGACCAATTTGACTTAAGAGCGGAAAACTGTTGGCGTTTTAACTGCTGCCTTACACATTTTAGATGCAGTCTGCTCTACTTACATTTTAATTTTTTTTAATTTTAAATTTGTTTTACTTTTTAGATATGGCTGCTCTATTTACAAGTTGTTTGACATATGAGCACACATTCAGAACAGATTAAACTCGTAAGTAGAGGCACCATTGTATGTCAAATTAGTCCCAAGTACTATTTGCATGACTTGCCGGTTGGGGCACTAGAAGGATCATTCTACAGTAATCCTTAAATTAACAATATCTTCATAAACGTTAACAATATCTTTATAAGAATAGATTAAAAATTAACAAAATATGCAAGTTTTGAGTCAGTGTTCCTTTTGCAAGAGATGGGAGAATATCACAATTTTAGGGACCTGTTGTAACATCAAGAATTATTATAAAATTCCTCGCCATTACACAAAATATGTTTTGTGTAATGGCACACATATATGTTTTGTGTGCCTAGCTATCAGACTCACACTGTGATAGATAGATCACACTTGGGTCTTGAAGTAAAGGATGGAAATGCTCACGTGAAGGTTAGAATCTGGGGACCATACCTCAACTCAGAAAGCCTTCTACTCCTGCCCACAGCTGCTTCTGTCCCTTGACTGAGTCTAGTTCTCATTTCATGCAACTGGTACATGCCAAATTAGTCCCAAATACAGTGGACCCTTGTATAACAAACAGCTTGTATAACATAAAATTTGTATAACATAAACAATTCCAGAGATAGGGGAAATTTGCTTAACATAATCGCCTATGGGGCGAATCCGTACAACATAAAAATGGAATTACTCCATTTTCAATGCATTCCTATGGGAATTTGTATAAAGGAAAATTTGCTTAACATAATTTCATTTGGAACAAATTAATTCCTTTATACAAGGTACCACTGTACTGTTTGCGTGACTTGTGGGGTGGGGCACCAGAAGGATCATTCTACAGTAATCCTTGAAATGCACATAAATGGTTTTCTCTAATTCCCTTTGTTTTTACTTCATTTAATGGAATATTAATCTGCAGTCTTGTTCTTAATGCATTTCAAAACCCAGAGCAGTGGATAAATCTAATTGAGATGAGTTTTAACGACAGTATAGGGCAGAGAGAAGGGTTACTGTATGCATCAGTTTCCCAAGTACTCCATTATGTAACTTAAGCTCCATATTTAACCAGCCATTAAAATGATTTTAATTTGGTAGACGGCACCATCTGGAGCCTGCTTTTTAAGAAAACACTTCATAATCTTAAACCAAAAATTGCTAAAAGAACTATGGTTTTATATTTTCCCAACAAGGGAATTTTCTGTCTTGGTACTAGGATAACATTCAACTTGGTGGCTTTGGTTTTTTTTTAATACCTAGAACTTATTCCCACATGACAATGTTAAATAAATGTAGAAATCTGAATTGTAGGAAGATTCCAGGGGAAACATCTTGATTTATTTTTCCTGTACAAGTGTTAGGGGGAGTATCTTTAAGCTACAAATAAGACAAAATAGCTGACACAATCATTTTTTTGCATTTGGTGAAAAGTCTTTGTGTGCATTGTGTGCATTTTGAAGTGGGCGTCCAACAGTAGTTTTACAACTACTATTATTATTCAGGTGAATTTCCTAGTATATTTTCCTTGGAAAACATCTAATTGCTTGTTGGTACTGCAGGCATGCATATTTCCTTGAGATAGCCTATTGCATTGAAGTTCTACTTGCACATACAGTAGGATCCCAATACTGTATCTGCTGGGGATTGTTTCCAGACCTTCCTGTGGATAACAAAAAACATGGATAAGAGAGAATGCCAAAAATCCAAAACTGCTGTTTTGTGACAGTAGCATGCTTTATGCCTGCTGTTTTATGACAGTAACTTGCTTTACAGCTGCTGTTTGTGAAAGTAGCTTGCTTTGCAGCTGCTGAATTATTTATTAAATTTTGTGCTCTGCTAACTGTGGATAACTGAATCAGTAGTTAATGAATCAGTGGATATGTGGTTCTACTGTATATAAGAGTCAAAGGGTGCAAAACATTATTATGTCACTTAATGGTTTGGATTAATTGATCTATTTGTTGTTAAAATGATTGCATAAAGTGCAAAATCTCAATGGAGTTTTCTTTGAGGGTCTGAAGAAAATTAAAATCAACACTCTCAAATCAGCAAAGTTTTGATTTTAATAAACATTAGTAGTCCAGACTGAGGTTTCTTGGTGTGATGTAGTGATCATAACTAGAATTGCTTGAGTGACCGTAAAAGCACACAGAAGATTAAAAATAAATCGATTTAACATTGAAGGCTCCATTTATCTTCCTGATTTCATCTGGGAAGGAAAATAAATGGCATTGCAGCAAAAAGGATTGCTACAATGTATGCCTATCTTACTTAACTTTAGTTGTTTTAAGTCTGTTACAGTACTGTATATTGTTTCATATGTATTAAGTATGACTTGAAATTTAACTGAGGAATTTATACAGTAGTTCTGACTGTTCCTTGAACAGCCTGAAGCAAACAAGCTGTAGTAAGGCAAAATGAGATTTATTTAGACAAATACAATTTCAGTTATGCAAAGACAAATAATAAATTGTGTTGTGTCTAATATTTGTACTTGATTTGGATGTTAAATGCACAGGACATAATAGCTTTTTCCATGCATCATGGCTAAATAGGGAGACTAGAGGTGTAGGTGTGAGCATAATGGCACCCCCCTCCATATCTTCATATAAGATGGCGCTCCTTATTAATAGGCTGATCTTGAATGGGCAGGACAAGAGGCAGCTTTTGGTTGAAAAGAAGTAAAAGGCCCATTTTCATCTTCAGCCCCTCAAAGAGAACCTTCCCTGAGATTTTGCATTTTGTGCAGTTCTTTTAACAACAAATTGATCATGTAGCATGTATGTTACACTGGTTATTGGAGATGGGCAAGAATCGAAAAAAAATGGTGTTTCATTTCATTTCGCTTTGTTTTTTGCAAATTTTTGCAGAAAAATTCATTTTGTTGTTTCGATAATTTGTTATTTGTTTTTACCCGCTTTTTTTCCAGCGCCCACTGCGCAGCCCCTGGGGTCCGTCTGGAGCTGGGGTGTGCCTACAAACAGGCATGGGAGGAATAAAGAGGGGGAGCGGTGTCGGAGCCGCGCTGCTCTGGCCGCCTAAGCGCGGTCTCATTATCACCCCCTCTCGATCGGTCCTGCGATAACGGACCGTGTGCAGGAGGTGCAAGGGGGCGGCTTTGAAGTCGCGCTGCTCTGGCCGCCTAAGCACGGCCTCCTTATCTCCCCTCCCGATCGGCCCCGTGATAACGGGCTGCAGGAGAGAGGCGCGGGGGCGGCTTTGAAGCTGCAATGCTCTGGCCGCCTAAACACGGCCTGCTTCTTATCTCTCCTCCCGGGGCTGGGCTGAGGCTTGAGCCTGCTGCGTCCCTCAATGGCACCATCGAGGTGCGTGCTCCCTCCGTGCAGCTCAGCACGAAAGGACCTCTGGACCAGCACCAGTTAGGAGACATCTCCGCCCCCCCTTAACGAACTGAACCAAACCATTTTTTCTTGTTTCGTTTTGTTTCATGTTAAATTTGCCCCTAGGGTCGTTATTCATTTTGTTATGTAATGAAACAAATAATGAATAATGAAACGAAAAATAATTCATTTCGTGCCCATCTCTACTGGTTATATTACATATGTTATGTCACATCTAATTGCATCTAATGCAATTAGATGCAATACATATAACGTATGGCCATGACAACCTTAATTGGATTTTCAAGGTATGCAAGATATCTGAGTAGTGTATTTGCTATCACTACTTCCCAGTGAATTTCCATTGCTGAATGAGACTTTGAACCCAGGTCTTTTGAATCTTCATCTGTCAGTCTAGCCATTATAACACACTGGCTCTCAAAATGAATCTTGCTTTATCAGAGGCCCTAATTGCACAGAACCAAGTTTCTGCTCACATTAAAAAAATGCACACAGAGCTGTATCATTCCTGTATGTGTTTCTGTATCTTTTTTTCAGGGATAATAATTTCTTACTTTATCTGTGCCTTATAAACATCAAAAGAGGTTGTAAACCTCTTATGGTTTATGTAACTTTGCATTGAAGGAATATGTGTGCGGAGGTTAGTTCAATAGAAAACTTTTTAAAATTATGTTTCCCCAAAATGTGCCATTTTATTTTGAAATGCAACGGACAGGTCCAGATTCATAGGTGTTGTTGAAAGTTTTTGAAATATGCCATTTTCATAGATATTACACTACACATAAGTGTGTAACAAGTACAAAATTTTGTAGGCAAAATGACCAATTCAGAAATTGCTTTATTGTCAATATTTGTTAAGACAGATTATGACTTTAAAACTAGAGAGTTGATCACTAATTTCTTGACAGCGGCTAGATTAATCATAGCTAGGATTTGGAAGGGGAACTATGAACTATGTATGTATGGATGAATGGCATAACGGAGTGTGGAATATCGCCTTAAATGACAAATTGATGTGTACTTTAAATATTAAGCAAGGAGAGTAAAAAAGAGATATTTTTATGATATATGGGGTAGATTTATTGAATATGTGCTTGTAAGAAATAAGGGTGAAGTTCCAGTGCAAGAATCAATTCAGTTCTGGAAGGGAAGATAACAAGAGACAATAAGAGGTCCTCTTGGTGGAGGGGAGGACTGTTGTTTATGTTTATTTTAATATTTTTAATATATGTTTTGCATTTGTATTTTGTATTTTATTTTGTATTTTGTATGGTTTAAATAAAAAAAGACATGACCACTATGGATCACTGCCTTGTCGTGGCAAATGGGCTTGAGCAACTCAGAGAAGCTATGAGGGATCCCATAGGTCATAGTGGAGAGTTTGACTAAATGTGGTCCACCTGGGGTAGGAACTGGCAAGCCACTCCAGTATTCCTGCCAATGGACAGAAACAAAAGGCTAAAAGATATGACGTTGGAAGATGAGCCCCTCAGGTCGGAAGACGTCCAACATGCTACTGAGGAAGAGTGGAGAACAAGTACAGGTAACTCCAGAGCTAATGAAGTGGCTGGGCCCTTGACTGAGAAATGGAGTAGCCATTATAGTCAACAAAAGAGTGGAAAGAGCTACGCTAGGATACAACCTCAAAAATGATAGAATGATTTCGGTATGATTCCAAGGCAGCCCTTTCAACATCACAATAATCCAAGCTTATGCACCAACTACCACTGCTGAAGACTTACAACTCCTTCTAGAACTGACACCAAAGAAAGATGTTTTTCTCATCATAGGAGACTGAAATGCTAAAGTAGGGAGTCAAGTGATAAAAGGATTAACTGGCAAGTTTGGCTTTGGAGTTCCAAATGAAGCAGGGCAAAGGCTAATTGAGTTTTGTCAAGAGAACAAGCTGGTCATTGCAAACACTCTTTTCGAACAACACAAAAGGCGAATCTACAAATGGACATCACCAGATGGACAATACCAGAATCAGATTGATTATGTTCTCTGCAGCTAAAGATGGAGGAGCTCTATACAGTCAGCAAAAACGAGACCTGGTGCTGACTGTGGCTCAAATCATCAGCTTCTTATAGCAAAAGTCAAACTTAAATTGAAGAAAGTAGGGAAGACCACTAGGCCACTCAGGTACAATCTAAGTCGAATCCCTGATGAATACACAGTGGAGGTGCAGAATAGATTTAAGGAACTAGATTTGGTGGACAGAGTCCCCGAAGAACTCTTAATGGAGGCTTGTAACATTGTACAGGAGGCAGCAATGAAAACCATCCCAAAGAAAAGAAGTTCCAGAGAGGGTAGCCGTGTTAGTCTTTTTAAGGATTGCAGGCAAAAATCAAAGAAAAGCAAAACAAAACAAAAGACACAAAATGTGTGGCACCTTAAAGACTAACTTTCATATTTTACTGTAACGTTTTGTGGACATGTCCACATCTTCAGACACATAGCAGCAGAATGAGGTGTGTAATATAATATGTGATGAGATATATATTTCATACCAGATGTTTATTGGTGGATAGGGGAGGGGGAAGAGGAGGGAGAGATGATTATCTATAGAAGGGGTGGGAGGATTTGGCCAGGTGTCATATATATGTTAAACATTGTTAATGGGTCTGTGGGTGAGGGAGAGATGATTAGTTGTACAAATAATGGGAAGGAAGATTTGGCTAGGGGTCATAGATATATTAAGCATTGCTAATGGCTCTGTGGCCAAGGTCTGTAGAAATGGTAAGTGTGGTTTTAAGGTAAATTCCTCAAGAGTTGGAAACCAGAACCATATAGAGTGGGGTGAGGGGTGGTGGTGGAAGAAAGGGGTGAGAGAGTGGGAGTTTTTACATTAGAGTCCAGATGGGAGATAATCTTCCATGAAAAAAATGGCAATATAGTAATATTCAATTTGAAAATGACTCAAGAAACCCATTCTTGTGTGTGTCCATCATGCATATGAATTGTATCTCAGCTGTTTCTCTTTGTATTCAAATCCTTCAAATCCTTCAAATCCTTCAAGGAGTGTCCTGGCAGACTAGAAAAGAAAATGCAAGAAAGTAAAATGTCCAACAAGGCCCTACAAATCATGGGCATGCCAGTGGGGTGTCTGTTTGTGTTTGTGTGTGTGCGTGCATTACACCTCTCTCCTCCTGTCCTGGCATGCGCTAGGATGAACTAGACAGGTAAGACATGAAGGTTACAATCCGGTGATCATACCTCAACTCAGAAACCCCTGCATACAGCTCAAAAGCACAGTCCAGTTCTCATTTCATGCAAACCAGTAGCTATGATTACTAGCATATAAGTAAACAAAGATCTTAAACCATGATTAGAAATTGATTTAAGAATGGGTTGCTCCAATAGTGATTAGCATTGCTTTGGACAAAATGGAACCTGTGATTTACTGAAGAATTCGCTTTGTTCTGATATGCCATGAAAGATGGAGAAAAAAGGCATGTTCAGAGAGACAAAGCTCACCAATGTTTCAATTTCTTAAGCCCATATGAGCAGGACCACAGCACTCATCAACAGCTCATCGATTTCTTCCTTTCTAAGTAGCTCTTCACTATCTGAAAAACCAGAATGCTGCAGAAATACTGTGGTCTGGTTCTCTTTCTCTCTTACACACATGCACATTTCACTTCAAGATCTGTCAGAGCTGTGCAAAACATCTTTCTCTAAAAGGCTGTGTGGACATTGATTTCTAATGATTACTGTCTGCATTGCTTGCCTGCATTGCTTGCAAAAAATAACTAGGTACTGTGTGTTTTCGCACACTGTACTGGAAGGAAGAAACACATTCAAAGGTGTGTGGTGTTTTTTTTTTTATTTAAAAAAAGCTTAGATACTGCAGGGAGCACACATTCTGTGTTTCCTGTGAGAATCTTAAATTGCAGCCATTGGTTGCCATCTGTTTCACCAATTCATCAGGATGCAAATGTTAATCTGTGATCAAAGCATCAGTCAATTAATTACACTGGCTTTAAATATGTAGCACTAGTGGTACATAATACAAGATGGTTCACACAGGCTTCTTGACTGACTCTGAATTGGTATCAGGAGATTGTTCTAGAACATATGGGACTTTGTCTGCTAAAACTTAACATTAGTAATTAAACCTGGCAATGTAGGTGAGGTGGTTCAGCCATTGCAAAAAGCATTCTATTCCTCTTGAACGAGCAGATACTATACATAGTTTGGAGATACACCATTATCCATCACTTTCCTTTATGATTCCCATTTCTTTAGGTACTGACAGAAAGCTTGGAAACTAGTGTTTGCTTCCCTAGGTTTGTGGACAGGGAGTTAAATCTCAGGGAATACAGTACAAAAGCAAAATGAAGTTTGATTATTATCTTTGGGGGTAACTTTAAGCCAGCCTGGATACACCCAAAGGGGAAATGAGAAGATTGGGGGCTGGGGGGGGCGAGATTTGGTGGAGCATGTCCATTGACCCATCTGGAGAAACGCTTGGAATAAAGCACCATATGCATGACTCATCATTCTTCTTGTTGGAAAAGCCCTGGCAAAGCTGGTGAAGGATTCAGGGAGAGAGAACGACCTTGAACTGGCCTTAGACAAGCTCCAGTATCATCATTTTACATACATATGTCAATAAGGCTGTGCAGGATATAAGCTGCATCAAAACTGTTGGGTGCATAACTACCGACTCCCCTCTCCCCCATATTACCTAGGCCGTTACTTCACGAGCCGCTCGCTTCGCGGCAAGCTGTCATTTCTGTGCGAACCGATCGCTTCAGTCCGCACGCTCCTCCTTTTTGGCTGCGACATCACCCCGACCACGCCCCCTTTACCGTGCTCCATTGGTCTGAAGTGTGTCGGAGCAGCCTTGCTGTTGGGCCAGGGTATCAGTGGGAGGCCTGCTCTTGTAAGTCTCTGACCAATCAGAATAAAGAGAACTGAGTTCTCTTTCCAGAGGTGAAATGAAGACAATGGCTGCATTGGCATTGGAGGGAGTATGATTGTTGAAAGTCGTTATTATGCATAAACATGGCCATGAGTAGACAACTTGTCTATTCCCCAAATTGCTTGCTTCCATAAAAGTCTGTCTTTGAACTGGAAATCAATGCCAAAAGATTTGCTGTTGGGAACAATGAGTCCTCTCTGTGCCATTGCTGCTGACCTGGAATCTTCTTCCAAAAGAAATTCATCAGGTTACTTTTTTTGTTTCTCTTCCTGCAAATGAAAGACACTTTTTTAAATTTCTGTGGAGTTTTTATGAGTCCCACTCAGTTTTAATTCTCCTACTTTGAGTGCATAACATTTCTGTTGCAATTGCTGTTGCTTGCTGCTTTGTTTTTAAGTATTTGTGTTATGATCTTTATTGCTTGTAGAAATAGCTTGCATTTTTTGGAGGAACAGCCTTAGCCAACATCAGGTGGCTAATCAGATTTTTTGCTTAATTGCTGATCTGTATTGATATCAGATGCTTAACTGAAAATGTTTGTATATCTTACACAGTTCTCCTGGTACATACCAAAAACACATTTCTGTCTAAAAGTATTTGTGTGAAGTTGCAGGTACAGTACTCCATTGATGTGAAATTTCAAGGCTGCGATTATTGCCCATCTCAGCATCAAGTTTCTGACAGATTTGTAAAAGTCATAGAATTTTGTTGTATAACTACTGCAGCTTCCCATGTCAAATGTGTTTGATCACAAAATTAGCAAGTAATAGATAATTCAATCATGTGTAAGTCACAACATTAACAATTAATGGACATTTCTATTGTCTGATTGATTTACACATTAACTAAGGGTGCCCTTACTAGTGGGAGCTTTTAAAAATCTATATTTGTCAATTAATGCCAGCTATACACAGCAACAACAACAAATACACACATTAGGCAGTTTGGAAATGGGAGGAAAAATGGAGCTGTGTTCAGAGTATGAGCTTTTAAATTATGCATGGCTTGTAATTTTTATTCCTGAGGAAGAACATGTTCTGCCTTGGGTGCTGTTCTATGCCAGATACATTTTGGGAGTAAAAAACCTAAACCTTTAAACTCGTGATACAAGTTAAATAAAAATCTTCAGCACTGGGGACGTTGATTTGTCCACTGTGTTGCCAGAAACCAGGCAGGGTTATCTGATAGCTTGATGATGTATATAAAATGACTTGGTCCTCACAGCTTTTCAGTTTTTCTCTTTTTGTGTTAGATAAATCTTGTCAAATCTTCATCCTTAGTGTCACGTGATGATGGCTGAAAAAAAATATAATCTGACTTCTTAGAGTAAAGCTATGAATTTGATTTCAAAATCCATTTGTTGTACAGCATATGACAAAGAATAGACAGATTTATACCAAAATGTAGATGAGATGACCATCTTACAGTCAGTTACCATGAAATACTAACATGTAATAGGTTTTGGTACCATCGTGTTGGTTTTATTTATTTATTTATTTATTTATTTATTTATTGCAAGAACCATTTCTTGATCCAGGATGGCGATGGAACATTTCTGGTCTGAATGAAAGAGTATGCCCCTAATTCTTGTTTGCTTCATAGGGCGAGGGCAATCTGGCTGTAGCGATAAGCCAGAAAGGAATTAGAACAACTTGCTGAATATCAAAAGCCACATGGCCATTCCAAAGCCGAACAGAATGACCTTTCCAGGGTCTGCTATATCTTCCAAGTTTTATGTGACTCCAGGTGCTTTTTTCAAAAGTCATAAGCTTCTGAACAGGATGGCCCTACAGTTAGAATAGGTGGGGCACTGGTGGTAGGTTTATAAGATTTACTCAGAGAGTTTGGGTAGCAAATTGGAAACAGTAAGGTCTAGTTGTGATGACTGAGAGGGCATGAACCACCAATACATCTGAACTAGAGATGGGCACGAATAAAAAAAATGGCATTTCATTTGTCGTTTGGAGGGTCCGTTTTGGTTCGTTTTTATTTTTCGTGATTTTTTTGCAAAAAATTCGTTTTCGTTTTCGTTCGTTTCGTTACCATTTCATTACCATTCATTTCATTTTTTGTGATTTTTTTAAGGATTTTAAGCAATTCACTCATATTGCAGTAACGGAAACGAAACGCACGACAAAATTTCCGGTGTTTCTGTTCGTTTCGTTTCATTTTAAAGACAAAATTCGTTTGTCGTTTCGTTAGCTAACGAAACGAAAAAATGAAAACGGAAACAAAAAATTGTTCGTTTCGTGCCCATCTCTAATCTGAACACACAGTATAGTGTTAGTGATGCTGCTGATAGTAAAAGCCATAATTATAAATATATCCCATTATACTCTAAAATGTTTTATAGGAGGCTGCCATTGTTTATCAGTGGTTGTAGAACCCATCATCCCATGAGTCAGAGAGAGAGAGAGAGAGAGAGAGGTACCACCCCACATATACAAACTACAACCCACTCATATGCCACTATACAGAGATGTTTTGTGTGCGTGTGTGCTCTTTGTGCATAGATAGAATGGGGGGAAAGGAAACTTGTACTGCATTGTGTGACTTTGCTATTTATGGGTTAGATTCAGCAAAGGTTGATCGATAGAAGTTTGGAGATTCAAGTACTTAAGTGTGCTTAGAAATTTCAGGGAATGGGGAAAAGGATGTACACACCCTGCAGACAGGAATGACTTTCTTTCATCTTGGTGCCCCTGTCCTACAACAGTTCTGCTGTTTTTTTCCAGCTTGTTTCAGGGCCCAGTTCAAGCTGAAGTTTTTTTTAATCTTTAAAACTATAAATGTTTTCCAGACATGTACCACAGAAGTAGTTGGAGGAAAAGTCTCTTTGTAGAATTTCCTCATTCTCACTTACTGTAGGGTCTGCCCTACCACTCTGTTATTGTTTTACAATACTGTAGAGTACTTAAAAATTGCTAGGAACAGGACCTGTGCTATCTGCCTCCTAACCATCAGCTTTCAATTAAAATTACACAAGCCAATTTTTATTGTAAATATTGCCAGAGCAATTTATATTATTTTTACTCTGCTTTTCTTCGGTGTGGAAATATTAAAGCACCTTTTGCAGTGTCCTCACGTTGAATACAGATTGTGGGCAGCCTGATCTTACCTACTACTGTAACGGTTCCCGTAGAAACCAGATGTGTTAATTATGTGGGAGCCTTGCCTTCTGATTTGAAAAGCAGGATTTAAATAGAACCCTGCAGCCACAGTGAACAGGTCTGAAAGACTTACCTTGAAGGTAGCCTAGAGAATGGTTTACAGTCACATGAAATTCTGTTGCTCAAGCTAAATAATGCTGGCCCTTTCATTTTCCTTGGATAAGAAATTACTAGGTAAGAGTGTTGTAGCAGATTTGGGGTTCACAGGCTCCAACCCTGGGACTTTTTGTCTAGTGGAGATTGTCATGTTATTTGCAGCTCCCCCAATAGCTTCCTTCCCTGTTCTCTTCTCAGGCTATGTTCACAAATCCAAAATGCCCCTCCACTTTCATTTTTCATTTTGAAGAAGGTTGCATAATTGTGTCATGTTACTGATGTCACGTGGCAAGAGCTCAGACCTCTATGTGCAGTCTCATTTCCCATTGTCCCTGTGCCCCTTTTAAAAAAAAAACAAAGAAATCATAATATGGAGGCATTGATTTGTTGATAAAATGGCAGTACTGTCCAAACACAGATTTTAGGTGCTGGAGCCTTCCCTCCTGATATGTTGCTATCAATGGTGAGGAGCTGGCCAGCTACGGCATTGCTCACCGGTGAAGGCATGGGTCTGTGTGTTTCAAGTTGCACCAGTCTCTTGCCTCTTGTCTCTTCTCTGATTTCCCTGGTGCCGTCTGTGGACATCAATGGTGCCCAATAATTGTTGGTGGTTTTGCAACAATTTGCCTCTAAAAATGTTATGAAATCAAGGGGATCCTTTCCGACCCAACCTGCGATAAAGGGAAATCCGCTTTATGTGGATGCTGGGTTGAGTTGGGACTGAGGGGGCTGTTTGGGGCCTCCTACACTTACCTTAGGCCTAGCACTGCCCCTAACGGGCCTCCGATATGCCTGGGAAGCCCATCGGAGGCCTGCTTGGGGTAGCACTAGGCCTGGGAAAAGTGCAGGAGTCCCCAAACCGACCCACACAGCTTGCCCCAGGAGCCCTTTCCTTCGTATACTGTGGTCCTGTGATATATGCAGATCGCAGTATATGAACTGCAATATAGTGGGGGATGACTATAAAGAGTCTGCAAAGCAGAAAAACACTTCTGCGCTAGCCCTTACAACAGTTGATAATGATAGGATTTGGCCCATGTGTTCAATTAGGATGATTCCAATGTCAGTATATATAGAATGACAATTTATTTAAGAGATACAGTATCATATTCCTGTCTTTTGAATTTTGAATTACAGGATGTCAGGATCAGAGCCGCAGGACTCTGTCTCTTTGCCGAATCAGGCCCCACTCAGGCTGAGGCAATCAGGGAATGCAGCTGGTGGGCTTGTTACTGGCATAAAGTTAGCAGCGTGCACTTCCTGTTCCTTGCCTCAGCAGTGTGAGACATTGGACTCCTGAAGCTTTGGCCCTGTGATCTTGATCCTTCCCTGAACTGTGCTACTCTGTAAGTCTTCCTGCTTGGAATCCACCCCCCTCTCGGACTGTGGGTGTGGGTGTGGGTGTGGGTGTGGGTGTGGGTGTGGGTGTGAATCTTGAACTTGGATTAGCTGACCACGCTCTTGGCTTCTGGGAACACCCTGGTCCTGTCCCCCTTGCAGATATCCTAGTTGCTGCCCCTGCCCGGACTGTTACATGGGAGTCATTTCAATGAGTAACATTGTAAATCCGAGCTAATACTTCTTTAACATTTTAGAGGGAGTTTAATATTTAAAGGTAGCAAAATGGCAATTATATGGGACACTTTGAAAGCTGTAGCCAGAGGCTTCATCATAAGAGAAAACTTTAGAATAAAAAAAGGAAGAGCTTAATAAAAGAAATTTAGAAAATCTAATAGCAGATTTAGAATCCCATTTTTTTTCTAGTAACGATAAGAAGATATTGAGGCAGATCGAAGCAAAAAAAAAAGAACTAGACGATTTAGAATTACAAGCACAAAGAAAATTACTTTATTTAAAAAGAATTTTTTTTGAATATAGTAATAAAAACTCAAAACTTTTAGCCAGATTAGCTCAAAAAAGAAGGGACAAAAACACGATAGGGAATATAAAAGATTCCTCAGGCAAGATGTGTCTACAAATGAAAGACAAATTAAAAGCTATACAAGAGTTTTACCAGTCTCTATGCACAGCAAAAAACAAGACCAAGGAAGATATACAGCCTAAAGAGGGGGAGAAAATTCCCATTCACCTTCGCTGCCAACTATGCCACCTGGGGTTTCTGGGAATTACAGTCCAACCTTATATTCTAATACCTGATTTGAAAATAAACATTATTGAACTTTATTCATCTTTTTAAGTCGTCATGTAAAAAAATTGGAAACGTTTATACTGTACCAGTATTATGAACCTTCTCTTTGCTGCTGATAAACTACTGTTGGGTACTCCATGCTGTATATAAAGTGTTGTGTATAATTTGATTGTATCACTGTATACAGAAAAAAGCTTTGAAAACTGAACTTCCCTGTTACATCGTATCAATCACTGTGGTCATGCTGCTGCTTATTATTTTAACTGGAAGCTATTTGATAGCTCTCTTGTTTCTGTTTTCAGAGCCAATAGTTTCTGGGGCCTGTGTTGGCAGTAGATAAGCTGATGATATTTGTGATTTAGTGGAATGGATAATTTTCTGATTTCCTTTTCAAGTTGTTCTTATTTGTTATTGTCTCTGTTTATATCACTCGTCAAGGGGCTCTTCTATACCAATTAATGTGTAATCATAAGGGAACAGTCATTTTTGTGAGATGTGGTGAAGTCCAAAAGCCTGGAACTTCCGCAATTTAGAAGAGAGACATAGATGTTAAAATAGGACTATAAGGCACAATAATATATAGTTGGTAGTATCACATTTGCAATGCAAAATGTTTCCCTCAAAGACCAAGAACACAACAGGGCTGCAGTCCACTCATCAACTGGGTCCTGAAGCTTATTTTTGTATAGACCTAAAATGAGCAGATAAATGCACATTGCAATCTGCAGCTGCTTGGCCATTCAGATATATTTCCAAAAATGGGGAAATAAATAGGATTTAAAGGCAGTGTTAGGTGACATCTCTATTAGATCACCACAATACAGTGGACCCTTGTATAACAAACAATTTGTACAACATAAAAATTCTGGAAATTCTTCGGCTTGCTACTCAAAGTCTGAATCTTTGCAAACACTCTGCTAAATTCACAGTGGTTATTTACAGCCAGTGTTAAAATCAGGTTAAATGGCAAATATGGACTTCATTTATAATAAAGAGTTGAGCAACTAGGGTCTTCCAGATGTTTTGGATTTTGGTGATCCCTCATTGGCTATGCTGGCTAAAATCAACAACATCTGGAGATGTACTGTCTACAAATACAGTACCAAAAGGAATTTAATACCCCCCTCCCCAAGAAAACCAGTCCCAGTCCTAACGGATTTCTTTCTGTTTTAGTTTAAAATCCACTTCTTCATAGATTACAATATTTAGACCACAGGTTAATATACACTATACATGTGTGTGTGTGTGTGTATGTGAGTGAGTGAGTGAGTGAGAGAGAGAGAGAGAGAGAGACCAAGTAAGTTAGAATAAGTTGACTTTCTCTTCACTAGGCCTGAATAAGATAAGAACGCCAGGAGGCTCACCCATTATCAAGCCCATTGTCATAAAGGCCAGGAAATTACTTCTGGAAGGGTTTATATTTCCAAGGACAGTTTATATCAAACTCAGTTGCTATCCAACCTCGAAATCTCATTGAACTATTTGTTTTTATGTGTCCGTTTCAGCATATTCTGACATAGGTTGTACTTTGGATGTCACCTATTCTTTCATTGGAGAAAAACTGGGGTTGGGGGTTGGGGGCTGGAATAATGTCAATGGAGTTAAGAGGAATTAAGAGGAGAGCACAGGAGTCTTAGCCTCTATTACTGCGTATAAGATTCTCTGTCTGTATGTCAAGTTTGGAATAAACCTTGCAGTTACATCTGTCTTCCGATTTTTCCACTTGGGCAGCAGACTATAGTGGGTGAAAAATCCATAACAGACAATACCATTATTAACACATGTGTTGAACTTTAAAACTGACTGTAACAGGTCGTGAATGTTCAGAGCATTGATTATGTAAGCATCTTGATATAAGTACAGTAAATAGCTAATGTAAATAAACTCTTTGTCAGCTTATATTCAAATATAGGCATGCTGAGCTCTCCCAGTCTTGATTCAAGCTTCTTGTTCAGTCCCGGAATTTATGCACCTCAACCACTAAAGCTGGTCTCTCTCAAATCTGTCTCTGAAATTCCTGTTTTCTGCAACAACATTTTGAGATAAGTAACAGATGTCCTGACAATCTGAAACACAACGAATCACACTAACAACCACACAGCCTTGTTGAACCTTGTGGACTTATCACACAGCATGCCAGCCCCAAAAGCCCACTATATTAACATGGAGTTATTTTCCATTTAAAAGTCTGACAGCCCACAGGTAGAAACTATTTTTCAGCCTGTTGGAATGGCTGGCTACACTTCTGTATCTCCTACCCAATGGTAGAAGAGTAAAGAAGTGCTGACTGGGCTGGGTGTTATCCCTGAACATTTTCCTTGCTCTCCTAAGGAAGTGATCCCTAGCAGTCTCGTCTAGTGGACTCAGGGACAGCCCATAAAGTTTTGGGCTGTGCCCACCACCTTCTGTAATGTCTTTCTATCTGCGGCTGTCAAACCGGCATGCTACACTGTGATGCAATATGAAAGGATGCTTTCTATTGTGGACCCGTAAAAGGAAGCCATAAGTTGTTGTCCTACTTTATTCTTTCGCAAGACCCTAAGGAAATGGAGTTTCCTGGAGTGTTGTTTGTTTTCCAGGCGAGATCTTCGCTAAGATAGACTTCTAGGAATTTAAAGGAGGAAACTGTTTAAGATGAGGAGAGAATTATCTATCTTGAATTTGTATGAGGATGTAGTTGACATCTAGGTCTGTAGCAGAGTTTTGTTTTTGTTTTGCCATCTGGAACAGGTTAAGACACAAAACTGCATATGAAAGCCCTCAGTTCCCACTCCCTTGCATAATATTGAATGATTTTCCCTTTCTTTACCTTCTGTTTGTTATAGAAAAATGTGATCCTTATGTACGTACACTACAGTACGACCCCCTTATCTGTTGATTCACTTATGTGGATTCAGTTACCTGCAGTTGGTGATCAGTGGGGGGTGGGGTGGCAAGGAGGGAGGGAAATTAAAAATAAAACTTAAGGCCGCCAATGCCTGTCGCCCTGCTTTTTGCTGCTGCTGCCACGAACCAGCCTACTCCTGTCCACGGGCCGGGTCCCAGGCAGAGGATTGGAAATTTTGAACTGCCCCACTCAAACTTGCAATTTGCCACCCGGGACCTAACCAGGAACCCGGCCCGTGCTGCGTGAGGAGGAGGAGGAGGGCCACGGACATTAGGCTGGTATGTTTTATTTTTAATTTTCTCCTCTCCTTGCCACAGCTGAGCAGCAAGGAGAAAGTAGGGAAAAAACCTTTATTGCCTCTTTACCATTTGTGTGTGTGTGTGTGTGTGTGTGTGTGTGTGTGTGTGTTGGGGGTGAAAGCTTTCACCCTGACACCCCATCACCCCTTCTGCCACCATTATCCTTGCATAAGACTGTTTGCTCTTATCCACAGATTTCACTGTCCGGAACCAATCCCCCACGGACACGGCGGTCATACTGTATTTATGCACACAGAGATATAGGCGTATATAAACACATAGGCATATCCACTTGATTGGATTCAGTTTCCCTTTGGAAATAAATGGAAACCATGGTGCTATGAACACACACACACACACACACACACACACACACACACACACACACACACACACACACACACACACACACCCACACACACACACACACACACACACACACACACACACACACACACACACACACACACACACACACACACACATCAGTGGCTCCAGAGTTGGAGTTTTAAAATCTGGATGATATAACCCTCACTCACTCTTAACTGACTGAACCTCTACTGATGATAGAGCCTATGAAGGAGCTAAGAAGTGAACAGATTCTTACAGAAGGAGGCAGTGTCTCGTGTATCTGAATCTCATGCTGTTTTGCTGCTTTAAAAATCAAAAGCCAACCCAGTGACTTAAGCTTGGCAGCAAACTGCAAATTACAGAAATTGGCATACATTTGGCATAACGTGACCTGTCGTGTGGGTTCCAGGCAAAAGCCTGCTTGCTGCATTCTGTTCTGAGTAATAGAAAGTGGCAGCAAGATCTTTCTGGATATTTCATGAGGTGACGGGCAACATTCATAAAATATATATGACTTTGATTTAACATACAAACCTCTTATATAACAAAAGATGGTGAGTTACCTTAAATTACCTATCTGGTTCGTCTCTTGAATCTCTATGCACTATCATGTTTTGGTTTATTGATACAAACTTCACTGTCAAATAGATTCATTCTTTCATACTCTTCGACAAAACGTAAAAGAATATATTTTCTGGAAATACTTCCAGGTTAGAGATTGCATCACATTTAATAATTTGAGTAAATTTAATTATACCATAATCTTGTGACATATTGAAGACAAGCAGATTTGTGGTAATAGAAGTCCTCCAGGCAGGGGCTTCCAGTGTCAGCAGATTGGGAAACTATCTCTCCGTCAGGAAGGTGACTTTCTCTGCGAAGGCTGTCCTTCTGGACCCAGCGCTCTTTATGGAACCTCAGGTGATGTTGGTGGTCCCCTCCGCACATTTCCAGCTGTGGCATATTGCAGAACTGCATGTCTACCTCGATGCTGGAGCCGTCACCATGTTGGTCCATGCACTCGTAATCTCAAGATTAGACTACTGTAGCACTCTCTATGTGGATCTGCCTCTGAGGTCAATGCAGAAGGTTTAGCTAGTCCAGAATGTAGCAGCCAGACAATTAACAGGAGTTAGAAGATACAGTGGTACCTCGGATAACAAATGTAATTCGTTCTCTGAGGCAATTCGTTATCCGAAAAAAAATTGTTATCCGAAACATGGTTTCCCATAGGAATGAATGGGAAACCAATTAATCCATTCCAGAGCCTAGGAAAATGACACAGAGACCTGGTTTTTTGCTCAAATCCCTTTATAAAGTGCACTTTAAAGGTACAGATGCAATGCTAACCAGGATAACTCTTTTTTACTGATGCATGCTGGAAATTCGTTATCTGAGGCAGCCCATAGGAAAATTCGTTATCCGAGGCAGACCTATACCTAGAAATTGTGATTTGTTATCCGAGGCAGCCCATAAGAAATTGCAATTTGTTATCTGAAAAATTCGTTATCAGGGGCATTCGTTATCCAAGGTATTACTGTACCACCATATTACCTCTACACTGGCTATACTGCACTGTCTACCAATGCACTTGAGCATTTATTTCATGGTTTTGATGATAACCTATAAAGCCCAAAACAGCTTAGTACCTCAATATCCATCAGAGCAGCTTCTCCTACAAAGAACTGCCTAAGCCACTGATTCATCCCAGGCTGGGTATTTGAGAGCCCTGATTCAAAATGAAACCTGGAAAGTTGTAACATGGATTTGGGCCTTCTTGGTAGTCCCTCTTTGACTCAAGAACCAACAGCACCCAGAAATCTGCCTGGTTCCTTCACTGCTTTTGAATACTTGGCTGTTCAAACAAGCTCCCCCTGACCTTTGAAAATTATAATTGGGATGTCTGATAACACCTCCTTTATCTGCCTTTGCTTTTGATCTTTCCTTATGTTGTCATGTCTTATTTTTCATTTTTCATAAGTAATTTATGGGCTACATGGAGCAGTATGTGCCTTTTACTGTATCTATAAATGTCCTGGTTCATATCCCTGAGGGTACACGTACCCCAGTTTGGAAATCACTATCCATGTGAGGGGTGCAAAAGGCCAGCAATCCACAGGACCCCTGGTTTGCCATAAATGAACAGTGTAGTACTGTTTGTGCCATGATAGCTCCCTATTTATTTCAAATATGGGCCACTACCGCACTTCCTTGAGCAGCCGCTTTTTATTTTGCATCGCCTTATTTCCTCCTGCAGTCATGCGGTCGCTACAGCGGTTCAGCAGCAGGCACTTCAGCGGTTGTTTAGCAATTGGCTTCTCCATTCGCATTTGGCTGAACCGCTTTAAACTATGACAGGGAAAAGGCAAAAATGGAGGGGGGATTGAAAAAAGGCAGTGTAGTATGTCCACAAATACAACCAAATCGCTTTAAAAGGGGATGCAGGAACCAATTTAAAAAAAAAAACACCCCCAGTGGTCGGCGCAACAAAAATCGACACAGCAGTCAAAAATGGGTGTGACCAAGGGGGCTCTTCAGAAAAAGCAATTTGAAAAGCGGACAGTGATTTTTAAGGCGATTTGTCTTTAAGGAAAATCTAAAGTGCAGTACCCCTGAGGGAACACATACCCCAGTTTCAGAATCACTATCCATGTGAGGGGCGCAAAAGGCCAGCAATCCACAGGAACCCTGGTTTGCCACAAATGAACAGTGTAGTACTGTTTGCGCCATAATTGTTTTTGCCCGCTAGACAAACTTTATGCCATTTAGATCTCAGGCAGTATACTGTGCACAGATCCCCCCCCCCGCCCCAGTCCTTCTTCCCAACAAGCCAGGTATAGAAATCAAGAACAAACTCTGGATTCCTTCTCTGTGATTTTTGAAAGGGCAGAGGAAACCCAAAGCAGGGACGCTACCTGCTGATGAACAGTTCAGTTAACTCTTGAGTTGCTACCCCTGCATGTGGATCACTGGCTTTTTGTCTTTTGTGTATGTTTGGATGAGCAAACAGCTTAAATTTAAGCATAATCTCTCCCTGCCCTCCAGTGTTAATCCTTTCCTTTTGATGGGCGATGTTCTAAATGCAGTTTTCCATGCTAAGTAATTTTTTCATATCCTTTACAATAAAACACAAGAGTAATAAAGGGCCTCAGAGCAAAAACAAGTAGAAAAATGGTTGTTCGCATGATGTCTCAGAAACTGCTTTTACTTTCTGGAACCCTCACAAGTTTTTTGATGCTGACAATATTTTGATCAGGCACATCTTACACTGATGGGGAAAAAATACAAACATCCATGGGTTGCCTTCCCCTATAATTGTCAAACCAGTTATTGTAATGAGCACTTTCTAGATTTCAGAAAGACAGAAATTATAGAGTAGCTTTGTCTCACTAAGAGTCTTTTCTAGTGATTCAAGTCTGATAAGCGGTATTGAGAAACCTTTCTAAAGCTATCAGTGTTCCTCTGTCGCA
Source organism: Phrynocephalus versicolor (assembly GCA_023846285.1). Lineage (NCBI taxonomy): Eukaryota > Metazoa > Chordata > Lepidosauria > Squamata > Agamidae > Phrynocephalus > Phrynocephalus versicolor. The sequence goes on from JAHTLZ010000204.1 coordinate 30,543,757, forward strand.
GACACTGAGGCACAATAACGTTCATTTCAGTATAACGGAAACAGCTGTAGATAGCTAAGGAATGATATGTTATCAATGAAGAACGATGTGCCTTATGCTACTTGGCACACTTTGGCTCCGGTGCTCCATGCATCATTCTTGGATAAAAGGTGAATATTCCCTAACAGCCCAACTTCATTCCTTTTCCACTGCTACAGGTCATGACCATGTTTGCAGTTTCCTTTGGGCAAGGTTTATATGATTGGGGATATAGTTCATTTTATTCTCATGCAGCCTTAAAGAAATTGCCTGTCAGTGAAGCAACTTGATTTTTATTAAGCCTTCTGGATGATGATGTATTAGCCTGCTGCGTTGGGGATCTGATTCCCTCTTTACATTCCGCTGTCTGTTTCATTTCTGTGGTGCGCTAAGTCCTTGATGAGAAAACAGAACAATGGTCCATCAAGAGTCTCACAGATGATTGTGCAGGTTGACTTACCTGCTAAATCCCAAACTTGTCTAGTGGGAAATGTTACATGTCACCACCAGTCATATTATAAATATATAGCTTAAAGGGGGATTGCTAGGCATACCTTCGGAAAATCCTAATGCAAATTTTATTTCGCAATACCCAGAGCAGTTTCTCCCTCCATTATTTTGCAATAGGTGAAAGGGAAAGAGGGGAATTCTTTCAGCATTAAAAAAATACCATTTTGAAAAGGGAAAAATCTTTGCTTAAATGTAGTAAGTTAATAAACATATCTGACATTATTCTGCCATTGTTTCTCAGTAGTGCAGGGAGCTATGGACCAAATTAAACATAATTGCCTCCCAGCATATATTTTAACAAAAATCAGCTTCTGGAAGTACATGTTTAGAAATGGAGGAAAAGTGAATAAAGAAGAGTGCTTAATATATTTTCTAGTGTTTTTCCCTCTCTAAAAAAATCCCTCCATCTACACATTTCCTCTCCCTCATGGGAAAAAGGTACCAAGAGGTTTATATTCACATTTGTAGAGAAGATAATTTGTTAGGGACGATAGTCTTGCATGGAAAAATAGCTGTCCAGAGCTTTGGAAGCTAGGAGTCACAAATAAATGCAGTAATGATCTGTGCATTGTAGGGGCACGTCCTTTTGGGAGGACGTGTACTCTTTGCATGTAGGTTCTAATGTAGTGGTAGGATCAGCAATTGTCCCCACACTGTCCTTTTCCATGCAAGTCTGTTTGGGATGCAGATATTTGGCACTCTTTCATATGAAAGGTGCCAACTCCTTTCATTAAGGTCTGCTGAAGTGCCCCCTTGTGTACCATTCTGAGAACACATGCATGAAGATGCAGGAGAGGGCACGGAGGAGAGGTTTGTTGTCATGTGGCATCAAGTTCCATCCAGCTTATTGTGACAAGATATATGAGATATTTAGGGAGTCATTTTTCCCATGCCACCACCTTTACATGAGTTTCCATGGTTGAACAGAGATTTAAACTAAGGTCTCTTCAGATGTAGATGGGCATGAGTCAAAAAACAAATTGCAATATTTGTAGATCATTGCTGATTTATCAAACATTCATCACTTTGTATTTGTTCAATTCAAGGACCCCAATGAATGCAGAGCAACGAATTTTTACCCTTTTTTAATTTGACATTTCATCAATCCCTTTTTGGTCCGTTTTGAGCCCCCATGATATCTACAGCTTCTATCAGTTTCCTGGCTTTTTGGGGATGCATAACTCAAATGTCCAAAATGCTTGCAGGGATTGTAGATAAGAGTCAGGGAAGCTTCTGTGTAATTTTCTTGTATCTAGCTATCAGGGAGGGGAGCATTTTATAGGGTTTTTATAGTGGAAATGAACCAACAAATTAATTTGTCAGTTCATACAAAATGCATATATTCAAGGTTCATCAATGTTGATGAATTATGAATCACAACAAATTGCCATTTTTACAATTTGTGCCTGTCTTTAATCGTAGTCTCATTCTATCCATTACTACAACACACTAGCTCTTTTATAGCTTCCCTTGGAGGTCTGATGTGCGTCAACAATGTTATACTAAAATTACTAAATACCTGTATATTTTATCTTGAGACCGACTGATACAGGATGGATTATATAAACAAAATCATTAATAAAGGTCTGCTCTGATAATAAGGTAGAAGAGATGATTCTGTTTTCCAGAGTGAACACTAATAAATAGATAAGTTGCTATTTGTATTGCTTCCTCCTAGAACGGGAAGCAGTAGTCTTGTTAAAAGTTCTGAACCAGAGAATTTTAGCAGCGACTGAATGTGTGGAACTGTTAAATTAGTACCAACATATTTTATGTCTTATTAAACTTGCCCAAAATCTGATACATTACAGGAGTGGAAACTGTGAGGGCATAGCATCTTCTCAGTTACTCAGCAAGTTTCCCCATGAGATTGTTGGCATATCTTTGAGTTAACGTCTTCCCTGTATGTATGGTGAAATACTTATTTTATCTGCAGATGAGTAGCAGTTCAGAAAATCCTGTGACTTCCACAAAAGGATTTTGTTCTGATGCCCAAGCATTACTTAGTGGAAGTACATGTGTCTTATTAAATAAAACAAGTAATATTTTGTGTAGGTCATGACAGAATAGCCGTAACTCATTCATTTATTATTTGTATTTGGACAAGTTTTTGAAACAATAATGATGGTTCTCCCTGCCACAAGATGTGGTGATGGCATCTAGCTTGGATGCCTTCAAAAGGGGATTGGACAGATTTCTGAAGGAAAAGTTCATCATAGGTTACAAACCATGATGGAGATGTATACTCTCCAGGCTTAAAACCGGGGTACTTCAAGGACCAGGTGCAGGGGAGTGGTATCAGGAGACAGATACCTAGTCTCATGCGCTCCCAGAGGCATTTGGTGGGGCCACTGTGAGATACAGGAAGCTGGACTAGATGGGGCTTTGGCCTGATCCAGCATGGCTCTTCTTATGTTCTTATGTTCTGTCCCCACTCTGTAGTCTTCATATATTTCCAGGAGGGGAAATATGCAAAATATCAGTTAAATCCATCTACATGTTGTGTTGTTGAAGTTGAACTGTATCATGGCATTAGGATGTGAATGTTCCAGTGACTCCATCTGGCTTAGAGGTTTTGCATTTGTTCTGTATGATGAGTTTTTCTACAGGGATGACTAATGAAATGTCTTTGATTGCAGAAACCAAAAGGGCAGCAGTTCACTGTTATTCAGGTGCCAACTCCTTTCAGAATGATAGGTGTTCATATGTCTTAGTTAACCTTAGAACTGCAGAGCTACAATGACCCTTATGGATCATCAAGTCCTGTTCCTCTCAGGGAGACCAAGGGGGTGGGGGGAATCCATCTCCCAAGGGATGGCTCCACAGCCAGAGACCTGTGGGAATAACCCCCACGTGGGAAGCCCCAATCTGTGAGGCTTGAAAAGTTGCTCGCCAACAGTAGGACTTAACTCCTGGGAATCCTTAACGTTTTAAGGATTGAGAAGCTTGGGAAGCCTATTCCAGAAATAAGCTTGAGTATTGATGGGAACCCAGCAGGGAAGCTTAACCAGCAAACCCCCCTAATGGGTTGGAAAATAAAGAAAAGGTCCACACGTGTTTCTTGGTGCAAAATGGATGCTTCTCCTTTTCTCTCCTTCTATCTCCGTCCAATCTCCCCTGCTGCATCCAGGCAGAGCCTTTATTGAGATCCACATGACTACAAATCCCATTTAGCTTTGCAACAATCTCTCAACCAATAACAGACTTATACGTCACAATAAAACACAAATACAGACATTTCATTGTTCTAAGAGCTGAGCTCACTACGCATGTGTAGGAATGCAGGTTACTCAACAGTGAACTAGCCTGGGAAACTGATGATAAGTGAAACATAGTGTCAGCATATCTAAACCTTGACTTTTCAGTACAATACGCTTGTGTTAAACTGTACCCGTTTGTTACGTGCATCCTAGCTTTCTGTTAATGGAAGCCACAGAGAGGCACTATGAGTGAGAAAGATTCTCCTACAGAGACCTAAACAGTAAGCCTTATTACATTGTATAGTAAGCCTGAAATGAATGACAGCCACATGCTCACAGTAACATGAATTAAACCGTACAGTTTGTTGATTCTCATGGCAGACCTTTTCTTCCCATATACCTTTGAAAGGTGGCTCCTGATGTTTTCCCAGCATTCAGAATTAGCTTTCGCAGTGCAGAAGGGATGTATGGGGGGGCATTCCTGAAGGTTCCACTGACCCTGCTGTTCTTCTAGCTCAGGCATGTCCAAACCTTGGGTCACAGCTCCCACAGTCCTTTGTCATTGGAAATACAGGCTTGGAATTCTGGGAATTCTGGTCCAAAACATCAGGAGGGCCAAAATTTGGACATGCCTGTTCTAGCTGAACTCCAGCCCTAGCTGCTGCCCCAGGTTTTATTTGCTAGGTGGAGTTGTCTTTTTACTTGCTATACGATGCCCTAAGCCAGACATGTCCAAACTTCGGCCCTCCTGATGTTCTGGACCACAACTCCCAAAATTTCAAGCCTGTATTTCCAATGGCAAAGGACTGTAGGAACTGTGGTCCAAAACATCTGAAGGGCTGAAGTTTTGACATGCCTGCCCTAAGCACATCCGATTTCGGAAGCTATGCAAGGGTCAACCCTGGTTAGTACTTGGATGGGAGACCACCAGGGAATACCAGGTGCTGTAGGCGCCTGGAGTAGGAACTGGCAAAGCACTCCAGTATTCCTGCCAAGAAAACTCCATGGACTTGGAGTCACAAAGAGTAGGTCACAACTGTAACGATGCAACACACACACACACATGAATTGAAAGGCAGTGGCTCATGCTGCAGTTTTCTTTAGAGCAGCTTCTGAAACATGAAAAAAGCTTTGTAAAGAATTAACTGTATTGCATTCCTCTGTGTATGTGTTTATAATATAAATGGCATTGTTCAGAAAATAAAGTTTAGTTGGCTTTAGCTTGCTACTAAATAATGGATAAAGAAGGGAGATAAGACACAAAATATGCAAAAAATGTCTGTGTTAGGGTAATATTTTTGCAACACTTGTTTAACATCCACAGAATACTAGGAGCTTATATGATTGGTGAAAGAAATAAAATTGTCCCATTCACGATTTTAAAAAATAAATAAATTTGTATGTAACATATTTTATTTATACTTATTTATTTCTTTTTACACCTATTAACCACACTGACTTTCCCAGTGGGAACTCTGGGCAGTGAACATAGTAGTAAATAACAAAGAAAGAAAGAAAATACAAAGTACCAAACATTGGAAAAATCAAGGCGAAAAAATAAAACAACAAAAAAGTACCACCGGCAAGGCAAGAGGGCAGGCAAAACAACTAGATAACAAACATAGTTTGCTGCAAAGTTCTGGACTGTATATTGTCCCTCATTACTCTAAGCCATTTTGGGTCCTTTTCCAAGGAGAAAGGCAGGGTAAAAATACTCTAAAATAAATAAATAAATAAATAAATAAATAAATAAATAAATAAATAAATAAATAAATAAATAAATGGACTGTATTAATGCAAACCCAAGAGCTGTCATTAAAAAAAAAGATGGGAAACTGATTTCAACAGCATGGCTGAACTGGGGCTTAAATGTTTTCCTCTGAAGTCAAGAAGACTTTAAGGTGCTTAATTTGTAGGATTGTGTCCTAGATTTTCTCGATATTTTGATTCATTAATAAAAATAAGTATTAGTAAAATAAAAGCATGGAATGGTGTGCTTCTTCCAATATCTCCTCCTTTTACAAACTCACATACCAAGATTTGTAAGAACTTCTCTCTCTCTTCCCTTTCTCCAGGCAGAGACATCATTTGAAATTATAGATTACTTCAACATCAGAACGGCTCAAAGAGGCCCCAAGGTAATTATTTATATAACTGCCTATCGCTTTCTCTAGAGGTCATTCTGGGTTTACTTCAATCCCAAATACAGACATTTACAATTTATGGAGGCACCAGTTCGAGGCAATTAAACTCTATAACAACATTACATGTGGCTTTTACTGAGGCTTTCTTACTTATGGTTTAATGCTCTTTTGTGTGCTGTGTTAACCTACCACCAACCCCTCACCGAACACTGAAAGCTTATATTAGTCTGAGGATATTTATGGTCTACTAGAAAATGTGTGTGATTACTTGGAAAAAAGATAAGGGCAATGAAAAAAACCTCCTAAAAGTTGTTTGAGACTCTTAAAAAGAACAGATACTATTAAACCCTTCCAAGAACCTTGTAGTTCTACTTCACTGTCTCTTTTGCAGAGACACATACACAAACCATAAATAAGTTGAGAAGTTCTGGAAAGTTTTAATCAAAAGCATTAGATGTTGCAACATGCTGCTGTGGTAAAGTGAGGAGGTATCTTTGCTAAGCCAATCTGTCTCAACAGACTTTCATCTTGGTATCTACAGTTACTACATGAAAGTCTATTCTACTAAAACAGCTGAGTGCATTTCCACAAATGTTTACATTCTGAAGAAATTTGCTGTTTGAGACCTTGGAGATCTTGAACTAGAATTTCTTGAGTGCCAGTTCTTACGAGTCCACCCTTCCAATATGCTTATATCACACTGCTTTTTGAAAAGGGTGCATGTTTCTTTTATAGCATAGAGTCTTGTACTGTTCAGCAAGCAAATAACAAACCATCTTAGGTATGCTTGCAGGGGTACCTCATGTAGCAAGTGGGCTATAGTTCTGGATACCAGAACTTGAAACAAACTTCCACTTTAGGTAAAATTGGTATTTCTTCTTCTTCAAAGTACTGCCCAGAGTGGCTTTTATGACAGATGGTGTGATATGCGAGTCAAATAAATAAATAAATAAATAAATAAATAAATAAATAAATAAATAAATACCAATTCCTCATAGAACAGAACATTGGAGATTGCTAGCACGATCTGTTTTGGAAGTGTTAAATTATGTGGGGAGGAAAACAGTATGTTTAAACTGTGGATCATTGTTCCTGGAGGCTTCCAGGAGGTATAATTTCCATGTTTTTGCTGGGTAAAGCAGAGGCTAGGGGAGATCTAAGGTCCATACTTTTAGTACCCTTTCCTTTGTTTGTTTGTTTGGTTGGTTGCCTGTTTGTTTTGCAATCGATTGATTGATTGATGTCCCACTTTCTCTGCAAAATGAAACTCAAGGCAGTGCTCATTAAAAATAACTAAAATGCAGTAGTATGGGTAAAAACAACAACACAAAGTTGTAGCACAATTAAATAAATGGTAACACAACAACAACCAAAGAAACAATCAAAACACCACTGCATTTTTTTAAAAAGTAGCACAATCATAGTATGTCTTTTTAAGATTGGATCATTCAGATGCCAAAAAGTCAGCAGAAAGAGAATGGCCTTTGCCTTCCTAGCTGGCGACCAACTTCTGAGAAGACTTTTCGCCTTGTTAATAAGCACTCCATAGATTTCTTTTCTTACCCCCTTCCTGCCCCCTAATTTGCCTGAAGGGAAATTTGGAAAGTTGTTGGCCTCTTATCAGTGCATCAAGAGGCCATGACCTGTGCATTTCCCTTGCTCATGTTCAAATAAAGCTCTGAGCTTACTAAGTGGAAAATGAAATTAGTGCATGGCTGGTTATCAGAAACTGAAAAGCGTTATTGATAAAAGGAATTTTTTTAGTCTCCAGTGGGAAGCTTAGAAGAGATCACATTACATTGATAAAAAAATGAATGCCTCTTGTTTTCTCTTGATACTTGAGGCAAAATTTTAATCAAATGTGTGGAGTGTGAACATGGCAGTTGTTTCCTTTTGCTGTACAGGTATTGGGTTCTGGATTGGATCTGATTGAATTTGCTGCCTACTTTTATCAAAATGTATTTCAATTTTTGATGGCCATGATCCTGGGAAATCTTTTTCTCTCCCATGTAGCCCACTAACATTAACTAGCCAAATGTCTTATCAGTCTCTAGAAAGAGTCTCAACAAAGCCAATGTAATGTGTAGTGGGAATGGACCAAGTAAAAGAAAACATTGGCTTGAATACAAAGGTCATGATGTGCAAGTGAAAGGCAGAATTAACCCCCTTGCCTGCCCTGTATTAATGGATGATTTTCAGCTCCTACAGCCTGAGGATGTGGTCAGGACCTTGGGGAGGTGAGGGCCACCACAGGTCTGTTGGACACACGCACTTCCTGGCTCATAAAAGCTGCCAGAGAGGGTCCAGCAGACTGGTTAGGAAGAGCAGTGAATGCCTCCTTGAAACAAGGCAGGATTCTGGCATGCTTGAAGGAGGCAATAGTAAAACCACTTTTTAAAAATCCCTCCTTAGATCCAATGGTACTGAATAATTACTGACCAGTATCTAACATCCCATTCTTGGGTAAAGTGCTAGAGCAGTTTGTGGCCTTGCAGCTCCAGAGGTTTCTGGATGAGATAAACTATCTGGATCCAGGAGATCCTGGCTTCAGGACTGGTTATGGGACTGAAACGGCACTGGTTGCCTTGGTAGAAGACCTATGCAGGGAAATGGATAGGGGATGTGTGTCTCATTTGATTTTACTGGACCTTTCAGCTGCTTTTGACACTATCGACCACAGCATCCTCCTGACCCATCTCTCTGAAATGGGACTTGATGGTGCATAGCTTGGGGGTGCTCCTGGGCTCATCCTTGAGCCTAGATGCCCAGGTCACAGCTCTGGCCAGGAGTGCATTTGCAAAATTATAACTAGTACACCAGTTACACCCATTTCTTGTGAAACCTGCTCTGGCCACTGTAACAAGCCCTAGTGACAGCCCGGCTAGACTACTGTAATGCACTCTATGCAGATGTCAGGGGTCCCCACCCACAGGATCTCTGTATTGCCCGTGTTCAACCTCATTATTAGCCCCCATCTTCTCCAGCATGGACCCCAGGCAGCACTCAAGAGATGGAACGGCATCCACTGCAGAAGATGGAAAGGAGTTATAGAGCTGGGTGTTATCCGCATATTGGTGACACAAAGCTCCATACCCCCTAATGACTCTGATCAGGGATTGCAATCCAAAAATGTCTGAAGGGCCACATTTTTGTCACCTCTGATTTACATATTCTTTTCATTTGTCTCAATGAAAATCCTTCATGGATACACACCAGGCATTGTTTTATTAACAGAACAATATTCAAAGGTGTGCTGTTTTATTTCAAAAAGAGACAGTCCTAAGCATGCACAACATTTTTCTCTTCTAGTTATGGTCCATTTTAGGCAACTTGTGACTCGAGAGAGCAGCAGTCTTTTACCCGGAGGTGCTTCCCAAACTCTGAGCTGAGCCTGTGTCTGTTGTATAGCAGAACAATAGTGTGGATCACCCATAAATGCATTCTTCATACTCTCTGTTAACAACCAAAATTGCCACCACCCAAGAACTTCCTCTTCTCTTAACAACTTTGTTTAAAACAATCCCACATTTTATCATTTCTGTTGATCAGACTTGCTGAGTGGATGGAAACAAACTGTGCCCCATCTGTGTAATTTAGTAATAGGAAACCTTGATAAAAACCTATTCTGTCCACTTGAGTTGAAGCATGTCAGCTGCTGCTTTCTGCCTAGCTTGATATTGCCTTTTAAGAGGTTGAAGGCATTTAGTCAGCAGCATCTGTTAGGCAGTCACTGTATCACACATGAATGTTGGAATGGGAAAATACAATGATGTGTTCTTTCTGTTTGGACTCAAAAGATGGTTTGTTCACTTTGGGATTTACGTGTGTTTCCTGTAAAGATCCTCGTTATCAAGCAATGCTGTAAACATATTGGATTCAAACATGCACTTAAAACAACTCAGTGTTTCTGCTTCTGCAGGTGACCTCCTCCGTCCCAAAATATTTGACTGGAAATCCATCTTCACAAGCCTCTGAGTAAGGCAGGCATGTCCCAACTTCGGCCCTCCAGATGTTTTGGACCACAGCTCCCAGAATTCCAAGCCTGTGTTTCCAATGGCAAAGGGCTGTGCGAGTTGTGGTCCAAAACATCTGGAAGGCCGAAGTTTGGACATGCCCTGGAGTAAGGTGAAGAAAGTCATCAAGGGGATGGGAAAGGTTTGTGTTGCTGTTGAAGTTCATTATTTTTTTTGAGAAAATGTAAGGCCTTGAGTCGTTTTAAGAAGGAAGGTGGAGTAAAACATACATACATACATACATACATACATACATACATACATACATACATACATACATACATACATACATACATACATACATACATACATACATACATACATACATACATACATACATACATACATACACACATACACACATAGAGAAGGGCACAAAACAAAAACAAAACACTGTTTCATCGTTTTGTTACGTAACAGATTACTTCATTACATAATGAAACGGTAGGATGTGTTTAATCACAAAATGGAACAAAATGAAATGCCATTTTTAACTCCAGGAACAAAATGATTCATCCTAGAGGAAAAGGCAGGGGAGCTTCCTCAGGCTCTTTCCTGTAAGCCTCCGAATTTTGGAGAGGTTTGGGGGTCAGGGGCCGGAGTTATTAAGCTCCAAAAGGGGTGCCCCTAGGGGAAAAATCTTTCTAATTGAATCAGGAATCTGCAATTCCGCCCCCCCCCCCACCGTCCCCGTGGGCAAGCAATTAGTGGTTTTGCTTCCAAATCCTAATTCAATTAGAATGATTTTTTCCTAGGGGCCCTTTTGGAGCTTAATAGCCCCCATATCCAAACTTCTCCAAGTTTTGGGGGCTTACAGGAAAGAGCTTGAGGAAGCTCCCCTGCCATTTTGGTGCCTCTAGGACCCAGGGGAGCATTTCATTTCATTTCATTTCTTAACTACTTTAAAAATTCATTACAAATGAAATGACAAAACTAGTAAAGAAATGAAATGAAATGCAACACTATATTTCCGTTTCATGCCCATCTCTAATACTGAAGCCCATCACATTTTACCACCTGGGGTAACTTGATTCACTGAAGGGCCTTCTCTGAGAAAGGAGATAATTTTAAAACTAATTGGTGGATATACTTTTTAAATTTGCCGTTTGTAAGGTTAGTCAGTTTATTACACTTATGTGTCCTGAAGCAAATTGAATAAGTTTGCTATCTATTTACTATCACTTAGATTGTCCTAAAGAATCCAACAGTTATTCACAAGCTAATGAGTGCAATCACTTAGGAAATAATTATTCTTGCACACTCAAAATGTAGCAGGAACAGGTTTTGAAGACATGTAATACTAAGGTTTCTCCCTGCCCCCAGCTCTTGTTTTGTCATTAAAACCGCTCTATAAATTTTAGACAGACTATAGCGGAATGAAAGTCTGTTGCATGCCAGACACATATTGATTTTTTTCCTCTTAGATCAATGCTTTCCAGGGGCACTGTTTTATTTATTCATAAGGCAGAAAAGCTGCTTGAGAGGCATTTACAGGGGTGTAAATCTGTAATATGGTAACCATTGTGGAAGGCTCTGCCAGAACCCCAAGAAATTAGTATAGACAAGGCAAGGAAAAATATCTTCATTCCAAGTAGCTACTCATTTCCACAATATTCTTTCATTTGAATGAAGAAGTGGCTATTAAAAGTTGAAGCTTAACATTTTATTTTTCTCTCTCCACCCCACCCCACCACCTTGTATTAGAATTCAAGCAATGAGAATTTTTCATCTTCTTTCCAGTGTCTGAGACAGTTCCTCTATTATTTCTAATAGGATATTGTGTACATGACCCCCTAGAGGGAAAAGCATTTTCTGCAATCAGGTTTTAAACTTTCTCCATCACTGTTTGCAAGCTTAAAAACCTCATCCGTATGCATACTGTGCATTTTTCTTGACCAGAAGAATATTCCATTTCACACGGCTGCCTGAGCATATATTCACTCATTTCAGCTAATATCCACCAAGCAGGTGACTGAAATGTTTTTGACCACTTGAGCATTGACATTGAAATTCTGAGAAGCATCCGGAACTGGACCCCTTCTGAAACAAAACACCCATATCTAGAATCTGTTCTAAACCTTTTATATCTTATTTTGTTTTACAGTAGACAGACAGACAGACAGACAGACAGACAGACAGATAGATAGATAGATAGATAGATAGATAGATAGATAGATAGATAGATAGGGCATTTTGTTTCAGAAGGGGTCTGGTTCCAAAATGAAATGCTGCCATTCAGAACCAGCTCCCACCCTCCGGAATGAAATCAGCCACTGACTTACCTTCCTTTGGGTCGCATGGGGCAAAACTCCAACCAGGAAGCAGCCTCCAATGCCTCATCTTTCCTTCTCCCTGGTGCTGGACAATCAGACAAGGAGGCAGGATGATGCATGTCCTTACACAGCTCCTGATTGGCCAGCCCCAGGGAGAAGAAAAAATGATGCGTCGGAGGCTGCTTCCTGGTTGGAGTTTCGCCGTGCGTGACCCAAAAGAAGGTAAGTCAGTGGTTGATTTCGTTCTGGGAGGTGGGACCCGGTTCTGAATGTCAGCTGAGCTGCTGTGTTTCGTTTCGGAACCGGACCCCTTCCCAAATGATACATCCATGTCTTTAACTAGGACGTGTACTAGATCCCACTTCATACATCATCCCAGTGACAAGGAAGCCATTTACATCCATCTCGTTCAGTTTCTGTTGTGATGACGTTTGGAAATGTTAAAGTAGCATGGGTTGGTAGGGTGAAATATATTCTAGGAGCCTGCATAAATTACTTGGCTTGCAAGGGAAAGAAAAGACTGCTGTACTCAAGTTCACATCTCATTAGAAAGTAGTGGAGTTTTCTGTAAGATGTGTTCCATGCCACCCTCTTACCAGTTCTTCAACATAGGTCCCCCCTTCCCTGCACAAAAAAGGATAAACAACAGCTGGATTGATTTGGGACTAGTTGTAAAGCTTCCTAATCATCTTTATCCTCTCTTGTCTGATATGAGGTCAGTTGGTTTTAACATCAGATACTGGGAAATAACACAGATTGAAAAAGTGAGTGAGCGAATAAGTTGTCACAACTGATGACTCAGAGCATCATGACTCTACCTGTTGGCATCATGAGTACATTAAAAAAATGGGTGGGAAGAATGAAACTCTAATTAAAGAACATGCCAAAAGGCCCATCACCATTCTTTGGGATGTTTCTGCCAGAAGAGGCAAATCATGTTATGCCACTTATGTGTAACCATGCAAGGTTCATTGGAGTTCTACAGCCAAATGTTTAGAATTAAAAGCAAATAATTGTGTATGGTCAATTCTGCTGTAGCTTACAGTGATTCAGCTTTCTCTTTACTGGGAGAGTAGCAGATGAGAGGATGATGTGTTCTATCAGCAACTTCTCCACATGGTTGAAAACATGGCTTTTTCAGGCTTTGGGCTTATGTGGAAGGTCCCAGTGTAATGTGGAGTGTCTCCTTTTCAGAATGTTGTTCTCTAAGGAACATGCACTCCCTCAGGTGTCGATGAACTACATTTCACATCCCACATCATTGGCAAATTTTGCAGAGACTGGTGAAAACAAGAGTTGGGCAACATCTGGAGGATTAGAGATTCTGCAACCCAGCATGCAAGAATAATTTTTCAGATGTCTGTTCTGGGGCTAAATTCCAAATATAACCAAAAGCAGAAAACTTCTTTTAAAAGATAGATTCTAGGAGGTATTAAATCCTTTTTAGAAAGAGCTAGGAAGAAGGCTTACTGTTGGTGTTTAGAAAATTCTATTTTAGTAGTCTGAGTAGTTTGCAATTTAATTACACAGGTTATACCTTCTGTTAGGGTGGCTCTTGATAACCTTTATTCCTCATATTTGCCTGTTATGTTGCTGGAAGTATTTCACAAGCATTGAAGTCATGGTTCAACCCAATATTAAAATCCTTTGCATTTCTCCCTGGCATGAGGCTTCTACCTATCCCATTGTCAAGTGTCTCAGCAGGTGTACCTTCTCGAGTGATGCTGATTGGGAAACCAAAAACCTGGTCAGAAACTCTGTTACACAGCTTTCAAGATATATTTGTAATTTGCAAATGTGTTTCTAGTCTGTACTGTGTTTCTTAGCAGCAGCTCCTGTTCAGTAGAAACTTTAGAGTTAAAAAGGAAGATGAGTAAAGAATAACCATAAAATACAAAATTAATTTATACCCATTTACAGTGTATAGTCAGTTTTCTGGTTGATAATTAAGCACATTTCTTATTAAAATGTGTGATTCCTGATTGTCTGAGCTGTAATTTAAATATATGTAGTATTTGTTTATCCCTTTCATGCCACATGTTTTACTAATTTATGGTAGCTAATGAATTCTGCCTCCTATCTAAATCTCATTCCTCAAATCCATTTTCACCTGTGACTGCAATAAAATGCACAAATGAAACTTCTCAGCAGTCCTCCCTTCTCCTAAATAAAACCACCTTTCATGCAGAGTGTGCAGAAACATCTTTCCATTAGCTCTTGAAAAATTGCCTTAATTCAATGTCACTTCAGACATTTGCCTACTTAAAACTTATATTCCGACCATTATTGCCTCTTTTCCTAATTACAGTAATTTTCTCTTCTGTTGCACTCTTCATGCAAAGATTTGAATGCTGCCTTCTTGGCTGTGGAAAGATAGTGACGGCCTCATTTCTTCAACATTAGTCAGTAGCAAGCACCTCCCCTTGGATTCAACTGACATCTGCGGCAACCTTACACCAGTAGATAATATATGTAGTGGCAAAAAAGGGAGTCAGTTTCTATCATGTGAACAGATCATTCTCTAGAGTGTGATTTACCTGTGTTCTTTCCTATCCACCATCCCCAGATGTGTACACTGGCCGTGTTCACCATCTTGCACAGCTTAATATGGATTGATCCCCTGTAGTGGAAAGGATAAGGTATGAGACTCGCTGTTTGGCTTTAGAAACTGTTGGAGGTGGTAAAAATGAAAACAGATACATAAGGACCACTGAGCTTACTACAAAAAAGGAAGCAAAGATTATTAACACATTGTTTGCAAGCTCCAGCTGCTGCTTAAACCATTCTCTTTCTGCCTTTTTGTCTGCTCAACACTATCCTCCCCAAGTTGCTTTGCCATACATGGTGGAGGAGTTGCAAGGAGCATGTCACTTGTTCACTGTGGTTGGAAAATTTAGCTTGGAAGCTTGTAGGTTTGCTTCCCAGTAGGTGGGCAGATAACAGTGAAAGAGGAGTTTTCCTGAAACTTTCACTGGGTACATTTCTTGTAAATCAATCTTTTTCGCTGTTGATTGTGGGGGAAGCCTTTGTAACATTGAAATAGAGAGTCTTCATGCCACTTCAAGAAGCACAAAGTAGATGTAGTTGTTGTCCAGGGAGGTCACTGTGCTCCTCCATAAGGCCTTGGATGCAAAGATGTACCACTCTATTCTGCTCTTGTCAGACCCCACCTGGAGTACTGTGTACAATTCAGCGCTACTCAATGTAAAAAGGATGTTGACAACCTCAAGTGGATCCAGAGGAGGATGACCAGGATGGTTAAAGGTTGGAACATTTGTCTTGCAAAGAGTGGCTTAGAGATCTGGGAACATTTAGTCTTACAAAGAGAAGGCTGAGAGGGGATATGATAGCCATGTTTAAATATCTGAAAGGATGTCATATTAAAGAGTTGGCTGGCTTGTTTACCATGGCTTCAGAGACTAGGACTCGTAGCAATGGTTTCAAACTACAGGAAAAGAGATTCCATTTGAACATTAGGAAGAACTTCCTGATGGTTGGAGCTGTTCAGCAGTGGAATATGCTGCCATGGAGGGTAGTGGAGTCTCGTTCTTTGGAGGTTTTTAAGCAAAGGCTGGATGACCATTATTGGGGGTACTTTGAGGGGGGTTCCTGCATGGCAGGGGGTTGGACTGGATGGCCCTTGAGGTCTCTTCCAAGTCTATGATTCTGAGATTCTATGATGCTAGATTGTGACAGAGATTTTTCAGAGGCACTGAGAAAAGCACAGCATCCCCACTTGTGTTTCCCCGACATTGCTAATTCGACAATATTGTATGATAACATAGTATTGGTCCCACAGGCTGTTGTGGGGACCTTGGTGGACAGGCTGCCTTGAACTTTCGACCTCTTTCATGAAAAAACTGGGCATAGTTTTACTATTAATCTTCCTGCATTCCCCCCCCCCCGCACACACAGAGACACCCTGTGACGTTTTTTCTTTCTCCCAGGAAGGTCACTATTATGCCTTGTACTTCCACAGGATGTAGATGCAGATGCAAACATAGGAAGGCATCCTGTGTTCACCCCTATTTTGGGAACCCATAAACTGGGTATGAGCAATGAATGACAAGGTAGGGCTTGGTCTTCCCATTGTAAGCTGGTTCTTAAACTGAATCAAGTAACTATCTTGCATGGTTTCACTAGGCATGGATTTCTTGTGGATGATCTGGAGCGGGTAGGCAAAAGAGGAACAGTGTTATAGTGTTACTATTTGTGTCAACACCAAAAGATATGAAATAATACTGTCCTTAATAGAATCTTGCATATTTTGTTTGTGAGATCATAGTTTGCTACATAATGATTTATTTATTTATTTACTGTAGCATCTTCCATCTTATTTTTTTCACCAAACTTTGGCTTGCATTTTTCAAAAAACAGAACTCTGTGTTCTTCATCCACTGGCGGAGATGATTGTTGTAAAAGCACCAGTAGCAGGAGTTTTGTCTCTGTTCACTGAAGTGGAAAT
>JAHTLZ010000204.1:30571541-30590483 GCA_023846285.1 Phrynocephalus versicolor
GTGTGTGTGTGTGTGTGTGTGTGTGTGTGTGTGTGTGTGTGTGTGTGTGAAATACTCCTTTTCCTTCATATATTCATGGAGAAACACAAAGTCACTTTTCTGTTGCATATTTTTTGGAAAGCAGAGAACCTAAAAAAATCTTTTTTACATATGGTATCATTTGCTTCCCTTCCCACAAGGATTAAAGTATTCAAAGAGAGACTGTCCTTGTATACTAGACACTATTCTTTCTCTTAAAATGAAGGACTAGTATATTAGTGGGAATTGCCCTAGGCCTAGATATAACCAAAGCCAAACACTGGAACAGTTACAATTATTCTTCAATACTTAGTAGCAGAATGTTTGGGCATTGTTGTATATACAAGTGTAACAGGATAAATACAATAGCTTAATGTGGTTTGTAGTGTGAAGGTTTTAGAGGCATTCTGAACAGTGACTTTTGTTGCTACGTGACCTTTAGTACAGCTGACTTAGAAAATAGATCTAAGTGGATATCACATGAAATCCTCCCTCAACTCCACTATAAACTTAATTAGAAAGTTCTGCTGTACTGAACTCTTGTGCTCTTTCACCAAAAACAGCCCTGTTGATTTGTCCCTTGGGATGCTATATTTGTGGAAGGTGTGCAGTTAGGTTTAGGGGAAAGGTTATAGTGTAGGATTTGCATTAAAGCAAAACAAAGCAAAGTGTTCTGCTTATATACCGCCCCATACCACTTTAAGTAGTCTCTGGGCGGTTTACAATTTTAATTCCACTAATTCTGCAACAGATAGCCATCTATCAAAATGAGTTAATAAAGATTTTTTTATGTACTTGTGCAGCCATGAAGGCAATAGAGGATAACGTTTTTATAGCTAATATTTCATGTCGGCCAACAGAAAATATCTCTCTTTTTTATAAGGTTTGACCAATGGTTCTTTCCTGCTAGAATTCACTTTCAAACATACAGGACATAGTAATAGGAGTTATGGGAGATCAATAACCTCATGTCTACAAAATGAATCTCAGACTATATGATGCTCTGTTATAAAGGTTGTCTTTGATAGTAATGGGGCATTATTTCCAAGTGTATAGAAATGTACTCATGAGAATATTTTAAATTGATACCAGGAAACTTAAACTCGGTCAGAGAGAGTACCTGTGGACTAATTTTTCATACTTCAACAAGCAAGCTTGTTTTCTCTGTTAGCTTTAAGTATCTAAATTCAGTGCCAGTTGAATTAAAAGAATTCAAGTATGCGGAGTAATGATGCTATAGCTGCTGAATTGATTTAACAAGGTGATTGACCTCTACATTCAGCATGGAAAATTATTTTTAAAATATTAGACTGCATGCCAGCTGTTTCACGGTTGTGAGGCTCTCTTCCTTTGGAAATGTTCCAACCTCCAAGTTTCAAAGGAAAAAGAAATTCTTAAATTTTCTCATTTAGGCTGTTTTTTGCCTAAATGAATACTGTTTCTGAATACTCTTAATTTTATTCTATTGGGAGTTTTAATGATTTGCTTCAAGCATTTACCACTCATCATCTATTCTGATACTCTCTGAATGGGAGAGGCTATGAAAGAGGTTAAATACTGATTATGAGTGCTAGGAAAAACAGCTGCTGTTAAAATTCATTTTCATATCTGAATGCACTGTGGTTTCTCCTAAGCATGTTCAATTATAGCAACAGATAGGTTTTTCCATTTTGTACTATGCATAGGCTCAACTTTATTAATTCTACATCTGAATCTTTATTATATGTTAATGAAAACACAATTGAAAATGGCAGTTTTAGAAACTGAAGTGCTTTGAGGAAAAGTTAAATTGACTTCCAGCTCCAGAAAAACAACTTTAGTGTGCTGGAAAATATGCACATGTAGCAGCATGAAATCAGATACTCTGAATATTTCAAGTCCAAATATTACTCCTTTTCCTTCTAGTGCCTGCCCATGGGAGCAAAATGAAGGTTGTTGGAGGCAGGAATACTTGTTTTTGAACAACATAAAAACTTTATTTGAATTTTGAGGTGACTGTGTTCCAAGGCAAAGTAGAAAATTCAAGTTATATGTTAAAATCTAAAAAACTGGGTATGGTTTGTCTTCTATAGGCCAGAATCCTGTTACTTACACATGCTAGTAGAAGTCCATTGGGTAAAACCCCAGGAGAAAACTACCACTAGTTAAAAGTCAGAAGAGGCATTTGGCATCATGTATTGGTGCATTGAGTAGATGCAGTATTGATACAATATTATGAGATCACCAACTCAGTGGGTTGTAGCTTTGGCTGCAGAGCCAGAGTTTGGGAGTTCAATTCCCCATTGGGCCCGCCTTAAGAGGAGCTGGACTCCGTTAGCCATAGGGTCCCTGCCAGGTCTGCAGTTCAAAGGTTAGTATTATCACAGTTGTCATGGAAGATGCCTTCATAAGTCATCTTCGTTGTGCAAGGGAGAAAGACTCATGCACACCTATGAAAGTGAATCAAAAAATTATTCAATTTCGTAATTCAAAGTATTATGCAGATCGAGTGTGGCATATTGTGGAAGTAATTATAGCAAAGTATAATACGGTAATTTCCTTTTGGTGTTTTGTGCACGAGTTGCCAATAATAAAATGAGTATGATGCAGTTAGTAGGTTTACATGGTGCATCTCCATTTTCTCTTCTCTCTTGAAATGTGAAGGATGTGCAACCAAACCTGACAGATACATGGTTGTAGAATATATTCTTCAAGTATAGTTTTTAAAGCATTAAATGAAGAAAACTCTCTTTGATATGAAGGGCTATTTAGCTCTTGTTTCTCTTCTTGTTCGTGCGATAGGTTCCACCGTGTTCCTTTTGCTCATTTCTTTTTGAAATGAAAACAACAACTAAAAACCCAATACCAAGGATTTCATGGTTCCATTCTCTAATTTATGATGCTAGCCTAATGATGATGACCTCCTTTTTTAACTTAAGATTGCAGCAGCCAAGGACAATTTTATCATCAGAATTAGCTCATTTTCTGAACTCATTTATGTAGAGGGTAGTAAATCAACACATCGGATGCATTTTCCCAAGATATTAGTCACGTTGAGACACTTCTGGTAGGTTTTTGTCCTTTTTTAGAACAACTCTTGGGATACTGTAATATGTTTTGTCATGGAATGTAAGATTGCCAAAAGAGCAGTGAAGAAACAGCAGGACAGTTAATAACACAGGCTTATGAGAAGTTGCTGAAAAAAATGGCCGAAAGAGTCACATGCTGTGCCACTCATATGTTTTGGGAAACTGCATAGTCTCAGAACTCCACCAAAAGGAGGGACATCTGGTGGTGTTCTGAGTACTTTATACTTGGGAGGGTCATCACAAATCAGAATCAAGTTGACAGCATGTAATTCGTTGTTAATTATCAGTCCTTCCTACTGATGGGAAAGAAGGACTCATAAAAAAATCTATTGACATATAAAAACTGAATTTAAGCATGAATTTAGAACTTCTGTATTCTAAATCTGATTTTAATCCAAGGAAAGGATGCCTAGAAAGCATTTAATTCCATTAATGATCAAAGTGTGGTTCACATTTCTCATTTCTTCTTTGGCTTCTCTATAGGCATGTAGAGGGTTGTATTGTAATTCATTTGTATGATATTCTTCCGTCCTCCTAAAGGACAACTCCT
This sequence comes from Phrynocephalus versicolor, assembly GCA_023846285.1. Lineage (NCBI taxonomy): Eukaryota > Metazoa > Chordata > Lepidosauria > Squamata > Agamidae > Phrynocephalus > Phrynocephalus versicolor. Next base: position 30,575,178 of record JAHTLZ010000204.1, read on the forward strand.
GGTTTAATTCATTTGTATATAGATCAGTGGTTCCCAATGCTGAACTTCCAAATGTCCTTGGATTAGAACTCCCCAAAAGCGCAATCTGTGCTGGCCAGGATTTCTAGGAGTTGTAGCCTAAGAACATCTGAGACCCAAGGTTAGGAAGCATATTTTCCTGTTTTGTAGGGCTGAACGTATGCTTAGCATTCAAAATTAAAACCAGTACGCAAAATATGTAAGTCCACAGGAACTCTGTCTGACTGAATTTGCATTTCCTGGTATCAGTTAAAATATTCTAATGAACACATTTGGATACACTTAGAAATAATGCCCCATTACTATCAAAGACAACCTTTATAACAGAGTATCATATATTCTGGGATTGTTTTTGTAGACATGAGGTTATTGATCTCCCATAACTCCTTTTTCTGTGTCAAGTATGTTAAGTTCTAAGCATTTATAAATGTATTCTAGCAGGAAAGAACTGTTGGTCAAACCTTACCAAAAAGAGAGAGATTTTCTGTTGGCCAGTATGAAATATTATCAATAAATTGTCATCCTCATTCTATACACTATACAGTTTTTATTTGTCTATGTAATTCTTGAATTTTTATGTCACACTCTTAAGTACTTTATTGTGTGGAGTTGCACAACAAAATCGGTACTATTCTGTCTTCGTAACCTATGGTGCTTTACCACCAATGGACATATTAATTATTTTATGCCAGTGGCTGTAACTGGTAGATAACTATCAGAAATTTGGTCAGTATAATGGAATATAATTTAGTATAACTGCATGCACAGTGCATAGTGGTGAATCCATGTTTTGGACCTCTACTTGCAAGTCAGACTGCCAGTTGAATTAAACATGGAATAAGAGATTGTGTGCATTTGTGTTTTTGTGTGGAAGTAAAGGGAGTCTACACACATTGTTTTCTGTCTTTAAAAAAAAGATTTATTTTACTCCATTTGCTAAATGGTTCTTTAAATAGGACGTTTGTGTGTGCGATTATGAGTTCAAAACATAACACGAAGATCTTGTTCTGAATCACCTTATGCTGCAAAGCTTCTTCATTGTAGATCTATGAAAAATCTACAATGAAGACCTTATTGTAGACTTTCATACGTCTACAATAAGGATTACATAATGATATAATTAATTTATACATGGCATTATAGACAAAAATGAGAATAAATGTAGGAGTTAGGTTCTGGTATTATTTTTCACTAATATAGTCACACATGATTCATAAGATGGTGCTTTAAAAGTTCTTCCCTATTCAGAAGCAATGCATTTCTTCAGTATTAAGGGCTGACAAACAGTTTTCTTTATCTGCTAAATTTACTACTGACTCTTAAAGAATTAATGGAATAAAAAATTCAATTTTCCATTTTCTGCAACTTTACAAATGGATTGTTAAATAAATGCTTCTTTTTATTGCACAAAATAATGGAAGGTTTGTTCTTTCACATTAAAAGAGAGCTATTGGAGAGTGGCAAAAAGCCATTCATTATGAACAGGTCATGAGATTATAATATATTTCATTTCTTTAATATGTTGCAGTTTATAACAATTGCCTCAGGCCACTGTCATTTCAAATTCTTAATGGCCTCTGAAGAATACCTCAATGCTTTATATCATACTTTTAAAGAGTTCTGCAGGATAGCCAAAGTACTGATTTTATATAATCTAAGAAAATAAAATATGACAAGAAAGATAATCTCTTCATATTTCCTTAAGAAGTTCAAGCAGCATCTGTATCACAGGTATATGTGTATCGGCACTGATAAAAACCAGAAAGCCTAAAATCAAAAAGAACAAAAAGGCACTGATAAAAACCAGAAAGCCTAAACTCAAAAAGAACAAAAAGGCATTGCTATTTGTCCTAGGCTTGTATGAGAGTTGGCACAGTTGACTACATTGGACTTGAACACTTGATTCAATGTGCAAATTACTAATAAGAAATATCAGTCTTCTCAGTTTAGGTGATTGTAGGGTTGGTGGGTAGGGGATTTTGGTAATTTTTCCCATATTCGTTTCTTGGACCCAAGAGTTAGACGTCTCTGTCTTACAAATCAAGAAATGCTGTTAACTATTATTCTGTATTTAAATCATTTCTATTTCTGACTTCAACAGTACAGACCTCTGCAACTCCTACACAAAGATCTATTTCTACACCATAGGAACACTGAATTGGATTTTGGTCAGTTGTTATTTAAATCTATTTAAAATGATTTAAATGAGCTAAAGAGGTATGCATAGAGGTATGTGTATATTAACCCAAGGGAAGAAAGCAAAGTGTTCTGCTTATATACTGCCCCATACCACTTCAAGTAGTCTCTGGGCGGTTTACAGTTTTAATTACAGTATGCAGGCTACACATTGCCCTCCCCAACAGGCTGGGTACTCATTTTACTGACCTTGGAAGGATGGAAGGCTGAGTCAACCATGAGCCTGCTACCTGGGATTGAAACCCAGGTCGTGAGCACAGTTTTACCTGGCACAGTTTTACCTGTTTACAGGCATTTAAACACTGTGCCACGGGGCTCATATAAGAACTAATCATCCCCCCCCCCCAGCATATAGTGACCCTCCTATTACGTTTCCAACTTTTCAGACTGACATTGTAAACATATTTCCCCACCACGGACAGCTGGATTATAGGACAATAATTGGCCAGAACCTCTGGACCTCTGCTTCTAATGATGAGAAATATGGTTGCCATAGCCCACACCTAAGAGAGCCACACACTCTGACATGTAAGAATCAAAACAGTTTTCCGGGCTAGAGGCTTAGCAGTTTGTAAGAGTTTTAAGTAGTAGTCTGGCAGAAGACAATCTGGGCCAGAGTCTATAAAGTTACTTTAGAAAAACGGACCATAAGCATATGCTGGTACCTCACACAACCATGCCGTGATGGACTGCATATCCTACTACTGCTGCTCAATTATGCATCATTTTCACATGTCATTATATTTGTTCTTCTTAAAATACACTTTTCCAGATCTCTTTGGAACCTGGACCATTTGCAATTTTGGATTACAACCACTCCTCATTTAACAACCTACCTGTTTAATGACCTCTCGGACTTGCAGCCAGCAGCAGTGGCCAAAGTCAATGCTGCCACCTAATTGCTGCCTCAGGAAGAACCTGCTGTTCCAGCTCACATGGCCTGTGCCAAAGCATCCAGCCTGCTTCTGCTTGCCTGTTCTTACCCTGTCAGCAGCTCAGAGGGGAGGGTCAGGGCAACAGCATTCCCCTCCATCTTCCATTTTTTTCCACTGCTTCCAAGGAGTAATTGTTGCCAAGAGCATCACATGCCTCTGCCAGGGGAACTACCTGAGCGGCCACCTCCATTTCTCCTTTTCCACCTTTTTAAGCATCTCTGTTTTCCCTCCTTTTTGTTCAACTTCTCCCATGGCCTCCTTGAGAGCCTCCCTCCCCTTTCTTACCTGCCTGCAAGGAAGGAAGGCTCCACACACCATACGACATCCACCTTAAGCTACTCACTTAGCAACCAGTTCACTGAATAACCTTGTCATAGGAATGAAACTCCATTGTTAAGTGAGGAGTGCCAGTACATAATTAGACTTTTTAATATTTCCATTGAACTCATTGGGGTTGGATAGAGCGATCTTGGGAAACTGAAGATACACAGTGTGTTTGTCTTCTGGCACATGGAATTGTCCATAGGACTATAATAAATACTGTCTTTTGTATTTAAACATGAGGGAGCAGTTCCAAGAGCATATAGAAAGTTCTTATTTTAATCAAGGGATAACACACATGTGTCTCGGTAGATGGAGTGATCAGATTCTGTTAACTTTTCATCTTCAAACCTGGATAAATGGTTTACAACTGAGAGTGCCTCATATCAGTTTACCATTCTTATTATACAGTATGCGGTACAAGAGAGATATAGCATTGGGGAATACTGTTCTTTTATAAGATATTTCACATTTTCAAGTAGTTTGCTTTTTATGAATTGCAGTAATTTGCTTCCATCAGAAGCTATATGTAAAAGCTAGTGTATTAGCTTTTATAAAAGACTAGTGGTATTAATTCAAATATGGTATATGCAGTTCTTTGCATAAAATAACATTATCAAATGCCTTGATTTTAAAGACTATGATGCTAGATAGTACTGTTTTCCAGGGTGGATTCGATTTCAAAATTTAATATAAATTAATACATTGATTTAAAAAATAGATCATGGTTTAAATTGTAATTTAAACTAATTTATTTTTTAAAATGATTTTTATCTACCCTGCTATTTTGTAACTGCTGGTTGTGAATTTGGCTGCACAGAGGTTTGTAGCCATGCACTGAGATACCTAGTCTATAATAAAGCTCTTGGTTAAGTTATGATAAATTGGACCATTCAGCATAAATCTCTCATGTCCACAAATTCAGAATGTAGTTTTGAGGAAATCCATTTACTTTAACCCTCAATCCTTTATAGCTAAAATGGGAACACTGATGAGTGTAATAGTAGTGTTATTACAGGGGTGGAAAACAAGGTAATGATTATATGTATAGTACACTGTGATCATACAAAATCAGTATACAGTACTGTGATTGAGCAATCATAGCAAACGTGCACAAAATTATTTTCTTAAAATCCTTGCATTGTGTGAGCTGTAGGGGCCTTTGCTCAGCACAGAGAATTACAGTTCACTGAGAGTTGGTGTTATTGTTAGGATTGTGGCTGGTAAGTTTTAAGATTTAAGGTACACCCCCCCCCCGGTGTATTTTTAAAATCTGTAGATGGCAAGCAACCATGAAACATGGAGACACTGGTTACAGCAATTCAGGAGACAGTGTTGTTGAATCTTGCAGTGTACACCCGCTTCTCTGTGGATTCAGAAACCAAATATGATGCTGGAGATTAAAATAGTCATCATAATTATTACCACCACCACCACCACCAGAGATATATGAGAAAAATTTACTAGATTATGAAGGTTTACATTTATTCATGTGTTGAAGCTCTTCAAACCTCTAATCAAATTCCACAAATGCCTAACATACACATGTATGTAGTCCTTCTATTTGTATGTATAATGGCCAAAATCAGTAAATGCTATTGGTGTAAAACATTCTGAATTCTGTGACTTGGATTCTTCTTTTTCTTAGCATTTGTTCCACTTGGTGGTGGGGTCCACTATTCTGTTTTTTGCCTTCCCTTTGGCATGGCCGTGGGCAAGGTCTGGGTGAACCTGGGTCAACTTCATGTCATTGTCAAGGGTGTTCATCTAGCACTTTTTTGTTCATCCCCTTGGTCGGGAACTGCTGACCTCCAGGGTGAGACTCTTTTTGGCCAGAGTTTCCTCATTGGCACAAATTGTGTGACTTGTATTGCAACACAGAAAAATGCTTATGCTAACTTCAACAGTACAGACCTCTGCAACTCCTACACGAAGATCTATTTCTGCACCATAGGAACACTGAATTGGATTTTGGTCAGTTGTTATTATTGTGTGGTCTTTTTGGCAGTGGCTAGGACTTTGTGACGAGGGGCGTGGTGGCTCATTGGACTAAGGCTCCGAAAACTGTTGACTTCAAAGTCAGGAGCTCGGCGGTTCAAATCTCGGTTGCCACGCAGTGGAGCGAGCTCCCGCTGTTCACCCCAACTCCTGCCAACCTAGCAGTTCGAAAGCATGTAAAATGCAAGTAGATAAATAGGTACCGCCGTAAAAGGTGGGAAGGTAAAACAGTGTTTCCTTGCAGCCATGCCGGCCACATGGCCATGGACTTGCACAACACTGGCTCTTCCGGCTTGAATACGGAGATGAGCACCGCCCCTAGAGTCGGACATGACTAGCACGCATGTGCGGGGGGAACCTTTACCTAGGACTTTGTGACACTAAAGGAATAAAAACAAGTTGAGGAGCTGTGTAGCCATCAGAAAAATCAAATACAAAAGTGGAACATGTGATACCTCAGTGGACTTTTCCAATTTTTATCCTAGTCCTCAAATGAAATGCACCAACCCCCTCCCCCTTCGCTGACAAGGCAGGGGCCATTGGCCTTGATGAGCCTCCTTGAGGAGAGGTGTGTATGTGTGTACGTGAGTTGTGACATGTCTTTGGAAGGACTGGAGCAATTAAAACACCTCCCTTCCTTCATTTCGGATGCAGCCTAACAATATTTAAGCTCTAAGCCTCAACTAAGAAACTGCCTGGCTTTTTTCCGTCTTGCCAAGGAGCTTACATCTAAGAAATAACTCCTGGCAAATCCATCTTTTGCCATGTTATAACCTATTGGTACTGCTCTGAGGAAGAGGGTTTTGCCCTCAAAATATTAGCAACATTTTGTTGTTTTTCTAGTAGCCTAAAGGGATCACCTGTTCCACTTTTGTAAAGGAATAAACCATAGCAGGTAAAAAGAAACATATTCTTTTTGTTTTATTTGCAAATACTTGGGGAACAAGTCTTATTTGGGGCAAGTTTTTAAAAATTATTTACTTATTTATTTATTTTGAATATTTTTACCCCACTTTTCTCCTTGGAAAAGGACCCAAGGTAGCTTACAATAATCAGGGACAATATACAGCCCAGAACATTTAAGACATATTCAAGTTAAGATCACGGAATTAGAAGAGGCATCTTAAAACATTAAAAGGTAACATTAAAGGTACAAAGAGTATGCAAAAAGAAAAAGTAATTGATTTAGTTGATACTCTAGAAATTGAAACAAACTACATACTGTATTAAAAATGTCAAAGGAAAACCTAACCTATTCAATACTAGATAGGTTCTGCTGTTTAATATATATTAGCATGTAAGTATTCTTGTAATGAATGACAGTTGAATACCTTTTGGATTTATACTAGTGAAACATGAACCTGTGAGTGTGGTTATTATGACCAATAGAGGTGTAACTTCACTAATGGCTTGTAAAAGTAATTTTGCCCTTTCCCTAATGGAGGGCAAAAGCGGAGCTAAGCTGAATCCGTTGAAAATCCATTTAAAAGAGAACGGGTCCCTAATGGTCTCTCTCCTCCTCTCTTTTTTCATTTTTTTTCTTTATAGTGTGCAAAGGGATTTTTACTGTTTTAATTTAGTGATGCATCAGACAAAGGGAGGTGAGTGGGTCATATTAACACATCCGTTACTAGAAGAGCAGACAGAGAGAGCTGGATCAGTTCAGAGAGTAAATGGCAGAGAGACACAGCTGGGATAAATATATAAATAACCCTCTGAAGAACACCAGAGAGAAGGAATTTAGGTACAAAGCTGCAAATGGAAGTGGGGAATCAGGCAGGGAAGAGCACCCATTTAAGGGAGGCATTCATGAGGTAATAAATTATGCCTGTGGCTATCACTGAGTATGTGTAGTTGATGGTCCTAATATAGTGAAGTTCTTCCAAAACCCTTGGCTTGATTTTGTTCAGCCTATTAAATAAGCTTTTGTTTCCTAACCTCTTCACCTTTGCTATAAAATTAGAAGAAGACAAAAGATGTAGGCATGCCACAGGCTCAAGTTCCTCAAGGTAAAGCCCTCCCCACTGCACCTGCGTGCTTGTCGTGTCCATCTCTAGGGGCGGTGCTCATCTCCGTTTTCAAGCCAAAGAGCCAGTGTTGTGCAAGTCCATGTCCATGCGGCTGGCATAGCTGAACACATTTCTGCGCATGGAGCACTCTTTTACCTTCCGGCTTTTTACAGCGGTACCTATTTGTCTACTTGCATTTACATGCTTTCGAACTGCTAGGTTGGCAGGAGCTGGGGTTGACAGCGGGATCTCATTCCACTGTATGGCACCGGGGATTTGAACCGCCAAGCTGCCAACTTTGCAGCCGACAGTTTCAGTACTCTAGCCCACTGAGCCTCCTCAGATATCCTGTATATCAGGCACCACCACCCCCAACACCACCTTTTTGCCTTCTCTTTCAGCCCATCCTCTTTATAATTTCACCTTTTAATGTGGATGCTTCCCTTGAACTGTTAAAAAAATACTTTTTACTCCCTGAACCCCACAGCCAGCATGGCCAGGCTGGGTAAAACATTCTGGAAGCTGTAATCTAAAAAACGTGACATTTCCATTCTTTGCCATTGCCATTCTCTCGACACCTTTATCTTAACTAACCAAATGACCACTTCAGACTACCTGCAGATAGGAAGTTGTACAGAAGCTTGAATGGTTTTTTGCCTTAGACAGGTTGGCCTGTGATGGCCGGGATGTAACATGCTTAATATTTCAGTATAATGTTCTAAATACACTAGTTGCTGCTCCTGAAAATGAGGTCTCACCCTGAGTGAAATATAAAATTCATTTCAGATGTCCGTGTAGAACCAGATGTGTTCAAGCCAAGTAGTGTGAACTGCAGCACATTCTCCAAAATAATTCTGGGACTTTTTGGCCATACAATTAATTATTTTTCATAGTGATTAAATAAGAATAAAAGAAAATGCCACATTTTATAATTCCCTATTAAATCAGTAAGGCAAGTATGTGATGAGTAATATGGGGTCCCATACATTATTTTAGGAGGGCAGGCTCTCTGTTTCTGCAGTCAGAAATAATTTGCTTATTCTTTACCCCATCCCCACCCCAACACATAGAGAGAGTCAATTGTAGACCAGATTTTTAAAATCCCTTTTTGGACTGATTTAATAGAATAGTGGTTTTGCTGCCCAAGTTCCCACGATACCAGTAAAGGATCTTATTTCAGGGGCAGCTAAGACCCTTCACATTGTCCTAGAACGATCAATGATTTATCAGAAGCAGCAGCTGCAGGCCCCTTGGGAAAGTTCACAGCTGGCTGCAGCTGCTACAGTAAATTTCTCACAGAAGGATCTGATGCAACATTTTAAGAGAGAGAAAGGGGACTTAGACTCAATAATATGCAGTCTTGTGTTCAAGTATGAATGTAGCATGCATGAACTGAGTGGGTGGGAGGCAGTGAAGGTAACTGGTTAGACACAGCTTAATTTTTTTTATTAAATTTAGACAAAGGCCATTATGGTGAAAGTTAAGGCATTTGAAAGCATTTGGGTTTTCAGAACAATATATCAAGAGGTGGTGTGAGCGATGCAGCACTGGAGGCATTCAAGAGAAATTTGGACAACCACCTGCCAGATATCCTTTGATTTGTATTCCTGGCGTGGATCAGGGGGTTGGACTTGATGGCCTTGTAGGCTGCTCACAACTTCACTATTCTACGATTCTGTGATTCGAACTATTTTTCTTAATTTCACTGTTTTCCCAATTAGGATGTGAACTGAAGTCTGAGAACGTGTTAGTTGTGTACACAGTTGGGAAACTGGTTGTTAGGGTAGTAAAGAGCAAACAGAATTCCATCTGTAACATGGAACCTAGTGTCCAATATGAACCTCAACTCATATTGGGGAAAATAATGAACATACTTACTCAGAAATTAGCTCTGATCTATGAGGGAAGACAACTCAGTTTTAAACACTTATGCTATACTGGGGTGTGTTTGGAATCCTAAGAAGTTCAGCGATATTCAAGATGTGGAATTTTATTAGAGTCCTGCTGTCACATGCCTCTTGCCCAGCATTTACATGGCTGGTAATCTGAAGGAGTTATTGGGTACTGAGAGCTGCAGACCAGCTTCTGCCCTTCATAGATCTTGGTCTGTATGCTAGTATCATCTATACTTTTCATTGGGGACTGTTTCTACAGCTTTCTGCTATATAACCATTCCTGTTTCATTCCATTGCTTGATGCTTCAGGCCAATCTCAGTGATTTCCCTCCTCAACAATTTAAGCTTTCATCCTCCCCAACCAATAGGACCAGTACCCAAGGACAACAGAGGTTGTCGTATAACATCTGGGAAATCAAATGTGGAACCCACTGCTCTATGTATTTGTCTTCTTTATCATATCTTAATTGATCCAAGGGTCTCCTTGTTCCTCTTTGGCCATTACTTTACCCTAAAGGACACAGACATTAAAAAGCTCCATTTCTTCCTATATCTGACGGCTAGACAGAATGCCCCCAGTACACTGCAACTATGGCACCAGGACATTAATATTCCTGGCTGTTTTCTAATTGTGTCTTTCATCAATTTTGGTTGAGTTCACACTTGTGCCCTACTTGGAAAAAATTCTTAATAACAGTGGTCCTTGCATTGGTAATCTCTAAAACAAAATACAGTGGACCCTTGTATAACAAACAGCTTGTATAACAAAAATCTGTACAACATAAAAAATTCTGGAGATAGGGGAAATTTGCTTAACATAATCGCCTATGGGGAGAATCCGTACAACATAAAAATGGGATTATTCCGTTTTCAATGCATTCCTATGGGAATTTGTATAAAGGAAAATTTGCTTAACATAATTTCATTTGGAATGAATTAATTCCTTTATACAAGGAACCACTGTACTCTAACACTCTGTACATAAGGTTGCCTCTGACACTGGTCCTAAAACATGAACAGGTCTAAAATGTGGGTGCCAGACTGATAGAATCATAGGACTGTAAGCTGCCTTGGGTCCTTTTCCAAGGAGAGAGGCGGGGTAAAAGTACTCTAAAATAAAAAGTAAATAAAATAATATTTTGAGGGGGACAGCACATTTACACTGTTATACATGCTGTATACTCACTGTTTTACATCACAGTCAAGTGTCATTTCTTCAGTGTTCCACATGAAAAGATATACCAAAATATTTACAAAATGTGAGAGGGTGTACTCACTTCTGTAGTATACTGTACCTCTAACCAGTCTGATTATCCTCCCAAAAGTAGGATTTTTGTCTTATCTGGATTCTGTTAGTTTGCCCTCACTCAGCCTATTATTGTCTAAGGTGGAAGACAATCTGGAAACAGCAGTGCACCTTTTAACTAGGCCACAGTCTCCAAGCCCCACTGAACTTCTTAAAAATACAGTGGCTCTACTTACGAGCAATTTGACTTAAGAGCGGAAAATTGTTTGTGTTTTAACTGCTGCCTTTCAAATTTTAGATGCGGTCTGCTCTATTAAATTTTATGTTGTTGTTTTTTAATGCTCAACTTATGAGCATGCAGTCAGAACAGATTAAACTCGTAAGTAGAGGTACCACTGTACTCTTTAAGAAAAAAAAACTAGACATCCAGCTACTTCCAAGTTGGTTTTATGTGGGATTTTTGCATTGTTCACAGCCTCTGGGGTCCAATAGGATCCTGGGGAAGAAAACTGACCTCTAGACCTGACCAAGATGTTTATAATAGGAAAAGAAAGTGAGAGTAGGTGGGTGGGGGAACCGGATCTACCTATTACTGGTTGAAATCCAGTAGTAAGTTGCAACTACCATAGAATCAGTGGGCCCATTGATTCACCATATCCCCACTGATTCAATTGGCCTACTCTGGTTCGGAATTACTGTTGGATTTCAGCCATCATGTTGCATTTCCACATGCTACCAACCAGTGGTTCGGTAACACTGGAAACATTGCATCTTATTTTACTCTGGAAAATGACAGGAAGAAGGTTTAGCATATTCCCTGTTTGAAGTTGAAGACTACACATCATGCAAATGTATATCATTTCTCTGTATTCTAATTGCATGCTCATTTGCATATCAAGTCCTTTCTGCCTTGGAATATCATCATACTTAAAATGTGGGGTGGCCCACCGTTCAAAAATTGGCTGTGTATGCATGTGCATTGCACAGCCGCTTATCAAACTATGAGTTATTAATGCAGTGGCTTAATATCTACATCCCAAACTTGTCAAAATTCAAGCACTCAGCCAGTGTATGGAGTATAAATGCTGCTTGTCTATAAAACCTGCAGCTGTGTGCTGAAAAACTGCAGTGCTGATTCGCAACAATAGCACCAAGTAGGTGTGGAGTTTTTTGGCTTCTCCCTACATTTCCAGCAGCTTTGTGTCATGTTATCACTGGAATACCAAAAATCTGTCATTCTTTTATCTTGGTAAGTCTCTGTAGTGAAAAAAAAAATCTTCAGATTAATTACCCAGTCATGTGCAGTCACATCTCATGGTATCCTCTTTCTGGTTGATGGGCATACTTTTAGCATCATGAATATTTAATTTCTAAAGTCTTCCATTATAGCAGCATTCAGTGACTTGGCATCTTATTTGACATGTCTTTTAATCAGATTTGGCATGTCAGAAAAAGCATTTTTATTACCATTCCCTCGTGTTTTGAAAGCTTAGAAATTTGATTTAGCTAACGAAATATTCTGCATAATTCAAAATACATCTGGGGAGTTCTTATTACTCAATCATGAGAACATGCTAGAATGATTGGCTTTTACATTTTTCTAGACAGATTAACCTAAATGCATTTGAAAGTCACAAATGGGAGGATGGTGTGGGGTGGGGGTGCTTGATTGGAAATCTAATTAAGAAATGAAAATAGCAGCCTGAAAGACCTCTAAGCATGTCATCTCTTTCTTTGATGAGGTATAAAATGGTATATTTCAAATAGAATGATTGTCAGAATATTTGGTCCAGCAACTGGGATGCTTTTTTAGAAATAAGAATATTTGTTCCATTTTATTGTATAATTTGTTGTTAAGTAAAAGCAACTGCTTCTGCCTAACCTTAGGAAAATATATACAAAAACAAAAATGTTTAAATTTTAATTTCATTGACTATGCAGATAATGACTATACTGTACTGTAATTACTGATCTGCTTGGTTCTAGTTGTTCACTTATAGTTTTTTGTTTTGTTTTTTGAGGCATTAACATTTTTTGAAAATTCTTGTGATCAGTCTCATATGTAGTTCCTGGACTACTTTCCTGGATGAGGAGGGTGTTTGAATTTCCCACTCTTGCAGTGTTTTGCAGTGTTTCCATATTTTTTAAATGAAAGTACCAACATGAATTTACAAATTCATACAGTATATATTTTTAAATGACATTCATGTAGACTAGAAAAGATGCTTTTGACATAGTGGTAGAAATCCAGTTGTTTTGTTATTCACAAGGTATTAACAGCCAGTTGTTCCTTGTTAGAAATCAACAAGTCCCTGCTGGGATTTTCTAAGGTCTTGTTAACAAGATCCTACTGGTTTGGGCATGCTGAAGGATCTCAGTATGGGGTAGATAACTGTTGGCTAGGAAAGACTGAATATTACACCTTTATAGTGTTACAAAACAACAGGATTTCAACCAATATGTGTTCACAGATTTGAACTTAAATATAAGTTTAACTGAGAGTTTTCTGCCAAATTTTAAAAAGATATGAGTGCAGACACTAGGCATAGCTTATTATAATTTAGATTCTAAATCAACTTTGTATCAGTAACTTGGTTTGTGCTAAAACTGTCTTATGTAGTATACAACACAACACATCCAAAGTCAGTGAAATTATTGCAAGTCTTTCAGAGCAGGTCTATGGAGATTCTCAGTTATCCAGGTGAGGTTATCCATGAGTTGTCATGGCAACTGGACTTCTTTTCTTTCAAGGATCTTTCAGAGCATATTTGGCACTTGAATAGCTTGAAAAGTCCACTGAAAAATATTCTTCTCAACTTAGATGAAATGGTAGTTTCAAGAATTTGCATCCCCACTTCACATTTACTGCTATTCCCACAATTTATCATTTTTATATTGAATATTCAAAAAGCAACATTGGTTAAAGAGGCTAGAAGTCACGTTGGAGAGGTCTTTTCTAGCAGTCTTTTTTGTGCTGTTGTATTTATGAGGAAAACCCTGTTTGTGTCACATATGGAAGTATAAAATTTCTGGAAACCTGGGGGGAAGGGGCTGGAAAAGGCTTAGGGGGGAAAGGCCTATTCTCTGGAATAGGCCAGTTTGTATTCTTAGGATCTTAGACACAAGTAGGATTCTTTGATGGTATCCACAAGAGAAAAACTGTGACTGGACTTTCTAAAAAGGTTGCAAATGAAGTAAAGACACACAAATTAGTTACTATACTTTAGGTTTTTGAGGACTGTTGTATTCAATTCTTCAAAAAGCTTCCAGTTTATGAATGTTGGATATTGTGCTCTATACCCACAAATCAGAACATCAGGAAATGGCCTGGTACTATTGCACAATCTTGTGTGCAGGGGATAGAAAACAGAATAGGATGGGTCTATTCCTGTTATTTTACCACTTTAAGTCTTCATTAGATGGTAATAGCAGATGTTATGCTCCTAATTTTTACTGCATTTGAATAATTTATGTGAAGTATTTTATTGTCCTATTTGTTGTATATAATGACATTGTGATATGTACTATCTGGGTGTCTTTGGACAGAAGAATGGTCTATTTTGCTTTATCTTGCAGAATAACAACAGATTTGCAAACCATCACATAATGTGACATGCACATCTCTTGTACACTGCCTTGTGCCTCTGCTACCTGGGTGGGCGCGGAGGGGGGGGGCTTCGCTCTCCCAGCTGTGCCCACCTGGGTTTCTAGTCCAGGGAGTGGGAAGATTGAAGGGTCAGAAGGGAGGGGGGCCGCCATCGTTTACAGGGACTCTCTTCATGTCAGCAGGGCCTCGACATTGGTCAGTCAAGGGTTAGAATGCCTTCACCTGTTGGTGGGACAGCGGGACAGATTTGGCATTGTGCTGGGCTACTGTGCTCCCCGCAACCCAGCGCAATCCCTCCCAGAGCTCTCGGAGTTCATTGCGGCTGCGCTTTTGAAGTCCCCCTATTTTCGTTCTAAAATAGAGGCCATCCGGGCTGCCTTCGAACCCGGTTCCACTAGCCCTTCCCCGCCATCCCCAGTCACCGCGCCACCTCTTTCTTCTCGGTTGGATGAGCTTGGGCCTGTTACCTCCTTGGAGGCCTCCAGGGTGATTGCCCACTGCCGGCCCGCGTCCACCCCCTTCGATCCTTGCCCCGCCTGGCTGATAAAAGCTGCCGGCGGGAGTATGCCAGAATGGGCATCTACCATCGCCACCACCTCCTTCAGCAAGGGGTTTTTTCCCTCCCGTCTGAAGGAGACGGTGGTCAAGCCCATTCTCAAAAAACCTGGCCTGGCATTGGACCAATTGGCAAATTACCGTCCGATCGCCAATGTCCGTTTATGGGCAAGGTCATCGAGAGGGTAGCCACGGTCCGGATTCAGTCATACCTGGAGGAACAGCAGTGCCTTGATCCATGCCAGTCCGGGTTCAGGCCGTGCTGTGGGACCGAAACAGCTCTGGTCGCGCTGCAAGATGACCTAATCCGGGCGGCCGACAGGGGTTGCTCTACCCTGTTGGTTCTCCTGGATTTGTCAGCGGCCTTTGGTACCGTCGACCACGGTATCTTACTGGATCAGCTCTCCGAGGTGGGAATCAGAGGTACTGCTCGCAGTTGGCTCCGGTCCTTCTTGGAGGGCCGTCCCCAGTATGTGCAGCATGGAGGGGAGTTGTCGGCCCCGTGGATACTCCCTTGTGGAGTTCC
>JAHTLZ010000204.1:30602070-30614007 GCA_023846285.1 Phrynocephalus versicolor
ACACACACACACACACACACACACACACACACACACACACACACACACAAAGGAAGTTTTTGTGGGCTTGAAGAATTACAAGATTCAATGATGTTCCAAAACACTTGGTGGTGGTGGTCACCCCTTGCACTGAAAGCAACGTAACTGAAGACTGGGAATGTTCAGCAGGCCTGGTATATGTGCTGTTCACACTACAACATTTTTTTGGTTGGAACATTCACTTCCACTTGCAAGCGAGTAGTGGATTTCTCTTTCCACAGGATAGGATCAAAGAAAACCAGATAAATAAATGGAAAACAGGATTAAATAACCTAAATGCAATCTCTGCTTACAAACAAAAATATAGTGCCAGATAACATGGAGCAGTTGTCCCCACTCTGCCTTGCTGGTGACCTTTCACAGGCAGCTGGCTGATCACTATCTGTAAAGCTAGTGAACTAAAAGTGTCCCAATCAGAACCTTCAAGGCGGAACATCAGTTCATGGCCATCTGGAGAGCTGGGACTGAAAGTTATATGCCAAGTATTGTAGGAGAGTTTTAAAAGGTGTCATGTTCTGTTTTGTCATTTGAATTTGTCATTCACCAATCTATATACAGTATTGCCGTTCTGTTACTCTTGCCACAAAAGTGTCAAAATGGGGGGGGGGGGACCCACCAGACCCCCTTTTCCTCCCATTCCCTTTTGCTTTTACTTGGTCCTTTTCCTCTGATGTTGATATATTCTTGCACTCAGCAGACTGCCAGACAACAGCTTCAAATAACTTTTTCAGCTGTGCTCATCATTCCTTCTCCTCCCCTCTCCCTGCTGCTTGGCATATTACAGCCTCTTCATTTGGAAGAAAGGACATGGTTGAGATAGTTTTATTTTACTCCCAGGTTTCCAGATGCTCCCTGTCAATTGAGTGAGTACCTTTCACAGAGTGCTGAGAGCAATAAACAGACTGTGTGGAATGTATGAGTTTTTCCTGTTCTAGCATTTCTACTTAGTTCTATTTAGAGGCATGAGAGTTGTTGAGGAAAATGAGTTTTTAAAATCTCTAATTAAGTTGTTGTTGTTGTTGTTGGCTGTCAAGCTGCCTCTGACTTGGGACAACTTATGTTTTCTTATGCCATGTTGTTTATTTATTGTATAGCATTTATGTTTATGCTTTGTATTTTTTGTATATTTGTTTAATTTCTGTAAACTGCCCAGAATGGCCTTGTGGCACGTCTTATTAATCTAATAATTATTTTATTTTATTTTATTTTTATTGAATATAATTCTGTATTCAAATTAACAACTGTACTGTAACACAATATAGTACATTATTTTCCTTATAATTTATGCTACAGTAACCCTCCGCCTATTGCAGGGGTTAGGGACCCACCCGAACTGCGATGCCTGAAAATCTTGCGATATGCGGAAACGGGTCAGGGGGGTGATCAGATCCCCCTGCCACCGCCGCACATGCCGGTCTGAGAAGTCTTGGGGTGGCGTGCGCCGGTGGCGGCAGGGGAATCTGACCTCCCACCGTCCAGGGTGCCTCCATTGAAATGCATTGGATCAATGCATTTCAATTGAGATAATTTTCCCTATTGGAATGCTCAATGCATTCCAAAGGGGAAAATTTCTCCATTGAAATGCATTGATCCAATGCATTTCAATGAAGGCGCCCTGGAGAAGCACGGGGTGATGCAATCGCCCCCCGCTGCCCCCCGCACAGCCCCGTGGTGCAGGTACTGCGATCCTGCGATATAGTGAGACCGCAGTACCTGAACCGTGAAATGGCGGGGGGGGTGACTGTAGTACAATTTATAACAGTTTATAACAACTCACTGTGTAACCCATTTTCCATCTTGCTTAATCTATCACTAGCTTCAATTTCTGCATTTAACAGTGGGTGCCATATTTCCATAAAGTGGTCCTGTTTAATTTCCCCTCTGTACAATCGAACCCAATAGGTCTATTTTTCCATTACTACCACTGCCCATACTTTGGTCCTATATTTTTCCATATTCAAATTTTGTGCTGATTCCCAGCATTGGGCTATTTCATTCCTAGCTACCCCTGTGAGGGCTGCCACCATTTCTTTATTATCTAATAAATAAATAAATAAATAAATAAATAAATAAATAAATAAATAAATAAATAAATAAATATTATGTTGAGAGACATCAATGTCCTGACCAGCTTAGCTTCTGCAAACCCAACCTTGTGGCTTCCTTTCGAGAGTCAATCCATCTTGTATTTGGTTATCCTCTTTTCTTGCTGCCTACAGTATCCACAAAGCTATCTTCCAACACCACATTCCAAAAAAAAAAAAAAAATACCCCCCCTCACCTGCTTTCTAAACTGCCCAGTTTCAGACTCATGCATTGTGATGAGAAATAAAAGAGTATGGGTGGTCTTGGCCTTGGACTCTAATAATACACCCTTACATTTGATTATCTTTTCTAATTCCTTCCTTGCTGCCATTCGGAGTCTCAGTGCTCTCCGGATTTTTTTGGTTGCAGTCTCTCTTTGGGTTGATGATTGAACGGAGGTATACAGAAACTTTAATAATTTTGATTTATTCATTCTCACCCCTAGCTTTGTGTCATTCTTCTAAAGTCATGATTTTGTCATCTTAATGTTCAGCTATGGTCCTGCTTTGCCACTTCCTTCTTTCACTTCCCTCAGAAGTCATTTCAAGTCTTTACTGGTTTCTGCCAGGAAGGGGTCAAATGCTTATCTTAAATTATTGTTTCTTCCATCAGTTTTCACGCCTCCTTCATCTGAATCTAGTCTGGCATTCTGTAATGAACTTACAGTATATTAAAGTTAAAGATGCTTTGTTTAAACAGGGGATGCAAGAGGGGAGAGAGAAATTTTCAGTGTCAGTGAAACTGAAGATGTTCACACGGAATGAGGAGATATAAAAGAATCTTGACTGCTAGAGGAATAACATTCTGAATTTGCAACTTACTGAAAATTAATTTGTAGAACCAGACACATTCTGCCATCAACGCAAGTGATTAAGTCACTGTACATTTCTAGGATAGAATTAGGCGGTGTCACCTGGTGGTATCTTTAATATAGCTAACATTAGACACACTCATCTCTAATTAACGTTACTAGGAACTGTATAGGTGTGAGATACAGGAAGCTGGACTAGATGGGCTTTTGGCCTGATTCAGCACGACTCTTCTTATGTACCTCTGAACACAAATTTTTATGCAATGATCAAGTTACAGTGGCAGCTTCATACTATTACTTTCAGTCTGTAGCTGTTCCTCGTATACTCTTCAATGCTCCATCTTTAATCAAGGTACTACTGAAAACCTAAAGTAAAAAGTGGATCTTAAATGAAAGGGAGTGGGCTCCTGTCAGTCACTTGTAGGCACTTTGCTTGTTCCCATTTCTGTTTCTTCTCCATTGATAGAACATCGTCCTTTTAGTCCTTTTTCCCTTCTTGTTTCTGAAGAAAAAGCAAGCTGTGGGTTTTTGTTCTGGGTGACATTAGCCAGTCTGTTTCCTTGATATGATAAGGATTTGGTATCCTGGTTTACTAGCAATGCTTAATCTTCAGTTTCCCTGTTAGAATGTCACATCTTGTTTTTTGCTCTAATTAACCTGTGGTTTGTGTTATTCAGATTGTTATATCATTTGAAACTGGATAGTTTTATGATAATAATAATTAGAACACGAAAGCTAGGAACCACTAGGTTCAAAGTCCCGCATAGCCTCAGACTTTCCTAGGTGATGACACTCTTTTAGTGTGATCTACTGAGATGGTTGTTAGGAGAATAAAATAGGAGAACTAAGTGTGTTGTTATGGGCAGTTTGAAGGATGAGTGAGATAAACCTGTAATAAATATTTTAATGTAGTGTTCCTTAATTTTGCCTGGAGCATGAATAGGAAGTGCATTTAAGTTCGATGTGAGCATCTTTTGTCTTTGTTCCTCTTTCATTTTTGTTCTAGTTGTCAGAGAAAGTTGAGGTCTCCTAACACTCATATATTGTCATTTGTTATTGAATAGGGTTGGTACTTCTGTGCTATACAGGGTTGGGTATTATGGAAGTTGGAAGTGGACAATGAGCCTTGGACAACAAGAGTCTTGCATAACCCTGCCACTCTTGTGGTCAGGGACTTGTGTGAAGATACTGCTACTCTTTCTTGAACACAGTGCTCTCTGCGTCCTCCTTCACTCCATGCAAAGCCATTTTTACTGTATCTGAATTGAATTCAGTCATGCTGCCTCTGTACATTCTTCTCATTCCCGAAGACTGTGAGCCATCCAGCAGAGGTTAGTGGAATGTCTGTATCAGGCTGGGTTTTAATTCTGAAAAGGCAGAGGGGTGGTGGTAGAAAATGACGCTGGTTTGAGAAGCACAAACATGTATATTTAGCGAACAAGATAGAGCGAGAGAAATTCCATTCCTTTCAAGGTTTCTAATATTACTTACAATACACACTTCCTTGGCTGGAATGATTAGAGGGAAATAAGAATGTGCACACAGACATCATATGCTGGCATTTGGCTCGTCTGCTGCCTACCTAAGATTTGACAGCTAGAGATTTATATTTCCTTATACTGACTGCAAAAATTCACCCAGAGCCCACATGACCTGTGGGGAATCCTACACTGGTGCACAGGCTTTTAGAAAGCTGGCTGCTATTACACAAGGAGATATCTTTCTGTTCCTTCACCATTATTGACAAGATTTTTGCAGCAAGAAGGTTCATGGTGCTCTGCTCCTAAAGGCATTGCAGACCACCCAAGTGCCTGCACCCATAGGGTCTCTCCCGATTCTGAACCCTTACATCTCCGTTATTGTTTATCTCTTTGTGTGTTTCATTTTGTGGGGTGATGGTGGTGGTATATTTCTGTTATATTTGGTGGTGGTGGTGGTGGTATATTTCTGTTATTTTTTTGTACGTATCACCAAATGGAAATTAGTGGAGAATATACTCCAGGCCTCACAGCAGGGGTGGTCTCAAGGTGTGTGTGTGTGTGTGTGTGTGTGTGTGTGTGTGTGTGTGTGCGTGCGTGCGTGCGTGCGTGCGTGCATGTGTGTGTTTTGCAGCCCTAAGACTTCTCATAATTATTTCTTTAGAAAGCCACAGAGAATCACTGCTGCAACCACAGCTTTTCTGTTTTCTGACAAGCTCCATGGCAGCATCAAAATGCTTTTGCAGCATTCCTTATCTTTAGTTAGTCTTAGATTAACTTTCTTAGTTGCCAGAACTTATCACTATAATCTTTGTCTAAAAATGCCTGTTCTTTGCCTTAGTCATCTTCATTAAGGAGGAAGTCTTCAATCACTGTGTTTACTCCCTAGAATGACATTTCTGGAAATAATGAACAGTCCAATAAAGTCAGGAGTCACATACCAGGAAGTAAATAAGGAAGTGGAAGACTTCCTTATTGAGTTAAGGTTGTTAAGGTTAAAAGATTGCTAAGTCGCAATCCCATGTGGTAGTCCAACAGCATTTTGCCCGGCTCTGTCCTAAACAGACTTTCAGAGAATTCATATTCTCTGAATCCCATCATGTGCAATTTTACATGGCTTTGAAAATTCGGTATTTAGGCTGTAGCGTAATCAGTTTATACTGATCTTGATCTATGACCTGCTTTTGTAGCACCCTTTCAGGACAAGAGGGAGGTAGCTGGAGTCTTAGGAAAGTCCTAGGATTTGCAGAGGAGAAACTTGTAAGAGGAGCCTCCCCACAAGGTGGGCTTAGTGATCATACATTTGCTGATTGGCTGTGTGGTGAAGAGTGACAGTGAAGTGAACTAGAAAATGATACTTCAAGCATTTTCTTGAAATTATATATGACAGTTAAACATCATTTATCTGTGTTGTGCTCTAAGGTCTCTAGAATTGAGGCAGGATAGAAACATTTTAATTAATAAAGAACTAAAGAGACTTAGTTGGGTAGCTGGGACCCCATGCAGGAACATTTGGCAGTGCAAAATTTTATTGCACTTGTTTTTTTGCTACTCTCCAGGAAGGTTATTAGATTTTGGAAGGAAAATAGTACTGCAGCTGCCAGCACTTATCATTTTATGGCTTCCTTTTCTCTAAGGAATACTATCACTAGCTTTATGAATAATGTACTTTGTGCAGTGTAATTTAAAGTTTGCTAAGTACTAATTTCAGTGCAGAAAAAGATACATGGTTTAGTCCAGACTGAAAAGGCTATGGGGTTTTGTGATACAAAGGAACAGCCCAAAGAACGCCCATTCTAGTTGGGGACAATGAAGATTGTTGTCCAAATCCATTGGTCCAACTTCCATTTCGAAGAGCCTTGGGTAGGAGATTTCCTGCATTTTGTAAGCTGCCAAATTTCTGTTTTCCTTTGAAGAGATGCTTGTATTGCTATTGTTTTTTTCTTAGTTCTCAGCATCACTGATGTGTAAGAACAAAACAGAGTCAAGCCTAAGTATTAAGAGTCAAGTTGTAAAAATATGTGGATGAGATGACATGTTTGTAAAATCACGTATTTTTTAATTCTAGGGAGCAATTAACTGCTATAGGCAATTGCCTTAAATTGCTAACCAAATTTTGGGAATTATTTCAGTCGCTGAAGTTAGTATGGGGAGGAAAATGACCCGATCTTACTACCATATTATTGTGCTGTTATTACTATTGTCATCTTATTGTTTGGTACTTTGCAGTTTTGAAACTTTCCATACTTTTGTGGTGGTTTGTTGATAGAACTGTAACTTCTATAAGAGGAGCTTTTGTTGCTGCTTATACAGAAGTGTAATGTATAGCTTATTAAACTAACTGCTTTACATGTGACAATTTGTGTATTTGAGTCAGGTGTTGTGGTTTCATTTTCTAAAACTGGAGGTGAATGAAACTTGTAGTACAGTACAGAGGAAGATATCTGCTAAAACGATCTTTACAATTTGGTTTTGTTTGCACATATAATCTATTGATGCCAGCATGATGTTCATTTACATCTTGCTTCATTAAATCTGTCAGTAACCAGTGCAAATAACTTGATCATGGATTGTGCACATGGATCCCTCAGCCTGAAGATGGCCTTGATTAAGACATAGATTAAATTGTAGCTTATGAATATCATCATGCAGGAGGCATAGCATCCATATTGTTGTTAATTTATATCCTTCACTTCCTCATAGTTATTTTGGCCTACTTAAGATGTGCAGTGTATGCTTCATTAGATGCTTTTAATTTTCTTGAAGTGGTATTAGTTGGTGTAGGCCAAGGCAGTGATGGCGAACCTTTGGCACTCCAGATGTTTTGGACCACAAGCTTCAAAGTCTTTTATCATTGGCAATATAGGCTTGGAATTCTGGGAGTTGTGGTTCAAAACATCTGGAGAGATGAAGGTTCACCACCACTGGTATAGTAGAACATTTTAAGACCCTTTTTTGGCACTTAGTCTTATTGATAATTAGAAATGGACAAGGACTGTAGTTCAGTGCTTAACCATATTTCGATGGCTTGGGCCCGCAGGTGGATTGGTGCCCTGGATTTCCTGCCCTGCCTCTTTCTGCCACCCCCCACTCCAAACAACATCCCAGGATTCGTTGCCACGCCTCATCCTCTGAGTAGGGTGCCTGCACAACGCCTTGGGACCCAAACCTATGCCGAATTTTGGCTTTTGCCCATATTTATACATAATATCTTCTGTTCACTATGGAGACATCTGATATTCTTTTGTTTTAAGTCTCCCTGTGTGTTTAAATGCAATAAGTCTTTGCTGTGCATGCTAGTAACAAGGATGGGATTAATTTTTAATATACATTTATTTCATTAATTGTGGTTATTAATCTAGTTGTATAGGTGGCAGACAAACAAGGATGCAGCCCAACACAATTCTGGTTGGGTAAGCGACTGCATGTGAATGATATCCACCAATCATCTGCTCCACACATTGCATTTATCAAGAAAAGAACCTTAGCTTTTTGAAATTCCAAAGGATACGTAGTTTGTTTTGTCATCTACAGTCTACTAGTTCAGCTTTGTTCTAATTGCAGCTAACATACCAGTTGCACCGCCTAAGCTCTTTTATAATCACAGAGATGCTAAGTAAGTATATGTAACTGTTGAGTGGATTGGGCTGTGAGTTTAAGAAGATTAATGCAAAGCATTCAGTTCAGACTTAAAAAAAAAAAAGAACCAGTTTCTATAAAACAAAGATGCAGCAGGAAGTGTGGAGGAGGGGAGAAGCCATGGCAAAATAACCACAAACAGATGTGAACCCATCCTGCCTGGTTTACACAGATCTATGTATAACACACAAGTCACATTGTAAACTACTTTACAATAAGCAGTCTTTCAGTTTTCAGATAGACTTAATTTACAAAGACAGGAAATGAGACAGCTGGCATTTTTTTTAAATCAAAACCACAAACAGAGACTTGAAAGTTTAATCCTCTTATTCCTGTGTGTTGTTTTATTAGAGGTCACAGTGGAAACATATAAATTGAAGGACAATCTTTCTGTCAATGTTGTGCTGCAGGACTTTTCTAGTACTGTATTGGTAATTCTGTATGCAGCTTTTTAGAGTATTATTTTGGATTTATTAACCGTATCAAAATATTTCCTAAGCTAATAACAGACCAAAAAGCATGTTTTAAATTTAGCAACTGCTTTAACAACTTCTTTAACCAATGCCAAGCACTGAGATCTGGTTCGCACATCGGGAACATTACTAGATTCCTAAATTCATTCAAATGCATAATTCATTTTTATGCATCTCTGAGACTCAGGGCACAGTAATGGAAGGTCTAGACCGGTTTTTAATGACATTTTGAATAACTGGCAGTTGCATTACAAGTGAAGAGAGCACTTTTTACTGTATATATGTACTTTTTAAAGGTATTATGTTATATTGGTTTTAATCATATGATTTATAGTACAATAAAATGTAGTTATTGTTGCAAAAAGAAGTATGCTTATTGTTTTCCCTCTGAGGTTACTTGGAGATCCATAGAATCTCTTGATCAGTGGTTTCCAATCTTGCCTCCCCCCACCAGATATTCTTGAACTAAAACTACCAGGAGCCTTTACCACTCTCTGTGCTGGCCAGGATATCTGGGAGTTTTATTTAAAGAACAACATCATCCTGTGCTGGACAGGATTTCTGAAGACACAATGTTGGGAAACACAGCTCTAGATGAAGCAGCGGCTCTTAGAACAAGGCATTATGGGAGATGTGGCCCTGTTGTCTATCCAGCACAGCCTGATCTTCACCTTAGATCTCTTATCATGTACAGGCCCTCCTGTAGCTCCCAATGGCTGCAGAAAGACATCAAGCAGTAAGTTACTCCTGGCTTCTCTACTGCTCTGACATTTGCTGTAGTAGGAGAGCAGTAGTGAAGTTCTCTGAAGCAGCCACCAACTCCACTTCATAGAAGGGCCAGCCATGGAGATAGTGAAGGAGGTTTGAAAAAGGGGTATGTTCTCCAAGACTCACCCAAACAACAGGACCTACTTATTATGTAGGTGTTAACTTGTACCTACTTCCTTAGGCATTCCTGGTATTTTATAGTGTTCTTGATCATAAATGACAACTACTGCGGCCAGACTAGCATTGAGTACTAAAAGATTCCATCATATTTCCCAGTCTCCGGCCACACTGCACTGGCTGCCAATCCGATACTGCATTCATTGCAGGCAAGTCATCTAAGGGTACCAGCACCGAAGGAGGCCCACAAGTTAAGAAGAAGGAACCAGGCCTTCTCGGTGGTGACTCCTAGACTCTGGAACCAACTCCCCTCAGAGATCTGCCTGGCCCCCTCATTGTTGATCTTCAAGAAAAGATTGAATACTTGGTTATTTCACTCTTCTTTTCCTGGTTGTTAACTGTTATGTGGCCTTATTGATTTAGTGATCTAATCTTGTCCACCATTATTAGCTTATCTTATTTACCTCTGATGTTTATGAATGTTGTTGTTTTAGTTATGTTTTCATTCGTCAAATTTTTGTTTTTTATTATATTTTTTATCTCTATTTTGCGATCTTTCTAATATTATTACTAGCAGAATCTAGACTGGGAGTGGCCCATTCAACAACACAAACTGAAGACACCTAAGGATTGCTACAGTCACATAGCTGAAGCTAGACAGAGCATTTTAGGTGACGTTTCTGCCAAGTTATCCATATGAGTCTTCCAATGTAACACGTTCAGAAATGGATTTCTTGGAACTCAGGCCCCCTTTCAGCCACCATTTGGAACAGGAAATCTCCATCTAGAAATTCTTCCCTGCTGTATTCAGCAAATTGAGATAGGCTGCCAGTGACACTCTTAAGAGCTGCTGTCACTATGACATGATAGGGAAGCTGTTTAATTTCAGGTACCTATTCACAGTTGCCCAGATGCCCTAAGCACATCTGATCTTGCCTGATTTTGGAAGCTAAGCAGGGTCGGACCTGGTTAGTACTTGGATGGGAGACCACCAGGGAATACCAGGTGCTGTAGGCGCATGGAGTAGGAACTGGCAAGCCACTCCAGTATTCCTGCCAAGAAAACTCCATGGAAATGGGGTCACGAAGAGTCGGTCATGGCTGTAACAACAACAACAACAACAACAACAACAACAACAACAACTATTCACAGTGAGGGTAAAAGGCAAGAGTCATGTTCAAGAAGGGGAAATATGAGGTCTTATAGAAAAGGGTTTCTCTCACTGAGGAACAATTTGTAGTCTAAGATGAGGGATGCCTTACCTTAAAATATCAGTGTGGCCAGCCCATGGAGACTTTTGCTCTTGTTGCAGTTTGCTAAAATGAGACTTGTATGAGCACTCTAGCAGTGGATAAAAGAATTTACTTCTACTCTAAAGGCTTCAAGTCTTTATACATACATGGTGGAAGCAGTTCTTCTTTGCAGAGGTCACAACAATCTGGCAGTTTACAGGGAAGATTCTTTCTTCAGAATTAAGATTCCATGCACAATCTTTCATTTTTCTTCACATGATGTCTTGGCTAAAGGTGCTGAACACTGCTGCAGTGGTACCTAAGACAAATGTCTCGTAAGACAAACTCGCAGGAAGAAAAAAAATTCCCAGAATAGGCATGCCTTGCATGACAAAACATTCCCTATGGGATGCTTTGCAAGCCAAAAAAATACCACATGTACCCAGGAATCCCCAGCTCAGTTGTTTTTGTCTTTATTCTAGCCTCCAGAACGGGTTAGTCCATTCCCAATGTATTCCTATGGGAAACTGCATTTCGTAAGACAAAAGCTTTGTAAAATGAAGCGACACATAGCCTCCGGAATGGATTAATTCATTTTCATTGCATTCCTATGTGAAGCCCCATTTCATCTTCATAAAACAAATTGACCCATAGAACGAATTAAATTCATTTTAAGATATACCACCAATATTAAATTCGTTTAAGATATATATTTCCATATTTTGCTCAAGCTGCACAACAAACCAAAATGAAAGGATTAAGTGCAATGTCATGGTCCTAGCCTCACATGTGTCATCACTGTGGTCTTGTTTAGTGTGATTCCTCAATTTACGCCCTGCCCAAAGGCTAGAAGAGTGATAAGATAATGGTAGAGCATGTGCTTTGGATGCAGGAGGTCGAAATTTCATTCTCCAGCACCTCCAAACAGAACAAGAGAGGTCTCCTACCTGAAGCTTTGGAGTGCTACAGCCAGTCAATGTTGAAAACAATGGGCCAAAACTCAACTGTGTCTCAGTGTCAACTTCGTATTTTCCTAAAAATATCCAGGATTCTCAGAGGAAAATTACTGCAAGCTTAATTAGTCCATATTTATACGACGCCATGTAAATTTAAAATATTTTTGACATCTCAGTTATAGCAATTACCATGTGAAATTTGTTGGAAACCCAAATTCATTTGCTAATTGGGAAAAGAACAAATCATTCAAATTACAGCTTTCTTTAAATGATGTGTGTGGCAGAGCTCATTGCGGGGGGGGGGGGGGGGGGGGGGGGGGGGGGGGGGGGGGGGGGGGG
>JAHTLZ010000204.1:30614017-30627876 GCA_023846285.1 Phrynocephalus versicolor
AAGGTTAGGCTCCCCTCACCCCCCCCCAAGACCAAATCTGACTGTTTTTAATCATCAGTTCTGCATGTACGTGTTTTAGTCACAGTGGGTAAATCTGCAAGCCAAGCAGGACACACACAGACTGAGATTGATTCTTGCTCGTTCAGCAGATGGCTTGACACAATATGCTGCAATATATGCCTGCTGAGCCCTAAAGGCAAATGTGCCATAAGTAACCTTGCCATAAGCCTGTTAATGCAGAAGCAATTTTCTATTTTAAACTCTGTCAAGCTTCCCCTTTGTTTGCTGCCTGTATATTTACAGCTACGGCCAGAATAGCAGATTGTTTGCTCTCATAAGATGGCTAAGCCTCAGGTCTTTTTTTTTCAGGCTCCACTTCCATTTATCCTACCCCAAATGATGATACTTGTTGATTGGCATGTGATGAGCATTTTGCATTGAAAATGTTTGAAAGCATTACATAATAACTAGAACAGCTGTGTGCTTGTGTGGAATGGGGGTGGGGGAATAGTGCCTTCTGCCTTTTATCACCGGAGAGAGTGAGTGCAGATAAGGTTCTCAGAGACTACAACCTGGGGTGGCTGTTTGTTAGCTCCATCACCTAAGGCAACACATCTCTATACCCCAATCACTGGGGAACAAGAGCCAGAAAGTACTCACTGTTTTGATAAGTTCTTATAACTCAGCTAGGTCAGACCAAAGGCATCCTAAGTCCAGCATTCTGCTCATTTAGCAGACAGACAGATGCCTACAGGGAACATAAAAGAGGTAAAGGTTCTCTCCAGCACATGAATGCTACTCATGTCCAACTCTAGGAGAGGCACGCATCTCAATTTCTAAGCCAAAGAGCCAATGTTGTGCAAGTCTGTGGCCATGTGGCCGGCATGGCCAAATGCATTCTGTGCATGGAACACTGTTTACCTTACTGCTTTTTATGGCGGTACCTACCAGTATTTATCTACTTGCATTTACATGCTTTTGAACTGCTGGGTTGGCAGGAGCTTGGGTTAACAACAAGAGCTCACTCTGCTGCATGGCACCCCGGATTCAAACTGCCAAACTGCTCACTTTGCAGCTGACAGTTTCAGCGCTGTAGCCTGCTGAGCCACCACGCCCATCGGGGAACATAAGAGGGACATAAATAGACTGAGTAACATGTGCCTCACATGAAATGAACCTGGGTTCATTGCAACAAGCATATCACAAATCCTCCTGTACCACAGAAGATGCAAAGGGTGCTAAGCATAGGTCCGGTGAAGATTAAGGGTGTAAATGACTCTCAAATCAATTTCCATACTTTGTGGGTGCTGCCATCTCCATTAAGAGGTCAGTGTACTTTGGGAGGATCATGAGAAAAATCAATAATGCTGGGAAAAATAGAAGCCAATACGAAAAGAAGAAAAAGGCCTGGCATAAGAGGTACTAATTTCAGTAAAGGAAGTGATAGTCTTTATTTTGAAAGACTCGAGCAGCCTTGTGAATGATAGTAGCTTTTGGAGGTCATGAACTTAGACATTAGAATAATAGAATCACAGAGTTGGAAGAGACCTCAAGGGCCATCTAGTCCAACTCCTTGCCATGTAGGAACTCCCATCAGAGGACTCCCGACAGATGGCCATCCAGCCTCACTGTAAGTGAGAAGAACATTGATGACGCATAGCACCAACAATAAAGGACAATCTAATAAAACACCCTAAGGCAGTGGTGGCAAACCTTTGGCATGACTGCCCTAAGGCACTTAAGGGAGAAATTTTCCATGACATATCTGCACATTAACCTGGCTAAATAGCTCAGTCAAACGGAGCAGCTGAGGTTGGGAGCCTGTGCCCTGTAGAAGAAGAGCCTGCCTTTGTGGCCTTGGGCAAGTAAAATAGTCCCAGAGTGCTCTCCAAGTTCCTATGAAAAATGTCTTCCCAATTGTCCTGTGAAAAATGTAGTAGTCCACTGATACATTCTTGTCCACTGGACAAATTTTTATTTATTTGTTTCCCACCCATCTGGTCTAAGGGATGTCCTGTAACCCATGTGACTGCGGGCAGGGTGAGGATTGGTACCTATGACTATTAGACATGGGCACAGCCAGAAAAAATGACGTTTCAAGTTTTCGTTTGTCGGAACGGTTCTGTTTCAGGTCGTTTCAGTTTGTCGCGAAATTTTTCAAAAATTTGTCATTTTGTTTGTTGTTTGTCGTTTCCACCGCGATTTAGCGCAATTTGACTTCCCAGAGCATAGAGGCGTCCCGCAATCAGGGCCGGCGCTAGGTGTTTTTGTGCCCTAGGCGGCGGGCGGGGTGGGGGCAGGTGTGGGCGGGCGGTGGTGGTGGGGAGCCATGGGCGGGCGGCGACAGCAGCAGGGGGAGGCGCGGGTGGGCGAGCGGGCGAGCAGCGGCGCAGCCGGGCGGGCGAGTGGGCAGTTAGGATATCACTTAGGATAGAGGTTCTGTTCTTGGCTTGTACCCCAAATGTGTGTGTGTGTGCAAGCAAATTGAAGTTGAGAAAATAGAAAATAAATGGTAGTATATAATACATATTTAAAATAAATCCACACCTCCTACTCCCAGTCGAACCTCCCCCTTTATCCAATATCAGAAAAAAATAAAATAAAATAAAATAAAATCAATACGACGTTTTATTGCTATAAAATAAAATAAAATAAAATCAATAAAATAAAATAAAATAAAATCAATACGATGTTTTATTGCTATAAAAAACCCACTGCTGCTACTATTAATATTCAGGCGTTTAAAATAAATAAATTTCACATGTTTCTGTGGTGCTTTGGTTGTGTTTTTTGACCACGACTTCAAAAGAAAAATTGCGGTCGCCATTTTGGATCCCCCCCCCGCATGGCATGGCAAGACAACGAGGATGACCCCCCCCCCAGCCTGGTGCAAGCAGCCCAGGACAGGAGAAGGGGGGGGAAAAGGCCGGGGACCCCCCAGAAACCACCCCTCTGGTAGGTGGCAAAGCCTCAGGCAGGCATATTTTCGCCTGCTTTTTTGGCCGGGAGTTGGGTTTTTTAAAAAAAACTTTTAAAAACTTTTTCTGTGCTTCGCATTGCGTGATCGCGTGATGCCACAAACGAAAACAAAAAACCT
Source organism: Phrynocephalus versicolor (assembly GCA_023846285.1). Taxonomy (NCBI): domain Eukaryota; kingdom Metazoa; phylum Chordata; class Lepidosauria; order Squamata; family Agamidae; genus Phrynocephalus; species Phrynocephalus versicolor. The sequence continues at coordinate 30,617,115 of JAHTLZ010000204.1, forward strand.
GACCAAATTTTTCTTTTTTCGGTTCGAGTTCGAGTTCTGACGGCTTAATTATCGTTACCGTTTCCGTTATGTAACAGAAACGAAAAATGGAAACGAAAACGAAAATTTCACCGAGTCGTGCCCATGTCTAATGACTATCATTATTTTCCCTGATGATGATGGACTGCGGGAGAGGCAATTTGTGCACAAATGGATCTGTAGAACCTTCCATTTTAAAGTTTTACAAACTCAGCTGCATTTTTGGCTAGCTGACTTAAAAAAGCTAACGTTGCCAGACAGACGGTCTGCTTGTAAAAGAGCTGAGAACTGCAGCAACGATGGGCTCAAGGCCTAAATTTGGCTTGCAGTTTTCTATTTCCCCTTCTGTATCTGGCTGCTTAGCCAGCCAATGGAACAGCGTCCTGGAAAACTGAAGAAGTCTGATAAGGAATCCATTTTGTTTTATTTATTCTTCCATTAAAAATAAGCTGAGGACAGTAAAACTGATTAATTATAAGTATGTGCCATCAAGTGGTTTCTGATTGCATCAACAGAACCATAGTTTCTAGATCAAAGGAAGTGATAGTGCCACTCTATTCTGCTCTGGTCAGACCCCACCTGGAGTACTGTGTCCAGTTCTGTGCACCTCAATTTAAAAAGGAAGTTGACAACCTCGAGCGGGTACAGATGAGGGCGACCAGGATTATTGAGGGTCTGGAAGAAATGTCTTATGAGGAACAACTTAGGGAACTGGGAATGTTTAGGCTTTCAAAAAGAAGGCTGAGAGGGGATATGATAGCTGTGTTTAAATATTTGAAAGGATGTCATAGTGAACAGGGAACAGGCTTGTTTTCCATGTCTTCAGAGACTAGGACTCTTGGCAATGGTTTCAAACAACAGGAAAAGAGATTCCATTTGAACATTCGGAAGAACTTCATGACAGTTAGAGCTATTCGGCAGTAGAATATGCTGCCACGGAGGGTGGTGGAGTCTCCTTCTTTGGAGGTTTTAAGCAGAGGCAGGATGGCCACTTGTCAGAAATACTGTGATGGGGGTTCCTGCATGGCAGGGGGTTGGACTGGATGGCCCTTGAGGTCTCTTCCAACTCTATGTTTCTATGATTCTGTGACTCACGGAAACAGTCCCAGGGTTTTCCAGATATAAAGTACTCAGACATGGTTTATGGTACCTCGGAATGATGCAGCTTGGCCAAGGCTGCACAGGGGGGCAGGACAAGTGGTCCCATTAGTCACAAAAACTTTGAGTGGCCCTTCTCCTGGGAAGCCTAAAGGGGATTCAGATTCCCTGTTCCTGGCTCTGCAGGCAGGCCCGTTTGTTCACTGAGCTATGCTAACTTGGAACTGATTAGCCAACCATTAAAAAAACCACTTGTGCACAGGCTGTCACAGATATAATTAGCAAGGTTAGAAATTGCATGTCATTGCAGTTAAATGTTTTTTTTTCAACGCAATTAGTTTGCACATTCGTCACATGCAAGTGTCAATTAGTCCTTTATTGTTTTAAATGTAATATTCTGCTCTGGTCAGACCCCACTTGGAGTACTGTGTCCAGTTCTGTGCACCTCAATTTAAAAAGGATGTTGACAACCTTAAACGGGTCCAGAGGAGGGCAACCAATATGGTTGAGGGTATGAAAAAAATGTCTTACAAGGAGCAGCTTAGGAAGCTGGAAATGTTTAGCCTTACAAAAAGAAGGCTGAGAGGGGATATGATAGCTATGTTTAAATATTTGAAAGGATGTCACATTGAAGAGGGGACTGGTTTGTTTTCTTTGGCTTCAGAGACTAGGACTCGGCTCAATGGTTTCAAACTACAGCAAAAAAGAGATTCAATTTAAATATTAGGAAGAATTTCCTGACAGTTAGAGCCATCCAGCAGTGGAATATGCTGCCACAGAGGGTGGTGGAGTCTCCTTCTTTGGAGGTTTTTAAGCAGAGGCTGGATGGCCATCTGTTGTGAGAACTGTGATAGGGGTTCCTGCATGGCAGGGTTTGGACTAGATGGCCGTTGTCATCTCTTCTAACTCTATGATTCTATGATTCTAACTCGCATAGACGTTTCCATGGGGTTCTTGAGACCATGCAATGAAAGGGGTAAAATAAGCTACTGCAAGCATAAGTAGAGGTTGCATAATGTGTAGAATTGTATTCATGCTTTGAGTAAAATTAGAAAAAGGAAGAAAAACATCAACATTTGGGAGAAGTCTTATTTACAGACATAATGCTTGTTGAAATATTTTTTGACTGACTAGAATAATTATCTTTAGTATCTGGAATAGGAACAGAATTACCCATTGCCAAATCAGAAATTTTCCAAGTGAAGTGGTCGCAAAAAGGTGTATTAGACTAAGTTGTGGCACATTGAAAATATTTGTATGCTTTTTCTTCCAAGTGTTTTCCCCCCTTGGTGCTTAATGCAGTTTTGGAGACTTTAAAATTCATATTTCATGTCTTGAACTTCAGGGTTCTAGTGTGCTGAGCATAGCTTCATCTATACTAGGTGTGTAGATATGTCACAGCTCCATAAAAATTCTTTATCTTAAGGGGTTGGTGTGTGTTACTCAGTTTTCTCCTGGAACCTGCCAGAGGCTATGCTGTACTTACTGACATGGAATATTCCAAGGAAGATGTTCATCAGGGAAACAGAAATAGATTTGAGATGGATGGCACAAATAGGAAGGAACTGTTCCAGAAGGAACTGCTAGTAGTATGTGTGAAATTAAAAAAATGTGACAGAGAAACCAGGTATTTGAACAGTGATACTGTACATTAAAAATATTTTCACTGGCTTTAATTAGAAACTAACATTATGTATAGTCGGTGCTTTCTTTTGCAAAATAACACACTGCAAAAATTTAAAATTGAAATAATTATGTTTCTGCTTCACCTTGAACTCCCAGCTGTCAAACGTTTATGGCTCACAGCAGAAAAACAAATGTTATTGAAGAAACTTTCATTTCTGTGATCTTTAACTGTTTATCCACACACATGAGGAACAGAAATCATCAGCATGGATCCCCCATTACACACACTCCAAAAAGGCAGTGGGGTTTGGAAAGGCTTTCATTTTTTTTCTGTTGTTATGGCTGGTGAGGTTACAGCAGGCCTTCTCCACAGCCAATCCTCAACTCTTTGTCTTTCCTTCAGTCAATTACGTGTATCTCTCAACCTGAATTCACTTTCCATCATTCCTGCAGAGTTTGGATAATTCAGCAGTCACTCAGGGCACAACATGTCTTAGTAGTAGGTTACATTCTAGAAACTTGTTGACAGGTTGAAAGTTGTTTCAGTGATAACTAAAAGCAGAAGCACTCTAATTCCTTCCTTGAAGCTCTGTCTGTCTGTCTGTCTGCCTGCCTCTCTGTCCCCCCCCCGCCCCGGTGTGTGTGTGTGTGAGAGAGAGAGAGAGAGATATGGGGTGTAATTATGCTATAATTAAGCTATAATGTATATAGTGGCAAGTTATTAAGTAAGGATGCAATCCCTAAATAACATATTATTGACTTTAATTAAGTGGTCAGTGAAGTCTGTAGGAAACAATATATCATTTGTATTATTATTTGTAAACCCTTATGGAATGCCTCTGGTTTGAATACTAAGTTTCATCTCCCTTTCTTTGTTCTCTTGATTTCCTAAAAGGAAGAACTAAAGAAGGGAATAATAATCACGCCACAATAAACATTACCACAAAAAGATGAAAAGGCTAGGATAACTAATGTAGACCTTCTGCATTGCATGTTAATTAATATGTACAATGTGTGCCACTCCAAGATGATTGTGTACTGAATACTGCTAGGCTGTAATCCTTCTTCCTGAGATCTCTGTGAAGATTCTCAGTCATCCAGGTGAGGTTATCTGGAAATTGAGTCATGGCAACTGGACTTCTCTTGAGAGATCGATCTCTCAACTTAAGAAAAGAAGTCCAGTTGCCATGACTCAACTTCCAGATTCTTTCTGAGATGTTTTCTCATGTGTAGGGATAAAGAAAGGAACATTCATGTCACCCTTTCTTTGGAGTCTGACATGAATGTCAGCATCATGTTTACCACTTAGTGATAGCAAACTGTGACAAAGGGTTTATTTTTAAAACAGGATACTGAAGATGTTAAAGTTGTCACCAAAAATAATGCAATATTTTTGCTTTCTCTTATTTTTAACTTTTATATGGATATTCTCTCACATAGCTACTTCTTTGAAAAATGTAATTTCTTACAGTATATATCTTCTGAATATACTAATAATCTCAGAGCTGTTCCCACCTACTTACTGATAACTAATATTTCACATCTACTTCTTTTCATTATGTTTCACTGATACCAGCATGAAGCACTTTCTTAACCCAGTGCATTGCTGAATGAAAACAGTAATATAGTAGTATTTTTTAAAACGTGTATTTAAAATTCTAACAAACTGATACAAAACTGATACAAAACAATGCTGACAAGTTGGAACACATTCAGAGGAAGGCGACAAGGATGCTTAGGGGGATGGAAGCCAAGCCCTGTGAGGAAATACTGAAAGAACTGGGGATGTTTAGCCTAGAGAAAAGAAGATGGAGGGGTGATATGATAGCACTTTTCAAATATTTGAAGGGTTACAGGGGAGGGAGGGGCAGGATCTGTTCTTGATCGTCCCAGAGTGTAGGACACGGAACAATAGGCTCAAGTTAAGATAACCCAGCTTTTGGCTGAATATCAGGAAAAATTTCCAAACTGTCAGAGCAGTACAGCAGTGGAACCAATTGATTCAAGATATGGTGAGTAATCCAACACTGGAGGCATTCAAGAAAAATTTGGACAACAACCTGGCAGATATTCTTTGACTTGTATTCCTGCATTGAGTGGGGGATGTTAAACTTGATGGCCTTGTAGGACCCTTTCAAGTTCACTATTCATTGATTCTGTGATCTATGAAAACAAGGAAGATGAGTGACTGGAAACCAAAGGACATAGTTTACAATTCTACAAGTGATAGTGTCCTAGAATGCAGGTGTAGATATAATTATTTGTGGGTTCTACAAAAATAAATAAAAAATCTGGCAGACTCTAACATTCCATTGTAGAACAGGGAAACTGAGGATATGTTATGTGTGTGGATGTACATTTCCCCAGTGTTGGGATTTACAAGACACTGCAAAGTCTTACATTAACAGTGGATGGGTATTTGGGATGCAGGATTATTTGCAGCTAATCTACAAAAAGTTGGGCCTGGTCAAAAAGTGCTGCTTGTCATGTGCTGTCTTGGGAATAGCATTTTTCCAATGAAATCTGATTTAGGTAGGACATTTTGCATTTCATGTACAGTAGGATAGGCCTTGGACTGGTTGGTGTTGCTGGTGGTGGTGGTTGAGAAAGAAAAAGATTGCTAAGAACAGGAATCTCCAGGGTGTGTATGCAAAGGACAAAAAGGGAGGAAGAGGAAAAAGCATGTCAAAAATAAGAGCAGAAACACAGTAGTTTTCAATGCATACAAATTCATGATGGAGGAGTTGGGAAGGGCAAGTGATGAACTGGTGGTTCTGGTACCAAGGAAGGAAGGAGAGGAGGAAGGAAGTTGGTCAAAACTGAGATGACAGGGTGAGAGGTGGTAGATTCAATGAAAACAAGCACATATCGAGCTGAAAAAGTCAAAGGAAGAATTTTAGATTTAAGGATAACATTGTCTGACATAATTTTGGATGATGAAACAACTACAAGGGCCATGTGCACACACACACACAGAGACCTCGTTATTAGCAGATTTATTTTTCTTTAACACAATTCCATATTCAAAGTAAAATAAAAAGCAGTTCTATTACTGGAGACAGATAATGGGGATGGGGATAAAAATAAGGAAATACTATTCAGTGCTAAGGCAGCTGCACTTGAATGATATATTTTCCATATATTATGGCCACACTTGTGTATCCACAAATTCTGATGTTCATGTGCATGCATTCAATTTACTTGAATGAGTATGTGCCCCATTTACTTACCATAAATGAGATGGTATCAGGGAAGAAGGAATTTATAGCACCTTCACAGATATAGTTCCCACGTGTCTCCTGAGCAACCGTAAATTGGATTAGAAATCACTGTGACATTCTGAGAAACAGAAAAGATGTTCAACCAACCATTCACAATTTAAGCACCTCTACATCTCTGATTCTGCTATGCATGCTTTTTGTAAGAATCATTGGGCCTATCTTACTGCATTCTTCATGGCTACCTGAGGCTTGATGATTGAATCTTCCCTTCCCATAAATTTTCCTCATGCCATTTTTAACATGATGCAGTTACAGCAGAATGTTTTCATATTTCGACAGGGCAGAAACAAAGTACGTTTTTCACAAGAACAGAACCTCTAGATTATAGCAGTTACCTAGTTGATGATGGTAGGATTGTTATATCATTTAATTCTCCACGTATATGGTACTTTTAACAACCTCTACAAATTCCTCCTGGAAATATGTTTCCATCCATGAAAAATTAATTAATTAAAATTAAAATTCTGGCAACCAATGTGCATATTGTTCAGTCGAAACTTCAGTACAGTACAGCATCTGTAGGTTCCCTGTGCCTGTATTTAAATGGAACACTGAACAGCACATTTGAGTCTGTGTTTTGACCCAACATGTCTTATTAGTACAAGTTAATGCTTTGTTATTTGCTTATAACATTAACCTAGATAATTTGCAATTAATTAAAATGATTATGAAATGTTAAGCACGTTTTGTTAAATAACAGCTAATAGCATGTCACATAGGACACCCTGCCTTTTCAATACTGAACTAAGGAAATAAAGTAGTGTAATACTGCCACCTTATGCTCAAAACTGGGACAAACGGTAGAGGGAAACTTATCAAGCATAAGGTCTGAATGTTGCATTTATCTGTAGGCTCAGCCTTTCTTTCCATCAGCAAGATAGCTGTACACATGACCTTTTTTCCCCTCCTTACTTTTTTGGTAAAATAAATTCCTGGGGAATTAACATAAGCCTACCACATGAGAAATTTGATGTAGTGTTTTAAAAAGTGCATAACAATGATGTACTCTAATCTCAAATCTCCAAATTAGGGATCTCAATTTCTTTGTGAGAATACATTGTTTTGTAGACAGGTAGCTATATTTTAAAGGCTGCCTACCTCAGTGAGTTACTGTGAGCCACACCAGCACCCCCTGCTGTGATGGCAGCAAAACTGGGGGCACCTTTCAAAATCTCTATAGCTAGTGATAGCAAACCTTTTAGAAACCGAGTGTCCAAACTGTCAATCAAAACCTACTAATTTTTCACGAAGTGCCAATACAGTAATTTAACCTGAATAGAGGTGGCTGTGAAAGGGCGATGCTAAGTGCCCACAGAAAGGGCTCCAAGTGCCACCTTTGGCACCCATGCCATAGGTTCACCAACACTGCTAAAGGATCCAGCTTAGCTTCTTGGCTTAGAATAACTTTTCTCAGTGATACAGCATCTCCCCCCAGCCCCACAGTCTTGGAGGGATTAATTATAGATTCTAAATCTTTGGTCACCACTTGCCAACTTGGGGACCCACTTCACTTCACTTCACCGGAGATTACCAGAGTCCAAGTACTAGAAATTAGGAAGGAGTGGAGAGCTTAGGTCCAGGAAGCACACCTAGATGAGCAAAAGAAGCAAGGCTCTGCAGCTTGTCTCTACCAGTTCCTTCCTTCACTTGTATCTCCAGAGTTGCCATCATGTCCATGCTAACGTAGCCTTATCTCTGTTGTTTGACTCATGTTGCAAGCAAACAGGTTGGGTGAAGGTCGACAGCGTCCAGTCTTCTCCTCTGTTGCATCCTCCTATGTTTCTTCTTTTTTCAGAAATAAGGAAGGACTTGTGTGTTTTCAGTTGTTTTTTCATTCTGCCTCCTTTAGCTGTTCCTCATTGGGAAACTGCCTATCTTCCAGCTATACTAGCCTGATCCCGAAAAAAGCAACACTTGCCCTCTACCAGCCTGATCCTGAGAAAACATACCCTCCTGTTGGCTACCTGATACCTGTGTGCTGGGACTAGGGCATACTCCTGCACCCCCTCATAGTTAGGGATCTGGCTGTAGAGCCAAGGGCTAGGCATTAGATTTCTCATTGTACCACCTTGGAGAAGACTCAGCCTATGTAGCCTTGGGCATGCTGTGTGCTCTCAGGGTGCCCTCAAAGAAGGGAATGCTAAACCACTTCTGCAGAGCATATACCTAGGGAACCCTGGCAAGGGTCACCCTTTTTACCAGAATTGACTTGATGCATGTCATTATTATTAGCTTGGTTTTTTAATCTATGCAAAATAACTTCTCCTTTATTAATATTTCTCCCATTTAATTAGTTTCCTTTGAATTAAAAATATCAACAATTATCGGACTTATTAAAAACTTCTGAGCCCCTCTACACATGTTGTAGACATAAAAAAGCTCCCATCATTAAAGTAGCAGAGGGGTCTCCAAGTGGCCCTGCCCTAAGGGGCCTGTGGCTCTTTTTCTCACAATGTCCACGTGCTCATACTAAATATTTGAAGAAGGCAAGTTAAAATTCTGTGAACACAACTTTCACTTCTAACAGAAATCAAGATCTATATACTCAAATCAAGATCTCTTGCCCTGCAAATGTCTATGTTCATGGTGTGGGTGTTGGGAAGGCTGGGAAGCCCACGTGAACCAGAGCCAAGAGTTAAACTCTTTCTCCTGAATTGAAAGCTTGGAAAAGTTACTATTTTGGATGGCAGCTGTCATGATCCCCAGCCAGCATGCACTGTTGCCCTGCAGGCCAGGTGGTTCTACGCACTATAGCTCACTTTGGTCTAGTTACTCCATTGGTGTGTCAGTACCCAGCATTAACTGCTCATTACTACTATTTTTAATCTCCTCTAAATGGCGAAGCTGCATCTGATGAAGATAGTGGTCTTTGGAAATAAAGGACAAAATGTTATTATTAGTTAGCAAAAGGAATGTTTCCAAACTGTCCTTAACACAGTAGACCCCAAAGCTTGGAGACTAGCTTTTCCCAAAAGCACTGGATTTTACTTCTTTAGTAATCTAATATAGTGGTCGAAGTGTTGAAGCTTTAGTTATTTTTATGCTTTGTTTCTAAGACCCTTGGGAGAGGTCATATTCTATTCCCATGCTTGAAAATATGTTGTATACTTGTATGTGTTAAATATGATATAGGAAGATGTAACTTTTAGATAGATATACTTGAAAATTGTGTATGCATATCTTTACCCATGAGATTTATCACATTTGAAATTGTTTCAGCACTCTTTATCAGTATCCAAGGATTAATTTACCGCTCTCTCAAAGAACAATATCCCGTATTATTCTCTGCTTCAAACAGTATGACTCTCTGTTTTTAAAAAATAAGAACACTGTTACACAAAACAGTATGGCTTCTTTTAGAAGAGCAAATAAGAGATCCTGTTAGGATAAAGCTATCAAACTGTGACATCCGGACTTTCAAAGGAGGACCTGGTTGTAATATAAATAATTCAAAATAGTCAAGCTCTGTGCCAATGATATTCTCACGGGTTTCTCCTTTCTTTTCATCCAGAATAATAAAAATAAGTGTTTTCTGGATTCAGCACCCTGGTTTCCTATTTCCCAACTTTAATTAAACATAGAAGACTGGACTTTATATCCAGATTAAACCATTTGCTCTCAGGCCCCACTCAAAAAGATGTGTAAATGAGTGTTTGGCAGCTTAACATGCACTGATTCCTTAGGAGCATAACTTGAGGATGTGTCCTACTGTAACGGGGAGCAGTATACTAAGTACCATAACTATTGGTATATAAATTTGTCACTTGTGTGGCTTAGTTCTGAAGCAAGGGCTGTGCTAATACAGGCTGCCTTTGAGTATGTAGAAATCAATGTCCTGTGTAATCACAAACAGGCTCACTCATTTGCCACTAAATTTAGCATCATCTCTCTCTTTGTGTTGTGTGGTGTGTCATTACAGTTGTGACTGACCCTTCGTGACTCCATGTCCATGGAGTTTCCTTGGCAGGAATACTGGAGTGGCTATCTCTCTCTTTAGCTAGAGTTAAAGCTACCATTTGTTATTTTTACCCAGTTAAAAATTTAATCACATTTGAAATGAAATCAAAATCTAAAATGTTATTGATATTCACAAGCAAGTTATGAACAGAACTGTATTTAAATGTATTTCCCTTTCCCTTTTCTTTCTTCACAGAGAAAGTATTTTCGGTGCAGTCACAAAGGTCTGATGGGGATTAATCGTCACAAGCCTTGATCACATCTCCTTTTTACATCATGGGTCCAGACAGTGGTTTCTTAAGCACAGGATTGCTTCATATCATCGTCTGGGGAGGGATGGCAGCCATTGTTATGCTTCTGGTCCTCAGTTTCCTCATCTTCCTGTGCTCCAGCTGTGACAGGTAAAGTCTTAGCCAATAGGGACATGACTTAACGCAGGGCTCAGCCACACGCCCAATTTACATTGTTTCCGGTTCCAATTTTTTTATATTGATACAAAGTCACATGAGTACACTTGGTATACTTTGGCTCAGTTTGCTTCAATAAATCAGCGTGCTTCAGCATAACATTACTTCAATATATTTCTGCTAATTAAAATCAGTTTTGGAAACGACAATGGAATTGACTTCGGTTTCCATTCTGATTAAATTTTTGGCTTTATTTTTTTAAAACAAGAAGTAATAGATGACTAAATTGATGCCACATCCTGGCATAATATACTTGCAAGAAAACATGGTGAAACACTGCAGAGGTGACACACACACACACACACACACACACAC
>JAHTLZ010000204.1:30628685-30669834 GCA_023846285.1 Phrynocephalus versicolor
GGTTTGTGTCTTGGGGGCTGCTACCTGCTCCTGCCCTCCACCATCCTCTGCCTCCTCTGCTGTCCTCCCATTTCCCACTGCCCAAGTCACTTCCTGCCCTCCTCATGCTGCCGCTGTGACCATCCTCAGTGGGCCTGGGTTCCCTTCTCTCTGGGAAGAGAGACCCACTGTTTCTATGCATGTGCCTGCCACTTGGATAACAGACAGGTAGATCTGGCAAGGAAGTCAGACCCACCATCAGAGGATGGTGGAGGGGGTGGCAGCAGAGAAAAAGGCAGGAACAGCAGGTAGGGTGGCAGTGGGTACAGTGGGAAGCGTTGGGCATCCCATTTTGCCAAAGCAAAAACAAAGTACTGGGGGTGGTACTTCATTTTGCTTCAGTGAAATGGGTCATGAACCAAACAAGGAACCAGCCTGGTTCCTTGGTTGTTCTGGTTCGTGGTTCCTTCTCTAATCCTATCATAAAACACCCCAATACAGTCTCTCCACACTGATGTTTAAAATGTTACATGAATCATTGATGGCATAGTTTGGAGCTGGGGTAAACAAGAAGACTTCATCTGCCATTTTTTCTTCTTAGAATAATCCATCCTTCCACTTTAAAAGTTGCTTGGTTCAACAGTAGAGCATGCATTCTTTTTGGCATGCTCCTTATGTACAGAGATAGCAGCCTTCAACAGCTCAGCTCCCTACTGCCATTGTGACAAAGAATATGTAACAAAATAAGGGAAGGGGAATAGGGCAGGCAGGGACAAAATAGAATGGCACTGGTGAAAATATTTACGTATATAATTTCACTTCCTCTGACCCTTCGCAGAGGATCAAGAATTGCTTAATTGCCTATGACTGGGCTATGACAGGTTGTTTGGCTTGGAGGATTACAACACCAAGTGGCAAATCATTCCTCCTCCTCACACATTTCCACAGACCTTTTGCAACCTGTTTCACCACACACCCAGTCTAGACGGCCCTAAATCTGAAAAAAAAAAAATGGACCAGTATGTAGTAGATTTAGGGCACACAGAAGCCCAAGTGGCTTGGCAGCGTTGAGCAAGCCTTTAGACTCCAGGTGTAGAAGCACACCACAGAGAGTTCAGGACCCAGCATGGAAGCCAAGCCCTTAAGTGAACTCTACATGACTTCGAGCACAGACCAGATCAGGCTCCAGCAGGCATGATTCAGGCAGCGGCGAGGAGGAAAACAAGAAACCACCCAGATACGAGGGGCGCCCCCGAGCCAAGAGGCTATGTGAACAAAGACCATCACCCATCCTTTGTCCCTTTGTCCTACTGTCAATGATTATCCACCCCTCCCACTTGTGTGTACTATAACCAAAAAGAGCCTTGGGTCCCAGGCGCGACACAGAGGCACTCTCACAAACTCGCTCTCACACAAACATGCACACACAGACGCCCACGCACAGAGGGACGCAGCCTGGGACCAGGAGATGATTGTACCCCAAATTCTGTGTACGCATAGTTTACCGTTGGATGTGGCTACTCTCTGCAGTTAAGTCATCCTATGCTATTTACTTCAGAGGAATCAATTACAGCAAATGCCTCGAATTATGAATGCCTTGATTTAGGAAAGGAAACGAGCTGGCGAGCGGTGAAGTCACCCCTCGCCTGTTCGTCCCCTTGCTGCTTTGGGCAGCCACTGTCCCCCTTGCCACAGCCGAGTGGCAGTGGTGAGGAGGGGCAGATGCTTTGCTCCTGCCACCAGGTCTCGCTTCCAAGACCGGGCAAAGTCAGAAAGGCTGGTTGTGAAGCCTTTCCTGCGCTTTAAGGCTTTGCAACCAGCCACAGTGGGAGAAGGGCAGCCAGTTTGTTGGGGAGCAAAAGCATGTGGCTGGTTGTGAAGCCAAGTGGCTTTGCCTCCCTGCCACCCTCCTCTTTTCAGCTTTCGGGTGCCTGAACAGGACGAGGGGTCAGAGAGGCGAAGCCGCTGGGGGAAAGACTGCCTGTTCCTTAATGCCCTGGTGTTGCTGTGCAAGCAGGCAGAAACCCCACACATGGGAGGAGCTGCGGTTTATGCCTGCTTCCAAGGCAAAACCAGGGCATGGGAAAGCCGGCAGACACCTTCCCAGCACTTGCCACCAAGTGAGGCAGGGAGCAAGTGTCTGGGGTGGGGCTGGCAGCGAAGAAGCCATCAGGTTGCCTGCCCAAACCAGCAAAGCAGGGCAAGAGCTTTCCCCCTTTGCTGGGTTGGGGGGGGGGACCAGCAGCAAAGGCTGTGGAGCCACTCAAAATCAGCTCCTTTTGGAGGCGCGCCAACAGCCAGGCGATTTTGACAGCTCGGCAGCCTTGACTGCCATTTGATCGAAGGGGTTTCCCACCAACCCCACAAAGATGGGAAGCTCTTCCCCTGCTTTGCTGGGTCAGGGCAGGCTTCCCACAGGAATGCATTGAAAACCAATTAATCCATTCCCCTTTTTTGGACCTCTAGAATGGATTAATTGGTTTCCAATGCATTCCTGTGGGAAACCGCATTTTGAATTACAAAAATTTTGAATTATGAACATTCAATTATGAACATTCAGTTCGTAATTCAAGGCATCACTGTACGTAAAAGGAACTCACCCCCCACCTCCAAAAAGCAAGTTAAAACCAATGTATACCACGAGCAGAATTAGTTAGGTGGTTGTAAACTGATGTTTTTTTTAAATGCTGTCCTAGGCTGAAGAGGGGGAAAAGCCCTACAAACTCTTAAAAATACAACTAACCAAAACACTAAGAATTGGAATTCCAATGTAATCCATGCTTTGTCTGGTATTTTTAAAAAGCTCATATAGCATTTTAAATATAGGATTTTTTTGGGGGGGGGCATATTTTTGCTGCTTGCAATCTAAAGTGCTACCATCTAGTTTGTTTTTTTACATTGAAATTCTACCACCTGATTTTGCAATGTCCTTTCATCCCCATTTTTCTCCAGGTGTGGCTAGACCTTTGTGTTTTGACTACTTATAAACAAACACAGAAATTAAACACTGCAAAGCATGATGAACATTATGTTTATGCCAGGGTAATTATAGCATCACTGCTAAAAAATAACAACAGTATATCTGTTTAGTGTTAAAAATCCAGTCTTAAGATGTTGAGATTCTAACATCAGCTTCTCAGAATTGATGGTGTTTTCACAAAGAAATGCTTTAGGCTAAATTCAGTTTTAATCTATGCATTTAATTTGAATTTATCTGGAATTTAAACTTCAATTGAATATGTAACCAGAACGTAGAGCATATAAATTTCAGCACTTTACACTGCTGTTCAGTTGAAAAGCAGAACCTGTGTTTGACTAGAAGTACTCTTAAAATAAATAGCTGTACTTTTACTCTTTAATCTTCCTTGTTTGTAAGGGGAGGGGGGATGTACAAATCATGTAGTTAAATTGAATCTGGGCTGAAAATCTCTAAAGAATCCTTACCAAAGTTTTGTGATTGATAACTCCTGCCCTCTTTTGCATCTTTTATGCTTGAAGTCCCTAAGATATCTCCTTGAGGAAGAAAATGAAGAAAGTGTTGTGTAAGAATCAGTCTTCTGGGTATCTCTAACAAGCTATGCAAATTCTATTGCCAGACATTATCTGGTAATCATCCTTTAATAATTTAACATATTGCTAGGCTGGATGTGGCATCAGAATATTTCTGTAGCAGGTACTTTCCCAGAAATGCAATTAAACTAAATCCCTTCCTTACACAGATGCTGTTGATATAATCATTGATGACATTAAAAAATAGCAGATGCTGTATCAGAAAAGCTTTAGGGAGCAAATTAGTAACTGCAAATAAGAGTCATATTGCGTACTGCATGGACGGCATCATCGATTTTAAAAGGCATCATTAGCCTGCTTTCAATGAGACACATTTTCAGTTGATGAGAGATTTGCCACCCGCTTCAGTAGAAGGGTGAAAGGTGGGTGTTTTGTTCCAGAAACTCTCATGTAATGCCTTTACATGTGAGTAGGAGCTTATGTTACTTGACTAATAGTTCACCGAGAATGGTACTAGAAAAATGAAGCCATGTTTGATGGAAGCCACTATGACTAGTGATAGAATGGCACAGCTTGTCATATGCTCCTCAGAAATCAGCACGTAACCCTGGGTCACGCTCTTTGCCCAAGAGTAAACACCAGTTGCTTTTCATCTTAAAGGTCCAGAAGATCTGGACGTTAGCCGTCCCATTTTCATTAAATTAGTGGCAGCCTGCCAGCTCTGGGTTACAACATGGATGGGAGGTTTCTAGGGCAGTGTTGGCGAACCTATGGCACAGGTGCAAAACGTGACACTCGGAGCCCTTTCTGTGGGCACCCGGCATCACCCCTTCACAGCCACCTGTATTCAGGTTAAATTGCTGTATTGGCACTTTGCAAAGAATTAGTGGGTTCTGAATCGCAGTTTGGGCACTCGGTCTTTAAAAGGTTCGCCATCACTCTTCTAGGGAATACCAGTTGCTGTAGTGGAGGGGTAATAGATCAGCAATAGAGCACACACTGGGCATGTAGCAAGTCACAGAATTTGAAGGATCTCACAAATGCAGGGCCAGGAAATTAGCCTACCTGAAAATCCCAGAGGAATCTGCCAAACAATAACTAATATTTTGTTGCATAGCTTCACAAATGGCTTAAGTTTTGAAGGCAAATTGCCTCAAGTTAAGAAATCATTAGGCATCATCAGTTGTACAATAAGTCATACAATCATGCATGAAACTGACAATGTCTTCAGTGATTTCTTAACTTGGAGTAATTTGCCTCCAAAAGTTGCACCATTTGTGCTACACAAGTCTAATGAGGTAAGCGGATTTGGGCCATTGTCAACTACTGAATAATGGTCTGCTGATCAACTGTCAGACCTAGTTAAGGGAGACTGCTGTGTTCCTATATAAAAGAATGAAGTATGCTTGAACATACTGCAAATCACCAACAACAATAGATGATTTGAAACAAACACTAAGTGCTGTCTGCTAATTTTTTAAAAATCTGCTCCAGGATATACCAACAGGATCAGTGTAGCCATAAGTGGCTGTACAAAAAACGTTTTGAGATAGAATAAATTCATCAGCTGATTCATAGAAACTTGTAGTTCAAATTACCAGTGTCATATGAAGTATGTATCTTCTTTATATGTCCAAAATAAGGTGGGTTTTACTTCGTTTTTTGTTCCTTCTTATCTCTTCCTCCAATGAGCAGAAAGAAGCTCATTTAAGTATTAATCTGACTACACATTGATCAAGTTGAAAAAGATAGGGTTACAGAATTCCAGTTTGGGATAAATTAATAATTATGCCAGCTCCAACAAGGCAGATGAAAATTTCTCAGTAATCACATGCAAATGGCTGTCAATGTTTATTTATTTAATTATTTACCCACCTTTCTCCTTAAAGTAACCCAAGGCAGCTTACATAATTAAAAAGATAATATTTAAAAGCTAAAATCAGTAAGTTTACAAATATTAAAAGATAATTGAACAAGTATTGTATTGAATATCAGTAAGTAAAATCAAGACTACTGTATATGCCTGAATTTCTTTCTAGGTCAAGAATGTGTTTTTAAAAGTCAAGGACAGCTTCATTCACCATGTTTTAAATCCTCCTGAAATCAGTTGTTTAAGTTCCTTATGAATAGATTATGCCTGGTTGTTCTTAGTGGGAATTTAATTGGACTGGGGTCCATAAGTCATCATCTCTTATATTATGCAAATACTGATTGATGCTTAAACATATAGATGGATGCTAAGATTTATTAAGATCATTTTAACAATATACCTGAACATAATTTGCATTAAAGGGAGAAGAGACCCAAGCACCAGAATGGCGACCATGAAAATCTGATGAATGTGGTAAAAAAATAACTTTATTATTTGAAAGTACCTTTTTATTGTTTAGGTTAGGATTTATAATGCAGGAGGAAATCTAAAAACCAAATACCTCTGACTGTTACATAATGCATGTAGAGATGTCATATTTTTCAGGGCTAAGAATACATTCATTGACCTAAGGTTGCAAAACTTTGGAGGTGTGTTCCTCCTGTCCCAGCACGCTGATATGAGGAAAGTGATAAATAACATTGTCCCATTTTACAAATGGGTAATCATGTCTTCTCAAAGGGACCTATTTGGTTCATTGATCTCTGGGACAAAAGCCCTATTCAGGCAGTGAGCCTCAAAGCTTATGGCGTTGATGCAGGAACATGTCTAAAGGCCTTATCCATGTTCTTACTCCATTTCCACATCTACATCCAGACATTCTGTAGAGTAGACCTTTACACAAAAATCTGCAAAAGCACTGTTAAATGTGTTCAACTGCATGCACTTATAGGTTGGCTGTAATCCTGTTGCTTGGCATGTTAAGTCATACTAAAGTAGGACCAGTGAGTCAATGGTCTGAAATAGCATGGCTGAATCCAGAAAACTTGCTCTCATTCCATAACAGTTGTTATTAATGAGTAACAATCATGAGCAATGAACTTGATCTGTTTAAATGGAATTCACACATTTTTCTTTTCTAGCCCTCTGATAAGGAGGCATTTAGCCATTCTGTCACAAGTCTGGCTACAGATCCACTTGCAAGCAGTGAACAAAATGGTGGACTCAGCAATGGTGATGGTAAGACTCTATTTCGTTATATGCTTTCTTAGCGTTTGGTAACAGAATGTGTCAGTTGAAACCCTGTAACATAATATGAAAGTTTATCTGTGTTATTCAGTTTCTGATGCCCCATGGGGTAGTACTTTGTGCTGGACTTACTGAGTTACATGAGAGTTCAGAAAGAGAGCTGTGCAGATATAAAGGGTAAATTAATAACTACCTGTAAATAGTTAAAACAAAGGGTTGAATCTAGACTCACTTATAAAAATAAATGCCTGTTTTTCACCTCTAATATATTGTCTCAAGATAAAATACAAAAGCAAAATTTGAAAACAAAACTTGCAATAGTGGAAAATAAAGCAACTCCACCTAGGCCTTTCAGATTTTAGTGATGTTATGCACACTTCTTGCCAAGTAGCTGATCAGGAAAGTCTGAAGGTGATTAAGATGTCTCAAATGGATGTTTCCTGTTTTCTCTCTGTCTCTCTCCCCAAGGAAACTTTGTTTTTTACATGAAAATCACCACCTTTCATTGAGAAAGACATAATCTAATACCTTCTTGAAAGAAAACAGAATTTCTAAATAGAATCACTATAAAACAGGTCTGTGTTTCTGTAGGTGATCCAGAGTAGAGATAGAACGATTTATAGTGGACCCTCGTATAACAAGTGGTTTGTTTAACAGAAAATCCACTTAAAGGAAAAAATTTCCAGAGATACCGGAAAATTGCTTAATAGTATTGCCTATAGGGTGAATCCGTACAACAGAAAAATGGTCACAATTAGGGATTAATCTGTTTTCAATGCATTCCTATGGGAAATCTATAAAAAGGAAAATTTGCTTAACAGAATTTCATTTGGAACGAATCAATTCCTTTATACAAGGTACCACTGTATATTATAGGTATATGTTCCTAATCATGGTCCTAATGTTACATTTATCACTTTATGCTGTGCTTTTATACATTTTTCTTTTAGTTCTATCAGAAGATAGCACAACGGCTTGCATTCAACCTTATGAAGAAGTGCAGACATCTGTTACAGATCTGTTGGAACCACAAGATAGTCTGGGAAGGTCTTTGAAGTGTCACCAAAGCAGAGAGCTTCCCAGAATCCCTCCAAATAGTGCTATAGAAACTATTCTTTCTCCAAGAAATACAGAAAATGATCAGAGTCTGGCCACAGAGGGACCTTACGAAGTGCTGAAAGACAGCTCCTCCCAAGAAAACATAGTTGAGGACTGCTTGTATGAAACTGTGAAGGAACTTAAGGATCCAGGATTGACTGTCAATATAGAAAAGAGCAAATCAAAAGCTACAGTGACTGTTAATGGTGGTCTAAATCATGTTCTTGAGCGCAAGATGGAATCAGCTGAATATGCCTCTGTGGATAGAAATAAAAAAAGCCGCCAGAGTGCTAATTCAGAGAGTCCTCTTAGCAGCACTCCTGATGTGGAAGATGAAGCTCCTCCTCCAGTACCCGTGAAGCTCCTCGATGAAAACGAGAATGTGCAGGAAAAAGGAGTCAAAGAGGAGGAAGAGGTGGTGGAAGGGCCTAGCGAACCGGACAAGGTACATCATGCATTGCTTGATTAGAACATACCCATGTTTGAAAGCTGCTCCCCACATTTGCATTATCTGCTGCGGCAAATACTATATTAGGCAGTAAAAGATGCAGATAAAGATGAGAGGATTGTAGGCTGAGGGTCAAACTGCATGTAATATTTAATATTTAGAAAACTGCTCTGTCTTTTTGCTTCTTTACTCAGAAATAAGCACAGATCAATTAAGGAGCACAATGGTATGGTATCACCATTCATTGTCCCCCATAGTGGTCCTGATTTGCTGTTTGCATAGGGGAAATTGCTGAAGCGAAAGAAGGCTTCCCTCCTGTGCAAACTGCAATTGTGGGGCCCTAATTCATACTGTGATGTCAGCAATGGGTGTAGTGTCAACCCCTGACCCACATTTTAAGATATCATTCCATACTTTTGAATTGGAAAAATTGCTATACACTACCCATATATATAGTTAGACCTTAACTTGGTAATATAGATCTTCACCCTAAGGCTAAATCATGATGGAGTCACTTTCTTTATTCAGAAAAAGATTTCTTCCTTAGATTGTGCTGTTTTATTTTCACCTAGAAAACATCTGCTTCATCTTGGGGTTACATATTGTTTGTCTCAAAGTCCAGACTTTGCAAATACCTTAAGGGTATTTGTTCATTTGGGGCCTTTTTGAACTCACCTGCTCCTGTTTTATTTCTGTTTTCCGTTTTGCATTACTTTTACGTCTTGACTTATTTAATTTAATTTGACTTTTCTACCGTCCATCTAGCCCTAGGGCTACTCTGGGCGGTTTACAACATAGAATAGCAAAATAACAAAGTAACACATTAAAAAAAATACAAACAATACAATATAAACAAAATATACGTAAATCAACAATAATAAACTAAAATGAATGTAAATTGAAAGTGAAAATAGCCAGGTGATTGCTTAACTAAAATACAGCCTTTTATAAGCCTCCTTCTCAATTCTGCAGAAGAAAAGACATTGAAAGTATCCTCTAAGAAAAATTTCCCTAAGTGCTGAAATAATATACAATAAAGAATTCAGTTTGGGTTGGACTGGATGGCCTTGTAGACCCCTTCCAACTTCCCTGTTCTAGGATTCTATTATTAAGTTCTGTCTTTGCTGTGTCAAGAGAATCCTGTGACTGAAATGAAGGTCCTTCCTCCAGCTAAGAAAAATACTGTGAAAACTATAAAAACAATTATGATCTGGTATTGACATATACAGTGGTACCTCTGCTTACGGGCGGCTCTACTTGAGAGCAATTCAACTTAAGAGTGGAAAGCCGTTGGCATTTTAACTCCTGCCTTACAAATTTTAGATGTGGTCTGCTCTACATAAATTTTTTTTAAAAAATGTGTATTTGATTTTCTTAGCTACGGATGCTCTACTTACAAGTTGTTCAACTTATGAGCATGCATTTGGAAGACATTAAACTCGTAAGTATAGATACCACTGTACTGGAATTCCAGCAATATTAATACTTAAGGCACAGCAAACTTAACCAGACTAACATCTAGAAAAACACTGCTGCTGGCTTAGATTTCAGTGAAAGCTCAAGAATCTAATAGAACTTGTGCTCATGTCATTACTGAATAATTTAACTCATTATTGCACCACAAATACAAAAGCTTCTGCTGCATCTAAAAGCTCTACTTATCTCAAGGCTGTTTTTTCTCTGAAACTGTAGTTTAGCTTTCACTAACATGGAAGTGTCTTAGGGGTCATAAACAATATTGATTTTTAGATTGGTGTCTTGTCATGAATGCTGTTTGTCAGGATTGTTGTTTTTTTTTCTTTATCAGAGGCTTAGTTCATTGTCTTACAAATCACGAGAAGATGACCCGTCACTTACCGAAGAAGAGGTGAGTTTCTTCTAGCATTATGTATGTAATAATTACTTTCGCCAGCAATCAATCAGTATCTAAGTACTGTGATTAAGAAGATCTGAGAATGAAATGTGCCTTCAAATATAAAGTCCTCTTTTTATTGGATTCATGTGCAGATCTTGCAGCATGCTATATTTTACAGATGAAGAAACCCTTTTCTCTTGCTGGTTTAATCCGTGGTGCTCACACACTAGCATTGGGGCAGAGCACCTCATACTGGAGTTGAGACCCAACCATTTCCACCAGAGGGCTCTCACCTTTTAAGAAGTGATGAAGGACTGACATCACTGTGGAACCACTGGCTCCAAAGGTCCCCCCCCCCAAAAAAATGCACAGCAATGATCCACATTTTCTCCCAATATTCAGGAGACTTTCTGGAACAGGGTGCATTGCAGCTGTGCCCACCATGGAGGAAATGAATTTGCAAATTGCTTCACTGTTTGAGTGATATTATGTGCTGGCATAATATGTACTAGGTGAACAAACCAAAGTCACTAAAATATTCATAGAAGTGTTTTGTAAATATATTCTAAAGGGCCCTGACAACATGGCAGAAAAGTAGAAGCTACTTTCATGGGAAAACAGAACTAGGAAACTGGATGACTAACTACTGCATAGCACTGGGTCTCTCTTTTTCCTGGGGCTGAGCACAACATTGTCGTTTGCCATACGAACAATGTCCCTTCAAAAATGTAACATTTGGAAGGCCCTGAGAGAAAATGTTGAACCCCCAAGAATGACAAATACTAAGTCAGAATATTGGAAAAACATTTTCCCAAAAACATGCTGAGATGTTTTGTAAAAACCTCCATTAGAAGGCTATATTTGCAGAATTTGTTCCAAAAATTCTCCATCATGTTTTATGGCTGCCTCCCACCTCATTCATCCCCCATCACCACTACAACCACCTTGTATGGATATACATGTTTCAAATGGACATTTCATGGAACATATTACAGATATGGCCTGCTAATGATCATTGTGGTCTCCATGTTTACAGTGACAATGGTAACCATAGTTATATGCCATCTTGTTAATTCTAATGGTATATGGAACACATACCCAGGGTCTAATTTTCCATCCAATCAGGTAACGGTACCTAACTTTGAATCCCTATATGTTCTTAGACTAAAACTCCCAGAGGCCTTCATCACTAGCTGTTCTGGTCAGGATTACTGGGAGTTGTAGTCCCAGAATATCCAGGGACCCAAAATTGGGAATGGCTGCAATAGGCCATTCCTTCTTGATCTGACATGTTAACATATGAACTGGCATTATGTGCAGTGCCAATACATTAAAAACAATTGTAAAACTATTGAATTAAATTTATTTTCCCATTTCCCACCCTCTACAGATTTCAGCAATGTACTCTTCTGTAAATAAACCAGGGCAGGCCAACAAAAACCTGGAATCTACATATATCTGTATACCAGAGATTGTGCCTCCAAAATCACCATCCATTTGCAGTGGCCTCTATGCCAGTGTGAAGGACTTGGAAAATGCCCCAAACTTTACCTCTATGCCTCAGTCATCAGAGAGACTAAATGGAGAGCTGGAGCCAGACTATGAAGCTATACAGACTTTAAATCGCGAGGAAGACAGAAACGGTTTGGTTCCTCACAGCAGCCAGTCACTCATCTCCCAAGAGAATGACTATGAGAGTATTGGGGACTTGCAGCAAAACAAAGATATCACAAGGCTTTAACTCTAGTATCAAACACACAGTTACGAGAACTTACCTACTGGCACACATTTCAGGGGATCTAAGTTGGATTCACTCATCTTGATCACTTTCAAACTTTGACTCACCGCTGAATATGTGAAATTGTGTCCAATTATTGTCGAGGCAAAGCATTTTATCTGCCATGAGGGCAGGCTATAAAAGCTCTGCCTGGATTTATTTGATCACTGATGGCTGCTGCATACATGCAGGTCAACTTATATATCTGGTCTCATTCTGGGAATTGGGAGAAGGGCTGTTCCTTTTCCTGAAGAACAGAGAAGATCCATGGAAAAGAAGAAATAAGTTCCTGGGGGGAAATACATGCCGGCCACGTGGCCATGGACTTGCACAGCACTGGCCCTTCACCTTGAATACAGAGATGATCACCGCCCCTAGAATCGGACACAAGTAGCACACATGTGCCAGGGGGGGACATTTACCTTTTTATTTGTGTTTCACCGAGATGTGCAGAATTACTAGCCTGCTAATGTAGTTGGTGGTCACCACAATAAGGGTCAGATAAAAATCCAGGTGAAAGGTACTATGAAGACCTCAGTATTTGGTGAAAAGTGCCATGTTTGTCACTTATTTTATATAAGAAAGATAGTGTGAAAAGAAAATGAGAGATGTGTCCAAATACACATTACTATTAAAAAATCTAGGCTTCAGTTTACTTTAAAATACCATTTTGTCATCTATTTCAAAACATTTCATGACTCTGTACTCTACTGGCACCCTGTGTACTCTTTTAGGATTTTTTTGTACATGGTTCACACCACAAGTTGTATGACACATTTGGTGGTGTTTGCTACATTCCCTTTAAATTTCATCCCTGCTGGGCAAGGCTATCTTCATGATGTGAACAATTTTACCTATACACACAAGGAGGAAAAACACACATCCTGTGTGGGTTCTGTTGGCATGTGTACAAAAACCATTGTTGTGGATGCATGGGGAGGCAGAACCCTCCATGTAGGGAGGAAGAGGGGCACACATGTGCCTTGGAATGAACCTTGGGTATTATGCACAGCATAATGTTACCTGATCATATATAAAGGGAAAATATTAGTCTGAAGTAACATATTTCAACAGAACCACAGGGGTTTGGGGTATCTGTTTCTGAGAAATTACAACATATACCGGTAGTTGCAAGGGAAAAAATGTGAACTTTTTGGAATTTCTTAGTGTTCTGCATAAATGTGTCATATAATGTGCTTTGATCCTCCTCTAAGTCAAGTGTATTGACTTTTTCTTTCAACTGTATATATTCGGAAATAGCTGACAGTCCCATTGGTTCTGCTGTGGTCTCCAACAAGGGTGGGCAGGTTTGGTGGGTCCATTGGCCACTTTTCTATCCTCCAACATGTCTAGCAGGTTTCTGGAAATCCATTTTTGCTGGAAAAGTAGGGAACCAAGAGAGAGTACTGAAAGCCCCCCACAGAACACCTGGAGGGGTCTGTACTCCTGGTCTACAGAATATTGTTATTTTCAAATGATCTAAGCCCACAGTACTTTGATATTGTAATAATATTACACACAACATTATCCTATAAACTGACTGCATTTAGATCTTCCATTTTCTTTGTGGAGTTACAACCTTGATGCTTGAAATGTTTTGAATTTAATGAATAAAATACTACCTTTAGTCCCTAATGACAACATTTTGAATCAGATGCAGTTACTACACAGACAGGTACTTAATGCATGCTCAGAAGGTATCACCTTGTGCCAAATGCTAATTAAAATAATAGTGGTACTGTGGAATTCAAAGTTGGTGAGATATGCAAGTGTGAATTGACAGGAAATATTCAGGATATTGAAGATGAAAGCAGGCTATAAACATTATTTAATTAAATTGATTATTCATGGGGATAAGTCCTAATAGATTCAAAGACTGATTGCAGTAATCTATGGGGGAGGGAAAAGTTATCATAAAACATGCTATGTAGTCACAAATCTAAGCAATTGTAAACAACTGGAGGTCATGTTATAAAATTTCACATCTCACCTTCTGATCTTTTTCATATCCTCTTTCCCAACAGTTACTGTACCTAATTATAGTTGCAACCAGGTTTATATGTACAGTAGTATATATAGCATCTTGTTCCAGCCTCTGTTTACCCAATTCACAGAATTTAGAAAGGATATAACATCTAAGGGCTTCCTGCATGTACACTAAGATTTTTGTAGTAATAACTAGTATGTGAATAACGTTTCAAAACATTCAGAAGCATGTTATATGCATGCTTTTTAAGCTACAACTGGAAGAGGTGTGAGGTAGCTCTCTAGGTAGGTCAACATGCAACTTTGGAAAGATGAAAATATGATGCACATCCATCCTCTGTGTGATTTTAAATCTCTGGATCTGATACAAGTTTCCAGAGAACATGTTGCATCTGAATTGCAGCCTTGTTCTTAACACCATTCAAGCTGGTGTGTGAACACCAGTGATAACAGCAATGCCATGTGATAGCTGGCTGCTTTAAATAAGTTGTCATATGAACTAAGTCCTTATCAACTCATGCAGCTGGCCACTTACATTTACTGCAAATGTTATAAGTGGAAAATTTCTGTATGATACAGCCTCCATTTAGAGGCTGATCCAAATGTCCACAGCTGGGGAAAGTTTCTTTTTTGGATTACAGTTCCTGCAATACCTCATCCAGAATCTGTTGGCTAGGGGATTCTGGAAAGTGTAGTAATAACAACAAAAACACCTTTTGCAAGTGCTCTGCCATCAGCTAGCTAATGCTGTATGCTGCTGTGGTAATGTCCAAGGCATCATCCTCATTTGCTGGAAAGCATCTGTATTGCTACCACACATGGCTGGTGTCAACTCCAGTGTCATGTCCTTTGATGCTCTGTCCTGGTGACACATGAGCTCAAACACTTAAAGTATAGCCACCAAGTAGGTAAACCTGCTTTCTTCCAAATTCATAACACGTAAACTGGTTGCTAGAGTGAAGAATGAAGAAGTGGGCACATGGCCACCTAGCCTGAAGGACGGTGGTCTCAGGAGCATCGTCATAGCATTCCTGGCAGATATGCTTGATTATATGTTTAGGAGGTAGGAAACATGATTCCTCCATGAAATGGGGTTATTACAATGAATGCTTCCATTTTGTGTGATTTGCTGCTGTTGGGTTAAAGGGGATGGTTCACACAAATCCCAAAGAACAAGAAAACATAAAATAATATATATGCTATTTTATATGTTTAAACTTAGAAGGTTCTAGGGCACAGTCGGTGTCCTCCAATGTAGAAAGCACAGGTGCTGAGTAAGCATTTCTGCTACAGCTATTAATTGTTGGGAGATGGTTGCTCCTCAGGCAGCCCTAGCTGATAATGGTCAACAGTGACATGTTATTTCAACTCAGTGGAAGGTGGTTGTGTATACCATCCTTTTGAAGAAATACCTACTTCTTATGATATAATGTATGTACCAGGATTCATGCTTCTCTTTTGTTAATAGCAAGCCTTTACTAGGTTTGTGTTGGTCACCATATCCCTCAGGGCATAAAACAATGTGCCTTTAGAAATCTAACTTGCATGGCATTTTCTGGACAGTTTCCACAAGAGTTTCCCTAAACTAGTTATATGGTGCTTTCTCTTAAATGTTATTAATAATGATGCTTTATAAAATATACTGTAAGTTGTATGTCTTTGTATCTATTCCTGAAAGCTAAGCTGTACTTTTCATTAAAGGAACATCCAGACATTCTGCATAGCTTGAAATCCCATCTGCTCAGAACTGTTGTGCAGATTTTGCATCAAGTAAGACATGTTTTTGTGCTGAGAAAGACAACTTGAATCTCTCTACTACATGTAGAGTGCACTGCACCTGTGTTCAGAGATGTGTTATTCAATATTCTTTATACGTATCAATCAAAGGAACTCTACAAAGGAAAAGATGAATTGAGCCACATACCTAATCCTAGGAAGTACAGACTTTGATCTTGAGCCAATACGTGTTACATCTTCCTCGGTGTTTAGGCACATATGTGCAAAGTTTTTGCAAGGAATTAGATGTACTCATCTGTCAGTGGTGCTCTGAGCCAGTTTTGCCATCTTCGTAGCAAAATACAGCTGTAGCCATAGAAGCAGTACAGTATTACCTTCATTTCTCACAAGTTGATTCCATACAGAAACATATCTGACCACCTCCTTTCTTTCCCCATCTTAAAGCAGGCGCATGGGACAGAAACGGAAAAGACTTGAAACTCTGAAATGTCTCACATACGCTAGGTGGATTGACACTATTAGATAATTACATGCACTACCAATGTAGAAGGTTCTATGTTTATCATATAGTAACCAAGAAAATTTATTACCACTGACCATACTAATTTCTAAATTACTGTGCATAACTCAAGTTGCTAAAGACAAGCAGAAACCTGTTAAAAACATCCTAGAGAGAACTTCCATGCAAGACAAGTTGGAAAACGGTCTGAAGCAGAGATGGGCATGGGTTTGTGCTGGTTTGTATGTAGGGCACCACAGGTGCCATGCATTCTGTTCCCATGCCTCCCTGGCCTGTGACCTACTCGCCAGCCAGAGTGTGCTCCTCCTCCTCTTTGGCTCTTCAACCAGTCCTTGGGAAGAGCATGGGTTTGTCTGTCCCATATCCTTGTCTGAGTAGCCAATCAGAAAGACTGTCCCTAGAACCTTCTAACTGGACAAAGCAGAAGGCGAGGAGAGGAGCGTGCACTGGCTGGTGAGTGGGGCATCCAGCCTGGAAGGTGGAGGAAGGGAGCATGTAGCACAGGCATGTCCAAACTTCGGCCCTCCAAATGTTTTGGAACATAACTGCCACAGTCCTTTGCCATTGGAAAAACTGGCTTGGAATTCTGGGAGTTGTGGTCCAAAACATCAGGAGGGACGAAGTTTGGACATGCCTGATGTAGCACCTGTGGGTAGGAACTAGCATGAATCTCTGAATCAAGGTTTGTGCCCATCACTACAAGACCAGGTTTTCTCCCTTAGGATCAAACTACAGTATCTTGTTCTGATACCTAATGAGGTACTTGACCCTTGCAAATATGTGTCTGAAAGTCTAAGAGATTGAAAGGAGATGGTATGAGTAGGGAAAAAAGAATCCTTCCTTCCTGGTGTGCTTTTCTGCCCCCTCTCATCAAAACAGTTTATCATTTGAAATGTGGCAATGTTATGTTACTCATGTTCTTGTATAGGAGTACAGTTTGCTTCTCAGAAACACAGTTTTGTCTATGTCTGTGAAGATTCTCAGTCATCCAGGTGAGCTTATCCGGAAGTTGAGTCATAGCAACTGGACTTGTTTTCTTGAGAAATTGAAACATTTCACTGCTCACAGTTTTGTCAGTCTGAGGAAAGCTAGTTGTGAGTCCTTCATTTTTTAGTTCACTTTGACCTCATGTCACCCTGATCTGAAATAGGCTCATAAGATGAACAATAGCCTGAATAGCTCAGGACCAGAATCAGCACTTGAAATACAAAGATGAAGATTCAAATGTGAAGACGGAGAAGAGAGATGGTTTGAGAGAGAGATAAGGAAAGCCATTCATGTGAGTATTGAAACCCCTCTCTCAACAGAGAGGGGGGGGCTCAGTCACAGTCTATCTGCTACGTACCAGGCAGTGATTTCAATAATCCCCAGACAAATCAAGAATACTTCACACCTCCACCAACAACGCCATAGCTAAAGACCCATACTTTATGGGTTTCAGCACCTTAGGCCTATTGAGACTGCCGTCCACCTAATGAGCCTATTCAGGCCATTGTTCATCTTATGAGCCTATTTCAGACCAGGGTGACATGAGGTCAAAGTGAACTATAAAATGAAGGACTCTCAATTAATTTCCTCAGACTGACGAAGCTGTTTGGATGAGCAGTGAAACGTTTCAATCTCTCAAGAAGTCCAGTTGCCATGACTCAACTTCCAGACAGTTTTGTCTATTAATTCTCCACTTTTTCATGGCTATAGAAACAAGCATGATTTATGAAAATAAGGCTGTGTCTTTCAAAATACCATGTGACATGTTTTTGTATGAGATTTTTAAATTCATTGTCCTGGAACCTACTGATTCAGTAAAAAAAAGGCTGATAAGTGATGTGCTAAGAAAGTAGCCAGAGAACTCATAGGCGTGGCTTTCAAATCAGTAGGCAGAAAACAGTCAGAAATATGCATGTGAACACAATGGATAGACCTCTACTGAAAGGGTTCTGGGCTAAATCTAACTGTTAATCCTAGCTAGAATAAAAACATTAAATTTTGATGTGATCAAATGGGCAAAAGAACCACAGGAAATGAACACAGGTAGTCAAGGCTCATCCCAGAGGGAACCACAATTAATTGTATCTACCCAGAACTGCAAAAACTACCCCTTTGAAAATTGCCTCTCTGAGCTTTTCAGGAAGGGGGGGGGGAAATCTACCCCCTTGCTGCAGCTTTACCTCTCTGGAAGATTTGCATGGATTTTTAAATGCTAATATCAGAGGTAATACAAGCTTTCTGACGACAAGCCTTAGAAATAGAACTGAACTTTTCCTATGAAATGATGTAGCGCTAAGCTCTGCCCTCTGGAACACATCCTAGAACTACTGCTACAAATGGATGGCAGAAGGAAATATATAGATATTATCAGACTAAGGTAGAGAATGATTACTAAAGTAGAGAATGATTACTCAAGAGTACCAAGGACCATTTTAGGAAGGAGCAATGATCATGTGTTACTCCCAATAACCCTCAGTCTGAAGTAGCTTTCTCATTCTGTCTAATCAACGGGCTGACATTCCATCATGTGACACCATGTGGTGGAAAATCCTGAAATAATTCAACTTTCTTTCTAGACAAAGTGTCTCAGGTCTTTGGGTGGCAAAGGGGAAATATTTAAAAAAATCTACAAAGTATTGCTAATATTCGAGAAACTGATTCATTGGACAACACGTGATTTTTAAAAACTCAGTCAATTTATAGAGGTTTTTAAAGTTGCTTTTTACAAATCTTCATATACTGGTTTAATTTATTTATAATTTAGTTTAGTTTCTCCCATGATTGAGGCATAGGATTATGGAGAAAAGAAATATGTTTTGAGCACTGGGTGTTCAGAAAAAAGGCTTACAACTGACATGTAACAGTTTCCGTGCAATCATGTTTACACAGCAGAAAGTCCAACTGAGTTAGAATTACTCTATTAACCTTATACACTGCCTGAAGTGGGTCTATTGACTTGGACTTAAATTATAAATCAGAAAAATGAAAGAATGCCTTTTTGAATCCAGCCACTCCCATAATCCAAACCAAAGAAATAGCAGGGGTGGTAGACTTTGTTTCTATGTAACCTAAGTAATAAAAGGAACAAGGCTGTGTATGTTTGTAAATATTTTCATTATGTCTGCTTAGTCAAAGGCCTCTTTCACATTTACGTCTCAATAAAAAGGTCTTCTCTGCCTGTTTCCCCCTAGTCTTCTGCACAAATACATTCTTTGGAAGTAATGATCCTTCTTTGCTTTTAAAAGGTACCATGCATCACACTTCAGCAAAAAAGGTATTTGGGTGTGGATCTATATTTTAATCATATATATTATATATTTATAGTTTACAGATTTTCCATCTGAGTTCAGTTGCCATTGCATTGCTAATTAGTGCTTTGAACTTTTTAATGAATTGAGTATCAACTTGGAGAAATTACGTTTTGGAATTACAGCTCTTAGAATCCTGCAGCCAGTGTGATTCTGGGAGCTTTACTCCAAATATGTACATTTTTCAGATGTTCAACATACTTGTTTGCATAATGGAGGGACTCAAGAAGCTCCTGGATGAACAGGCCATCATTCTTTGAAATTCATAGAGTAGAAATAGGTATCTAAAGGCATGCATGCAGTACTACTTTCCTCCATTGGAATCCATCGTTCTACTCATTGAAGGCAACAATTTCTATAAGCTCATCTGAGCTGGGACTGGAAATGATCGCTCACTTGTACCACTGACTTCAATTGGACCAAACTGAATGTAACTTATGATGAATTCCAAATGCTGTGAATAGAAATCACTAATAATATTTTACTGCTATGGCAACTTCACATACAATAGGTGAGGTTTTTTTAAACTGCCTGTCTACTTATGAATTTATATTTTATATAGAGTTTTGTAAGCTGAGCTAGCAGGCAGTAAAGTAGTGTCATTTTCAAAAATTATGTACCACAAATTGCAGCTTTGATATAATTCTAGGGCTTGTTTGACTTTTGAAATAATTCATCATCATGACTAAGGTATGGTTATAACAGTGGGTAAACGGCAATGAAGTTCCATTCAATATTTCTTTTTATTGTGCACATGGTCTGATGTAATTTAGCAACCTTGTTTTCCTAATATTGTTCATTAGATATTCCGAGCAATTATACATTTGGCTGCCAAAAGCACAGCAGGCAATTATTTTATTGACTGTAAATATAACCCAATTTTATGTAAATACACTGGAGCGCAGAAGTGTTCTCTAAAAAAATATGATTTAGAGATGTAAAACAGAAATTTTATTTATATATTGCACTATTGCTTCCCTACGTTACCACTGGACAAATACATTTCATATTACTAACTTTGGAAAAGATCTCCTAGAAGTGTTGGCATTTTGTAAAATCAGATTGATAATTATCACTTAGTAACTTTTGTAGACATATTAAAAACTGCTAAAATCAGGAAGTACAGAGATGGAGCACATATCTCAAGATCATGCATAAGCACACCAAGAAGCATCTTTTTGATGTGAGAAAAGTACAATAAATATGCAACAAAATATACATGTCTTTTTCTTTATATCGCGAAGACCATTCATATTTCTTTCCATATACGTTGCGATCAGAGGATACATTCATTCATTCATTTCTAGGAGCACCCTTCATGGATGTCTGAAGCTGTATTTCTGTCAATAAAACAAGCAGTGTTAAGCTCAATGGAACTGAGGCAAGGGTAGCTATAAACAGCACCATCAGGAACTGATCTTCAGCATTCTGGACAATGTGAAGTTAAGGCATGAAGCATGTCACTCTACTCCTGGACTACAACACCCATCAAGTCTCACTGCTGCCTATGCTGAATGAGGCTGAAGTACTATGCAATCCAACAACAGCTGTACAGCACTTATTATCCACCTGTGGTCAGTAGTTTGGCTTACAGTACACTAGAATGTCCTCCAGACTCAAGTTAAATTTTACGTTTTCAGAGTACAGTTATCAGCCTAGTGCTGAGCTTGTAACTACTGGAGAAGAATAACCACTTTACAGACAGGTAGTAAGACAAAAGCAAAATCATTGGGCTATTGTCCTTTTGGAAATGTGGAGCATAAGAGATCCACAAATACTCCTTATTTGAGCTGATGATCTCCAGCTTGCAATTACACAAACTAGAGAATGACACCATTGCTCAAAGTGAGGATTTCCACTTATACAAGTGGTGGTGGTGGTGGTGATGGTTCCCCCTTGCTAGGAAAGAGAAGCCATGCGTGGAACAGGCTGTTCTGCAGGATGTTCATTCCTCAACAGAACAAAGGCCATTGTTTATTTATGAAATGCACTTGAGGATCTTGTAGAGGAGAAAGATCCCTAAAGTTGGCTGCTAAGTTAATAGGTCTTCTTGCAGACATCATGGAGATCCCACATGTTGCTTCTTCTTTTTAATTTGTTTGTTTGTTTGTCAGCTTTTTGGTTTATATCCTGCCTTTCTCCTTAGAAAGAAATAGCCAAGAAGCAGCTGGAAATGATCTCGGAGGCGGAGGATGGGAATAGATTTCTAACAGGAACAATCTAATATCTAAATGTTTAAAAAAAGGCAGGAGAGGAAAACATTTTGGCTGTCTATTGCCCCTACCTCATTCATTGCTAGCATGCCAAAGGAGGCAGTATATCCTCTCCTCTAAGGCCAGTCTGGGGGGAGGGGGGAAATCAGGGACCCCATTCCACACGTGGCATCTTTTAAAAAGGGAAATATGCACTATTTATTCCAATAAAGAAGTGCTATGGGATAGGCAGATGGAGCAGGATAACTTCATATTTCATTTTTCCTAAAAAAAATATGTAATTCCTTCAGAGCTTGAAGCACTCAGGCATGTAAATGGAGCTCATGGTTCCTTCCATATAGCTAACCATAACATGACAGCAAGGTAACTTTCAACTTGAAGAATGAAACAAGCTCACAGTTAAATAAACAGATTTCTCCCTCTGAATAGATCTTGGTTTCTAATGGTGTGCTAACCGTATCATTGTTCCTGGGATAGCACAGATTTGCATTCAAGTCCTGCTTAAGTATATCGTCTCTAAGGGATTTAGATTGTCAGTTTCCAGAGAATTTCCTTCTCCCCTTTCCCCCTTTCCAATATGGCACTAAAAAGATTTAAAAAGAAGGGGAAAGATTTCTACTGACCAAAATGGACTGAAGGTGACAAAAGTGCAGTATACGAAATAAACCAAGCCCTGTGCATGATCATTTAATAGTGCTATTTAGTGTCAGTCCAATAAACTGCCTAGTAAAACCAAGGGTTATAACCAGCTGAGTCTTCTGTTGGCCTAAATCTAGTACTTTTGCAAAACTGAGACAAAAGTTCTATACACAATATCAATATATTTGTTAATGTCCATGACATGACTTCAATTACAAAAAGTTCTACAGCATGTGGAGATAATTTCGTTTTCCATTACAACAGTGAAGACTAACTAAAGACAGAGGTATTCCTTTGCTCTAAGTAGATGTTAAGTGATTCCTGGATCTAATCAACAATAATTTTATCTCCAAAATGGATACACATTATGAATGGTGACTTAATTAAACATAATCCTGAAATCAACTGCTATAAACCTATCTACTCAAACTTCACTTACAAATAAAACAACATTGTACTTATAAGCAAGTACATTGTAACTGCAGGCAGTTTTTCAAATGCAATGAAATTATTGTATGTTATTTTGCAATCATTTGAATGAAATGTTCCTCATTTTTTGAACTAAAAAAAAAAATCTGCAGCACAGTGTTCTATGTGTACATTCACATGGTGTATATTTGTAAACTACCCAGGTGGCCTAGTTGCTAGATGGCACAGTATAATAATACAGTCACTCCCGCCATTTTGCGGTTCAGCTACCACGGTCCCACTACATTGCGGGATTGCAGTACCTGCACCGCTGGGGGGGGCGGGGGTTGAACAGGTCGCTCCGCACCACCCCCGCCCCTCCGAAAAGCCTCAGAGCCACGCAGGGGGCAGCGGGGGCGATCCGGTCCCTCCGCGCTGCCCCAGGGCCCCTCCAAGAAGCCTTGGAGCCGCCCAGGGGGGCGGCGGGGGGCGATTGGGTCGCTCCGTGCCGCCCCGGGCCCCTCTGAGAAGCCTCGGGGGTGTGGGGGAGGGCGGCGAGGGGATCGGATTGCTCCCCGCAGCCGCCCGGGCCCTTCTGAAAAGGCTTGGAGCCAGGCGGGGGGCACCGGGTAGTGATTGGATCGCTCCCAGCAGCACCCCCGGCCCCCTCCGAAAAGGCTTGGAGCTGTGCGGGGGGTGGCGGGGAGCGATGCGATCACCCCCCGCCGCCCCCCTGCGCAGCTCCGAGGCTTCTGGAGGGGCAGGGGGCAGCAGGGGCGATTGGGTTGCTCCGCGCCGCCCCCGGCCCCTCCGAGAAGTCTCGGGGCCGGGCGGGGGGTGGTGGGCGGGCACAATCTCCATTGAAATCCATTGTCAATGGATTTCAATGGATAAATTTTCCCCATTGGAAAGCATTGAGCCAATGTTTTCCAATGGGGAAAATTTTCTCCATTGAAATGCATTGGGAATGCATTCGAATGGAGACAGCCCCGGATAAGAAGTCTCAGGCGGCACAGGTGGGCAGCAGTGGGAGGTCAGACCCCCCTGCCACTGCCGGTGCGTGCCGCCCCAAGGCTTTTGCGATCGCCCCCCAGGCCCCCCACCCGCTTCCGCATATCGTGGATTTTCATGGATCGCGGGTGGGGTGGGTCCCTAACCCCCGCGATCGGCGGGGGGGTTACTGTAATAATAATAATAATAATAATAATAATAATAATAATAATAATAATGGCTAATTTGGAATTGAAGAAGTAACAAAACTCTTTTAAAGCTGTAATGAATGACCTGGCAAATTCTTAGAATCATAGAGTTGGAAGAGACCTCAAGGGCCTTCCAATCCAACTCCCTGCCATGCAGGAACCCACATCACAGTATTTCCGACAGATGGCCATCCAGCCTCTGCTTATACTGTAATGTATATCTCTAGGTTAACTGGTTAGAAAGCTGATTGCCACTTGAAAGTACATGAAGTCTGCCAAGATACTCAACCATTATTTTATGTTAAAAGATTCAAGTCCATGGAACACTAGAGCTCATTTGCAGAGAACTGTAAGCACCTCACTAACTGCATATTCAAGCTTTCTGTAGGATGGGCCATCACAATTAAAGTGGTATCGAACTGATATATATTTTTACAGGTCCTAGGTACATGGGGCAATGGTAATGGGCCTTTGTTACACATGTGTAATGATGTATATTAACATATATATGCAAACATATATGCCATACTGCCATGCCTGGCAACCTCACAATCAATACACAGCCAGAAATCAAAGGAGCTGAAACAAACTGTATGGCAAAAAAATGGAGGAACAAACACCAATCATTCAGTATTCAAAACAGGCTAACCTTTTATTAGGGGAAGAAAACCATCAGACAACAATGGTGTGACTTCACAGCAGATCCAGAGGTATTGTGATGCTTGGACAACAATGTCCAGCAGATGTTCCACAGAAGAAATGCAAACAAAAAAGGGTAAGAGGTACAATTTGGATTTACAAAAGGTGATACCTTTAGGCTACTATAAAAATAACAAAACATTGCTAATATTTTGGGGGCAAAGCCCTCTTCCTCAGAGCAGTATCAATAGGTAATAACATGGCAAAAGATGGATTTGCCAGGAATTATTTCTTAAGTGTAGAGTCCATGGCAAGATGGAAAGAAAGCCAGGCAGTTTATTTGAGACACAGAGCTTAGATGTTCTTAGCCTGCCTCTCAAGTGAAGGGAGGGAGGTGTTTTAATTGTCCCAGTCCTTCCAAAGACAGAGGATGGCTAGAGGAGGATTTGGATTGAGGACAGCGCTCTTTGGCATACAAACACTTGAGGAAAGATGCTGTGACATGAAGGTAGATATGCTTGCATTATTGACTTTTGATGAAGGTTTTGACAAAGTAGAATACAAGCTGATGGTATTGTTCATGAACAAATATCTAATTCAAGGTATTTTTGTATAATTTGAAATTGTTATTGGTACCCAAAAGCTGCAGTAAGATCAGATGACAAAGGACATGAGGAGATAATACAAATAAGATGTACACTCCTGCCTTTGCTTTTTAAGTTGTACTTCAACAACATATATAAATAAACATTTGCTGACTCAGAAGTTAGTGCCATTGTTAATGAAAATGTTGTCAAGAACACTGGTATGCAGATGATGCAGTATTAATTACTGTAGTTCAGTAACTAATGGACATGGTCTAAAATGAATGTGATGAAAAACAAGTTTATGACAAACAGTAAAATGTCAGCAACCCAAGAAATGCTACTAAAGAATAAATAAAAGATGGAGAATGTTGACAAATTAAATGTATTGAAATCTGCTTGAATGAACACTTGGATGAATGACACCCCACAATGTTATGTGATCAAAATCAGAACAGAGATAACCCAGAGCAGCTTCATCAAGGTAAAAGATCTAATATGGAATGAAAACTTGTACAGTATCTCACTTTGAGACCACATATGGAACAATGTTAGTTATTTTTAGTTCTGATGTGTTGCGTGGATTCATAGACTTTACAAAAGCCTATGAAAATATTAGAAGCATACTTTAGAAAATCTAAGGATTCGATTTATATTAGAAAATCTAAGAATTCAATTTATAATAGCATGATAAGAATGTCTTAGTTTAAGTGAAAGGCCAATAAAGAAGCACTAAAGGGAAAATTAAAGACCAAGAAACAATAGAACTCATAAAATGTAGAAAGCTGGACCACAAAGCGGATATTTGTACAGTTGATTGTTAAATATAAAACAAAGAAGAAAAGGAAGCACAGGAAGGACTGCCAATTAGCTAAATAACCACTGGGTCTAGTTTGGATAAAGTACTTTATTGTCAGTACAGTCATGAAAACAGTCAATGGCCAATAGAAGAGGAAAAAGTACTATATAGTTGTCAGTTTTAAATAGGATCCAACACAGATTTATCAAGATCAAAGCAAGGTGAACCACATACAAGATGCATACAGTAGTTTCCTCATGGTGATCAGAATCAGATATGGAAAGTTTTGGTGCTCCTGTGAATTAAGAAACAAGACAAAACTTTGAAAAAGTTGGCTTTACAAGTCATTTTAATGAGTATCTTATAGTTTCAGCCTTGTTCTTTATTTTAGCCAGGCAGCTCAAGAGGTTTATTGTGTTCATTTAACTATCCGCCATCTGTTTTGCTGCTCCAAATAAAAGTTTTATTGTACAGGCAAAGCGCTAAAATTGTATTCCCTTTTTACACATTCACTTGGCACTTTGTAAAATAAAGGACAGTAGCAAATTCTTGGAGCTTTCCAAGTGAAAGGAATCTGGCCAGAAACCAGCCTACATTAAACAAAATGGAGGTACTGTATCTGTATCTGAAGTATCCAGTTTTCTGGAGACAAAACCTCTGTGTGTGTTCTTCATATCTAAATGATGCTTGATAGGTGAATTTTGATCACATTAAAAGATCACTAACTGTTTGGCTAAACCTGATTTACATGGTGCCCCCTTTTATTTGCACTGAAGGACAAGACTGGGAAAAGAAAAGCAAACCTTTTGAGTCTAGTGAGTGCAAGCAGTTCTAGGCAGATTTGGGATGAAGAAGGAAGATTTTACAATGTACTGTATTCATGAATTTGTTCACAGGATGATATATAAAAAAGCACTTGTTGCCTCGATAGGCTTTGTCTCTGCTACTTTTGTGCATAAGTTGTGGCTTTTAATGTCAATGTCATTTAACTGGGTTTTATTAATTGAAGGTTGAAGGTTACTATCTCGGAAGAATATAATGATAAAGTACTCAGAGCGGAAAACACATACAATTAACAACATTTGAATTAACAACAACAAAAGGTAACATTGGGAGTACTGCTAAGATTTCTTATAGACCAGAGGCAAACATTTAAAGGCAGGTTATCTACCTCTACACAAGTTCAAAGACACAACACTGACCTTTAATAGAACAGATATTCCAGTGCTTCTCATCCAACAAATGGGATCTGTATACTGAACAGACTTCTGCTCTGAACTGCATTTTGGATCAGGTACCACATCATGCAGAAAAGTGCAATACAAAGGGAAAACAAGGCAGTTGCACAGGTCCCCTTTCATACACGCATGTGATGCAACCATCTCAAATTATAACACTCACCAGCCTGAAGGACTGGAGAGACCCCTGCCTGTTGCCCTTTTTCTCTTTTAATTACAGCATCCACTGGCCAATGAACTGATCCAATTGTGTAAACCTTTTTTGTTTTTTAAGGCTAGTCTTGCAGTGTCTCTTAATAACTGAAATGTCAAGTTAACAGTTGAGTTTCACACGGGTGCTTCCTCTCTTAGATGGATTTGGGGAGGTCAGGGATAGCTGGTTTCCACAAACAAACATTGAAATGATGCAAGACAGCTTTCTTCCTTACCATTAGAAGTGGGTGTTTATTATCTCATGAAAGATACTTCTGCAGTAATACAGAGATTGCCTCAGAATGCCCCCAGTAGTTTTGAGTTTATGATAGTGGACCTAAGTTGTCTAAGATGGAATTTTGTAGGTAAAAATCTACCATTAGTATATCACAATGAGACCCATTTCTTTGTCTAGAACATCTTCTACCATTATATTCTGAACCAATGTGCAGAAAGCAAGGATTTAAAATCTGGACTTTCTTAAGATCCAGACTTTCCCTCTTTTTCTCCACTTTTAGCATCTTGCTGAGGAGAGAAATACTATTTTGCAAAGGTTGCATGCTTTTTAAATGCCTCTGTATGCTTCTTTGTGTTTTTTCTGTGAGCCTTGTGGTGCAGTGGTTCAGTGCCCATAATGCAGCTAAAACTGTGTTCACGACCTGGGGTTCAATCCCAGGTAGCAGGCTCAATGTTGACTCAGCCTTCCATCCTTCTAAGGATGGTAAAATGAGTACCCAGCAATGTGTAGGTTGCATAATTCAACTGTAAACTGTCCAGAGAGTACTTGAAGTGCTATGGGGCAGTACATAAGCAGAACACTGCTTTGCTTTGCTTTTTGATTGCTCTATCCAGGGGTGCCCAAACTTTTTGTAAGGAGGGCCAGATTTGGTGGCTGAGAATGTGTCAGGGGCCTGTAGCTCCCCAACCCTGCCACCCCACTGCAAGCCCCACCCACTGACCCATAAGCCCCACCCACTGACCCCTTGCAACCCCACCTGCAGGAAGGAAGGCAGGGACCAAGGGAGGGGGGAAGGAGGTGTAAACCAAGAGAGGAAGGGAGGGAGGGAGGGAGGAAAGAAGGAAGGTGGGGACCAAAGGAAGCACAGGGAG
Organism: Phrynocephalus versicolor; assembly: GCA_023846285.1. Lineage (NCBI taxonomy): Eukaryota > Metazoa > Chordata > Lepidosauria > Squamata > Agamidae > Phrynocephalus > Phrynocephalus versicolor. The sequence continues at coordinate 30,657,031 of JAHTLZ010000204.1, forward strand.
CCGTGGCAACCGCAGGGAAATGTGTGGGTGAAGGAGGGGGAGGGAGGGGCGGGCCAGCCAGCCGCGGGCCACTCAGAATGGCCTGACGGGCCGGATTTCCACCAACCCCCCCCCCCCCGGGCCGGACTTTGGGCAGGCCTGCTCTATACAGATACAAGCTCAGTACTGTATGTATTCCAGCTTTCCTCACTTGTGCTATGCCAGTGTTGGCAAACCTATGGCACAGGTGCCAAAGGTGGCACTCAGAGCCCCTTCTGTGGGCACCCAAGATCGGCCCCTTCACAGCCACCTGTATTCAGGTTAAATGGCTTCGTTGACACTTTTGTGAATAATTAGTGGGTTTTGAATCGCAGTTTGGGCACTCGGTCTCTAAAAGGTTCACCATCACTGTGCTATGCTAACACTCAAGAGTAGATTATTATTATAACACAGCTCTGGCTTTGAAGAATATACAGAAAATACAACTGTCATATAGTCGTGAACAGGGTGCTATAATCACATTATATTAGTCTTGTGACAGCTCTGTCAGTTACTAGTTGGTTTTCAGACTCAAAATCCAAGTTTAGCATTAAGACCTCAACATTCTAGCATCTGAGGCTATGACCGCAAAAAGACCCACAAAAAGTGATTCAGGGGCCTCGCCTAGAGAGACCCATAGAGTTTCTACTCGGAACCAGGCCTTCTCTGTGGCTGCCCCGCGGCTTTGGAATTCTATTCCAAGCAAAATCCACCTGGCACAATCTCTGCCTGCTTTCCAGAAAGCCTTAAGAACCTGGCTTTACCAAGAGGCCTTTGGGTAATTGTCTTTGGGGCAGTCATTTTTTGTTTGGTTTTGCCCAGATGCCTTTATTTTTGTGTTTATGCTTTTTTCCATTTTATTGGGTATTTTTTAAAATTGTATTTTATTGCTTATTGCTTATTTGGTGCTTTTATGTTTACTTATGTTTATTTTGTACACCGTCTTGAGTTGTCTTTGTATAAACTGGCGGTATATAAATGCTAAATAAAGTAAAGCTAAGATCGTCCTTCAATAAACAGTGTTGTGTCAGTTATGAGGCTGCAGTTTTTGGACTACAACTCCCAGCACCCACCCACCCCAGTTAGCATGGATGTCCTGCTCAGAGTCTGGTGTTAATCTCAGGTGTGCTTGTTTGTGAACAAGAACAGTATATCGTAACTGTGGCATTTGTTTCCTTAAGAAAATTCAGTTTGCTTTCTTTTCACTGATGGAGCAAAATCTAACAAGCAAATAAACCTTCCCACAAAAGGTCCTCTTCCAAAAGACATTCCACCTAAGAAATTTCAGATTCATTCACCATTATGCTTTCCTTCAGGAAAGCTGAAGGGCAATTTTGCAAGACTCTCTCTATTCCCTGGCAGGTTCCCCAGTAATGTGCTGATGCTCACATTGGTTGTTGTACAGCAAGGAAGCCACTGAAGCAGAAGCATGATTACCTGATCACCCTTCCGCTCTTTGTTTACCTAACAAGACATTTTTGTTATATCCACTGAGTTTTTAAATTGCTCATGTTGGTTATGAATTGCATTTAATTTATGTTGTATTTTTTTACACTGTCTTGTTTTCATTTCAGTTTTGGCCACAGTGTGATCATTGGGGAAAAATATTTCTGAACTACAGACACAGATATGGATATGGTATTTATATATCTATACAAGACACAAAACTAATAAAGATACAGCTACCTCACTCTGCTGAATGGTAGTACCAGCAATGAGCTATGAATGTATCAACCTATCCTATCAAAACAACGCAATTGGTTAAAACCTCAAGTCCACTGAATGGTCTCAGGCCTACTGATTCTACCCATCTCAAACTGGAAAAGTGTGTCATTGGCACCTTTGAAGCACATTCTAGGGTGGAATATATACCTGTTTTTTCTGCAAATCAGTAGGGCTGCATGATATTACATTACCTAAGGCCAGAAAAGGAAAAAGCACCCCTGTTGTGAAGTTTACTAACCATACTTCTGAAGGCATTAGAAAACAGAGACATTTATCCATTATCTCCCATGGAAACAAGTCCTAGAAGAGCCTACATTATTAATACTTTTTGTCAAGTCCACGACAGTGTCCAGAATTCATTTTAAGGCCGACCATAGTGATTTCCCTCTCCTCAGAAACCTTCAGATTTCCCCACATCACTTTTACAAGATGTAGTTCTTCAGCTGCCAGTCATCTAGAGAAAAAGAAATTAGGCCTCCATTGAACAGGTCCTAGTAAAACAGTTCCACTACTTCACAAGGGAACTTGGAAGACATACAGAAAAACTGCTACCATGGGGAAACACAATGTAATAATTTATGCCATATGGAATATTTTTTTCATATAATAGGCAATGGAAAGAGATTGATTCCCATGCTCAGTCTACCCAGCCAGATAATAATATTAAAGTACTGTCAAATGATACAGCCAATGCAATTGTCATGTTGCCCAAATCACTTCTTTTTAATGGGAAGCCAAATTAAGAATGCTGTATGTATTCATTTTCACAAATAACGTTTGAGTTTAGCAGAGCAGCTGTACTTAGTGAGCTGGCACGGCACACATGAAGTAATCTCCATGAACAGGCTGAGATTAAAAGGCAACCAGAGAGCCACTCTCTGTGAATCACAATAAAAAAATGAGCTGCTTTCAAGAGTTATGGTTAGGTGGGTGCATGCCAGCGAAACACCAGTGTTCCAGAATTAATAGATGCCAGTTGGAAAACCTGGGAGCTTTACGACAGAATACATTTTTCAAAATCCCAATGGAAATGGTGTCTCTTAAACCAGTCCAAGCGATGGCTATACAACCCCTCCACACCTCTCTCACTGTGGGAAACTGAAATCCCAACCACTGTGCTATCCAGCCAGTGTAGTTACAGGCTTACAACACCTTCTCCCTCCCCAACCCATTCAGCTGCTAAGGGTTGCATTTGAACCAGTCCCCTACTAACAATCACTACACAAGCTACTAGCAACCACAAACTAAAACTATCCAAGCTAAATCTGTATTTCAGCTGGTAAAGAGGAAAATGCAGCATGCATATATTTCAAGAAAGTGGATCAAGCAGCCACAATGTGCATTATGCCATCAACCATGCAGAAGACTGTGGCTGCCCATTTGAGAGATGAGAGCATTGCATTTAACTCTCTAGGCCGCTGCAGATAGTGGTGAGGAAAGTTGAGTTTATTATGTCTTAAATCCATCTCCTAAATCTCTTTTAATCTATATAATTTTTTTTGGAAAGCAAAAATTCTACAGCTTAGTATTCTCTCTGTACTGCTGGATAACTCAGTGGTTTAGTGATCTGGCTGTGGAGACAAGAGTTCGGAGTCTGATACCCCGCTGAGCCTCTTTGACAGGAGCTGGACTTGATGATCCATCGGGTCCCTTCCAGCGCTGCACTTCTAAGATTGCTATAAATATTCTCTAAGATATCTGTAGCCTTTTAAGTTCCTTTAAGTTAAGAGCGGATCTTAAAGAAATTCCTCTGACAACCCGATTATGTTCCCCTTGTCTCACATTGCACCACTTTTAGAACTGGGTGCACATACCTTTTTTGAGTCTTCAAAGCCTTTGGTTTATTTAATTTTTATTTTCAAATTTTTGTATTATATTATGCTTGGATAGAAGCTTTGTCTTATGGTGCATCCTAGCATTGGGATAAGTGCATTGCCTTACAAATTACATTAAAACAAGTTCTCCCTCCCTCTCCCTCCCTCCGTCCCCTCTTTCCACTGTCATTGACACTGGTAGTCCAAAAGACAAAAGATGGGACACTGCTTTCTCCAGCCAAAGACACTCAGAGCAGAATGGTGCAGAAGCAGGAGCAGTATCTCACTGCACATGTACTCAGATGCTGTATGCAATAAGATTCATGTTACTGGCTCATTTGCTGTCTGCCAACCGGCTAAAGGGGAGCGGGGAAGCAGTGCCTTTACATATTCTGGACACAAAATAGTTGGCTCGGCCCATGATATTGGATGAGGAGGTGTTGAGACCAGGAATTAATAAAAACTAACAGATTTAAGTGAACCAAAGTGATGCCATGTTGATTCCTCTGTATGCCTTGTAGATTGTACCTTATTGAGCTTTGTAAGCTATTGGAAACTGTTTCAACTTTACTGGAATGTTTATGCCTTGGCAAGAGAGAAAGAAGGGCTTGTGTTATATGTTCAAGGACATCAATGGAGGGGGCCAAGGAGAATGGCTTAGGATGTCTCTAACAAAGAGTTTCAGCTTGCCTAAGGAATGTTGTTGATTGGGGAGGGGCATCTCATGCTTTCTGTACTTAAATGTGTACCCCGCCTCTGTTAGTTGTGATTTTTTCCTTCTGCTTCAGGGGGAAAGGTTGACCCCTTCCTTTATCCAGCTGAATAAATGAATGGTGCTTTGGATCTTTGCTTGTCTCAGAAGTTTTTGGCTAAGTTATTCTGATACAAGAAAAGTTTGGGATTAGCCTGAATTCCACAGAGGGAGACAGAGGCAGGGCACCACTCTCATAGCTGCCTCACTCTCTTGGCTTCCTCTTCACTTTAAAAAAAATGTGGTGTTTGCCTTGATAACGGCACAACATTGTGCCCTTCCTTCTATCTTTCTCTGCTGGGAGTCTATTGCATTGGCCAAAGCACTCTGCACTGAAGCTGGTCAAGGACTTAATAATATGGGCCCAAACCTCCAAATCCCATGCTGTTTTAAGAGTGAGCAACAAAAGGGGGGGGGGTCTAGAATGAGGTGTATTACAAATACTTGACCAGGATCCCTGAGTTAAGTATCAGTACAAGCCAGTACAAGCCTGGAAGTATGCTATACTCTGAGGAGGCAAAAGGTAAAAGGAGTGTGCCATCTACTCCTTTGAAGTCGCAAGGCATTACTAGGGAAAAACATGAGAGAATTGATGGACAGAATGGTTGGGAACTTCAAGCTCAGCGAGGAGGATTTGGAGGAGATAGAAACTACTGTACCAAAAGAGAGGGGCAGTTTTGGTGGGGAAAGGAGGGGGATACTGGCCACCCTACACTGGCTGCTTCTGCATTGACTTCAAGGTTGTAATGACGACATACAAAGCCTTCAACCCTCCTGATATTTTGGACCACAGCTCCCAGAATTCTAAGCTTAGATTGCCAATGGCAAAGGACTGTGGGAGTTGTGGTCCAAAACACCTGGAGGGCCAAAGTTTGGACAGGCCTGCCCTAAACAGAAATGCCTGAGTCACTCGTTCAAATCAGGCAGAACATTTGAGGGTGATGACAAGGAATTGGGCCTTCTCACTAGTCACTCCTCAACTTTGGACTTGTCTGCCTATGGAAATCTGCCTGGATCCAACATGGCAAGTATTTAAATGCCAACTTAAGACCAGGCTTCACAGATTGGCCTTCCCTGAATAGGTAGCCAAAGAGGATGCTTAACTATTGTCCCTCTAATCTGCCTCTGGTTTTTCTCTAGTTTTTCTTCTTTTTCTTTTAGTTTTTACCTGGTTAATTTTTGTTAATGGTTATGTTTGGTTTTATTTTCGATTTATTTTGAGTGTTTTGAGTATTATAACATAGTATATTTTTGTTGATTGATGTCTTTATAATGTGTACTCTTGCAAACATATAATACTGGGATATAATATAATATAGAAATATGTGCATATTATATTATATTATGTTATGCTATATCATATCCCAGTATTATGTGTTGTGCATAGCATTTATCCCAGTATTATGTGTTTGCATCATACAGAGTTTTAGCTGTAAAAATGCAAACATGTTGTTTTTGTCATCCTTTCATTTCTTCTGTACAGATATCCAGTATGCTGTCCACAATTTTTAAAAAAATTCCTAGTCAAATAGTGTGCCTCTCTGTTGATCTTTCAGCATAATTTAGGCTTAAATTTCCCTTTGATTTCTTGGATGTTTTGGAAAAATCTAGTTTTAACCTTTTGTTCTCCTCTCCCCAACCCCCAAAACTTACTGAAATAGGATATTATTTTATTTATCTCTATGTTGCAATAGCTGAAAAATTGCATTCAGGGTTCTGATCCCATTCCTGTCAGCTTTTACTTTTGTATCTTTCCTTATTTTTTTTACAACTTTAAGTGTTCCTTCCTCATCCATCTACATTTATTTTATTTTATTTTCACTGACTCCAAGTGTTGCAATGCTTATACATGTCATTACTTGCTTTACATTTTCCAGGTTACCTTGAATAATACTTCTCACATTCTGTTTTCCAATTGTATGTATGGTTCAGCTTTCTACTTTCTTTCCACTTTGTGCAGAGCAACCTCTTTTTGGCTTTAATCTAGAAGTTAGCATCATTAGTGACTGTGCACTTCATACTGATCCTTTGTTCTGCCCCTTGGGACTGACTGAATACTTTCCAACTTGGGAGTCTCATGTCCCAGTACTATCTCTTGTTTTACTTTGGACTGTCTCATAAAAGGATTTTCATGGTGAGAAAAGTTCAGTAGTCACTAGAGATGGGCACGACCAGGAAAAATGATGTTTCGAGTTGTCGTGTGTCGGAGCCGGCCCGTTTCGGCTCGTTTCCGTTTGTCACGAAATTTTTCAAAAATTTGTCGTTTCGTTTGTTGTTTTTTCATCTGTCGTTAGTACTGATTTGGGGGGGGAGGGTAGCGGGCTCCTGGAGGCACCTCTCTGGGGTGGGTGCCTCCTTTGGCCCGCTACGAAGGGAAGGCATTTAGCGGGCTCCTGGAGGCACCTCTCTGGGGTGGGTGCCTCCTCTGGCCCGCTACAAAGGGAAAAGTATGTGTGTAGCCATTGCGTTTGCGTATGCATACCAAGTGGCACTGGCAGAGGCACCTCTCTTTTGGGTGCCTCTACTCTGATTCACTAAGAAGGACAGCATACTGGCATACGGTGCACTTGGGCTGGGGAGCGAAGTGAGAGAGGATCCCTCTGGGCGCTCTATGGCTCACCAAGAAGGGAAGTGTACTTGCGTAGTAGTGCAACGCGAGTACAGATCTGGCTTAGGGTTGGAGTTAGGGCAAGGGTTACTATCCATTGTCTTCAGCTGATGCAGCTGTTATCCTTGGAGAGAATGAATGTACCTGAGTGTGGTTTCTCAGCTGTGACCCTTCTGCTCTGCGTGATCCTGCTTAGAATGGAGTCTGACCTCTTGACAGCATTGCTCTCAGCTTCACTGACATACTCAACCCCTTTGGCCATGTCAAGGTGTGAATCCAAGAAGATACTATATATGCTGCACTATACTGAATACAATCTCCCCAAGTCCAAAATATCCTTTGTCAACAGCATACACACACTGTCCAAGCATATGCTTTCCTTTCCTCTGTACACGGCCATTCAGGCTCATGTTTTTTGTTATTGAACAAAAACCTCACTCCCAGCTGTGGCGCCAAAATCTAGTGCACACTGCAAAAGTAACTGTCAGCTCAGATGGGTAGCTTAGTGGAGGCCTGGAGTGATTCTACCAATGAGAGGCTGGCTTTTTAACAGAGCCACACATGTTTACAGACTGCATTCTGCCTGTAGGAAAAACGGTCTTAAGAAAAACCTGAAATGGACTCTTTGTAGGATATTGGATTCTTTCCTTCAGGAATCTCAGACAATTCAACAGTTTCCTGTTCAGAGGGTGGCAGCACAAGTCAGCTTTAACCAGAGCAAATATTTACTGCTGCAAAATGTCTGCGCGTGTTTGAAATGTCATGAAATGAGAATTTTGGAAATAGAAGATTAATACTTGGAACATCTGTTTCTTACACTATTACTAAACATCTGTAGCACACACTCACACTCAAAACAGCAGTGTTACAAACTGATACTTTGTTTTACAACATCTTGGCTCTTGCTGAAAATAATATGTTACTGAAAATACTCAAAATGCGAGGGTTCTAATATTCCAGTCCCACCATATTTTCCTATATTGAGCCATTTATGAAAATATTCCATGCTAAGTACCTAAAAAGGCCTACTAAATACAATTCTTAAACTCTTTTTTTAAAATAAGAACTTTATTCAATTCCATTCAATGAGCATTAATACTCTGATGATATTTTAAAGTGTTTCGTAGCTCATAACTTATCTTATTTCCAAGGATGTTAAAGTACAGTATATCAATGTGGGTCCATCAGGCATTAGTGGAAAATGTTTCATGTAGAATGGACTAATGGACTAACCTGCTGCCCCCCCTCCCCCAGTAGAGCTGGATTAACACTGCCATCATCCACAACCAAACTGGTTGTGCTAGATCGTGATGGGGGGAGTTGTACTCCCACTCATCTGAAAGGTACCGCCTTGGGGGCTTTATCTACTTAGGGATAAAATCACATTTATAAGTATGTTTTCCAACAGAAAATGAAAACATGTTCTAGTACATATACTATTTCCTGTGTGAACATCATTCACGGCCTCATCTCTGTTGTCTTTCAGGACACAGACAAAGACCTTTCTCTTCAGGCAAGCTTTCCCTGAATGATGGACTACCTATTATGTGTCTTTTGTATGAATCTACAGGATCACATAGACTTTGTGTTTATAACTACAGTGGTACCTTGTATAAAGGAATTAATTCGTTCCAAATGAAATTATGTTAAGCAAATTTTCCTTTATACAAATCCCCATATGAATGCATTGAAAGCAGAGTAATCCCATTTTTATGTTGTACGGATTTTCCCCATAGGCAATTATGTTAAGCAAATTTCCCCTATCTCCGGAATTTTTTATGTTGTACAAATTTTCTGTTATACAAGCTGTCTGTTATACAAGGTACCACTGTACTCATAACCTTATGGGTTTACATTGACATTATGTTTTCAATGTTAGTTTCCATCACTCATAACTTTACATGGAATTTTACTCTCTTTTTAACTGCTTGCATTCTCTTGTAGCTTTAATGTTGTTTTGTCTATTAATGCTGTAAGATGCCCCTCAATTCCCTGTTCTCAATACTTGAACAGGTCTTAATTGTACTGGATTGTATATTATCCCTCATTCTGTAAGCTGTCTTGGGTCCTTTTTCCAAGGAGAAAGGTGGGGTAAAAATATTCTTAAATAAATAAATAAATAAATAAATAAATAAATAAATAAAATTTTGTATCCCCTAAGTTTCACTGCGATCATCACAGTAGCGAGATCTCTGGGTGGATTTCTTCAAACACTGATTGTGGAGAACACTTCCTGCTACAATGTGGCTTAGGGCAGCTCTGTCTCTGAAAAGCAAATTAAAACCAGTGAAAGTTCTGCTCCAGGTGGAGAAGAAAACTGCTAGAACCAGTTTGTTGATAGGAATCAATCCTGCTACCTATATTTGTTCATCTCTCCTTGAGGCCATGGCTATGGGAATTATTGATGTTGAGCGCTGATGGTTTGAAATGTACTAACACATTGCTAGTGTTATGTGAAGCATTTTGAAGCATCTGAACAAAGCCTGCTTTTTACAAACAGGCCCAAAAGGTCATTCAAAACATCTTAGTTACTTGCCCCAATTCACCCAAAGACATGCCAAACTACTAAGACTTTTGTTCATTTCATGTACAAGAGCATTTGTCAAAAGTGGCAAACCACTGAGCACATTGTGGAGTTAAGACTAAGAAAACCAACACACTTTTTTTGTCCTGTAGACATCTGATTGATAAGCTTCCTGACAAACAGATGAAAGAACTTCCGTGATCAGTGTAAAAAGAAACAACTGTGCTCACAATCTTAAATGCGCTTCGATTAGTAGGTCACTGGATCCCAAAGAAAGGGGGCCCTCTAAGACTTTGTAAAACAACTTTTCTTGCTGCTTGCATTCCCTTCCGAGGTAGAGGGGGTTGAAGGGTGATGTACAAAGAACAAAAGAGACATCTGTAGAGTGGTTTCCCAAGCTTTTGTTATGGTGCTCTAGAGCTTGAGTGAAAGCTCACAGAAGGACAGTCTTGAGAGAAAAAGAATACTGTTCTGTCTTGAGAACCATTGCCAGCACTAGTACAGAGGTTCTGTCAGTGGCTATTTCCTCGCTCACAGTGCAAAATGGGAAAGGATACAGAATGAGGTGGTGGGTATAATCTGGATAAATACTGACTTGTATTGCATTAGAGTACACTTCTCACCTACTCTCGTTGGTATGTGGCTGGGTGCGATCTATTGGAAGATGTCTTCAGGGCTGCAAACTCTGACCAACTTCCTTCCTTCCTTCAGACTGAGGACCAAATTTAATTTCAAAGGAAGTTGTGGTTTGTTTGTTTTTACTTGTTTTTGGCATGGGGTTACCACAGTTTTCTAGCTTTTCCCCTTTTAGAGCCTGTAATTAACTGTGCAGGCAGCTTCCACCTGTCAGAATATACTTCTGTCTTCAATAATGCTGGCTTTAAAGGTGGCAGACCCCACTCCTGCAGTTCAAAATCCACATACAACTCTAATGCCCACCAAAACACAACAACAAAGCATAACTCGTTGATTAACATAACAGAGAGAGAACAGATGAATTCACTGTATTAACTGTACAGTATGCCTCAGTGTCCTCCCCAGCTGCCACGTGCCACCATGCTAGGAAAAGGGGCTGCCCATGCCAGGCCATCGGACATGGGCCACCTCACTGCAAACAACAAGAGGGGCCTTGGTAAGTCTAACACTCACTTTTCTCGGGGCGTTTCCTACAAACAAATAGCAGCACGCAATTTATTGCATATTTATATACTGGAATTGCTGCCTAGATGCCCTAAGCACATCTGATCTCACTTGATTTCAGAAGCTAAGCAGGGTCGGTCCTGGTTAGTACTTGGATGAGCGACCATCAGGGAATACCAGGTGCTGTAGGCACCTGGAGTAGGAACTGGCAAGCCACTCCAGTACTCCTGCCAAGAAAACTCCATGGACATGGAGTCACGTACAGTCGGTCACGACTGTAACGACACAGCACATACATACTGGAATATTTACTTACTTCTTTATTGGAAAAAATTGTGTCTAATCAATACCATGCTGCTTGAGATCCCTGAAATTCAAGTGAGAAGTGTAGAAAAGTGTAGGGAAAAATCCATTTAAACCCAATCACATCCCATAAAAAGATGTTTGTGATCTGGAGAACAGTCTGGTGTGGGGCTGCATCACATGGTGATAAATCTGCACTTGTCACCATGTGCCCCATGTTCCCTACAAGTAAGCCTGTGGGACCCATGTTTTCCAAGACATATTTCTTGTCTTCACACTTCGGAGTCCAGGAGTCTTTCCCCTCCTACTTCATTAGAACCATTTAACCTGGTACAAAAGGCAGGTGGGAGACTTTATTTCAGTCTCTCTCCTCATGGTTGCTTCTGAAACCATGTATCTTCAGTGCCATGCAGATTTCTCACTCTATGCCTCCATGAAAACTTGGGCTATGTTTTGTAGCAGTAGACTGTGGGTTGTTGATGTTTCAACATAACAGGACTATCCTTTTGGAAACGACAGGCTGTGTCCTGCTAAGAAAAGAACTTTACCAGACAGACTGGCGCTCCAGTTCACCTGTGGGTTAATATTTGCATGCCGAGATCCTCCTTGCACAAGAGTTGCCAGATTCCCTTCACTGAAAACTGCAATTTGATTACTGCAGTGCACTTTACAGGGGGCAGTCTTTCAAGATGGTCCGGCAATTGCAAATGGTTCAGAATCGTGTGGCGCGGCTGGTGAGTGGTGGGGCCACCAGGGACCACATCAAGCCGATTCTGTATAACCTGCATTGGTTACCAGTTCCTGCCTGAGTACAATTCAACTTGCTTGTTTTAACATATAAAGCCCATAACAGTTTAGGCCCTAGATACCTGAAGGATTGCCTCCTTCCATGTTATTATTATTATTTATTAAATTTATATACTGCTCCATCTAGCTACATGGCTACTTACCTACCCGGCAATTAAGATCTGGCCAGCCCCCCCCCCCCAAGAGCCATCCCTCAAGGAGGTGAAAGGGATGGCGTGTAGGTCTAGGGCAGTGTTGGCAAACCTATGGCAAAGGTGCCAAAGGTGGCAATCGGAGCCCTTTCTGGGGACACCCAACATCGCCTCTTCACAGCCACCTGTATTCAAGTTAAATTGCTATATTGGCACTTTGCAAAAAAAAGTGGGTTTTGAATCGCAGTTTGGGCACTCCGTCTCAAAAGGTTTGCCATCACTGGTCTAGCGCTTTTTCGGCAGCTGCCCCCAGGCTATGGAACACCCTCCCCAGTGAAATCTGAAGTCACCAGGTAAAAGCCTTCCTGTTTCAGAAGTTTTTAAAGGGTCATATCATAAATTGTGGGTCCTGGTGGCAATTTTAGTGTTTTGTATTTAAATGTTTTTATTGTTTTAAAATGATCATTGACATTTTAATGTTTTAATTGTTCATTTTGACTGTACGCTGTAGTGGGTAGTGGGTGACATATAAGTTGCATGAATAAATAAATAAATAAATTTAAGGTGTAACTAAAAAGAGAAAACAAACACGCACCAACAACCTACCTGCTCCTCCTCCTCGTTCAAGCCGGATCGTAGCGTTGGTGTGGCGTCTTCGCCTTCCGCATCACCTCGGATTACTGTCAGCACTTGTTGCTGGACAGGTACGAACTAGGTCTCCCAGAGGTCTCCCGGAAGCTGCTTCTCCCCCAGCCAGCCCAGCGACTCCCCTGCCGACGCCCCTGCTTTGGAGCGGCAGAGCTGATGAAGCCTGTGCGCGTCTGGCGAACAGGCTTTAGCTCCAGTCCGGGTTTTGAGCTTGGGGACTCGGGAGGCGCCAGGAAAGGCTAGCCAAGGGACCTCGCTGGCTGGCTCGCTGGCTTGGTCCCTCCGCCTCCGCCGCCCGCCAACAGCTGGGAAACATCGCCCGACCGGCGGGCAGG
>JAHTLZ010000204.1:30670652-30692423 GCA_023846285.1 Phrynocephalus versicolor
TGTGTGTGTGTGTGTGTGTGTGTGTGTGTGTGTGTGTGTGTGTGTGTGTGTGTGTGTGTGTGTGTGTGTGAATACTCAATGAGTGCGTGGCTGAGAAAGGAAAAAAGGCCTCTGGCTGTAGAGGGCAATGCTGGGTTGACCACTGGAAAGAAGGATTAACGCAGCTGGTGAGAAGGTGTAGCCATGCTTTGAAACACATGCACCTGAACCGCAGGGTTGGATGCGGGGAAATTGTGGTGCAGCTTAATCAGGCTGTTGGAAGTGCAAGAAGAGGAAGACAAAGAATAAAAATGACATCAACCAGCAGAACCCCACCAGGGAAGGAAACCATGGGGAAATGAACACTGTAATTCTATGCATGTCCACCAAGAAACCCCTGCTAAACTGTACTCCCCAGGTGTGTATAACAGCAATTCATAATAGGATGGTCTCCAGATATGTTAAACTACAAACCCCTCTTATGACCCCGATCTGGTTGTCAGGGATGGTTTTAGTTCCAATGCATTTGGATCAACAAACAGCCTGGGAAGGCAAGTCTATAGGGCTACAGCTCAAATATTTGGGGGTTGAATAGGAAGCTCAAGTAATAATGAGTGATAGGGGTAGATTGTTATAGCTGGTCAATCAAGGTGAAAGAAGTCAGGAAAGAAGGAGAAGAACTTCCTAGCTGAAGAATTTAGATAACAGGTTAAGATGCAACCTGATATCTTGGTTTAAAGCAGCTGTCCACAACCATGGACAGAATAAAAAAAGGTAAAGGTTCCCCCAGCACATGCGTGCTAGTCATGTCTGGCTCTATGGGTGATGCTCATCTCCGTATTCAAGCCAAAGAGCCAGAGTTGTGCAAGTCCATGGCCGGCATGGCTGCAAGGAAACACTTTACCTTCCTGCTTTTTACGGCAGTACTTATTTATCTACTTGCATTTACATGCTTTCTAACTGCTAGGTTGGCAGGAGCTGGGGTTAACAGCTGGAGTTCGCTTTGCTGCGTAGCACCCAGGATTTGAGCTGCCGACTATGCAGCCAACAATTTTTGGAGCCTTAGTCCACTGAGCCACCACGCCCCTATGGACAGAATAGTCATGATGAAATCCAGCATTGGTTAAGACAAAAAAGAGAAGTTAATAATAGTATCTATAAAGCAGAGAATAAGTATTTGAAAAGCACTGGAACAATTAAGGCATAATTATTGCCCTATGAATTAGCATGTGGCTGCAATCAAAAGACAGTTTTGTACTTTTGCAGCAAGCTTGTGTGGTGTTACTTGCTCTGCAGAATGCAGTATTATTAAACATTGTGATGGAATGTAGGGCAGGTAGATGGTCCTACATAGGCTGAAGGAAGCCTTTTAGAAACTCCAAAAGCAATTGTGTGCATTCTTGCCTGAAAGTAAATACTATAACAGAATTTACTTCTGAATAGACATTGACAGAATTCCAAAATTAAATACTGTACCAAACAAGCTATTTCAGTCTTTAAAATACTATATACACAGTATATTGTCTGGCAATCAAAATAATTCTAAGGAGTTTTTCAGCTAAAGAAAAATTAATTTAACATCCTCCCCATCCTATAAAATATGAACTAAAATTTTAATTATGGATTTTGATGGCTTTATTATATTTGTTGTGATCCTGTTTGCTTATATGACTCTTTAGAATCCCAAAGAGTATTAAAAAGGATGTAGGAGAGATATTTTAAATAGGTAAACAAGTACCAGTAAGTAGATATGGAAACTCAGCTAGATGGATGATGCACTATAATGAGTGGCTCTGCATGGGACGACCCTTGAACAGCTTTTGAAAACTTCATTTGTTCCAAAATGTCACTGGCACTGTGGAGAGAAAAAGAAATCATAGAATTTAGATCATGTGACCTGTCCCATCTTCAGTACTTGCTCTTTTGTTTCTGGACCCAATGCATTCCTGGGCATTGGTTCTTGTTTTTATGCTGAAAAGCTAGCTTTAAGGCTTTGACTATCCTAAGGACAGTTTGTTTGTATGAAACTGCTCAACAAATTGAAAAATGACCCAAGTCCTTCATTCTCCGACATGGCACCAATGTTCTGGAATGTCCTTCTGTTCCGGAAACACCACCTACCTTCAACACTAGTCTATTTTTGCCATTTGGTGACAATGTGTATATGTGCGGGGATGTTGTTGTTGTGATTTTTTTTAAACTTCAGTAGCAGCTCACTGCTGTTTGGAAAATGTTTCTGTTTTAGTGTAATTTGGCAGATTTTTATCCTTGGCTTGAATCCATTTCTGTGCTTCGGCAGACTTCCACTGTTTTACTAGGGCTTCTCCATTCTGACTTGTAGCCCACTGTGAACACCTTTAAATGTCGATTTAATGGGCTAAGATCCCCTCTGGTGTGAGGTGGGTTTCTTTCTCCTCCAAATCATATAGCATTACAGTAGAAGGTGGGAGTAAAAGAAGCCCTGTTCTGGTAGTGTTAAACCTCTGGAGCATGACGATTGCATTTAATGCTTTTATTATTGTTTTAATGTCCAAAGTGGATAGTTTGTCTCTTGTAGAAAACACAATGAAGAATTATTTGGCCTCTTAAGGATTTACTGGTTTTGCTAAGTCAATGAAAGCTTATATGACATAGAACATAATTGTCATTATAGGGCAATAACAGTCTTCATTATTATTGTTTTAATATCTTTTGCTGCCAGATTCCTTGAATTGTATTGTACAAAGAAGATTGGAATACTGTATATTCAGTAATGAGTGGAATTATATAACTTTATCATGTCCGGTAACATCCTCATTTGTCTCTGCTGGATAATGCAGCTAAAGCTTGCATCTTGTGGTTGGAAAGAGAGCTAGCTAGTTCATCTAACTTTTGCATGCTCAAATCATTGTAAGTAAAAGCATACCACACGGAAGAGAAGAGCTAGTAGATGAATTGTGCACAGACATATGGAAAATTAGCCCCATTGTAAAACCTTAGCCAGCAGTTCAAATGTTTCATAGTATGCCATGGTTGTGCATGGTTGGTTGATCAAACATCAACTCAGAACACAGCTGTTATTGTGTGAAGTGTCCTGATGCTGGTGTTGTGAATAAACTTAACTTGTACAAGACAAGAAACATCAAAGAAGTCAGCTGTGCATGACAAGAACATTTCTGTTTAAAAACATGTAGCTGAAAGGAAAGGATTATATTTCTGTTTTTTGTGGTGTTGGGGGGGGAGATGAAACTGTTGAGAAGGCTTACTGTCCAGAAGAAGTACCAAAAGTTTTGTTATACATTGGACCCTCATATAACAAGTGGTTTGTTTAACAGAAAATCTGCTTAAAGGCAAAAAAATTCCGGAGATAGGGGGAAATCATTTAACAGAATTGCCTATGAGGCAAATTTGTACAACAGAAAAACGGTCGCAATTAGGGATTAATCTGTTTTCAGTGCATTCCTATGGGAAATTTGTACAAAGGAAAGTGTGCTTAACACAATTTCCTTTGGAACGAATTAATTCCTTTATACAAGGTACCACTGTAAATGGCTTACACTGATATTTCCTCAATTTATTTATGGTCTCTTAAGATTCAGTACATAGTCATTTCATTTTTTTAAAAGCTACTGGATAGGGCTACAAACTACATAAGGAACTTAATGTTTTGTTCAGAAACTTTGGGTGCTACCTGTAGTGTTACTTCCTTCTCATTTTCTTATTCTAAATTTTGATTTAAGGCATGCATTTTCAATTAGATGAAAACAGAATTATATTTGAAGTAGTTACACTACACACCTGTTAGTCTGAAAGTTAAAAAGCAATTACACAATGTGGTACTATGTGTACAAAATTGTGGATAATCTTTGATAGACTAGAAGTGCCTAGATAATACTCCCATGCATAATTTTTTTTCTTTCTTGGGTATTCTGGGGCCTACTTCAGAATATGCTGTGGAATCACAGTCTTTCTCTCTCCCTCTCCTGCACCAATGTTGTTCTCAGGGTCATAGATTTCTTAACCCTATTTTGCTTTGATATTTGTATAAGGTACATCATTGTAATTTTACAGCCCAAATAGTGGTTTGCAAATACTGCCTTGGGTCCTTTCTAAGGCGCAAGGTGGGATAAAAATATTTTAAATAAATACATAAATAAAACAATTCCATTTGTTAATGCCAACTGGAGTAGACCCACTGAATCAATAGAACTTATATAAATGTTATCTTAATATCCTAAGGGCTAACAGTTGGATTTAGTAGTAAGTGCTATGTTTAAACAAAGTGTCAGAAAGGAGAGAAAAAATAGCTTGCCTGACTAGGAACCCGTGAAAAGGCATTTAAGCAAGTAACATGTTTTTAGTTCTCAAGATCAGGTTTTTGGTGTATATTTGAGCTGAACTGATGATGTTTCATGCATAATCAAAGTCTGATCCAGAAAGTAGTTACAGTGCAAGTATAAAAACCCAACTTTTCCTAAATATTTCAGCTTCTGTTAGCAAAAGAACACACAGGTGCTTGGAACTAAGATCCTATCAGTACATTCATAGACGTGGCAGAAAGTTGTACCATTCTCTTTCAGTTGTTCTTTGGCTGGCTCTTTATATCCCTGAATTAATTCTTAGTTTTATGTAATTTGAAATATAGTCCAGAAAAAAAACAAGGAAAAGACTGTGTGGTCGCCAAGATTGCAGAAATGCAAGAGTGGGTGATACCTTTTATTGGTCCACTAAAAATCACTTGCAGGCTTTTGGGGATGAAAGTTGTGCATCCCTTAAGCAACAGATGGTAGTATCCTGCTATGTTTCATAGGAGGGAGAGGAAATAAACAGGACAAATGATTGGAGGCAGGTGTAGTTTTATATGAGTAGTTTGGATGAAGAGTTGGTTGGCAGGCATCTCCTAGTGAGCTCTTAGCTCACTAAGCTTATGCCATGATAAACTGTTGGTCCTTATGGTATCAGTTTTTGCCAAAGCCGGCATCATTAGACTTCTGGTGCGTTATGTTAACACATCTTTGGCTGTTCTTGATGGAACTGCATTTAGAGAGCAATTCTTGGTTTGACTGATGGAAGAGCAAAAAAAAAAATTCTCATATTTTCAGTGGATTGATATTGAGGGGGCTCTCTGTCAAATTGTAAAGATGTGAGTGTTCAGTCTTTGCGCTAGATACTAGATTCTTGTGAAGAAACATGCTGGGTGCTGGTTTTGAGTACAGCTGCTTTCAGGCACCTTTAACCATATTGTGAACCACTTAAGTGGCAATACTACTGGGTCACTGTAGAAATGCACAGTGTAGAAATCCATCCATCCATCCATCCATCCATCCATCCATCCATCCATCCATCCATCCAACGATAGAGAGAGAGAGAGAGAGAGAAGGGATTCCAAAAGTCTTTGAACCTAACACATTGCCAGAGTAGCAAACCTACAGCTGAAGCATTCCTAACAGGTGGCCATCTAACTTCTCCATCAAACCCTCCCATAAGGGAGAGTCCACCACCTCCTAAGGTGGTCCATTCCACTTTCAGCTTTTATTGTTAGCAAGTTCCTCCTAGTTTTTAAGTAACTCTCATAATT
Source organism: Phrynocephalus versicolor (assembly GCA_023846285.1). Taxonomy (NCBI): domain Eukaryota; kingdom Metazoa; phylum Chordata; class Lepidosauria; order Squamata; family Agamidae; genus Phrynocephalus; species Phrynocephalus versicolor. The sequence goes on from JAHTLZ010000204.1 coordinate 30,676,189, forward strand.
TGAATCCATTTCTTCAGGTTCTAACCTTTGGAACTATAGAAAACAAGTTTTCTCAATCGTCCTTCAAATATTTTCAAATATTTGAAATATACTGTACTGTACTGTCTTCTATGAGGTGAATATCTATCCGCAGCTCCTTCAACTATTCCACATGAGGTTTGGAGTCCAGACCTTTCACTATCCTGCTCATCCTCGTTTGGTAACATGCCAGCTTGTCATAAACTGGAATGTCCTGATCTCTCTTACATCACAGAGACTTGGCAGGATGAGCCTGGGGGTGTCAACCTCACTCAGCTCTGTCCTCCAGGTTTCTCTGTAGAACAACAGGCAAGACAAGGGGTGGGGTGGGCTGGAGGCTTGGCAACAGTCTATCACAACTCCATCCCTCTTATTAGATGTCACATTCCCCAATTTCCTGGTTTTGAATGCATGTTCTTAAAAGTACGAGCCAGGGACAAAACAGGAATTCTCTTGGTATATATCGCCCTCCCCATGGCACAACAACTTCACTACCTCAGCTTACTGAAATGAACCCTTGGCTCATTATGCTGGGGGACATTAGCATCCATGCTGAGGCAGTTCTGTCAGGGGTGTCCGAAGACTTCATGACCTCCATGTCAACAATGGGTCTGGCCCAAATGGTGTCTGCCCCAACCCATCCTGCAGGCCACACCTTCGACCTGGTCTTCTGCCCTGATATGGACAGTGGGGACATTGGGGTAAAAGAACTTTCTATAGTCCCATTATCCTGGACAGACCACTATATGGTGTGATTTAGGCTCACTGTAACTCAGAGCCTGGGTAGGCGTCCCAGATGGTTGATAAATCCAGATTTTTTTTAACCACCATTGGGGAGTTTCCTACTTCTCTGATGGGTGATTCTATTGAATCCTCGGTTGATCTCCGTAATAGGGAATGAGCAAAACCATTGACCGGATAGCTCCTAAACGTCTGCTTCCTCAAAATAGACCTAAATTGGCTGCTTGATTTACAGGGGAGCTGGCAAAATTGAAACAGATGGCCCATAGAGGTGAAAGGCGTTGCCGGAAAACCCAGATTGAAACAGACAGTGAAGAGCCTTTGGAAGGCTTACTCCAAGGCAGTGGAGGCAGCAAAGAAATCGTTTTTCTCTACCACCATTGATTTTGCACAAAATCGCCCAGTGGAGCTTTTTAGAATACTGTAGTCAGAAGTCTGCTACATGCTAACCCAAGGGTGGATTACACAGAGCACTCTGTATCTTGCTGTGAAGAATTTGCACAACACTTTGCAGGCAAAATTGAGCAGATCCAGGCCACCTTGGAGGCTGCTATTGATCCACAGCCTGTAAATAAAACATCCCACCCTCCTTGTCCTGTATTAATGTATGACTTTCAGCTTCTACAGGGGTGTGGTGGCTCAGCGGACTAAGGCTCCGAAAACTGTTGGTTGCAAAGTCAGCAGCTTGGCGGTTCAAATCCTGGGTGCCATGCAGCGAAGTGAGCTCCCGCTGTTAATCCCAGCTCCTGCCAACCTAGCAGTTCGAAAGCATGCAAATGCAAGTAGATAAATAGGTACCACTGTAAAAAGTGGGAAGGTAAAACTGTTTCCCTGCAGCCATGCTGGCCACATGGCCATGGACTTCTGCAACACTGACTCTTCGCCTTGAATACAGATATGAGCACTGCCCCTAGAGTCGGACACGACTAGCACACATGTGCGGCAGGGGACCTTTAACTTTACCTTCAGCTCCTACAGCCAGACGATGTGGTCAGGACCTTTGGGGAGGTAAGGACCACCACATGTATGTTGGATCCTTGCCCTTCATGGACCATAAAAGCTGCCAGAGAAGGTATGGCAGACTGGCTAGGAAGAGTAGTGAATGCCTCCTTACAAGAAGGCAAGATTCTGGCATGCTGAAAGGAAGTAATAGTAAAACCTCTGTTTAAAAAACCCTCCTTAGATCCAACAGCACTGAACATTTATCGACCAGTCTTGAATATCCCATTCTAGGGTAAAATGCTAGAGTGGATTGTGGCCTCGCAGCTCCAGAGGTTACTGGATGAGATAAAACTACCTGGATCCGTTTCAGTCTGGCTTCAGGCCTGGCTATGGGATTGAGACGGCACTGGTTGCATTGGTAGATGACTTACGCAGGGAAATGGATAGGGGATCAGTATCCCTTTTGGTTTTACTAGACCTCTCAGCTGCTTTTGACACTATAAAGCAGGCATGACCAAACTTCAGCCCCCCTGATGTTTTGGACCACAACTCCCAGAATTCCAAGCCTGTATTTCCAATGGCAAAGGACTGTGGGAGTTGTGGTCCAAAACATCTGGAGGGCTGAAGTTTGGACATGTCTGCTGCAAAGCAAAGTTTCTGTTTAAATACCACACCATAGCACTTCAGGTACTCTCTGGGCAGTTTACAATTAGACTGTGGCATCCTCCTGACTTGTCTCTCTGAAATGGGAACGGGGGTACTGCATTAAAGTGGCTCCAGTCTCTGCTGCAGGAAAGAATGCAGAAGTGATGTTAGGTGATTCATGTTCGACACCATGCCCACTGACCTGTGGAGTCCCCCAGGGTTCTGTTCTGTCTCCTGTGTTATTTAACATCTATATGAAACCACTGGGGGAGATTATCTGGCCTTTTGGGATTAAGTGCCACCTTTATGCCAATGATACCCAGCTCTACCTCTCATCACCTCCGGATTCTAAGGGAACTACTATCTCAACTTTACATGAGTGTTTACCTGCAGTAATGAACTGGATGAGGATGAACAAATTCAAACTACACCCAGACAAGACAAAGATTCTTCTGGTCATTCGAAAGGGAGAACAAGGGATAGGGATGCAACCTGTAATGGATGGGGTCACCCTTCTATTGAAAAAAGAGGTACGCAGCTTGAGGGTGCTCTTGGACTCATTCTTGAGCCAGGAGGCCCAGGTCACAGCTGTAGCCAGGAGCGCATTTGCACAATTAAGACTAGTACACAAGTTATGCTCATTTCTTGAGAAACCTGCTTTGGCCATGATGACAGATGCCCTAATGACATCCCAGCTAGACTGCTGTAATGCTCTCTATGTGGGGCTACCGATGAAAAGCTGCAGGAAACTTCAACAGGTCCAAAATGCAGCAGCCAGAATGCTGAGTGGGGTGGGGTACAGAGATCACATTACACATTTATTAAACCAGCTCCACTAGCTACCAATCAGCTATTGGGCACAATTCAATGTGCTGACCTTAACCTACAAAGCACTAAAAATCATCAGCTCATATTCATTGGAGCTACCAATTCATACAAATTTGAATCAACAGATTAGAACTTGTTGAATGATGTTTGAAATTCATTGTTTAATTCATGCCCATCCTTATTAAATACCTACAGCACCCACAACATGAGACTTATAGGAATGCTTAGATTACTAAACTTTCCTTAGAGCTTTTACTAGCACCTATAAAACTATTCCGGTAGCTCTGAGATACTAACAGCAAATATCGGCAGTAGTATCAGGAGCTGCAGATGGTCCCATCCTGTTAAAGCAGCAAATGGCTACAAGACTATCTAAAATCAATTCTAATAGTTTGTATAATTCTTCTTACACCAGTTCAGCCTCAAGTTCCCTTGAACCTTCTCTCATTTTTCTACCAGCATGAGGATGCATCGATCTGGAAAAGAATAATTGTACCACACAAATCTATTCAGCAGAAAGTCTCTACTCACAGATGAGCACAGTGATGGAAGGAAAATTCATCTAATGATGTCTGGAAAACAAATGCCTTGAATTTTAGTGAATTAATACATTCTGGCTTACTGTTTGCATTTAATTATCCCGCTGCCCTACTGAGGCTCATTCTTGATAATCTATATATACACTGAACATAATACAGTACCTGTAATTTAAAACAATTTTTCCTTGCCCTTCTCTTGATAAGCGTAAAAATCTACTCTGCCACTTCACACCTGCTTTTTTAATAACTTTATGTGAATCATAACTTAGATAGGGAAAGTCAGAGGATTATTGCCTCCCTAGCATATACTACAGCATCACCACGGGGGCAAAAGGTATCAGTAAATTTTTGGCAGCAGGGAGTGATGGATTTGATGTGTGTATCCAATGGGATACAATTATCCGCACAGAACAAACTCAACATGTATTTATTTATTTTAGAGTATTTTTACCCCGCCTTTCTCCTTAGAAAAGGACCCAAGGCGGCTTACAGTAATGAGAGATAATATACAGTCCAGTACAGTTAAGACCTGTTCAAGTATTGAGAACAGGGAATTGAGGGGCATCTTACAGCATTAAAAGACAACATTACATTAAAGCTACAAGAGACCACAAGCAGTTAAAAAGAGAGTAAAATTCCATGTAAAAATTATGAGTGCTGGAAACTAACATTAAAAACATAGTGACAATGCAATCACACAAGGTTATAAGTGGTTATAAAGATAAAGTCTATGTGATCATATAGATTCATATAAAAGACACATAATAGGTAGTCCATCATTCAGGGAAAGCTTGCTTGAAGAGAAAGGTCTTTGCCTGTTTCTGGAAAGACATCAGAGATGGGGCAGTCCCAGCCTCTAGTGGGAGGGAGTTCCAGAGTCTGGGTGCAGAAGGCCCTTTCATGGGTTCCCACGAGACATACCTGTGAGGGTGGCAGGATGGAGAGAAGGGCCTCTCCTGATGACCTTGACACCTGAGTCGGTTCAGAATTCTGACTGGGTTGGGGTACAGGGATCATATTACTCACCTATTAAAGCAGCTCCACTGGCTGCCAATCAGCTATTGGGCACAATTCAAGGTGCTGACGACCTACAAAGCACTGTACAGCCTGGGTCCTAGCTACCTCAAAGATTAAATTTCACAGTATGAACCGACTCGGGTGTTAAGGTCATCAGGAGAGGCCCTTCTCTCCATCCCGCCACCCTCACAGGTACGTCTTGTGGTAACCCATGAAAGGGCCTTCTCAGCTGCTGCACCCAGACTCTGGACCTCCCTCCCACTAAAGATCAGGACTGTCTCATTTCTGTTGTCTTTCCGGAAACAGGCAAAGACCTTTCTCTTCAAGCAAGCTCTCCCTGAATGATGGACTACCTATTATGTGTCTTTTATATGAATCGATAGGATCACATCTTTGTGTTTATAACAACTTATAACCTTATTTGTTTACATTGACACTATGTTTTCAATGTTAGTTTCCATCACTCATAACTTTTACATGGAATTTTACTCTCTTTTTAACTGTGCACCTTTTCTTGTTGTTTTAATGTAATGTTATCTGTTAATGCTGTAAGATGCCCCTCAATTCCCTGTTCTCAATACCTGAAGATGTCTTAATTGTACTGAACTGTATATTATCCCTTATTACTGTAAGCCGCCTTGGGTCCTTTTCTAAGGAAAAAGGCAGGGTAAAGAAAATACTCTAAAATAAAAATAAAATAAACAAATAAATAAAAGACTTGCTGATATTTCTGCAAGGCTGTCTTGATTGTGATCCCTGAATCAATATCTTTGAGACTTTGCCAATAATGTATTGGACAAAATTGTTCAAAACTTATAAGCTGGGAGGGGAACAGATCTGGTTCACACAGTGGAGTACTGCACACACTTTCACAGTACACAAAGTCATAATTATCAATTACAACTGGGCAAGAAGAGGCGAAAGTAACATCTGCTGGATCTGTTATTAAATGTTGTGTCTGCATGATTTTTTTCTATAATATTTTGGGCAGATTGGACACAAAGAGCTAATGAGCAATCACGAAAGCTCACCTAGATAACCATGTAAGCACAGTAAGAACAGAGAAGAACTGCTATACCACTCTCATGAAAAGAAACCTTCAGATGTGCTCCTGGCCAGGTTTAGTCAGAGGTGCTCTGAACCTCCCACCATTATTCCTGTCACTAGCCCATTCCTTTCCTCTTCTAGCTCACTAGAAAACAACAGGTCTTGTTTGGCTCTATTTAATGGGGAAGAAACACTCAAGAGTAGTCATGTCATCGTTCCCAGACCATTTTCTACAGTTCTCTGTTTATCCAGTTTTAGTGGCTAAATATCAGTTTGTACATCCTGAAGGTGCGTACAGTATTCTACTGTGACAGCTAGATCTGTGCCCCTCCTAGCTTCTAAGTGTTGACCAGTACCGCCATGTAGTTCAACTAGGCATTTGGTAAAATCAGCCTCTGAGTTGGCAGGAAAATGCAGAAAGTCGTTGAGATAAGTCTTCTGTGCTGCTGAACCATCTTCTTCACCACCCTACCAAAGGTTCTATTTTAAAGCCCACTAAAGAGTCTATCTATTCAGGCATCATTGCATTCAGTAGCATAAATATTGTGAGAGTAGAATGGGATGTATATGGACAGGAGAGGCTCACATCCATTTGTAAGCTCTATAGGTGGGCAAGAACCCTGAAAAATCTAGGACCTCTCCTCTTCACACTTGTCCCTCAAGTGGAGAAAGTGATGGCTGAAGGAACTGGGCTAGATTCTCATCTCTAACAATATGGCCATCTTGGGTTCTTGTGGGGAGAAAGGTGGGACAAAAATATCTTAAATAAATTTAAATGAATACATATTGATGAGATTGGATAAATAGTACTTAAATAGGTCTTAATACAAAGGAACTCTAGAATATTCCTCTGCCTCCACACTTCACAACACAGAATGAGTTTCCCAGATACCCTCTGGGAAATGAGGCATGTTGTGTCCAACCTCTTGGGAATCTCTCAGCACAAAAAAGTTGAGGGGACTCAAACGTCACTTCTAAAGCCACACTGGTTAGCGCAGGAAAACAGATAATTGGATAGCAAGGTAGGCGGTGTATCAGCAGATATTGAGTACATGTGCAGTCTGATCCGTGTTGGGATTTATTGCTACGGCTTCCCCACCCACCACCACAAACTCAACCGTCTGAGGCACCTGTTCAGTTTTCCTTATGGTAAGGCTGGCTATGAATGCATTTCTAGCTCCTTCCCTTATGTCTTCAGATGAGGCAAATACATATATATTTGCCGGCTGCTTCATAGCAAAATAAACAAATTATCCTTCAACCAAAGAAGCTCATTGGAACAGAGAATCTTTATAGTCTTTATAACATGTAATGCCTCCTGGTTGTTTAAAGAAAATAAAAATAATAATGGAGTGGCATGCAATTATGTGGGTCCTGCCTGTCATCTGGTAATAGTATTTGGGACAACTAAGCCTTTGTGGGTAAGTTGAGCTAGATTTTATCTATTCTCTCTCAGGCAGACCTGTGGATATCACACCATCTGCCTTGAGTCCCCTAAATTCACCTGTTGCCTCAGGTGCAATGAGGGCACTGATTTCCCAGCAGGGTAAAAGTAAGATTCTGTGCCCAGAATAACGAGGCGATTGCTTTGTAGACTTCAGCTGCAGAACGAAATGTCCTGGAGTGGTCCTATTTTTCTCTAGCTATAACATGTGGAGAAGAAATGTGAAAATCATCCAGCTTTTACATATTTTACCTATCATACAAAAGAAGCAGTAAAATTCAATTGGTTTGGAAGACCATAAGATACACAGTAGCAATGAAATTTTTGTAAATACCAGCTCCTTTTTGCAGCTACCAGACTGTTTGCAGACATCACAATCCAAATGCTGGTTAAGCTTTTTTAATGTGATTCTGTCCATGACCAAAATAATGATCTGTAATAGTATGTACAAACTCATTTTATATTTATTGGTAATTTAATTTAATTAGCTAGCCATGATTACTCAGTTGTTCACACACACACAAGCAAATATCAGATGGTTATCATGTAGTCGATGGTTGTGTCAACTGAATTTTTCTCCGGGTGTTTTCCCTACCCACATGGGTAATTGACTGAAAATCAACTTTTCTCAGGAAGCGACATCTTGTCTGCCTTCTGTCTCTAAAAACATGACCATTATTACTATCGTGAAAATTAGACTTTTAAAATTAATTATAATTTGTTTTGTGTTCAGATCTTTTTGCTTTACACTACAGTGGGGAAACATATTTTCTGAGAAGCATGTCATCTGGCTCCATGTCAAAAAGTATAAAATGACTAATTCTTTGAGCTCAGGGACCATTTATGTTCTTAAAGTCATCGTTCCAGTTTTCCTCTTGAAACAACTGCCAGAAGACCTCCCAAGGAAACTCCAAAACGAGAAATATATTTAAATATTTTACTTCTTAACTTTTTAGTATGCATGCAGTGGCATGTACTTTCACTATAATTTTCCACTGGATTGTATACTAACTGTTACGGCTCTAGGGTCGATAGAGAGGTGAAGCTTTTCCCACTATGCCAGTTTCTTTTTATTAAAAGTCTTTCTTGTCAAATACTGCCCAGGTTTTGTTGGGGGGGGGGGTTCTAAGATCTGTTACCAAGATCCCCTTCCTTCAGCTTTAGAAAATATAAAGTAAAAAAGAAAAGAAATGTGCTTTATAATTAATTATCCAAAGCAAGGAACATTCAGAAGCTAACAAAACCTTGTGAATCCTGAGAACACAGGGGTTTCTTAGCAACTATGAAGTTTTGCACATGGGAAAGAGTTTAGTAAGAAATCACCTTTGAGACAATGTAGTCAAATGTTGAGAAGTGAAAAGCAGTTTATTTGGGAGGAAGGCTGGGAGGAGATGGTAAGGTGAGAATTTCTTTCTCTCTTCCTCCTTGCACGTAGACCTCAAAAAACAGAGAGAAGTTAAATCAGCCCAATGTCACTACTTACATGGTTCCTAGAATCCTGGGTTTCAGCCTTTCTTGCAGAAAGCATGATCTAAAAGACTGGACTCAAGATTAGACATTTCAGAAAGATGACATAGGCTTCACCTGCTGTGGGATTTGAGACCAGCAAAAAGCCAACCTCTTAGCAGATTTGGATTGGGGGTTTTTCCTCCTTTGCCAAGATAAGCCCCTTGTCTGATCTCAGGGATCTAAAAACACCAATCTAAAAATTAGCTGTTTAATGGCTGCACATTTACAATATCGAAGAGATGTCTGGTTCTCATTAGTTCTCTTTCTCAAAAAGTTATAAATTTGGGGTACTCATACGAAAACAGATATCATGGAACCTTTGTACTAATTTCATATCTCTCTCTCTCTCTCTCTCTCACACACACACACACACACACACACACAGACAGAAGGGGGAGAGAGAGAGAGAGGGAGAGAGAGAGAAAGAGACATCCCCAGCACTTGACCTGCTCAGATACATTACTGTAATTGATTACAAGCCGTCAAGTCAATTCCAACGTATGGTGAATCTGCCTAGATTTTCTTAATAGAAAATACTGATTTGGGGGTCCTTCTGACACTGTGCAGCTCACCCAAGAAGGCGGTAGGGTTGTTGTTGGTGGTTGTTTTTGTTTTGGGGGGAGGTTTAAATCATTGTTAAACAAAGCAAATTCAGAGTCAATACAGTACCTATGAGTGTGATGTGATGGGGATTTGTAACATGGAAGGCTTCACATTTGCAACATGAGAATTTGTTGGAGAAGGAGCCTGGGAGAGTTAGTTTTGCAGTCAAATCTGGAATGGAGGCAGAACAGAGCTCTGGATGGAGGCAGAACTCTTACGGAAGAGAACCAAGTTTCTGTCCTTCAGAGTTCAAAAAAAAAAAAAAAAAAGGAAGGAAAACAAGAACCTATTAGCAGTCATACAAAATTAGGTCTCAGGCATGAAGGGAATTATTTCCAGATTTAAGGCAGGGTGTTCTCCACTTATAGTATCTTTCTGAAGACCCTTGTTGCATTTGCAGTATTTGAAATGTGGAGGACTCTCTATAGGGGGAGTTCTTGACAATTTTCCTAGGAGGGGAAATGAAGAGAATGAAAAAGTATGGTCAGATGGGCCACATAGAATTGGCTACTTAGGGGCTACATCTGCCCTTCATTTGAAACTAATTGTAGAAAATCTAATCATCACTTTTTAATTTTTCAGGCAACCAGCATAAAGCGTGAAATGAACTTCACCGTGTTTCAGCAGGAGGACTTGAAAAATGATCTGAATCAAAAACTTTCAGAACCACGTTTTTTCCTGATGGCTATGAAGGAAGAGGATTCTAAAACAGCAGACACCAAAAAGACCAGCAGAGTCCATGAGCGTGAGAAAGAGAGCACTCGTTCAATCTGCCTTCTTGAACAAAAGCGCAAAGTTGTATCTTCAAATATTGATGTGCCTCCTGCAAGGTAGGGAACCCATAAATGGTTTTAAACATTGGTAGCATTCCAGGTACAAGATGGTAATTTTTTATTTATTTATTTATTTTTTAATTTATTTTTTTGCTATGGAGATCTAAGATACATAATTCTCCAAGTATATTTTTTCCTCAAAATTGAATTCCCATGTGTGGAAAGTGTGAGGAAATCAATGGTCAATGGTGTGCATGACTTCACAATCCCATCTGACCTGAAAATCCCTGGATGGCTTTTACCAAGTGACTCCCAATGAAGTGTCAGTTATCTCATTTATAAAATGGGAACTAACAGTAAAAAATAAAGAAATAGAAATAATATATAGGAGCTGCTGGGAAAGAATATATTAAGTAATGGTTCTCCACAAGTGAAGAACATACTGTATGTAAGGTTGTTACCTAAATCAAGCTTCCTCAAGCTAGCAGTGTCCAGATAAGTGGGATGACAACTCCCACATGTCTAACATATATAAGCAGATACCAGACGGTAGAGGTCTTGTTCAGAAACCAATCTCAGTCTAATCAGCCATGTTTTATTACTGGTATTTTCTATTAAACAAAGAGTGTTGTGGCTACTCCGTCTCTTTATTTCATTCACAGAAATGATGTAATGAAACATTCACTGGGTTTTTGAACTATACTTTCTCATTGAACCCCACTTTGGGAATCTGTGTTCATTAAATACTTTATGAAAGAAGGATAGGGTCTTGATTTCCCATCCTTATTTGTGAAGAGACATTAGGTTACACTTTAAGAACATAAGAGCAGCCATGCTGGATCAGACCAAAGGCCCATCTATCCCATCTTCCTGTATTTCACAGTGGCACCACCAAATGTGTCTGGGAGCGCACAAGACTAGATATCTGTCTCCTGTAGAGATGGGCACGACCAGGAAATTTTTTTTTGAGTTGTCGTTTTTCGGGACGGGTCCGTTTCGGCTTGTTTCCATTTTTCGCGAAATTTTTCAAAAATTTGTCGTTTCGTTTGTCGTTTTTTCGTCTGTTGTTAGTACTGGTTTGGGGGGGTAGCGGGCTCCTGGAGGCACCTCTGTGGGGTGGGTGCCTCCTCTGGCCCGCTATGAAGGGAAAGCGGGCTCTGGAGGCACCCGTGGGTGCCTCCTCTCCTCACCCGCTACAAAATGGCATGCATAGCCATATGGATATGCATACCAGTTGTAGACTTGCTTGCAGCAGTGGACTGGCAGAGGCACCCCTCTTTGGGGTGCCTTCCCTGCAGCAGTCAGTCAGAGAGAATTTGGTGGGCTCAGTGCAGCCACTGTGTCTCACTAAGAAGGGAAGCGTACTTGCGTGTAGTGCAATGCAAGTACACAGATCTGGCTTTAGAGTTAGGGTTAGCGCAAGGGCTAGGCTTACGGTTACAGGTAAGGTTAGGGTGAGTATTGGGGTGCACCTCTGGGCGCCTCTCTGACCCACTTAGAAGGACAGTGTACTGGCGTATGGGTTAGGGTTAGGGTTCGGGTTCGGGTTCGGGCTAGGGTTAGTGGGCTTTTTATGCCCGATTGGCACATCCCAGAAGTCTCTGTGGTCAAAACCTGGCCAAGTGGCCATGCGATTGGTGGAATGGCTCCAAAAATTTGCATGGTCCACTCCCATGGCCTGCCCATCGTTGCGCAGGTGTAAAATAAAATAAAATAAAATAAAATCAATGGAGAGGAGGACAGAGGAGACATTTTGTTGCAAGAAAAACCCACTGCTACTGTAAAAAATCTGGCAGTTTTAAAATAGCAATTTTCGCATGTTTCTGTGGTGCTTTAAGTTTGGTGTGTTTTTGGACCACCGTGATTTTAAAAAAAAGATTGCGGTCGCCCGCCCCATTTTGGATCACCCGCCCGCACCGCATGGCAGGCGAGTTGGCGAGACGACGAGGATGCCCCACCAGAGCAGGCCAGGACAGGAGAGGGGGGGAGGCCGGGGACCCCCCCCCGAAACCACCCCTCTGGTAGGTGCACTAGTCTCAGGCAGGCATATTTTCGCCTGCTTTTTTGGCCAGGAATCTGGGTTTTTAAAACTTTTTTTCTGTGCTGCTTGAATGGCGGCGGCGAGCCGGTGACTTTGGTGGGACGACGAGGATGCCCGCCAGTCCGCCAGAGCAGCCCAGGAAGGACAGGAGGAGGGAGGAGGCCGGGGACCCCCCCCCCAGAAACCACCCCTCTGATAGGTGCCCTCACTCAGGCAGGCATATTTCCGCCTGCTTTTTTGCCCGGGAATCGGGTTTTTTTTTAACTTTTAAAAACTTTTTTCTGTGCCGCTTGGCATCGCGCAATCGCCGCGATGCCAGGAACGACAACGACAAATCAGACCCAATTTTTCTTTAGTCGGTTCGAGTTCGAGTTCTGGCGGAGTAATTGTTGTTTCCTTTTCCGTTACGTAACGGAAACGAGGAACGGAAACGGAAATGGGAATTTCGCTAAGTCGTGCCCATGTCTAGTCTCCTGATACCACTCCCCTGTATCTGGTCCTTGAAGTACCCTGGTTTTAAGCCTGGAGATTACACATCTTCATCATGGTTTGTAACCTGTGATGGACTTTTCCTGCAGGATTCTGTCCAATCCCCTTTTGAAGGCATCCAGGCCAGATGCCATCACCACATCCTGTGGCAGGGAGCTCCACTGACTAACAACACGCTGGATAAAAAAAAAATTCTTTTGTCTGTTGTCACTCCCTCAACCCTCAATTTGAGTGGATGTCCCCTAGTTATGGTATTTTGTGAGAGGGAGAAGAGCGTCCCTCTATCTACTTTACTCATGCCCTGCATAATTTTGTACGTCTCAATCGTATCCCCACCCCAGGCACCTTTTTTCCAGATTAAAGAGCCCCAAATGCTGTAGCCTTTCCTCATAAGGGAGGTCCTCCAGCCCAGTAATAATTTTAGTAACTCTATTCTGCACCTTTTCCAATTCCACTATGTCTGTTTTGAGATGCGGTGACCAGAATTGTACACAATACTACAGGTGTGGCCTTACTATCGTTTTGTAAAATGGCATTAGAATGCTGGCTGTTTTATTTTCAATTCCCTTTTTGATAATCCCTAGCATGGAAGTGGCCTTCTTTACCACTGCCACACACTGAGTAGATACTTTCATTGAGCTGTCCATCAATACACCAAGATCTATTTCCTGAGCCATCACAGATAGCTCAGAGCCCATGAGTTGATAAATAAAGTTTTGATTTTTTTTTGCCCCAATATGCATTACTTTACATTTTCCTACATTGAAACGCATTTGCTAATTTGCAGCCGTCTTCCTCTCCTTATTCCTTTCTCCATCCTCTCTCGAGACTTGTCTTGGGCCATTAGCAAAAGACTCATAAAAAGTATTTACTGCAAGTGTATTTGCATTGCTGTGGAAGTTATTCTGCATGATGATCTGGAGTGGTACTAGTATGCAGGTGGCCTGCAAAATATCATGCCTTCCTTGAGTGGGAAATTCTTGGCACCCATGATTTTGTTCTGGTCATTAGTCGCCATGAAAGCTTATTGTGGAAATTGGTGGAAATGGTGGTGTTGGTTTAGAGCGGCAATTCTTTCTCAGCTTGTTCTCTTAAGAAATGACTGAATGATCAGAAAAGCTTTAGAATTCATATCTTGATGCTGTAGCAACCACTACTGAGGTTATAATGAAATAGCAAATGCAGTAAATAAGAAAATGAGCTGAAAGGTTAACAAAAGTTAAGAATCTTATATATATATGTACCACTGCATGAGAAACCATTGTAAGGATAAAGCAGGAATAACTGTTTCCTCAGTGAAAGTTTACCATCCTAATTGAAATGGTATTGAATAAAACAGGCTATCTTTAGCTCTTGAATGATTGTACATTCAATTTTTAGGAGCTACTTGAAGAATCCCAGCTGGAGTTTTGTGTGAGATTTCAGAAAGAAAAGGGCACATGCTAAGTGGCTTTGAAAGGGACAGGAGAATTTGTTTTGTTTTTCAAATGGCAAAGCCTGTGACCTACCAGTACGAGGTTGGACCTCTGCTTTATAGTTCAGTTTTAACAAATGGTAAAGGCCATTGAGTCTCAGTGGTAGTGGAGGTGTATTCCAGTTCTACCACTTCTTGACAATAATGTGAACCTTCAAAACAGGTCAATACATTTGAAGGTAAACAAGCAAAGTGGGTTATTGCATTTGCAGTCATGGCAGTCTGATACAATTACAGAAAACCAGAATTAAAGGCACATTAGGAAGAGCAAGGAAAAAGCATGTGGACAGAAGGATACTTATCAATCTAATAAGCTATCTTTTCCTGAATCAACATGATTACATCTGAAGTGGTTCCCAACCTCAAATCTCTACATGTTGCAAGTCTTCATGGCCATTGGTCAGGAATGTTGAGAGCTGTGGTCAACAATAGCAACTGGAAACCCTGTTGCTGTGTTACACTTGGAAAATACAAACATCATAACATCCAACCACTTCAAGCTTGCAATTAATGGGGGCGTGGTGGCTCAGTGGACTAAGGCTCCGAAAACTGTTGACTTCAAAGTCAGCAGCTCGGCGGTTCGAATCCCGGGTGCCACGCAGTGGAGCAAGCTCCCGCTGTTCACCTCAGCTCCTGCCAACCTAGCAGTTCGAAAGCATGTAAAATGCAAGTAGATAAATAGGTACCGCCGTAAAAGGCGGGAAGGTAAAACAGTGTTTCCTTGCAGCCATGCCGGCCACATGGCCATGGACTTGCACAACACTGGCTCTTCCGGCTTGAATATGGAGATGAGCACCGCCCCTAGAGTTGGACACAACTAGCACACATGTGCGGGGGGAACCTTTACCTTTACCTTACTGGAATTCTTATCCACTGGATGGTGTGTGCTTGAGAATCCCAGCAAGGATTTGCTAACCGATAACCAGAAAGCACTGAAAGTTAGACCCTTTCTCTTTTGTATGTATAACAAAGCTACAGGATTTCAGTGATTGAAGCCGCCCTTTGGTATATCTTTGTTCTAATCCCCACTGAAACCTGAAATTTACTGTGTGACCTTGGCCTGGTTAAGTCTAACTCAGATTGATCTCCTTAAAGAGGGAAGAGAGGAAAGGAGCGATGCACTTTGGCCTCTTTTGAAGGAAATGAAGGCAGGGATTAGAAAACAGATGCCCTGCCTACCCAATGGGATTTTATTGGCATTCCAGATCAGATATTCTATTTGTCAGCCTCTTCTGTGGTTGAAACTACACACCCCAGAAAAACCTGTAGAACTTGGCACACAATACCAAGCCATGCAACAGTTCAAAATTAGACCTAATCTGGTTTGTGTTTTTCTAATGTTATGCAGTGGTTTTGGGTGGTGCAGGACCATCTTTTTTCTCCACCAGGTTTCCACCTGCCCCTTCCCCACCCTCCTTGTCCGTCATCCCCTTGCTCTTTTCTTGATTACCTTATATGTTCACTCCCACCATCATGTTTTTGAGATTTTCCTCTCTTTTTTACATCCGTGTACACTTACAAAATAAAAAATAAAACACCTGCATTTCAAAGCACACAACTGAAGAAGTGCATTAAATTAATATAAATTAAAAGGTGGGGTGGGAGTAGAGCGCAATATTTTCATCATGTGATTTTGCACCCTACTGCCAGCTTGCTCAGAGTGATAGTGTCTATACTCACCTGTACCACAAAATATTCCCCTCCCCAATGTGTATCAACAACAACGACAACAAACAACCTTGTGGAAAAGAAAAAAGTGTTGACCTTTGATATTGTTATACTGTACCAGGTGATAGTAGAATCACTGAGAAACAACTTGAAAAAATTACCCGATATCAGGATCTGAAAATTGAACTTCAGAAACTGGTCCCAGTGGTAATCAGCACACTGGCTGTGGTGCCTAAAGAGCTAAGCAAGTATTTAGAAGAAACTGGAGTTGACAAAGTCACCATCAGTCAGCTGCAGAAAGCCACCTTACTGGGATCTGCTTGCATAATTCGCTGATATATCACGTACCTGTAGTCCTAAACGCTTGGGAAGTGTTCGGCTAGTGATTTCTAATACTATACAAAATCCAGCGTATCATCATCATCATCATCATCATCATCATCATCATCATCATCAT
>JAHTLZ010000204.1:30705341-30742870 GCA_023846285.1 Phrynocephalus versicolor
ACACACACACACACACACACACACATGATTGTTATTCTCACCATTGGCTATCATACATACATCTTGGGATTCTGGTTAATATGAAGGGAAGCAAATTCATGGTAATTAATAAAAAGCAGCCCAACTTATGCAAATGAAAGTAATAAAAATACAGTAAGAGTGTGCCATCAAGTCAATTCTGTTTTATGATGGCCCTTTCCAGGGTTTTCGAGGTAGAGAATACACAGAAGTAGCTTAACATTCCCTTCTTCTGGGGTTGCCTTTGGACTGTGAAGCTTACCCAAGGCCACAGAGGCTGGCTCTACTCAAAAGAGGCACCATGAAAAATTGGATTCCCAACCTCTGATTCCACAGCCAGATACATAAACCATTAAACTATCCAGCTTTTTGTTTATTCAGGTGCTTTTGTATAAATGGACTGTCAGGAATTCTGATTGTTATAAACATTCTGATACTGGTTATAATGATAAAACTCAGAACAGATGCAGTCAGATAAGCTTCCTTAAGTTAAAGGCAATATGCAACACTTAACTCTGTTGAGAAAATTGAGAATACTGAGCACCACAGATTCAAATTCTCAGCTCTACTGTATAGCATGAAGGTTTCATCTTTTAACACAGGTTACTATGCAAGTGGTAGAAGCATTCAAAATGTAGATTTATTACAGGATGCTAGGAATTTCTGGAATCAAGAAGGTGCCCATCAAAGAAGGATATAAGCAGACACAAAAATGTAGAAGGCTAGAGTGTATCGATCACAAAAAAGAAATGCAAGAAACAGAAACACAAGTACAGGAAGAAGAACTTGGATGATGAAGAACTTTCAAAATGATTTGAATAGAGTACAGTGTCATTTGTTGTTGTTGTTGTTGTTGTTGTTCAGTTGTTCAGTCATGTCCGACTCTTCATGACCCCATGGACCAGAGCTCGCCAGGCCTTCCTGTCTTCCACTGCCTCCCGGAGTTTGGTCAAATCCATATTGGTTGCAGTGTCATAGTTTTGAAATATCTCATTAGTTAGAAAAGTTAGAATAGCTTTGATCTCATCCAATCTCCAGTAGGAGAGAAACAACAACAAAAAGCAACACTATTGTGTGATTTGAATTTGAATTTTGCATTTATTCATTCATTTATTGATTGATTGATTGATACAACTTATATGCCGCCCACTGCCCAAAGGTCTCTGGGTGACTTACAATTAATATGAACAGTTGAAACGTTAAAAAGACAATGGACAATTAAAACAATAAAAACATTTAAACACTAAACACTAAAATTGCCACCAGGACCCACAATCTATGTTATGTCAATTAAAAAACTTCAGAAACAGGAAGGTTTTTCCCTGGCGCCGAAATGTCATCAGTGTTGGCGTCAGGCGGATGTCAATTGGGAGGGCATTCCATAACCTGGGGGCAGCTTGTTTCTGCGTCCTTACTTAGTATACGGAAAAAGCAAATGCTATATGTTTTTTCAGTGCTGCTGGTACTGTCGGCTTAAAGCACGTTCTGCATATGTGAGAATGTAGAAAAGCAGTGTCATTTCCTGATGCTGAAGCCCAGCATATTCATTCTCCCCTACCCCACCCACCCCCAGCCTCTCACCCGAATGTGGTATGGGCCCTCCCCATAATAATAATAGACAATCTGTTGGAGGCAAAAACCTGTACGGAGCACCGCTGCCGCTCCAGGAGCAGGTTTTTCACATGTGGAGCTTCAGAGAAGCATTATGTCATTCTCTCATTTGCACTGCTCGGGGATGAGCTCATTGGGGAGGGGCCTCTGCAGCCATGCTCAGCTGTGCCGGTTCAGCCCGGTGGTGATTAGCATTCTCGGTGCTCACCAAGAAAACCGCTCGGAGCGAAGGAAGGTGATGCAGCACCGTAAATTATTCAAAGCCCACGGAAAGGGATTTATCAACCCTCGCTCATAGAGAATCAAATTGCCGATCAGACAAATGTGATTCGAGATGTTCTTTGCCTTGCGTTGTGTTGGGGAGTGTGAGACTAATTCCCTTTCCTCAGACTTCTTCGGCACACAGTGTCTTAACTTGGACACCGCTTCTAGCTGGGGTGATAATTTCCCACACCCCTTCTCACCTCACCCTCCATGTTAATCTATCTGAGTGGAACTTTTAAGTGAGAATCTCTTCAGTTGTCTCTCTTCTTTCCTCCTTTGAAGGAGATACATGGATGTTGCAATCTGGTGACCTAGATCAGAGAACCTGAATGGCGGGGTGTGTTGTGACCTCCTGGTGTTCAGTGCTACCTATCTAATAGGAGGCAAGGCTGTGAGATATAGCAGAGGTCAAAGGACAGGAGAAAAGAGAGGAAACCAGAAGCTAGAAATGAGGTTTGGGGGCGAGTGGGAGAAGATTGAAGAAGCAGGAAATAAACGGGGAGGTTGAATGAAATGGAGAAGGATTAGGTAGAGAATATTCAGAAGAGGTTTGCCATTCTTTTCTTCTAGGGACATCTTGGACCTTGCGGCTTCCCCAAGGTCCCACAAGCTGGCTCTTCAGGGATGCCCAATGGGGAATGCAGACCCATTCAAATTCAGTTGCACTGCAATCCCATCATCCTTCATCACTGGCTACCTTACTAAGGCTGATGGGAGTTGCAGTTGAACAGAATGTGGAGGGCACCTAGTTCTGCACCCTCAGTGTGAAGTGTAGTTAATGTGCATATAGGGTGCCTAGCGCAAGCAATGTCTGTGAAAGTTTTTGCAAAGTGAAAAATGCAGGTATGTTGTCTTTCAGCTTGCAACATTTCACATTTTTGCTTACAGATGCAGTGGAATATCATTATCAGCAGCTATTCTGGCTTTTTAATGTGGAGGGTTATCATGAATCTCCTCAAAACTGAGCATGAGCATACATTGTAGCCATTACGTATACTTTTATGTAATTACAACCTATTTCCAAAGGTTATTGTTCCCACATATTTTAGAAAGCCTCAACTCTCCCCTTCATGCACACACAAAAATGCTGCAAGGCAACAGCTTTTTAAAATGTATTTATTTCCAGAGACACAACAAGCCCCACTGCCCCGAAAGATGTTCAGTAGATGTGTAGCAAAAGTATAGCTCTGTTTGTATCCATTAAGATTCAGAGAGTGTTTTCCCTGAATCAAAGTATCATGAGTATTGTTTTGATTCAGAACGTTCAAAAGAAACTGAAAAGAGATTGAAAAGGAACAAAATAAGTTTGCAACTCTGGTGCTGGTGTTGTTTAATAAAGCCAATAGTCATGTAGGCCTTTGCCCTCTGAGGAGCAGTTTCTTTGGCAGGGGGCTCTTTGAATGGTCTAACCAGGAAAAAAATGTAAGTGAGGATGCGAGGCAGGTTGAGCTATGATTGTCTTTAAAGCACCTTAGTTATTCTGGTAGTGGTGGGGAGTCTTGTTAGTTTCTTAAAGATCAAGAGGTCAAGTGCCAGCGTGTGGAAACTAGCCAGTTCTATTTAATGTAAACTTGCATCGATTCTGTACCTGATAAAGTGGGCTATTTCCACATAAAACTTACAGCTCATTCACCAGTTTAGAAGGTGGCTACATTTGACAGATCGACATGATGTTGCCGGAGTCTCTCCGTCACAGTCCCTTCCACTACCCTTCCACTTCAGGGTTATTTTCCCTCGCTTAGGAGCTGTTGCCACCTCAACCAGATTCATTCTGGGATGTTTCAAAATGAGCCATCTGGTGGTGGAAATTGCACAGACTCTATTTAAAGACGACATCAAGGAAGGGCAAGAGACAATGGGTAGAGACATGACAGATTAGTCAACCAATTACAAATCCACCTAACAGTAGCACTATCTATCCCACTTTCTACTAACTTCTTAGCAAGAATACCATGGGGAACCTTATCAAAGACCTTACTAAAGTCCAGATAAACAATATCCACAGCATCCCCCTCATCCACTAGGCCTGTGAATAGCATGAAAAAGGCTGTATCTGGGAGGGGGGTGTTAGACTATGCATTTTCCTAAGAATACAAGCCAGTATTTACTGTGAGAAGGCAGAATGGATTATCTCAAGAAATGATAGCTTGCAGGGTGGGAACAAAAGATACTTTCAATGAATTAGAACACCTTGCACATTTCAACATGTTTTTCAACTCTATTTTTTGAATTAATAACTTGATTGGATGCTGTTATAGTAGCAAAGTACAGTAACCCCCCGCTGATCGCGGGGGTTAGGGACCCACCCCACCCGCAATGCACGAAAATCCGCGATATGCGGCGGGGGAACGCCACCACTGCTTCCCAGGCTGCTGGAAGACTTTTGTAAAAGCCTTCCAGCAGCCCATGCAAGGGCGGTGGATAATCTGATCCACCGTGCTTGTTGCAGTGCTATTCCACCCCCAGCCAGTGCCAATCAGCTGTTTGGCGCTACCTTGGGGCCAGCACTCCTCAGCATTCTCCACTGAAATGCATTGGCCCAATGCATTTCAATGGAGAAAATTTTCCCCATTGGAATGCATTGGCTCAATGGGGGAAAATTATCCATTGAAATACATTGAGCCAATGCATTTCAATGGAGATTGCCTGGGACTGGAAGGGATTTTTAAAATGGATGTGCCTTCTCCGGAGCCCCCGCGGGGAGGAGGGGGAAGCAGCGCACCCATTTTAAAATCCTTTCCAGTCATGGAGTGGGTCGCAGAAGCACGCCGCCGGGAGACTTCTCTCCGTGGTGTGCCCGAGCGGCTTTGGCGGATCCAAGCCGCTGCCGCCGCCCAAGCACACCACAGGGAGACAGCAGATCCAAGCCGCCGCCGCCGCCCAAGCATGCTGCAGGGAGACTTAAAGATCACTCCCCGTGTGCCCACTACCCCAGGGGAAGGCGGGCGCACGGGGAGTGATCTTTGGAAAGGGCTCCCAGCTGTGGGGACAAGGGCTTGTTCCCTTGGCTGAGAGTCCTTTAAAGATAGCTCCCCGCGCACCCGCTACCCCAGGGGAGGGCGGGTGTGTGGGGAGCGATGGCTCCCCTTTCCCTCAAGCCCTTTCAGGGTACTGTACTGTGGTCCCGCAATGTAGCGGGACCGCGGCATATGAACCGCGAAAGGGCGGGGAACCACTGTATACAATTTTACCTAGCCTAAGTTTAACTAGCATGTGCAGATGCTCTTTTTATATACAGTGGTACCTTGTATAACAGACAGCTTGTATAACAGAAAATTTGTACAACATAAAAAATTCCAGAGATAGGGAAAATTTGCTTAACATAATTGCCTATGGGAAAAATCCATACAACATAAAATGGAATTACTCTGCTTTCAATGCATTCCTATGGGAATTTGTATAAAGGAAAATTTGCTTAACATAATTTCATTTGGAACGAATTAATTCCTTTATACAAGGTACCACTCATTTAAATTTACCTTTTCCTAATGGGAAAATCTCAAATTGACTTCCCCGTAAAAACAATAATGAACACATTCCACTATAGCTTAAATTGCTTCATAGATTCAAATGGTATAATAGCAGCTAGCAACTAAAACAGTAAAAAAAAATCCAGCAACCCACCCAATCCTCCCCAGACCCCAAACGATGTGGGGGGGGGGAGCCTGTCATAAAAATTCTGAAAGAGAAGAGAGTTGTGGGAGATCATCCCTTAATCCTTTAGACATCCTGGCAAAAAAACTAGCTAGCTTTCTGTAGAGCATTTAATATTAAACCTGGCACTCCTGGATTATGCCCAGACACAGACAGGAAGGCAGGATGCTAGCTGATATCATGTGTTCTGATTCCGTTTCCTAGCAGACCTCTTCTGAACCACTGTAATGTTTCCCAACCACTCTTCAAAGGTAGACCCACACAGAACCTAATGCTCTAGTACAGTTTGATCTACTTTTTGCCCTGTATCAATTTCCTGATGTCATTTTAAAATAATTAATAGTTACATGCTGTTGATCCCAATTTATGAAAAATTTCCCAGAGTTTTCCAGGTACAGATTATTCAGAAGTGGTTTACTATTCCCTTCTTCTAGCGACGCTCTAGTTCAGCCTGACTTCACTTGCCCAGTGCTACACAGATGGGCTACAGCACAGTGAGGAAGTGAACACCTAACTCCCAGCTCCCCAGTCAGATACATAATTCATTAAACTGTCCCACTAGCTTATTTTTACACGATGCGTTTTCTTGAAAATCAAGAGATTGATTGGCTAGAACTCAAATAAACCGAGTTAGCAGTATGAATGATTGAGTGCAGAAGTGATAATTCTGACAGTGATGAAAGACAGTATATATTGACAACAGTCATCACCCTTAGTTAATGCACTGTTAGTGCATTCCCAAGCATAGCTTCTCAAATGAATGAGCTGCACTGAGTAATATATGTGTGCACGTGTCTGTTTTACACTATCGGGCCTTGCGGGAATAGAAGCTTCGGTATGTTACAACTCCACATGTAGCTGATCTTCTCTTCCATACCTGAAGCTTAAGATGATTACATTTATTAACTGAATGCATGTTAAAGGGCACTGTGTTTGCCTTCAGGCTACTTTATCTAATTAGCTCCATGGGAAATTAAAGGGGGCTTATTATTTTATTTTATTTTTGTTAACCAAAAAAAATCCTTCCTGCTGCAACCATTCAGCTAGTGGTTTAGCACATATTTTTGCATAAACTTGCTGTCTAATCTTTCCAAATGAGGGCCAGTCTAGATAATATAGAGGAAATTAACAGAGTCTTTGGCACACAGTTAGCTTCTTGTTGCTGCATTTCACTTTGAACCAAAATTTTGCCTGGTAGTGGATCATACATGTTATCATCTAGTTTGCCTTGATGGTGGATCATAGTATTCCTTTGCAGAACCATAGAAGGGCTGTAAGACGTAACATTTAGGTATTTAGGAGTCATGCTGTGCCTCCTCATTGAAACCTAGAGTCCAGAACCTATACATAATTAAGGAAAACTAGTTCTTTTTATGGCTTATTAACGTGGCCTGAAAGTTCTTGGTGATTGTCATACAAATGTCCTGCAAATGTGGAACTCACCTGAAAGCCTGAGCCAAGAAATATTTTGAAAACCTTAATCATTGGATTCATACGTGCTGGTAAGTTTATCCTAATGAGGACTTGGTAATCAACTTTTCTCTGTGTGGCAATGCAGTGTTAATCTGGGAATGGACTTTTTTTTAACGAAATTAAAGTGGATTGTCTCTTGTTGTCTCTAGACCTGTTCTTAATCTTGTTGTTTTTGCTGTTGCAAAGTAAGAAACAACTCTTCCTAATTCAAGAAAGAGCACCTTGAAAGGACTTTGATTCATTTGATGTAAGTGATAAATGTACATCAGCTAGCTCATAATGGAGCTTGTCCATATTGGCATATAGTTATGGTATTTGGTTCCCTTGTCCAGTTGTGTTTCTACTTAAAATGATTCATCCTTCTCCTTTAAGAGCTGACCCATACCTTTCTGGTACAGGTTTAGGACATGCAGCTTTTTTTGAAAAATTTGTCAAGATGCAAAATAGCTTTTTGTTCTGCCTTACAGATTGGTATTAGAGTTAAATAGATTGCAGCGGAGATAAGGACCTTTTAAGCTCCAGCCCCATTGCACCCAATTTCGCAGCACAGACATTCTCTTAGTTAGTTTCAACAGTTAGAAACCTAGCATTTGGAATGAAGGAGGACTGCATGGTACTCTGGTCAGCCATTCGCATGGAATATATTTGCCCTCTACAGGCATTTAGACTGTAGAATTATTAGTGGCATTGTTATTTCCTTATCTACTAATATAGTCTCTTTTTGTTCTGTTTTTTTTTAACTTGGTGTTTCAGAAAATCTTCAGAAGAGCTGGATATGGATAAAGTCACGGCAGCTATGGTGCTAACCAGTTTATCTACCAGCCCTTTGGTCCGCAGTCCTCCTGTCCGCCCCAATGGTAAGCATGTGTCCATACTCATTTGGGAGCAATCAACTAGCACAGAAGTCATCATCTATAATAAAATTCAACATAGCATTTTCTCTTGCTTCTGCTAAGATAAAACTGAAAGAGAGACCCTTTGAACCTTACTATAGTACCTGTTTTAGCTTGTTGGACTGACTCCCTAAAGCAGCCGTTCCCAACATTGATTGGGTCCCCAGATGTCCTAGGACTACAACTCCCAGAAATCCTGCCCAGGACATGTAGTGCTAAAGGCTTCTGGGAATTTTAGTCCATGAACATCTGTGGGTAGACCGAGGGTGGGGCACCACTGCCCTAAAGGAAGTCATAGGCTTGATTCTACAAGAGCGGAACAGAGCTCTAGGGTCACCATTGGAAGCAACTTGATGATACATGATGATGACAGCAACGTAGTCTGGTAATGAAATAAGAATGGACAATATATAGCAATGTTGGTGAACCTATGGCATGGGTACCAAAGGTGGCACTCGGAGCCCTTTCTGTGGGCACCCGACACTGCCCCTTCACAGTCACCTGTATTCAGGTTAAATTGCTGTATTGGCACTTTGCAAATATATATATATATATATAGTGGGTTTTGAATCACAGTTTGGGCACTCAGTTCTCTGAAAGGTTTGCCATCACTGATATATAGCCTCATAAATCGCTTTCTTAGAAGCTGAGCCAGAACGTGGGAAAGTTACTCTTTTGGGCAACTGGCAGAGTTTCCCAACCCACATGGAGCTGAGGGATCAATTTTGAGCTAAGAAATGGCAGAGCGGGAAAGGGTTAAGCAACCTTTTCTCTCCGCTGCTCTTTTTCTCCCAAGGGCAGCCTCTGAGGTTGCTTTTCTTTTTAAAAGAAAAATAATTAGTGGCTTGAGGCTTGCAGTCGTGTGTAACATACAGAGCATCTAATCAAATTGATACTGCTGTTTCAAGAAGACAGAGAACGAGAAACCTGATGATAGGTAGGGGGATTGTTCTGTTTTTCTTTGTATTCAACCTCATTCTATCAGGTTCTCTTCTTTCAAATTTTGTTCCCAATTTAAATCTTTTTTTAGGGAAGGTAAAGGAAAGCTGAAAAGCCAGAGAACTCAGAAATGCCATAGTTAAGTGACTGAAAATTACATTTGAATGAAAGGTATTTTTGTTTGTTTGTTTTTCTTTTGGCTTCTGTGAACAAACAGCATTTTTAAACTGTGTTCAACTTAGAAGTTGATACAAGATGTGCTGCATACATATATTTGTAAAAAATTAATGAACTAACAAAATTAATGCAGTAGTGGTGGGCACAAGAAGAATTAGTGATTAGTTTATAATGCCTTAGAAAGACGAACTAGATAGTCCATCATTGTAAGTGCAGCTGTATTTTGTAAGGAGCACTGCCATGGTTTTAAATCTGCTTTATCTTACAGAAGTAGCTTTTATGAGCTACTAACAATTATAGATTAATTGTTAGTAGGCTGTTATGAGGTGTTTTTATTTGTTCCCACTTTCGGACTAGTGCTGCAAATAAGCTTCTAAAGCTACTCTAGCAGCTTTCTATAGTTCAATCTTTTGCCCAGGGACAAAAGATGACATTGGTATTCTCACTTTACTGAAAATGTGCCTCAAATTTTACATATATATTTCATTGTTGAAGGCACAGTCTTGAATTCACACTTGACTGCTTTGTATATATAATTTATTTTGATATTACTCCTAGCAACCGGGTGGGAGCTAGAAACCAGGGTAAAAGTTCAAAGCTGGGTCATGAGCAGCAGTCTCACACAAAGGGAGTCATGGGCCAGGAGATGTGGGACAGGTCATTAGAACTGCTGGAGAGAGTGGAAAAGCAAGACAGAACCAAAGGAGGAACCAAAAGGCAGCATCCAAAAGCAAGTCAGATATCAGGACCAAACACAGATGAGGAAGCAGAAGCAAGCTATACCTTGTGACTAAACAACAAATGATAAATAGCAGTGTCCAAGAAGAACTTGTTTCTCAAGGCAGACTCAAATGGGACTTTTACTCCCATCCTCTAGATGAGAATCTAATGGCAAGCCCTGGTACAGTGGAGTTAACCAAAAGCCCAAAAGCAATTTATTCCATTCCTTATAGTGGTTTAACACACAGGACAGCTGCATCCAGATCCGGAAAGTCTTGTTGCCCAGGACTTGGGGCTTCAGAATGGGATATAAATGGTATATATTGTAAATACAATAAATAAGTTACCAAACCAATGAACAAGCTGAGAATCAGCATCAATAAAACCTGTTATTGCCAAAGTCCTAGTATGAAGAAAGAGTCTTTATCAAAATCGGAATCAGAATCTGAATCCTTTTATTGGCCATGTATGGTTGGACACACCCGGAATTTGTTTTGGTAAATATGCTCTCCGTATGCAGAGAAGGGAATATAAGAATCATATATTCAACAATAACAACACAGTACCACACCGCAATATAGCATATTATTTAAAAAATAATAATTACTCAACTGTTTGATAGCACTTGGAAAGAAGCTATCTTTATATCTAGTTGTCCTAGTATGCAATGCCCTGAAACGTCGTTCTGAGGGTAACAGTTGAAACAGATTATGTCCAGGATGTGTGGAATCTGTTATATAAACTCTATAAACTATTTTTGTTTTCATTCTCTGGAGTTTGTAATCTGATCAACCCAGGAGTCTTCATAGATGCACAATTTCGGGACATTTGAGCCAAATATTCTTTCTAAAAGTATGGTCATAGAAGCTTGGCTGCTTATTCAGTACTGTTTGACTTCAAGTGACATTTGATTGTTTGGAGTTTATTTTTATATGCTCTTCATAATTTCTAGAGTCCTTGAATGGATCTTGGAAAGAAGGAGGATTCGTGCCTTCCAGCACCAGCAGCAGTGGGTATTGGAGCTGGAGTGCTCCAAGCGACCAGTCAAACCCATCCACCCCATCACCACCTCTTTCTGCCGACAGTTTCAAGCCATTCCGCTTGCTCTCGCAGACAGAGGACGGAATTGATGAGGCTGAAACGAGCAGCCTCCTTTTTGATGAACCCATTCCTAGAAAAAGGAAGGTGAGTGATATACTGGGCTAGTTTGGTGTGATAGGATGTTTAATCTTGCGAGACTGTGTCCCCCAAGACAAACATGGCTTCCCCAGCCATTATATAGTCCAGGACATGTGGCATCCCATATGTTTTTCATTACAACTGATCTTGGACAGGGCCATTCAGCAGTCACATGTTCCCCACTGCCTTGCGCCCCCTCTCCACAGGCTACTTTTGTTGTTCTTCAGTCATTAAGTCATGTCTGACTCTTTGTGACCCCATGGACCAGAGCACGCCAGGCCCTCCTGTATTCCACTGCCTCTTAGAGTTTGGTCAAATCCATGTTGGTTGCATCGATGACACCATCCAACAGTCTTATTCTCTGCCGTCCTCTTTTCCTTTTGCCTTCAATCTTTGCCAACATCAGGGACTTTTCCAAGAAGTCCTCTCTCCTCATGAGGTGGCCAAAGTACTGGAGCCTCAGCTTTCTTCCAGTGAACATTCAGGGTTGATTTCTTTCAGGATGGATAGGTTTGATCTCCTTGCAGTCCGGGGGAATCTCAAGACTCTTCTCCAGCACCACAGCTCAAAAGCATAAATTCTGCGGCGATCAGCCTTTTTTATAGTCCAGCTCTCACTTCCATACATCACTACTGGAAAAGCCATAGCTTTGACTATCCTGACCTTTGTTGCAAAGTGATGTCTGTGCCATTGCTTTCCTCCCAAGAAGCAGGCATCTTTGAATTTCCTTGCAGCAGTCACCATCTGCAGTGATCAAGGAGCCCAAGAAAATAAACTCTCTCATTGCCTCCATTTCTTCCCCTTCTGTTTGCCAGGAGGTGATGGGACCGGTGGCCAAGATCTTGGTGTTTTGTTTTGTTTTAATGTTGAGGTCCAGCTCATTTTTTTTCACTCTCCTCTTTCACCCTCATTAAGAGGTTCCTGCCAACTTAGCAGTTTGAAAGCAGTATTTCATTGCAGCCATGCCGGCCACGTGGCCATGGACTTGCACAACACTGGCTCTTTGGCTTGAATACGGAGATGAGCACCGCCCTTAGAGTCAGACCCGACTAACATGCATGTGCGGGGGGAACCTTTACCTTTTTACCTTAATTCCTCCTCTCTTTCTGCTATCAAAGTAGTATCATCTGCATATCTGAGGTTGTTTGATATTTCTTTTGGCTGTCTAAATTCTGGCTTCTGATTCATCCAGTCCTGCCTTTTGCATGATGCACTTTGCATATAAGTTAAATAGGCAAGGTAACAGTATACAGCCTTGTTGTATTCTTTTCCCAATTTTAAACCAATCAGTTGTTCCATATCCAGTTCTGACTGTTGCTGTTTGTCCCACATATAGATTTCTTAGGAGACAGATAAGGTGGTCAGGCACTCCCATTCCTTTAAGAACTTGCCATAGTTTGTTGTGGTCCACACAGTCAAAGGCTTTGGCATAGTTAGTGAAGCAGAAGTAGATGTTTTTCTGGAACTCTCTTGCTTTCTCCATAATTCAGCGCATGTTGGCAATTTGATCTCTAGTTCCTCTTCCCCTTCAAAATCCAGCTTGCAATTCTGGGAATTCTCTGTCCACATCCCGCTGCAGCCTCCCTTGTAGAATTTTAAGCATAACCTTGCTAGCATGTGCAGCTGTACAATAGATGGAGCATTCTTTGACGTTGGGATGTGGACCGATCTTTTCCAGTTCTCTGGCCACTGCTGAGTTTTCCAGATTTGCTGGCATATTGCGTGTGGCACCTTTACAGCATCCTCTTTTGAGATTTTAAATAGTTCAACTAGAATGCCATCACCTCCACTGGCCTTGTTGTTTGCAATGCTTTCTAAGGCCCACTTGACTTCACTTTCCAGGATGTCTGGCTCGAGGTCAGCAACTACACTATCTTGGTTATCAGGCTACTTACATATTGTCAAATAGAACCAGAGTTATAGATGCTTTTCCTTTCTTACAGACAAACATTGTTCTTCTACAGATTCAAAAGTAGCTAACTGGGGGCTTTCCTACATTTTAATTCAACCACAATTTTTTTAAAAAATTAAACAAAGCCCTACATAATGCAAAGCTTCACTTGTAAGGGAAACAGTATTTTCAGTTTGCAATAATATGAGGTGCCACAATGTAATCAAATACTAAGCCTTTCTCTTTTCCCTTTAAAAGTATGATGTTAACATTTATATCTTATGCTAATTAGGGCTTTTTCTATATGTTTAAATATAATGCCACATGCCAATGGTTGCCATGCACTTTCATCTAGGAATATTTGCAATTTACTTCTAAGTAAATAAAGTTATGGTAGTAGTTTACTGAATGAGTTATAGTTGGTTGAGACTACAGATGGGCACGAAATGAAAAAAAAAATCGTTCTGTTATCTGTTATTAGTTCTGTTACGTAATTACAAATTTTGCTCCATTATTCGTTCCGTTACGTAATTACGTAACTACAAATTAGTTCGGTTATGTTTGGTTCGTTCATCCAATCTCCTCCGCCCGGGGTGACGGCCGGGCAGCTGTCATGCGGGGCGGAGGAGATCGGCTGAGCCTCGGCCACGGTCTCGCCTCCGTGCACGGAGGCAAGACCGCGGCTCAATGTCCTCCGCCCCGGGTGGCAGCCAGGCAGCTGTCATGCGGGGCGGAGGAGATCGGCTGAGCCTCGGGCGTGGTCTCACCTACGTGCGCGAAGGCGAGACCGCAGCAAGATTTCCGCCACCCCGGGTGGCAGCTGGGCAGCTGTCACCTGGGGCAGAGGAGATCGGCTGAGCCTCGCAGGGAAGCCAAGCCCCCCTCCCCCCTCTGCACGTAGAGAGGTGAAGGGGGGTCTGAAAGGGATCTTCCCCACCCGTGCTCTCTCTTCCACTTCCCCCCTCCTGGAACCAGCGCCCAGTAGCCTCTCGGTGCTAGCTTCAGGAGGGGAGAGGATTTAAAAAGCCCACTCTCTCCTCCCGCCTGGTGGGGTGGGGGAAGAGCGGGCTTTTTAAATCTCCCGCCAGCCCTCCCGGACACCGCCGGCGCCATCAAGCTGGCCAGGAGAGCACTCCCGTGGCTGCAGGACTTTTCTCCTGGCCGGCTTGCCAGCGGCTCCAGCAGCGCACGGCTCCGGGAGGGCTCCCCGTGGCCACAGGATCTTTCTCCCGGCAGGCTTGCCACCGGCTCCAGCGGATGTGGGATGGCTCTCCCCGGAGGCTTGCCGCCGGCATTGGCAGCCCCCGGCCACGGGAGTGCTCCCCGCGGCCACGGGAACGCTCCCCGCGGCCACGGGAACGCTTTCCTGCCAGGTGCCGAAAAAGGACGCCCAAAAAACAAAGCAGGCCCCTGGGGCGCGAAAAATGGAAACAACCCAAAGCGGGCCCCAGGGCCCAAATAATGAGCACGAAATGCCATTTTGACATTTCGTGCCCATCTCTAGTTGAGACATTGCACTGTTTATGTTTGCATATGCTTAAGACAGTAGTCTTGAGAAAAATTGATTATGTACATGTTTATATGATGCGTTGTATCCTGTGTTCCACCCTGTGTGAGAAACATACAGTAGCACCCCTGTGTCCACTGATTCACCATCCATGGATTCAGTTATCCACAGTTAGCGATGAGTGGGGTGGGTTGCTGGGGGTGACAGCTGTGCCATACGGCCCAGTCCTGGGCAGCGTGGTGGACTAGGTGTTCCAAAGGTTGCACCACCACCCCATTCCACCACCCAGGAATCTCAAACAGCCGGGAGTGTACTCAGTCATTCAAGCTTCCTGGGCAGCGGACCGGGTGGTACAGCAGCACCACCCAGTCTGCCATGCTGCCCAGTGGCAGGGGTGTGTGTGGTGTCTGGGGCGAAAGCTTTCGCCCCCAGCAGCCCACAACTGCTGTTGCCAGTGCCCCCCTTGGATAAACAAAGTTCTTGTGTTTGCTCTTATCCATAGATTTGGGTATCTGTGCGGCAGCCCGGACCAATCCCCCGCAGACACAGGGGTCCTACTGTACATGGAAAGCCATCTTTAAGACAGCCCTTGCCATTTGTGGTTGCCTTTTTGTATTAAAGATAATAATGTTTACTCAAAATAAATCTACTGGCCAATTATTGGGAAGGAACAATGTTTTAGTTGACTAAAATGACACTAACTGATCAATCAGTTACATATTATACTTTACAGTACATACTCTTTTTTTTCTTATTGCTTAAATAGCCTATAGAGTGGTACCTTGGTTTACAAGCATAATCCGTTCTGGAAACATGCTGGTAAACCAAAGCACTCATATATCAAAGCAAATTTCCATTTCCCCCCCCTCCCCTTGTGCGCCCGATACCTCTTGTTGAGGGCTTTTTTTTATTTTTTATCAGTACCCTTATTGCTGTTCCCCCGCTGCTGTTTTTATTACTTGTTTTTACTAGTTGTATTTTATCTGATTTTTTTTCTTGTAAACCGCCCAGAGTCCCTCTGGGAAATGGTGCGGTATAGAAGTGTAATAAATAAATAAATAAATAAATAAATAAATAAATAAATAAATAAATAAATAAATAATGGAAACCCAGATGATTCATTTTGGGATCCCATAGACCACATACCGTACACACAAACTGCCAAAACTCACAAAAGAAGTTGGCTAGAAGTCCATGCCCACATAATTGTTCAGGTACCTGGCTACAGAATGAGAGGTCTGGAATTGGATTCCACCATATTCCTCCTGAGAGAAGAGCCAAAAAGCGGGGCCTCTAGCTGCTACTGTCGCCACCTCCTCCACAGGGGCTCCCGCCCCTGCCATGCTCCTCCTGCCTGCAGTCCCCACAGAGGGAGAGAGCAGCCACCTTTTTCTGCCTCTCCCTCGACCGCAAGCAGCCCTGCCTGGGCTCCTTCGAGGACCTTATTTTTATTATTTATTTATTTATTTATTTATTTGATTTTTATACCGCCCATCTGGCAGCAAGGTCACTCTGGGCAGTTTACAACAATTAATACATTCAAACAATTTATACAATAAAACCATAAATAGTAACACAATAAAACAAAATTAAAATAAAAATAATATTAAAGTGACATAAAACGATAAAACAATATATTATTATTGGCAGGCTAATCAGTTAAAATCAAGATTTAATGGGTGAACACTGAGTTGGAATTAGATTTGGGGGAATGCCTGCTTAAATAACCAAGTTTTTAATAGTTTTTTTAAAGGCAGCCAAAGAGGGGGCCAGGCAGATGTCTGGTGGAAGGTTATTCCACAGGCGAGGGAGGGGCAATGGCAGAAAATGCCCTATTTCTTGTTTTTTTCCTTTCACGCCTCTCATGAGGGAGAAGGCGCTCTGACAAGTAGCGAGGTCCCAAAGCGTTTAGGGCTTTGTATGTTGTAGTTAAAACCTTGAAGTCGATGTGGAACCGAACTAGAAGCCAGTGCAGGGTGGCCAGTGCTGGGGATATATGATCGTATTTTCTAGTCCCAGTCAGCAATCTGGCCACCGTGTTCTGGGTCAGATGCAGTCTCTGTATCAGCCTCCAGGGCAGCCCCATGTAGAGAGCATTGCAATAGTCCAGTCTTGAGACTACCAATGCATGGGCCAGCATGGTGAGAGCCCCCATGTCCAGATAGGGACGCAGTTGAGCAATCTGTTGCAGATGGTGGTGGGCAGAGCGGACCACTGACGCTGAGATTCCATGGATAGCACCGGATCCAGAAGAACACCCAAACTGTGCACCTCATTCTGAGCGGGGAGAGTCATTCCCCCCCCCCAAATGAGAGGGAGTTTCAGCTGCAACCTTGTCCTTCTTCAACAGGCACATTCCTTTCTCCCAAGTCCCACAAAACTTTCCTTGCATGCTTCTCCACCCCACTCACCTGCTGCCGCCTCCCTCCGGCTCCGTGAGAGCTCCTTTCCCCATCAAATTTGCCAGATATTACCCCCTTTTTTCTTTCCTGGCATCTGGATTTCCTCTTTCCCTGCTGGGGGTGGGGAAAAGAGAGGCCCTCACAAGCACAGAGGGAGAGCCCTTGTGAAGGCTCCCTCAACGCCAGGAACTCCCCACCTCAAGACTCTCCTTCCTTGAAAATAAAAGACATGTGCACCTGACTTTCTCAGCTGCAAGCCTTGTGCTTCTTCAACAAGCACCTTCCTCTTGTTTAAGTCCCATGAAACTGGTCTTGGATGCTTCTTCTCCCCACCTGACTTCTGCCATGTGAGGGGGTGGAAAAGTGTGCAAGTAAAGTCTTATGGGACTTAGGACGAAGGAAGGTGCCTGTTGAAGAAGCACAAGGCTTGCAGCTGGGAAAGTCAGGCACACATGTTTTTGTTTTCAAGGAAGCCGAGCGTCAAGGTGGAGGGTTCCTGGCATTGGGGACACAACGGTTCTCCCTCTGTGTGTGTGTGTGTGTGCGTGTGCGTGCGTGCACGTGCGTGCATGCGCGCACATGTGCGCATGCGTGTGTTCCACACCCATCAGGCAAGAAAAAAGGTTAAGGGAAACAACTCCCCACCTCAAGGCTTGGCTTCCTTGAAAACAAAAGACACAAAAAGCAAAAGTGGTGGAGAAAGGAGCTCTCACGGAGTAGTAGGCAGAGAGGGAGGTGGCAGTGAGTAGGAAGACAGTGGTCCCAACCTGGCCGTGAGGGGCCCTCGGCCTCATTGGTGGTGGTGGGTGAGCAGTGGTGGTGGAGGTTGACGGCAAAACGAGCACTGGTGCTCATTTTGCAAGACAATGCTTGTTGATCAAGGCAAGTTAATCAGAAATGTTTGCTGCTTGATCAAAATATTCGTTAACCGAGGTGCTCGTAAACCAAGGTACCACAGTACATTATTAAGATGTTTGGTGGTTTTGGTGAAGATTAAAAATTCTGAATTGAAAAACAAGGTGGCCTTTCAAAGTATTTAAGTTGGTAAACACAACTATAAATTACCCTATGTTTTCCCCAAGTTATCAGGGTGTACTGTGATAAATCTTTAAGAGATACTTTTTGTACTTGATTGGAAGTACTCCCTCCTGCTTAAGAAAAATTATTATATTATTTTTTTTTATAAAAATCCCAAACCATGCAGAATGCACTCAGTGAAATACACATACCTTGTGTAAATGCAAGGATATTGCCCGCATTACATTGGAACGTGACTTGAAAGAATGGAATGTTTTATCTTCATTGCTCTTAATTGCTGTTGAGCATTATGTGTGTAAAACATAGCAAAATATTTTGGCTAGCAGCTGGTTTAGCTGGTGAATATTGCATACTGCTGCATTTAGATTGTGTTTGTTTAACATCTTTCTTTTTTGCTCTTTGCTTAAGAGGAAACCAGGGGGATACCTGGGCAAGTGAACTATGAGTGGTGTGGTTTTTTAAAAGAGGTTTGCACCAAAACAAATGCACATTCCTTATAGAACACTAGGGGAACAATGACTGTGTCTTATTTCAGTAACAAGGAAATGAATATCTTATCAGGGTTATACATTACCAGTAAGTGAATCTGTATATTTCTACGTCTAAATTGTGGGTATATTCATTGTTATGTTCTGTGCCATAAAAGGGCGTATGACTAATGACAACCCTAATAAGGTTTTTAAAGTATTTTAGTTAACGAAAGAGTTTTCTACAATTTCCATCCCAAGTAAGTTTCCATGGCCAAGTGTTGATGTCAACCCAGGTTAATGCCCTTCAATTGAGTGGAGCTTTTGATCCATTTAGTAACATTGTTTAACTTTACAATATTATTTTAGATTTATTTTAGCAGACTAGGAAATGCTTTTATTTTTTGATCCGTGGAAGTCAAATAAATATGTGAACGAATTAATTATTATTATTTTAATTTCTTAGAACTCCATGAAGGTAATGTTTAAATGCCTTTGGAAAAATTGTGGGAAAGTGCTAAGCACAGCTGTTGGGATTCAAAGGCACATCCGGACCATTCACCTTGGGTAAGAGGAGTGTGATTCTGTGTAACTATGAAAAGAGTTCTATCCAATTCCTAACATTTATTTGGATCAAAATTAACATAGTTCACTGATTTCAACCTAAGTATATTATGTGCTCTTGGTATCGTTCTATACTTTTCTGATTTTTCCCCCAGCAATGGGTTGATGTAGATATTGACACAGTTCTTATTTTTATTAGGATATCAATTTCACGGAAGCACAGTTAGGGTCTGTGCTTGTCTAGGGGGATTTTTGAGAGTTCCAGTTCACCCTTATATAACTGGCAACATTTCCATGGTGTGTAAAACTGACTGGGAAGGCTAGTTCAGACACTACGGTACAATCAACGGGGGTTGATCACGACAGTAAGACGTTTCAGGAAGCTTTTGTCTCGTGAACCGCCTCCTTCATACTTCCTCCCGCCATCAAATCTGTTTTGACTTGTGGTGATCCTTTCCAGGGTTTTCTAGGCATTGGGTACTCAGAAGTGGTGATTCCCTTCTACTGGTGTACCTTGGTACAATACCATTTGCCCAAGGCTACACGCACTAACTTCTCTCCCAGGAGACACAGAGGAGAATCAAACTCCCAACCTCTGGCTTCACAGCCAGATTCTTAAACAATCTTATCTTAATATTAACTATGGCTTGTTTGAAATAAGTAGTTTCAACAAACTACCATTTGGGCAGAACGTTAAACTGCAGTTAAATAGAATTAATGGCTGAAATTTGGTTGCATCTCATAGTAAGTTGCAGCAGAGCAAGCCGACTGAACTCAAGGGGATTTGGTGTTTCAACTGCAGCATTAGGTTTAGTTCATTCAAGTGGGCCTGCTGTAGTTACAGATTACTCAGTTAAGCAACAGGATTTCAGGCAATATCTGAAATTATTAACAGGCTAGGAAACAGATAGAAATTAATGGATTAATCTAGTGTACAATGGCTTGTGCCCCATCCACACAATCAGTAAACATAATTCGCAAACATTTTTGAATTACTTTGAGTGTTTGAGAAGGCAAGTGTAAATACTTTCCTCTAACTTTCCAGCTTTTCTTCCAGATATAGAGCCTTTGACCTGTACCTGTTAATCTATACTCACCCAGGGAAAGTGTTACCAGTTGGTTTTGCTAAAAGAATAAACTGGCCTACAGTCAGGGACAGAATTAGGCAGAACATCCAGGCGTGGCCTTGAAAATTACATCCAGAATCTCTGTGGACTGTGCTGAACAGATACTGTGGTGGAAAAATAAGCTTTGGCTCAGTATTTGTCCAACACTCAGAAGTCCAGCTGTGTAGTCCTAAGATTATTGTTATTCAGATATAGCAGACACAGTCAATCATAATTATAAACACATTGATTGGTATTATATAATGGAAACAAATTCTAATAAAAACCCTAAGTATCTGTTAAGTATCAGTGCAGTACGTATGCTATTCTTAATACTGCTGGTTTTCTAACTCTGATGGCATTGTATTCTCGAAGGCTTTCACGGTTGGGATCTGATAGTTGTTGTGAGTTTTTTGGGCTGTTTGGCCATGTTCTGGAAGTTTTTCTTCTTGATGTTTTGCCAGATTAGTTCCCTGAGCTCCTTGCCCTCTGAAGATGCCAGCCACAGAGCCTGGCGAAACACCAGGAAGAAAAAACTTCCCAAACATGGCCAAACAGCCCGGAAAACTCACAACAACTATCTGATGGCGTTATTTATGAAATCTGCAACTGCTTAAAATATGGTGTGAAATTTCTTGATATTGTTCCCAAAGCCCTTATGATTACAGGGACCACTAAAGTGTTTTTCATCCACAAGATAAATCTTTCTTGTCTTGTTACATGAAACTTGCACATACAGCTTGTACATGCATGCAGTATTATTTTTGCCAGTTACATTCCCTTTACGTTATACCTATTGTAATTAAAATGTGGTTTCCTGTCATTCCACGCTTTCCAATAATACATTCATACTCACACACATACAGTATACACCTACACTTCACTTGGCAACCTGCGAAGCTCTGGTGAACTCTGTGCCCAAGAGGGTTAAGGCAGTGCTGGAAAATAATGATGGCCACACAAAATATTGTCACTTTGCGCCCAATTTGGACATTGTCACTTTGGGGTGTACTCACTTTGTTGCCAGTGGTTTAGACATTAATGGCTGTGTTGCATTATTTTGAGGGGACAGCACATTTACACTGTTATACAAGTTGTATACTCACTGCTTTACATTGTAGCCAAGTGTCATTTCTTCAGTGTTGTCACATGAAAAGATATACCATTTATGAAATGTGAGGGGGTGTACTCACTTCTGTGATATACTGTATATGTGCATACACAGAAGCACTGCCTGATTAAAAAGAAGGTTCATGTGGATTGTACCACAGAATACATGTAGAGAAAAGTAATTTCTTTGCGTAGTCCAATCATAAGAGTTCTATTTTACTACAAATAATTTCTTGGTCTTGATCTAGGCGTTTAGGAGAATCTGACTACAGTGATGGAGAGGAGGATTTTTACTACACAGAGATCCGTCTCAACACTGATTCAGTAGCAGATGGATTAAGTAGCTTATCTCCCGTTTCTCCATCTCTAGCATCTCCTCCTTCTTTTCCATTCCAAGATGCAAGCAAAAATGAGCTACCATGTGCCAAAACAGATGCTAAAGGGATGACACCTCTAAGCCGCTCAGCTCCTACCAGCCTCTACCTCGTTCATTCTGACCATGCTTACCAGGTAACAAATCTTTTCCACAGCACAGCAATTGGGCTCATTCAGATGTAAGAGAACCATGGTTTTCCTCCCATGTGAACCAGCAGTCATGAGGGTCCAGGTTATATGTTGTTCCTCTCTTTCTCTTTTGTACTCTCCATGAGGGAAAACCTATTAATGTTGGCTGATCAAACACTGTTCTTGATTACGCAGCCATCCTGGCACTAGGGTAAGCAAAAATAATTAATACATCCGATGCAATAAGAATCCAATACCCTGCTTTAGAGTTTAGGTTTAGGATTATGAATTTCATCACAACATTGGTTTTATAAATGGCCAGTGTTGATAGTGTAATTGTCACTGTCAGTACTTTGTGTATTTAGGTTCCTCTCAACTAGTAACTACAGTTCTAGCCCCAACGACGTATACAGTGTATAGAAATGAAAATGAGAGTAACACTCAATAAATCTGACGAAGTTGATTACACTCTGTGAAAGCCTGGTCTGTAGTAAAATTGTCACTTGTCTTGACAGTCCATAGGACTCTTAGTTGTTTTTTTCTGTGGCAGATTAACCCTTTGGCAATTATTTCTCATTGGTGTTTTAAGCCATCGCCGCCACCACCATATCCTTCAGAGGAAAAGTAGAATACCAATCTTTTCCAGTCCTGCCACTGATTTGTAATCATTTGCATAAGATACTGGGTCAGAGTCTTATAGTGAAATGCCATGTGTGTATGCAATTGTCCAATCAGTTTTCACATTTCCACCAGCCCTCTCTCATGGTGCCGAAACACACAACTGAGCACGCAATCAGTGGCATGAGCCAAACATGCCCAAGGAGACAAAGAAAAACAGGCAATATTGGATTTGCATAGATTTTGACAGCTATAAAAGATAATTCTGATTAAGTATTATTCCCTAACTCATTGTATTTTTTAAAAAAATCAGGCCACAGCTCCTGTGAACATCCCAGGTTCCACCAAGTTTACACCCAATGGAAATAGCTTTAGCATCTCTTGGCAGTCACCCCCTGTTACCTTTACTGGTGTTCAAGTAAGTAGAAAATCAGCAGATAAACATTGGAACGTTTTGTATATTGTATGGTTGGTATATGCAGTAACTTAGGTATCTGGCTGCAGATCCGGAGTTTGGAAGTTTGATTTCCTACCTTTCAGCCCTGCTGCAAACTTTGCCATTTGCACAAACTTGTAGGCAGTGTTGAAGCTGTGATAAGGAGGAAAAATTCCACCCTGCCAATGCTGTTTCTTGTATTGGTTGATCCTGGATGCAACCCGATTTCATCTTCTTTCTCTCCGATTCCCCCCATTTGTTTTTGTCTGGATTCACTATTGGCAAAAAACATTGGAATCATGAAAATCATAGAATCATAAAGTTGGAAGGGACCTACAAGACCATCAAGTCCAACCCTGCTCAAGGCAGGAATACAAATAAATCGTAGAATATCCACCAGGTAGTCGTCCAAATTTCTCTTGAATGCCTCCAGTATTGGAGCACTGACCATGGTTCCACTGCCATAATGCTCTAACAGTTAGGAAGTTTTTCCTGATACTCAACTTAAATTGGGCTTCTGTAACTTTTGAGCCCACTGCTGCCTGTCCTGTATTCTTGGATTACTGACAACAGATCCTCCCCCTCCTCTGTATGGCATCTTTTCAAGTATTTGAAAAATCCTATCATATCTCCCCTCAGTCTTTTTTCCCCCTCAGGGATAAGCATGCTCAGGTCTTTCGGCCTTTCCTTGTAAGACTTGGTTTCCTGACCCCTAATCATCCTAGTTGCCCTCCTCTGAACTTGTTCGAGTTTATCAGTATTCTTCTTGAAGTGCAGTGTCCACATAATGTCTAACTAGTGCCAAATAGAGGGGAACTATTACCTCATGGAATTTTGAGCGTATACCGCTTCTACGATCCTTCCTGCTTGTAGTAGTAGTAGTAGTAGTAGTAGTAGTAGTAGTAGTAGTAGTAGTAGTAGTAGTAGTAATTTATTGTCATTGTGTGCATATACACATTATACACATACAAAGAAATTCAGATACCCAGAGACCAGATTCAACACACACACATACACACATAAAATCCCTGAACACTCTCATGCCCATTAAAAAATACCCTCAAAACACATGCATAAAAAAATCCCCGAACACTTCCCCAGCCACCACCACCACCCCAAAAAAACACAAGCGTCTACACAGCAGGCTGGGTAATACTGTCCAACTGCTCAGTGCTGGTGGTCCTTAAGTTCATTATTAAGTGCAACTATAGCTCTGGGATAAAAACTGTTCAGAAGACGTGTGGTCCGAGATTTAATTGTTCTGTATCTTCTGCCAGAAGGCAACAGTTGGTGAGTAGTATTGGTGAGCCAGGCATCTACCACAAATCTGTCTGTTTGGCTTCTTTTTCCTGGGTGTAGTACTTTGCGTTTATCCCTGCTCAATTTCATTATGATGTTTTCAGCCCAGTACTCAAGCCTGTTTCTGTCATCTGCAGATTTGATTAGCATTCCTTGCATTAATAAAAGTGTGGAAGAGCACTGGGCCCAGAACTGAGTCCTAAGGTACCCCACTTGTTACCACCTCCCAGTTTGAGAAGAAGCCATTAATCATCACCCTCTGAGTTTGATTCTATAGCCAGCTGTGTATCCACCTGACAATTGTTGCATTCACCCCACACTTAGGCTGCTTTCACATGACCCCTAAAATCTGCTGACAATTTAAATGCAGATCCCCCCAATGTGGCTTTTGTTCTGCTTCCTGTGTTCCCACCTCCTGAACTCTTGATTCTATTGCTTCTGTCTGCGGTGAGGGGAGAGAGAAAAAAATGCAGGCTCAGCTCTGCCTGCAGTCCGCAGCAGTTAATTCTTCCAGCCCATTAGGATTCCTGTCTGTTAAAAGGGGTGGAACCCAACAAAAAAAAACAGCAGCAAGGAGCAGCAACAAGGATTTTACCTCCTCGAGACCAGGTACTTGTAAAATGTGCTGGGGCGCACTTAAGTGGGCATGGTCGTACTTTATTTTTTTTAAAGTCCGCTGCTGGTGGGAAAGCAATTTTATGCTCCACATCTGCGAGCCCTTTGCATCGGATTTTAGGGGTTGTGTGAATGCAGCCTTAATTAGCTTGCTAATCTGAATATCATGGGACACTTAAAAAAGCTTTGCTGAAGTCAAGATATACTATGTCTGCAGCATCTCTATCTATCACAGAAGTTACTCAATCAAAACTTGAGTTTGGATTAGTCTTGCAGGATTTGTTCTTGACAAATTTGTGTTGACTTCTAGTTATTACTGCATTGTTTACTAGGTGCTCACGTAGTGACCGCTTAATGATCAGTTCCAAAATTTCCCCTGGGATTGATGTTAGGCTGACTGGTTTGTATTTCCCAGGTTCCTCCTTTTTGCATTTTTTGAATATAGGAACAACATTAACCCTTCTCCTGTCATCTGGTAACTCACCCATTTCCCATGACTTCAAGAAAATAATAGACAAGCTACTCAAGACTGGATACACTTTTGACCACTTAATGTATAGCTCAGTTAATGTCTTGTATCTTACACTGATCCATTATTTGTATGTTTTCCCAGGACCATTTTTATTGGTAATACTCCCATTTCTTCCAATATCATATCAGTTAATGTCGGAAATTCTCCATTCAGTCTCACTGTAAGGTCCATATAACACTGGCTTTGAGGTTTCCCCTTCTCCTCACTTGTTTTTGCATTGTTTTTCTTGATTTGTTGCGATCCTCTATAAGCCCCATATTACTTTTCTATCCTTCTGTTTCACTTCTCATACTGCATTGGTTTGCCATGTTTCTCAGCATTTAATGCCTCACATTTTATCTAATACCAACGAACACCACAAGTAAATGAGCGGTATTCTAATTTATATTAAAATAATTGTTCTTGCATTTAAATGATTGCCATCAGAGCATAAGTCTCCTTTGATATCAAAGCTTTCCACCTAAGGCTACATGTTCAAATTTTTCCATTTGTCATAAATGCAACTAGTTATACAAAACCTCTGCTTTCTGACAGTGTGAATTAAACACTGATAAGGAACTGCCCGCTTCTTCTCTCTTCACCAAGTGAATCACAAAAGCCTCTTACTGTCAACCTTTGGCATGTCTCGGAGGTTTTCTGTAGAGTCTGTGGTCTCCTGCTGAGCTGATAAAAAATGAAAGTAGCTGAATCAATTACATTGCATTCTACCAATGAATATTTATTAAATTCCATCAAGGAACAGCTAGTGGTGAAAGGCATCCTGCTGGCAGCAATTTGAACAAGAGACTCTTAGCAGAACATGCTGTGCATAAAATACTCCCAGAATTTGATTTCATGACAATATGGTTGATCTAGAGTAATTATAAAGGTGGCTTGTTCTCCATGGCACTGCCGAATATTGGCACAAACAGTGGAAGAAATTCAAGGTTCTCATTAGTCACTCTGTAAAACCAGACACTGGCGGCAACTGGTTTAAGCATGTAGGTATTTAGATTGCTTCAGGCAATACCAATTATCATATTCTTATTATGGCCAAGCACTCCAGACAATGCTTTATTAGACAAATAGACAGACCACACACAGAGAGATTATATTCATTGTACTACTCTAGTGTAGTAAGCTGCAATGAGAGGAAGCCCATTTGAACCAATGGACCTGATGCAGTGAGCCTATTCTAGTGCTACGTACTGGGCTAAGCAACAGGTTTTCTGATCCATAATTGATTTTATGTTATTATTTTTGAATTTTATGATAAGAAACAGATGTGCATTTTTAAAGTTTCCACAACACACAAAAATGCACTGTTGGATGTAAAAAATACTACCCCAAAGGTCTCTGGGTGGTTCACAATCAAAATAAACAATTCAGAAAATTAAAACATCAAAATTGCAATAAAATTAAAACAATAAAGACATTTAAATACAATATATTAAAATACTACACTAAAATCGCCATCAGGACCCAAAATAATCAGTTAAAAAACTTCTGGAACAGGAATATTTTTACTTGGCGCCAGAATGTTAACGTTGGCGCCAGGCGGGTCGCACTTGGGAGGGCATTCCATAATCGGGGGGCAGCTGCTGAAAAGGCCTTATTCCTACAAGCCATCCTTTTCACCTCCTTAAGGGATGGCTCTTTCAGGAGGGCTCGATCTTAATTGCCGAGGAGGTTCATATGGAAGGAGGCAGTGCTTCAGATATCTAGGTCCTAAGCCGTTTGGGGTTATAAACACAAAGTCTGTGTAGCCATGTATGGCAGATTCACATAAAGGTCACAATGGTAGTCCATCATTCAGGGAAAGCTTGCCTGAAAAGAAAGGTCTTTGCCTGCTTCCAGAAAGACAGCAGAGATGGGGTAGGCCTGGCCTCCAGTGGGAGACAGTTCGAGTGTGGGTGCAGCAGCCAAGAAGGCTCTTTCATGTGTTCCCATGAGATGTACTTGTGAGGGTTGTGGGATGGAGAGAAAGGTCTCTCCTGATGAACTTAGCACCCGAGCCAGTTCATACTATGAGATCAGCCATTGGTGGTGGCAGATTGCTGCTAATTGAAGATTATCCCTTTTTTTAATTTCTAGGTGTGCAAAACATGCTTGTAATGTCAAGGTTCCATAACCGCTGAAATAACAAAAAGTAACTCTTTAATTTAGTAGCATTATAATCCCTTCTTAGTCTTCCACCAGGGATTGCAACCTGCAATGTATGTTAAGATGACACTGCTGGTGATGTTATTCCTACGGCATTGCTAGAATTCCACAAGGGGATATTGACATTTGTGACTCAGTCATGCCTCTTCCAGCTACAATTCTGTAATAAAACTTCTGTTTTTATCTCTGATGCTAGGTTTCACCAACTCACACACGACCTGCCGGAAATGGGGAGCAAAAGCAACAGATTCAGACAGTTCTGTCATCACCACCTAGAGCATCATTTGGCTTAAGGTAGGAGGTATTTCACTTTCGGTACCCATGCATTAAATGAATCAGCAGGTGGGGACTGTAATCAGCCTGTTTGTTCTCTTCTATCTATGATGCCATGAAGGTCTTTTCAACATCACTAGAAAGCTATTTTATCATTTCCTTTACTTATTTATTTAAAAATAATCTTTCATCCTATCCTTCTAGTGTTTTCACATCACACATGTGCGGTGAACAAAAATGAAATACTATGAAACTACACAATATCCAATAGCATTGTACAACAAAAGGATTATACAAAGGGATGAGAGTATAAATCCATGTCACAAATGACCAAGTAAACAGAAAGGTTATTGTCATATGTGGAATACCATCAGCAGGAATGTCTAGACAAGAAATTCCAACACATTAATACGGTGCACAGTATTCTTAGATACTTC
The DNA here is from genome assembly GCA_023846285.1 of Phrynocephalus versicolor. Classification (NCBI taxonomy): domain Eukaryota; kingdom Metazoa; phylum Chordata; class Lepidosauria; order Squamata; family Agamidae; genus Phrynocephalus; species Phrynocephalus versicolor. The sequence goes on from JAHTLZ010000204.1 coordinate 30,733,211, forward strand.
TTAGTATTTGTTTTAGTTAAAGAAAGTTTTAAAAAGCCATCTTTAATCTGTTCTTTAGTCAGAAAAATAAACAATCACAAATTTCCTGATTTGTTCCTTAATTAAGAAAATTGAGAAAAAGAAAATTGTAGAAAAATAAAAGAGTCCTTGTATTGCTCACAAGATTGTAAAAACCTATTAAACTGAAATTACCAAGATAAGTATAAAAGAATTAAGAGAATCTGGTTCTTAGCAGATGAGTCTAAAGGGTGGCTTTTCTTTATTGAACAATGGAAGAGTTCTCAAACATAATATACACGTTCAGGCTGGAGTTCTACACAGTGACCTTTGAGTAAGCCCCAATGAATCAATGCATCTGACTTTAAAGTGTTTTATTCATTTAAACATACGTATTTAAAATATTTTTTATTTCACCTTCCTCCTTAAAAGGAACCAAATAAAGGTGGATAGTGGAATATAGCTATTAGTGGAATACTGTATATATCCTCCTTTTTGACAGTGGAAAAATCCTTAAAAATAGAAAAGGAATGTGTCATGGCAAGCCTAGTTTCCTTATTCAGATTGGTTATATGCCTTTGAAAATACAGTGGTACCTCAGATAACAAATTTAATTCGTTCTCCGAGGCAATTCATTATCTGAAAAAATTTGTTATCCAAAACATGGTTTCCCATAGGAATGAATGGGAAACCAATTAATCCATTCCCGAGCCTAGGAAAATGACACAGACACCTGTTTTTTTACTCAAAACTCTTTATAAAGTGCACTTTAAAGGTACAGATGCAATGCCACCTGAGATAACTCTTTTTTTACCAATGCATGCTGGAAATTCGTTATCCGAGGCAGCCCATAGGAGAATTCATAATCTGAGGCAGCCCATAGCGAAAATTCGTTATCCGAGGCAGACGATAGGGAAAATTCGTTATCCGAGGCAGCCCTATACCTGGAAATTCCAATTCGTTATCCAAAAAATTCGTTATCGGGGACATTCATTATCCAAGGTACTGTATTAGTGTAATACAGAATAGAGATGGGCACGACTTAGCGGTATTTTCGTTTTCGTTACGTAACGAAACGAAAACGAAAAACGGTTCAAAATGGACCGAAAACGGAAACGAAACGACTAATTTTGAGCCAATTTTCGTTTTTCGTTACTGGAAAAACACATAATGGAGCTAAATGGGGAGAAATGAAAAATTTTTCGTTTTCGTTTTCGTTTTTTCATTTTCGTTACGTAACGAAACGAAAATGAAAAATTTTGAAATTAGCTCACGAAAACGGAAACGAAACGGAACGAAAACGAAAACGAAATTTTTTTCTGAGTCGTGCCCATCTCTAATACAGAATATAAGAAATAAAACCTGCTGTGTTAAAAATCTGAAAATGTACTTGGTATGTGTGTTACTCTGGAAGATTTCACTGATTATTTAGATTCCCCCATACTATATATGTGAACCACTCCAGAATTAAAACCTTGACAGGAGTTGGACTCAATGAACCATTGGGTCCCTTCTAGTTCTGCAGTTCTAATACCCTGTCTAGGTATACCCACCTAAATCTTACATCCTTTGCAATGGTTTTGTATCTTGACTCCAGGGGCATGGCAAGGATTTGGGGTGCCTGGGTACAAAGTTGTTTTTCCGCCCCTCCGCCCCTCCGCAACCCCATCACATCCACCCAGCAAGGAGGGGGGCAATCCTGCGGGTGTGGGGCGAGCATGGCGTGCGGGGGGACGGGTGCGTGTGTATGTGCCTTACCTCTCTCACGGTGGCGACGAAGAGCTGGAGGAGGAGGAGGAGGGTGCCGCAGCCACCGCGCTCGCATATCTGACTGACTGCTTACTTTGCCACTCGCCTGGCGCGCAGCGGCAGGAGGGCGCACGGCTTCCTCCTCCCCCTCCCCCTCCAGGCACCCGCCCCCAGATTTCTGCACCCTGGGCAGATGTGCCCTTTTGTCCCCCCAAGGTATGCCCCTGCTTGGCTCATTTCCCTTCTCCCTTTTAAGGGAAATGCTCTGAAGGGCTACAGTTTTTTATTTTTCCAGTGATGTTTTCCTGTCAGTATTTTGAATCTTTACTAATCTAGGCTTCCATTTTCTACTCTTCACACAGAAAACCCAGAGGAGAGGGCAAGAAATGCCGCAAAGTATATGGGATGGAGAACAGAGATATGTGGTGCACAGCTTGTCGCTGGAAAAAGGCCTGCCAGAGGTTCATTGACTGAAGAACAGACATTACGTGGAGTAACGTATTCCAGGATGTCCTTGCGGCAGCTGCACTGTGTGACTCTTCCTACATTGCTGAGTGCTCATGCCTGTTGAAAGCTTGCACTGTAAAGCAGCATAGTTGAAGTTAGGAAGGATTTTTCAAAAGTCTACACGCAGCAATATAGGGGAAGCTAACAACAAAAACCTTTAGAACTTTGAATCAGGAGCAGCTTTATGCATTTTTCTTTTTTTTAAAAATTGTCTTTTTAAAGATATTGGACAATAGATGTGCCAGCATCACAATTTTTGATCCTGCACTGTCATCTCTGTCGTGAACTTTGAAATCAGAACAAGCAAAAATCATGTGATCCTACTTATCCTGAAATGTTTTTTTTGAAAATTAAAAAGTGGGTTTCTAAATGATACTTTACAGATGCATAAGTTTCTCAAGAGTATATCACCCAAAATAATTCTCACTGTGAGTGGTTTTAATTCACAGTCCAGGCTGCTCTATTTAGGGATATTCAAAATTGCTATCCCATATTGCTTCACTGGAAGGACAGGGAACATCAGGAAGAGGATTTTAAGTAACAATCTCACCCGAGACACTTTTATTTCTATCCTAATATAGGATACATCGGAGATGCCACCAGCACACGTAAACTAAAAGTAAAGCTACAAGGGGAAGAAGAGTCTGCCTTGAAGTGAACTTAGATTGACATAAGCATCAAAACTGGAGTTCTGGGACCTTTCTCCTGGAAATCATTTGTACATCTCACAGTTCTAAAAGCCTTGTTGAAAACAAAGCATGGACTGCCAGCTGGAATTCATTAGCCTTTATTCAGGGATGCAATCCAACCTAGCAGATTCCTTCCCTGGTTTTTAATGACATTTTTAGACAAGCAGCTCAGCTTAAAATGCAAAGCATTGCTTCTGTGAGTGCAATGTGGAGGAGGCTACAAAGAGGAGAAGGCCTCCCCACTTAAGCTTTCCAACAAGATAAGGAGAGCCGATGTATGTATGTAAAAAGTTTATTTGATGCTAATACTATTTCTAGTTTAGATAATAAAAGCCTTCACACTGGCTTGCACTTTGATAGGTTTTCGTGCTTTAGTGTAATTTAATACTCTTTTGGCCCCTGAGAAGGCACAGATTATTTCTGCATGTTGAAAAAAAATAAGCTAATGATTGAAAATCAGTGGAAATTTTCAGCACAGGTGCACTGGAAAGATTGTCTGCACAGTCCTTACTAAAATAAATGAGGTTTGTGCAGAAGGACTAGCATACTTTCATTATGGTGGGTCTTGTGTTCAAATATGTCCTGATGGATTTTGTCCTGTAATATTAACTGGGGTGGGATAAAAGTGGTATCCCAAGTTGGGAAAACAATAGCAAGAATGAGAGCCCATATAGAGGATCAGTCCAAATGTTGTCTGGTGAGGCTTCATAGGTAACGGGTGTTTTATTTTGTTTTCCTTAGAGGAATCAGTAGTGGAATATATCACAAACCTCTTACAAGGCGATCTGTCTATGATCAAGAAGTGGGGAAAGCATAAAAATTAGTTGGAACACAGTAATCTGTCACTAAGGCTGATTCTCTTGTGAACATCAGTCCAAAGCTATTTAATGAGCTTTAATAACAGAACACTTCTTTTGTAGCATCTCTGTACAGCTAGGGTTGCATTGCAAAATAAGACCGTCTAGTTGAAAACCTGTGTGTTCCTGTTTGTGGGGTTCCCTTTGATTTAGGCACTCCTGGGAGAAATCCATCCAGTTTTCTCTTAACCACTACAAAGAATGCAATTCTTGGGCATAAGGCATAGGTTTCCCTAGAGACTTGGCAGCAAAATAACAAAAGGCATGAGATCAATACCAACGAACTATTTCTTCCTTTATACCTCTGCCTCTATGTTTAGCCTAGCCATGGGAATTAAGAAAATAAGTTCCAGGAAAAAAGTGAGACTTTATTTTTATTTAACTGCTAATATCTAAGTTGCGTTTGGCAAGCATGCCTCTAAAATGTGATGTCGACATGAGTGGGCAACTAGTTTGCTAGTTCTAGAAATGTACCTCCAAGAGAATAGTCACACTGTGTTCCATCTTGAATGTTTTAGGCTGAAGTCTTTTGATCCCGTTGGCTGTTCAATGTCATCTCTTTGAAGGTCACCCAGTGGTAATCACCCATGCCACAACCTCTGTTCCAAGTTGCTAGGAAACAAGTACAAAATTAACGTGGCTTAACTGGACCATTGGTGTAACTCCAGACAATCTTTTGTATGATAAAAAGTAATGTTTTGGGTTTTTCCACACACCATTGTGAAGGATGTCAAGAAAGTTGGGGACAGGTCTTTCAAATAAAGTCCTGAAACCAATTGCTATTTCCAGGTAGAATAAGCTGACTGAATCAATGGCTCTACTCCAGTTGGGACTACCATTTGGATGTAAGTTAAAGATGTTAACATGTTCCAAGAGAAATGAATGATCCTGGAAAGCTATCAGGACTTGACAAATTGAAACATTAATTGCTTTGTTCCCATCCAGAACGCAATTTCTCTTAAGTTCCAGCTGGAATATACAGAGATGATTTCAGTGGAGTTTTGAACCCTGTTCAATTCGCATGACCCTATTCAAGGTCTGTGGTGCTCCTGTACCTGCTTTTGTAGATCACTACTGAGTATGTTTGGAAGATGCTGTGAGGCAGAATTAGCTGCCGTCCTAATAATTTTGGCTCATCTGAAATGAGGCAGTATGTACAAAGAATGACTAGTCCAGCTGGAGGGAAGAGTACCTAAACACACCAAGGCCCTGCTGCCTGTGATTTGTTTACTGAAACATCCAAACTCTGTGGTGTTTCTCCCTGGATAAGCCTGAGTCTTACTGGCACAGCGGAATATGCAGTCAGCACTGCCTGGTGAAAACAGGTCTAAAATACTGCAGAACTGCAATGGAGTTGTACAAAGTTGGCAGGAGCATAGAAGAGTCACTGAAAAATACCATGTTTGGGTCTTCCAGCACAGCCCTTGCTCTATAGCTTGTATAACGCAACAACTTAACATTGTCCAAATACGTTATTAATATCTGTAGATATTAACAGGGTCTGGAGACAGTATGACAGAAATTATACTGTGGGGGCATTTATGGTATTTGAGATGTATATTGAACCAGAAATTTGCCACTGACTTGTGTATTGGGGTGCATGTATTTAATGTGGTTTCAAAATTGGTGGCCGGAGGGGTGGGAGATACTTTGATATATGCCAAATTATTATTGATAGCTATATTTCTTCTCTGTGGTGAACATTCTGATAGTGTATTCAAAACTGAGGTTAGTGCTCAGCCATCTTGGTAACTGGATTTTGAACTGGCCCAAGTGGAAGTCATACCATTTACTGCTTTTGTCATATATTTTTCAACATAGTTTTTTTTTTTTAAGTATAGGAAACATGAGCATCCCGGGAAGGTGCTTGCCCACCAAATATTGCCCACCTGGATCTGTCCAATAATGTTTGTGTTCATAACCCTTATTTCCCCTGCTCCCTGCCCCCACATCTTCCTTCCTCGGGTCTGCACAGCTTTACTACTTTTGCAAGTCAGAATGTTTCATGAATTATGTTGCTGTAGTAAGACAGCCTTTGTAGCACCGTGCTTGTGTTCGTATTCCCCCATAAATGGATAAAGGCCAAGATATCCTAATGTAGGATTTGTTTGTTTACTGACTGTCAGGTGGCTGTATTGGATCTGGAAGATGAAGAATGAAGTTTAATATGGAGCTGTTGGAGATTTCTTTGTTGTACATAGTAACTGCTTGTTCTAAAATTACTTACAGCATAACTTTAAAAAAAAACTATTGTTGAATTTCAGTGGGATTTGGAACTACAGGAAAACCACAGAAAGTAGGTCATTAGCCAGAACTGTAACTAAGCCAGCTTGACAGGTAAGATAAATATTAAGCTAAATCTTTGGTGACTGCGGTGAACAATTCATATGTGGTTATTATTATTTTTAATATCATGTTGATTTTTTCACTTTCTATTCTGAAGTAATATCCACCGTGTATTCTCTAGTAAGCATTTTTACCATAACATTGTGATTTGGAGGGCCAAAGATTTTTTTTCTCCAAGTTTATCATTTTTTTCACACATAGTCTGGTGCTATTTTCTTTTGCTTACCAGCTAATGTTCTATGGACTGGCATGCCAGCCAGTCTTTCTGAAAATGTAGAAATGTAAAGGAATTTCACTAGTAGCTTGGGTTCAGTCAAGACATGCTGTTACAACATCGTAAGACAGCCTGATAAAAATTCTCCCATCTCAATACGTCATCTCCCCTTTAGTGCAGGACACCAGGGACAATTTGCACTAAAACATCCTCATGGAAAATTAACATCTTTTCACTTTATGAAATTAAGTGTGCAAGGGCATATGTGCGCGCGCACACAAACAAACACATGCAGCAAGCACAGCTCAACAGAGTGATTGATCACAATGTTGTAAAGTAATTTGACCAGTGTGACATGCCACACCACATTTAATGAAAAGCACAGAAATCACAAATGCACAAGAATCTTACCTGCACTAACACAAAGCTTATTCAGAGTGAGAGGAGGAATCATTGTCTTGAGACATGTTGCTGAATGTCAGGCATGTGCCATTTGTTCTCTCTCTCTCTCTCTCTCTCTCTCTCTCTCTCTCTCTCTTTCTTTTTTTTTAAAAAATTCCAAATCCAAGAATTCACCATTCTGGGACTTCCATTCACCGGAGTCATGGCTAAATTATGCTGAGAGCTCTGTTCTGACCTACTTTCCTGTTAGAAAAGGAAGTTGCGCCAGTGCTTGCTGGTCACTGTATAGAATAACTTGTACAATCAGGTCAGCATGTGCCTGTTGCTTGTTGTTGACTTTTATATTTAATTCTAAATATACTTGAGCACAGTAGGAACTTCTGGCTGCCACCAACATTTTAACTTGGACTTTGCCATTCTCTAATTCCTCACATTACAAAATGGATTTTGTATGTGATATGAGAAACTGCTGTTCAGGAAAAAAATATGTCTAAAGCTCCCTGGGGCTTGCAGAAGTGGTTTTGTGCTTCTTTAATTCCTTGCCACTCATTCCAAAATAAGTAGAAGGGGTGCTATCTTTGCTTGCCCCCCTTGTAACTGGAAAGGCTGAGTGGTCTGATTCCTGAATGGTGCATGGACCTTAGGAGGGGTAAGAAAAACACTACTCAACCAGCACTGTGTAGAAACTTTTGTAATAAAATAAATTTTATGGCAACAACTTTCACAACTTAATTTATGCCCATCCCTATGCCACTCCATTTAGAGCAGTGATTCTCAGCCTGTGGGTCCCCAGAAGTTCCTGGACTGCAACTCCCAGAAGCCTCCACCACTCGCTGTGCTGGAAGGGATAAGAGCCATTGATTTAGAGGATCAAAGGTTCATTTTGAACATCTTAGTGTTCATTTTGAAAAGGAAGCTATCTTTCCATTCCTTGTTCTCATTTATCACAACTGATTTTTCGATGTGATACAAATTTTCAAGGAAAATTCCTGTGCCTAGGAATGCAACCAGCACCTTGTTAAAATGCAGCAAGATCTCCCTTAAGTCAAGTATAATTCAGTAAGATTCATGCCACTGTGGAACAGTTTCTTTGAGGAGGGGGAGTTTTGAACATGCATAGAATAAATGATCTTATTTCCCAAGGGTGAACAGTTTCTGAAGATCTTGAAACTACTTCTGCCCTTCATCTGTTCCTGAAGGGCCGTACACTACTGCCACCATGAAAAACAAAATCAGCTGATCAGTTTCTAATTCTTTAAAGAGTTTTGAATCCCTCACATTTCCTCCAATGAGGATGACCATATATATAAACAGCAAAATAGTATATAAGACACAAACAGTAGTTCAGGTTGTGGAGTGTCTAAGGAAGGGGTATGCAGCCCTCAAACCATACTTGACCCACCCTTGGTCCAAATACTACTTAGCAAACTCTAGAGCTCATATTTAGTGTTGGCTAATTACATTTTAGAAGTAGATTACCTAGTTAGCAATGAGCCTCAGTTGCTTACATTATAAGGGCACTAGAAACCTCTATTTGTATATTTATATTTACATATTTAAACTGAATGATAGTCAGTTGTTTTTGTCAGATTTTAATGCCATTAATTGTACACACAGAATTGTGCTGCCCTCATATAAATGTAAAAAAACAATAGTTAAAGGGACTCCAGATAATAACCTAACTGAATTGACTTATTAAATAAAATATTTTAAAACTAAGTCTAATTGATTCTATATGATAGATGTAATTTTACCTATGACTCATAGGCCAGAATCCTGTTGTATTGGGTACATGTGCAGAAGGCCAATGATATCATCAGCAGATAGGGACTTCCAGTAATTACAGGCTTCCCTTTCTGTAGTATGGCATTACTTCCTCTACTTGCAAGTAATCTATTTCATTGCATGGGAGCCAGAATGAATAATATTTTAATTACTGAAAATTCACAAATTTGGGGTAATCAAAAATATTTTTCTCGTTTCCTGCTGCTCCCATGGCTTCTACACAATAGAGCCCTCCTATGCCATCAAATACCTTGGGATTTGCCCCACTTATAAAGCAGGTGAACCCAAAATAATTTTCCCTTTCTTGATGACCCAAAGGCTGAATCGAACTGATCCAGCCCTTTTTGCAAACAAAGCGGCTTTTCTCTCTCCTGCTTATGGGCTACTATTTTTTTCTTGCTGGAAGGATTTGAAAGGGCCCTTTTCTGTCTGGACGGGTGTGGGGGGGGGCTTGTCTGCAAGGAGGAGTAGAAGGGGAAGTGCCAGCCAGGAGAAAAGGGGGGGAGCCCAAGATAGGGGGGGGGCTGTGAAAGAGAGCAGAGAGTGGTGTGAGAGAGAGAGGAGGAGGGGGGGGCAAAAAGGAAAAAAGCATTTGTGCATGTATAAACACACACACACATGTGTGGGTGTGGGTGTGGGTGTGTGCGTGCAATGCCAGTACTTGCCTCTTTCTGCAAAGAGTGGCCTCGTAGCTAGATAAAAGGTAAAGGTTCCCCCTGCACATGTGTGTTAGTCGTGTCCGACTCTAGGGGCGGTGCTCATCTCCGTATTCAAGCTGAAGAGCCAGTGTTGTGCAAGTCCATGGCCACATTGCCAGCGTGACTGCAAGGAAACACTGTTTTGCCTTCCCGCTTTTTATGGCGGTATCTATTTATCTACTTGCATTTACATGCTTTCGAACTGCTAGGTTGGCAGGAGCCAGGGTTATTGGCGGGAGCTCACTCTGCTGCATGGCACCCGGGATTCGAACCTCTGAGCTGCCGACTTTGCAGCCAACAGTTTTTGGAACCTTAGTCTGCTGAGCCACCATGCCTTGTATAGCTAGATAGAAGGTTTATAAATCAGATTAGATAGATAGATAGATAGATAGATAGATAGATAGATAGATAGATAG
>JAHTLZ010000204.1:30742880-30758668 GCA_023846285.1 Phrynocephalus versicolor
TAGATAGATAGATAGATAGATAGATAGATAGATAGATAGATAGATAGATAGATAGATAGATAGATAGATAGATGTGCAAATTGACAAGTTAAAAAAAGCTCCCTCCCCCACTGCACACTCACAATCCCATTTATTCATTATTTTTACAGCTTCCAGAACGGCTGGCAAAATAAGAGATGGAAGTGATTGGGAGGAAGGAAAGCCATCTTAGAGGCAGTTTCTTTGAACTGCAGCAGCTACAGGCACTTCAGATAGAACTGCAAATAGGAGGGTTCCCCCACCCTGTCTTAATGCGACTTTGCAGTGAGAGAAGGCGAGTTAATTCACATTTTCCTCACTGTCTAGCCATAGCCTTAAATTGTTTATTATTTAAAAAATTTTGCCTTCCCTTTCTTCTCAAAAAGGTAAGCAACAAGAACGAGAAAGTCTTCAATTGCCAAAAGCCTTCTTGTTAGAGACGTCACCACCCTTCCGCAAGGATTTGGCCAGGATATGAGTGTTATACTGTACATATGCAGTAAGTGTAGTCAAAATGAAAGACGCAACTGCCTTACTAAACAGTGCAATACTGCTTTTTAATCAACAAGGGCTACGTAACTGGAGAAGCAGAATATATAAACCACTGTGATGAATGCTTTTGCAGCATCTTGTTAGCACATCTGTAAAGGCACAACTAGATTATTTTACCAGGTTTTAAGTGACTAAAAGCAAACCTAATAGGTTTGCCAAAAATGACATGAGGCTTTTTAAAAAAAGAAACTGAATGGCTTGTCTTGGCTTTGAGGGACACAAATTGGAAATCCTTTCCAGAAAAAAAAGATATTTTCTCACCTTGTGTGTCAGGCTTGTATATTACCGGCCTGCCCAACAGGTAGACTGTGGGCTACTGGTAGCCCGCGAAGGGTTCAAAAGTATCCCGCCGGCCAACAATAAAAAAAGTAAGGGGACAAGTTCTCCACCCCTCCCTCCCCCATCCCAAGGAGCACCACTGCCCCAGCAAAGTTCTGGGTCTGCCAGCCCCCTGTCTCAGCCAAGCGGGGCTCTTCAAGAGCCATGGCACATTGAAATCTTTTCCCTCCAGAACAGATTAATTGGTTTTCAATGCATTCCTATGGGAAACTGCTGCTATACTTAAAAAAAGTTTTTACTTATGAGCATGTGCTCGGAACAGATAAAATTCGTAAGTAGAGGTTTTAGTGTAGTAGCCCTCAGGCACTTTGGGCCAGAAAAAGTAGACCTCGGCCTGTTCAAAGTTGGACAGCCCTGGTATATTACAACAGGAAAAAACTTAGCTAGGACCTTAATTACTCTTCTACTAGCAGAAAATTCTTGTCCTATATGTCTTTTAACTATGTAGACTGTAAAGGTAGCTTAAATTTGCTTCTTTGTTTTCCCCAAAACATACATTAGAGTTGACCCCATAGAATTATTGATGTATTTGCTCACTATCCTCAATACAGTACTTTCCAAGCAACCTCTAGAATACAGTTTTCTTTCTGTGCATTTTTCAAAGGGGAAAATATTCCTTTCCAGATATCCTAAGGTTTAACCAAAGATTCAAGATAACTTCCCTGTATCTCTTGTTTAACTATGATCACTCTCCTAGTATTCATGTGGAGGAAGATAGCTGTACAGCAAAAAGGAAAAGCAATAGATTTTTACCTGCTATGAATGGTTTGAGCCAAAATGAAGTTTTATGTCAGAAAGCCCTTGAAAGGGACATAAGGGGTATGCATTTCAGCTTATCATAAATGCTATTATAGCTTGATGGCCAAGCCAGCTTGCTAAAGCTCACAATAAGAATGTCTTAACTTAGATTATATTGTCAAACTCTCACTGTATTCTATTGTAATGCTTATTTCTAGTGGCACTTGAGCACTCTCTCTATATATGTCGCTAAGATTATACTACTGTATCTAAAAGGACATTTTTAGTGTGCTTTTTGATCCTGTTAAGTTATTCAAAGATAGTAGGGCTTTAACAGGCACATATTTGATGGTGACTGAGTTCAAAGGTCAATGTGGCTACATTCCCACTATAAACTGAAAGCCCACATGTCTGATTTACCAAAATGTAGCTATTAGATTCATTTGCTTGAGGCTGTACATGCAAATATAACATCAAAATTACTGTACACAAATGATGTACCGTATACAGCAAAAAAGTAGTGTCAAATTTGTTTCTACCCTCTCGCCAGTATTTTAAGCTTCTCATTTTCTATGGAATAAACTTTGTTATTTTTAAAATGTACAATTAGGTTGTAATATGATATAAAGTGAGAACACAAGGGAAATGTACAATGTCACTTTTCTTTCTGTTACAAGAGTTTGTTTGTTTGTTTGTTTGTTTGCTATAATGCCACCTGTGTAGTTTAAGTGTATAGGAGCACTAAGTTAATGAATAGTGTCTATTATTATAGATAGTTATCAAATGATTTTTCCTGAAATGACTTCTCTTAGAATTTGTATCAAGCATATAAAAGCTTCTCTTTTAACAGAATTAGCTGTGCAACAACAGCACCATACCATTTGAAGGAAGGTAAAAGAGGCAGACAAAAAGTTCATCAAAATACCTAACTATAAGAATTTCACTGTATCCCAAAAGCAAATTTGTTTTGGCCCAAGAATTGTTAACGGAGTAAGTAATAGTTTTTTTAATGTTATTTTTAGGGAGCTACGGCTGCAATCCTATTGCTTAACATAGCATACTATGTAGCACTCAATTAGATCCACTGAATTATTAGTTAACTCTTCTGTAATTTTGATTGATTCAAGTGGACCTACTCTAGTTGTTACTTACTACACTAAAGTAAGTCACAACTAAAGTAGGCCAATTTAATCAATAGGAGTTAACTCATCAAAGCTGGACTTATTTAATGGCCCTTCTCTAGTGCACCGTACTACACTATGGAATTGAGATTTCAGCCGCTATATACATCTACTTGAGGCTTAGTCTTTGAGATCTCACTGCAGTGCAATGCAATTCCATTCAGTTGAGTTGAACAGAATGAGGCTTATTATGAAATAAACAAGGCTCATTTTGTACTGCCAATCAACCTTTCTAAGAAAGAGTTAGCCTGTCATGTGCATTTCCATCAGCATGAACAAACTATGAGACAGACAGTTGGGCTCTGTACAGATGTTACACCTGAAACCTTCAAAAGGCTGAATGGATGGTGGGGAGGAAGATACATTTTACTCTGCCCTCACATCTCCACCCACTCAGAAGTCACCCGGACCTTTACATGACTACCATGAAGCTGTGAAGCATCATCAGTTTGTTGGGTTGAATGCTGCCCTTAACAGAGCTGCTGTGATAGGGACCCCTGCCTTATCAGCTGAACAAGCTTATGGGCTTCAGACCTACACTAATCATGCAAAGTTCCAAGTGACTTATAGCTTTGGTGAGAATGCAAGATGCAAGGTATTTTATCTTATCATAGCAAAATCTCTCTTTACAAGATTAAGGCATAGCAATGGGGCACTTAAATCAGGTTGTTCAATACATTTTTACACTTTCACAACAGTAATATATGTTCTATCTGGGTGTAATGTTGCTGATTTCTGAAACTACAAAACCACATTGTAATAAGCTGCCAACATTAAGTTCAGCTGTTGTTTACCTTGCTGAAAGATGTTAACACCATCACAATTGTTTACAAAGGCAGAACAACATATCTGGCCTGTGTAATCCATTCCTTCTCTCCCTTGCACACAAATCTCAACATGGAGATCTTCAAGTAGTATCAAATCTGAGTCCCTCTCTATGTTAAAGATAGGGAACTCTGGTTCGTTGTTGTTCTTTTTTTAATTTGTGTGTGTGTGTGAGTGTGTGTGAGAGAGAGAGAGAGAGAGATGACCAAATGTTAACCTAGATAGATGTACTAAAACAACGTTGCCGTGAACATTCAGTTTTAGAAGAAAAAGAGGCCTAAGCTGGAGTCTACAAACTATTTACTTTAAAGTTCATGTCAAGGTTTACACTAAACTGAGTTTAAGAGTTAGTTTAAGCTGTTGTGTATGTGCAATGTAAACAGGGCTGTCACTGTTGAGTGTCAGGACTAATCTTACTCCCCTTGTCTCTTGTTTGCACATCATCCCCAACTCATTTTGGGGGGAAACTTGGCAGGCAGATTCTGAATTTGTGAATTTGTAATCTTAGTTTTAAGATGTATATTTAAAAAAGGACCTGCTGGATAGCTTAGTGGCTTATGTTTCAGGCTGTGGTGGAGCCAGAGGATGTGGGCGTCTGATTCCCCACTGTGCCCCCTTGAGAGCAGGCGGACTTGATGATCCATTGGGTCCCTCGCAGCTCTGCAGTTGTAAGATTATTATTTATAATCTGCATGCTTGTGCTTGGCTCTTATGCTTTCAGAAGAGACGTGTGAAGTATGTACACGCTTCACTCTCCCTTTCAACATTTCATTGCTGCTGAAAATGAAGAGTTAGTGTTGAAAGAGCGAGCACATGGTACGATAGGTTTTCTTTGTTGGGGAAATAAAGGCTAGGTTCCAAAGTGTACGTGAAATACATATTATCAGGCATATTAAATAAACACAAAAGCGCTAGTCTGTACTGAGGACTAAGACATCAGCCTTAGATACCAAGTTCATTCAGTGAGTTTGACTTTCCAGGGATTATTTGTAGAGTTTTCTAAAAGCCTTGTGTACCTACACTTAAAACGTGATTCACAAAGGCTCAGCAGGAAACCTCAGTAATTGGTTTGGGGAATTTTCTGTTTTATTTGATCTAGCAGATTGTTGTGATAGCAAAAAAAATATGTGTAGGTTGTTTCAAAGACCTAGACAAGGATGGAAAATCCAGCCAGTGGCATTCGGCTACTGCTTCTGCTGTTGTTTCAAAATACACTTCTCATGCAAACATACATCTCTTTTCCCAGAAGAAATTTCTGCAGTTTTTGTGAATGAATGTATCTGTAATTGTAAACTATGCATTTTCATTAAAACACATGATTCACAATGACTCAATATCTTGTTAAATATCTACAGTGGTTGCACAGTGCCCATGAAGGAACTGTCTGAACTTTCATTCCATAAATTAATATATATATATATAGGGCATGCCATGTTTATCTTCTTTTTTTATAGATAATGCAATTAAAGATAGCAGACCCAATCCAAACTAAATCATATGCTTTGAGTCCCATTGATAGGAGGCACAGAGCAATCCTACCCAATTGAACACAGAGGCTGCTGGTACAGTAACGATTAAATCCAGCTACCAGTGCAGAAGCTGAGGGGCAGCATGTACTGCTTTGTTCACTTTAACTACACTGGGAAAGAATGAAGTACAGTACACGCCCTAGGCTTTGGCAAAGCACTGGCCTCCTGTTGGTGTGGAGAAGCAAGGAGGCTTTGGACATGGTGGATCTATAACTGTCTTGAGCACTTTCGTCCTCCAGGAATACCACTGAAAGGCCTGCCTTCCCCAATACTGGGAGCATTTTTCACTTGAGTAACCCAGGACGCCTGGCACAGGGTCCTCTCGCCAACAGATCCCATTCTCCACCAGTGGTGCAGCCTGTCCAGCACTTTGTAAAACCCTTCTTTGGCCAATCTTCTTTCATGTATGAGATTGCTCCCTTAGCTGGATGCTGAAATCATTCACATTTAAAAATCAGCTGGTCCTCAGGGACACCAAATTTTGGTTGGGTTGCAGCTAATCTTTATGCTGAACTGTAGGCTACTTGAGCGTATTTAATGGCTGACTAAATGACGACAAATGAATATGTTGTGCTTTTTACATTCACCCAGGTTCTGCCATTATTTCCTTTCATCTTTTCTAATGACAAGTCAGTTTCAAAAAAAAAACGTATTAAATCTAGGGAAGTGAAACTTAATATGTAATCAATTGTGGTTTAAAGATGTGGAGCCCAGTGTTAAAATGACTTAACTGTTGCAATGTTTTAAATTAAGTAGCACTAAAACCTTAATGAAATGTTAAACATTGTGCCAGAAATTGCCGTTGTATGAATGGTTATTAAATATTTTCTGTGTGATTGTACCAAATACGTATCAGAATAAGTGATATCCATCCAATACAGGAAGAGTGATATCTGCTACTCTAATCAGATTCCCACTTTACAACATACCGCTCCTGCATCTGTAGATCTGCACAACAGTCAGAGGAAGCTGCTTGCAAATATAATATTGAAGGGATACGCCGGTGGTGGCAAACCTTCAGCATTCAAGATGTTTTGGACCACAACTCCCACAGCCCTTTGTCACTGGCAGTCAGGGCCGGCGCTAGGTTTTTTTGCACCCTAGGTGAGGGGCGGTGGGGTGGGGTGGGTGGCGGCGGTGGCGGGGTGGTGAGGGGGTGGGGCGGCAGGGGGCGGGCGACGTGACGGGCATGGGGGGCGGCGACAGGCAGCAGGGGGACGGACGGTGGTGGCCAGCGGCGGGTGGGCAGCAGGCTGGCCAGCACCCCCTCCATTTTGGCGCCCTAGGCAACTGCCTAGTTCACCTTAATGGACGTGCCGGCCCTGCTGGCAGTACAGACTTGGAATTCTGGGAGTTGTGGTCCAAAACATCTGGAGTGCCAAGGTTCGCCACCACTGGACTATAGGCTTTGGGGCTGTTTGTGAAGATATAGGCCTTTGTCCAAGGCATCGCTTGGAAAAGTTACTTTTGAAGGTTAACACCCCAAGAACTTCAAGCCAGCATTATCACTGCATATGGGATGCTGGGGTTGATGGTGTTGGGATAGAACAGGCATGTCCAAATTTTGGCCTTCCTGATGTTTTGGACCACAACTCCCAGAATTCCAAGCCTGTATTTCCAATGGCAAAGGATGTGGTAGTTGTGGTCCAAAACATCTGGAGGGCCAAAGTTTGGACATGCCTGGGATAGAATAACTCCCCCAACTTTTTTTTCCCCAGGCTCTGGTCCAAGGTTGCACTAGTGAATAACTCCTAGCACCTGAACTTTGTTCTCCTTCCCATTGTAGGCATCCGCATTACCTGAACTAGTTCTGCTGCATTTCGCAGTCCTCTGGAACCAGTTTTAGGGAGGTGGGGGTGGGGTGGGTGGGGAGACTGTGATATGGAATCAGGATCATCCCCCTCCCAGTTCTGCTGAGAAAAGCAGTTCTGTCAGGAGAATCATCAGCCATCCTGGCAACAGCCAGTAGCATCGCATCACTTGAGGGCTTGTTCATTATCACATATTAACTATGCCCCAGAGGAATGGTTTCTACCTTGGCCTGGCGCTTAGATTCAAGCCTACCTTGAAGGAAGGCCCGGACCGTTGATTCACTAGAACAAAGTAGGAATCTCTCTGGGGCATAACTGCAGCCTACCTCTAGCTTGGCACGAGGGCAGTTGGCAACTACCCTAAGTGAATGCTGCAAAAAAAGAAAGAAACAAACAAACAAAAAAACCCAACAACCATGTTTCTTTCAAAGCCTGTATGACTGTGTTACGTTGCTGGAGTTCTTTCCTTTCATTGGAATTTGGAACTCCTTCCAAAGAATGCAGTGAGGGTGAGTCATACTTGTCTATAAGGAGGGTTTCTTTTATTATCTGTTTAATAATGGGAAAATTCACTTTATAAATATTTGAAAGAGCTTCCAATTTTGGCACTCATGGAAATACTGGATACTTTTAATATATATTTAGAAGGTTATTTGAAAAGAAATGTTCTGTCTTTTTATAAAATTTTTAGCCAAATACAAATATTCTAATTTCTACTTCTGTGGATTCCTATCAGGCTGTAAATGCAAATAAATAAATAAATAAATATAAATTGAAAAATAAAAATAAGCCTACTTCAGGTTTCATAACCTGGTTGGCACGGGGCTAGGAGTGGAGTATTGACTGTTTGAAATTCTTTGCTAGCTTTTGGTATATTGTGTGTTCATGTGTATATATTATACATATTGAAAATTATAAATATATACATATATATGTATATAATAGGTCTGTATGGCTAAATGTTTCGTGTTTTATTGCTGTTCCCTAAGGAAACAATGTGTTTTGTATTGCTTTATGAAATAATTAAAAAGCCTTCATGTAACAATAAAAATGTTTTCTAACTATTTTACACCAGAAATCGATAGCTGTAAACCTATGTAAATCACAACATTGGTTTCAGGCACAGATTTTGAGTTTCTGAACTGGTCCTAATGAATGGTGACAGGTAAAATGCACTTTCTTGTGGCATGCAATGTATTTTCTCTAAATGGGCTTTCAAATAATAAGACTACAATATGTTTACATCTTTTCTTATATCCCCTCTTCCTAATAGTTGCAAATACTAAAATGGTAAGTGTGAGGGGGAGAGTAAACAAACACTGGATCTTTAAGGATAGATTAGTATTATTTATAAAAATCGCTTTTAGTACAATAACAGGCTTTGTGGTGCTTGGATGTGATAAATGTACTGTTGTTTATATCTAGTCTTGATATCATTGTTTACCTGTATTTTTCTCTTAATGGTTATCCTTCATTAGTTGCACTTGCTTGAATTTAGTCATAAGACTGGCCACCTTGTGAAACTATCAAGACTGTTATGATATCCACAAACAGAACTTAAATGCGCTTATAATTGGTTCGCTACCATGGAGTGTACTCAGCTATTTCATGTAATAAAAGCTTTTGTGTAGAAGCTTTGCTGTTGGGCCCTTTTGTTAGGTTTCTTTTCTTTCTTGCAGTAAAAGAAATTTAGGCATCAATAGTAATGGAAATAGCGGGTTTTTTAGAATTCAACAAGAGTTCAAATATCCCACCATCTTCCTGAATTTATGCCTCTTCGTTAATGGAAAGTACAGTAGGTCTGGAAGGATAAGTGGTAGGTAGTACTGAAGAAAGAAACATGACTGCTTCCAGGATGGAGCTTTTTAATACCTGTGATGTATTACCTCTCTATAATCAGCTGAAAGTGATCAGTTTGGAAAAGTCACTTTTTGAGAACATTACATTACGGAACTTATCTGCCAGGCATCATCACCAACCTTTCCAGCTAGTAGACTCGAGGAGCTGTGTGGTCTGAAAAAGTTATGTTCTTGTAACTCTCTAGTAGCAGAGTTGATTTGGGCCAAACAGAGTAGTTCTCTGCATAATTATGTTTAATGCCTGTTTAAGCAACAGAATCAATATCCACTTTTAATTTTTTTAAAAAAAATATTTGCAATATAATACTCTAATAATTTACTAATGCACTAAAACTGCTTTTTTTAAAAAAACATGAAAGTTGCACAAGGGGTAGAATGGAGACGTTTCTACGTTATCCTCCTGACCACCATATATCTTCCCTTAGAAAGAGCTGATTAGGCTCACTTGCATTTCTCTTTCTCACCCTCCCTTGGTCCATCTAGCTTCTGAAACAGGCTCTAGCTAGAGACAAGGGATCCTTGTAGATGTCAGATACAGCAACATGTTGATTGTTTCCATAGCTCTTTTAAAGCCTAATACTCTGCCTGTTTACTTTAAGTCAAACTATATATGTTACAGACAGCCTGTCATTGGAAATTACTAGTTGGTACCATGTTAAGTGCTCAAGGAGTGGCTTACTGCTGCCACCCATGAGCAAGCTTCCATGGCCAAACAGGGATTTGAACCCGGGTCTCCTGAGCTTTAGCCTGACACTCTGTTCACTATACCATGTGTTATTAGTTTACATACATGGCCTTCAAAAACTCTTCTTTAAAGAAAATTCACTAGAACTGACTTTCATGTAAATGCAATATGTATTTTGAAAAAGCTACACCAGGGCAATGTCAGAACAGAAGGTTTATCAATATGGGATTAGTCAAAGTTTCAAAAGGCAAGAAGCCCTGTTCTGCTCTGCCAAAGAGTTACCATTTGCCACTCTTGGATGAGAAACTTGCAAGACACCTCAAAATGCTCAACAGAACTCTGGAGCACTTCCCAATCAGAGCTCTTTATGGCCAAGCAGTCTTAAAAGGCAGGACAAACTTGTACAGGCTGTCCCGAAGCCTGAGAAATCCTCTGGAGCAGGTTGTAGGATTGTGGAGAACTGCACAGATTGGAAAAGATTTCACTCGATGTCAGAAGTGTATCGTCGTCGTCGTCGTCGTTGTCATCATCATCATCATCCATCACCATCATCATCATTGAGTCCACCCTCAGTGAAAGCAGTACAGTGCTCAATTGAGCTCCCCAGCAGTTAACTAAACCACTGAGCCAGTGTAAATATCAGGAAAGCAAATATGTCAGGAAACACTCTGACATGAACATGCCTGTTCCTTACTAATTTGACATAAAAACATACGGTAGGTTCCTGCTTGCTGATACACCTTGAGTCAATTCAACCTAAAGGTTCCATTTGTGATCTCAACCTGTCAGCAGAATCCTGTTTCTGTACCCGAGTAGTTCCAAAGGCCACATGTTTTTCTTGCTGTTTCATTGTACAGAAGCCATAAATTGCAAAAGGGGCCCTTGACTTATATGCGGGTCAGTACTTTTAGCCACTGAGGCAAGTGCTTGGCTCGGTGGCTAAAAGTCATTTTAAACATTGTGTGCTGCTTCTCATGACCCCCCTCTGCATCACAGGGGAGCGGCGTGTGATGTTGAAAATTACTTTTAGCCAAAGACCCAAGCACTTGCATCAGTGGCTAAAAGTCATTTTAAACATCACACACCACTCCCCCAGCTCACAAAGGAGGATCTGCCAGGCCCTGCTGCATTTCCCACCCTAGACTTATACTCGAGTCAATACATTTCCCCAGTTTTGGGGGGTTAAATTATACTCGGGTTGACTTACGATTTTTGTGTGTTGGTTGTCCAATACATAAGTAATTCTGAGATTTCATTTCAAATTAGTGGTGAGCTGGAGAAGAGTTCTAGGAGAGGCATTCTGGTTTTTCAAACGCTGTCCCCTTAAGACATGTTATTTGAACAAACCTTTATCATTGGGTGCCCCCCTGTGGAAGAAAGTATATTTACAGCTTTAGAAAATAAAACATAAACGTGTGTTGTTAAGGATCTTAGAAAATCCATAAGGTCGGGTGCTTAAAAGCATTATGCCAACAAGCCTACAAGGTAAAGCTGCTACCACATTCCTCACATTCTAGGCACCCAGTATTTCATCAAGGCAAGTGTTCTGCTTATATACCACCCCATACCACTACAAGTGGTCTCTGGGCGGTTTACAATTTTTTAATTACAGTGTGCAGGCTACACATTGCCCCCCCCCAGCAAGCTGGGTACTCATTTTACCGACCTCAGAAGGATGGAAGGCTGAGTGAACCTTGAGCCTGCTACCGGGGATTGAACCCAGGTCGTGAGCACAGTTTTACCTGCAGTACAGGCATTTAACCACTGTGCCACGAGGCTCCTCAAACTGATTTTAAGTTCCACAAACCCTGGTAGCCAGAAACCAGACAATTTGTTGGAGAAGTTTTAATATTTTATTCAAGACAGCGAGAAAGACATAAAGGCAAAGTTCCCAAAAGTTTCAAAAAACACTTGGAGCAAACAATTTGAGACAGAGGCTGAAGCAATTAAGAGAAACATGCAGGAAAATAAGAAAGCTAGCTAATCAACCTAATACGCATTAGTGGAGCATTAGCATGGTTTTAGAATATGCACAAAATGCATCCTTCTCAGAAGAACATAACAGGACAACAACTGAGCATGGCATATCCTAAGAAGTAAGCTAGGCCGACTAAAGTAACTTCTGAGCCCCCTTTTATACATTAAGCTTCAGATTCTGAACCTTCTTCTAGATAGGCTTCCAGACTTTGATTTCCCTCCATTCACCACAGCTGATGTCATTTTCCAAGTGGCCGAGTACCAGGGAACAAGTCAACCTTCCAAAAGAGCCCCCCAAGTCCTCTGGTTTCTTCACAACACTCTCATGGTGTGCATCAATTTTCATGTGGCAATTGTTCTGCCTTTGGGCAGGCTGACTTAGGTAAAGGCGGCTTTCTCTTTGGAAAAAGTACAGTACGTGGCTGAATACCAAATATACAGCACAATTTAGTCAGGATAATGAATACATATCCATAAATTGACGTGCCTGGTCTTGTATTTTAGATAGGCATGCTTACTGTGAGAACATTTTGCCATAATAATATTGGCATTGATTTGTTTTTTAAAATATAAAAGTGTAAAAATAAAACCCCAACCTCCTTTTTACTATGACCATAAAAATACAGTGGGGAGAGGATTTAAATGATCAACTTTTTGATGCCTGTTAGTGGCACATTTGAAACCTGCTGACTGAGGCAGATGCCACACTCTTCCTCATAGCATGGCTGGCGTTGTACCACACTAATACCTCACAAAACAGATTCCCAAGCCCGTATGTGATCTATGAAAGATCCAAAATACAAAAGTGTTCTGCTTATATACTGCCCCATACTATTTCAAGTAGTCTATGGGCGGTTTACAGTTTAATTACAGTATGCAAGCTACACATTGCCCCCCCAGCAAGCTGGGTACTCATTTTACCGACCTCAGAAGGCTGAGTCAACGATGAGCCTGCTACCTGGGATTGAACCCCAGGTCGTGAGCACAGTTTTACCGGCAGTACAAGCATTTAACCACTGCGCCACGGGGCTCCTTACAATAAAGGTATTCACATGTGAATTATCCCCCCACTTCAGTGTTTTAATGGCTGGCTGGTTAGCTCAGTGAGTTTTAATGCCAGGGTGTAGAGGCATGTGTTGGGAGCACAATGTCTCCTCTGGGCCTCCTGGGAAAAAAGCCAGCCTGTGGAGCCTTGGGCAAGCTACAACATCTCAGAGTGCCTGCCAAACAAGGGAACAATAAAAACTTCTGAATACTCTCCACTTAGAAAACTGTAGAAAGGTTCCATGTGCTGGAATCAGCTTGATTGCATATTATTATCAGTTAATGTTCGAATGCTCTCTTCTGTGCATCTCGCTGGTTATTATCTTCACCAATAAACATGATACAGTGGTACCTTGTATAACAGACAGCTTGTATAACATAAAATTTGTACAACATAAAAAATTCCGGAGATAGGGGAAATTTGCTTAACATAATTGCCTATGGGGAAAATCCGTACAACATAAAAATGGGATTACTCTGCTTTCAATGCATTCCTATGGGAATTTGTATAAAGGAAAATTTGCTTAACATAATTTCATTTGGAACGAATTAATTCCTTTATACAAGATACCACTGTAATTTAAATATGAGCATAGACTCTCCTTTCCTATTTTGTTTCAACAAAAACTTTGCTTAGTGTCATTTTTATGAGGTAGCCAGATTAGTCTGTTTCAGCATACATACCAAAAGCAAAATAAAGGCAAAATAAGTGGCTTCTGGTAGTTACACACCTCCTCAGTCTTGGTTCACCTGCACTGGGTACCCGTTCTCTTCCAGATCAGAGTCAAACTTACCTATAAAGCCCTTCATAATTTGGGACCACACTACCTGTTGGAGCACCTCTTCCTAAGAGCATCTACCAAACCCACTAGGTCATCCCATGCCATGATTCTCCCAGTAGCCACCCCCAAGGGAAGTCAAGAAATCTTCCACCTGATGCAGAGCCTTCCTTGTAGTGGCTCCAATGCTATGGAACCAAATGTTGGTGGAATTGCGCCTGGCCTTCTTCCTCTGTTCTTTCAAAATTTTGTTGAAAACATTGCTCTGCACAGGATCCAACCATCCAGCCTATCCTGCTCCTGCTGTTCTATGTAAGCTCATATACCCATTTCATTTTACAGTAGCACCCCCGTATTCTCTGATTCACTACCCACAGATTCAATTATCTGTCTCGGACCCAGCCCGGAAGTTCAAAGGCTGGTTGGCCAGGTGGGTGAGTCCCCACTCCACCCCTCTGGAGGGTGCCTGGCTGTGTGAGGAGGAGGAGGAGGAGGAGGGCCATGGGTATTGGGGTGGCATGTTTTATTTTTAATTTTCTCCTCTCCTTGCTGCCACTGCCACTTCTGCAGCAATGGCAAGGAGAGAATAAATCCCCCCCTTTCTCCTTGCCGCAGCCAAGCAGTAAGGAGAAAGGGGGGGGGAGTTAATTCCTTCCTTACCATTTGAGGGGGCTGTTGGGGGTGAAAGCTTTCACCCTGGCACCCCACCACCCCTTCTGCCACCATTATCCTCGGATAAGAGTGTTTGCTCTTATCTGCAGATTTCACTTTCCACAGGGGATCTCGGAACCAATCCCCCGCAGATACGGCGGTCGTACTGTATTGATGCACACAGAGATATAGGGCCTGACCTGGAGCGCTAACACCATTGCTCTGGTGAAGAAGGCCCAGCAGACTCTTAAAGAAAAACAATTTGAGGGAGAAACTGCTGGTGTCCTTCTAGCGATGCTCCATTGAGAGCATTCTTATACATCCTGTGTCTGGGCTTGGTTCTCCAGCTGCACAGCCACAGAGTGGAAAGCGCTCCAGAGGGTCATAACCACAGCCCAGAAGATCATTGGTCACCCTCTCCCACCTCTGGAAGAGCTATATGAAATGCACTGTTCAGTCGACAAACAAGCGAAATGAAAAATCTCTTGCTTTCATGTACAGTGGACCCTCGTATAACGGAGGGTCCATACAACGAAAAACCCGTACAACGAAAAAAATCCGCCCCCTCCCCCCCGCCCACCACCTGCGGCCGGAAGAGGACGGGGGCGGTCGGGGAAAGAGGGGAGGGGAGGGGATGGGGCGGCAGACAGGGAGGGGTGCCCTTACCTGGCACCTGCGCAGGGGTCCTCCGCTTGCCGCCACCGCCGGGAAGAACCTCAGCCTGGTATTCCCTGGTGGTCTCCCATCCAAGTACTAACCAGGGCCATCCCTGCTTAGGTTCCAAAATCAGGTGAGATCGGTTGTGCTCAGGGCATCAAGGCAGCTTGGAATTCTATTAGAGTCCCTAATATTTATTATTTGTTCTAGGAACTGGAAACTGCAGAGAAACTCTCTCCTTGTAATAAATCATGGGTGGGTATCTGCTTTATGAATGAAATAAATGTTACTGTAAGATTCATGCATAACACAGAAACTGCTGAATGCTTCTGTAACCTCTCTGACCAAACTACCATTAGCACAGAAGCAACTAAATGTAATGAACAGGATCAAGCTGCTGATAAGACCAAAGCAGCTCCACTTGTCGCCTAGATGGTGAAATGCCTGTAGCTGCATTAGTAAATTTCTATTGTGGAAATTCAGAATCTTTATTGATTGCCTAAGAGGCGGCATTTGTTTGTCAGGCTGATAGAGGATTATAACTCTGTGGTTGCCTCACAAAGTGTAGAATCAAGTCGGCAAAAGGGGGAAGGAGGCAAAAGATTGTGCCACCTTAAAGAACAACAGTTTCCATCCATGCACCATCCAGATCAACATCCTCTTTCTCACACATCATCCTTCTGTGGTAAAGGAATGGGATATTGATCTATAAAAGCTCACATGGAATCAAATATTTTCTCCTCTCCCTTTTTCTACACCAGGCTGAAACAGACAAACACTGCTACCTATTTGGACCAAGGTACAGAAACAGTCTACAGCTTGGGGTAAAAATTACACATACGGGTTCTTGTAGTTGTAATCCTGAAGTTTCTATGTAAAATGAAGTGGAAATACCATAACATCCATGCCCCGCTGTTGTTGTCATGTGCCATCAAGTTGCTATGAATGAGCCATCTCTAAAAAGACATTTTAAATTTATTCACTGTTAAATTATATGTTTTTGATATCTGCATATTTAATATGTTGTGATCCAGAATAGTGCATTGCACTAATGGGTCAGTACCTGTATATAATATAATATAATATAATATAATATAATATAATATAATATAATATAATATAATATAATATAATATAATATAA
>JAHTLZ010000204.1:30758678-30869988 GCA_023846285.1 Phrynocephalus versicolor
AATATAATATAATATAATATAATATAATATAATATAATATAATATAAATAGGTACTTTGCCTGTCCTCAACTGCATTGCCCAGCTCTTGCAAATTCAAATGTGTAGTTCCTTTAGGGAATCAGTCCATCTTGTATTTCATCTTCCTCTTTTTCCTGCTTCCTTCCACCTTTCCCAGCATTACTGTCTTTTCCAGAAAATCCTTCTTTCTCCTGAGGTGCCTGAAGTAGGACAGCCTCAGTTTCAGCATGTTTGCCTACAGAGATACATAGTTCAAGATGGATTTGATGTAAGGCTTATTTCTCCGTGTCTCTGGCAGTGCAAGATATCCACAAAGAAGCTCTTTTCTCAATAAGAGCCTCGTGGCACAGTGGTTAAACAGCTGTGCTGCAGCTAAAGCTGTACTGACGACCTGGGGTTCAATCCCCAGTAGCCAGCTCATGGTTGACTCAGTTTTTATCCATGGGCTGTTCGACTGTTAAACGGGACGTGACAACTCGTGATAGACTCGTGGGGCTGGCAAGTTGTGCAGCAAGCACACAGTGTGAAATCAGATTGAATGGCTTTTTAGTGGGATGGTGTTGGGGGGGGGGAGGGAGGGAGCTCAGCCAATTTCATTGTACACTGGTTGTACAATGAAAATAAAGGTTATTATTATTTTTATTACTTCTATCCTTCTGAGGATGGTAATACGAGCACCCAGCTTGTGGGGGGGGGGATGTGTAGCCTGCATAGTTAAACTGTAAACCATAATTAAATTGCATAATTAAATTGTGCTTGAAGTGGTATGGGGTGGTATAGAAGAAGAACACTTTACTTTTTCATTTCAACCCCGCCCCCCCAAGCACCGGTTTGCTTTCTTCAGTGTCCAGCCTTCAGTGACTGAAAATACAAGTGTGTGCATGATTTTGGTCTTGGCCTCCAGTGACATGACCTTACACTTGATTATTCTTTTTTAATCCATTCATTGCTCTTTCCTAGGCTCAGTCTTCTGGTTTCTTGGCTGCAGTCTCTGGATTGGTGACTGAACCAAGGAATACAAAATCTCTATTTCAATTTCTTTATTGTCAGTGCAAAAGTTCTGTAGTTTTTCTGATTTTTGTCTTCCTCATGTTCAACTGCAGTCCTGTTTCGGCATTTTTTTCTTTTACTTTCACTAAAGTCATTCTAAGCCAACACTGGTTTCTGCTAGAAAGATGGCATCATCTGCATATCTTCAATCATTGATATTTCTACCACCATTATTCATTCCTCCTTCATTGGAATCTAGTCTGGCTTTCTGTACAATGTCCTGCACACAAAACAAATAGATATAGGGATAAAAAGCATGCTTATCACTTTTGTCTATTGGGTAACCATTCTGTTTCTCCATATTTTGTCATAATGGTAGCTTTGTGTCTACAATATAAGTTATAAGTCAGGACCATCAAGTGAGGAGGCACATCCATTTCTTTCTGAATAATCCAAAACTTCTCATGGTCTGAATAGTCAAAGATTTTGCTGTAGTATACAAAACACAGACTGATATTTTGAATTCTTTAGTGATATCCAGTAGCCAGTGGAAATTTACAACATGGTCTCAATTGCCTCTTCCTTTTCAGAATCCAGCTTGCACACCAGGCATTTATCTCTTCATATGAGGTAAAAGCCTTTGTTGCAACACCTTTGCTTGCATGGGGAATTAAAGCAAGTTACTGCACTCCTTGGTAACGCCTTTCATTGGGATTGGAATTTATATTGAGCATTTCCAGTATGGGAGCCATCGCTTTGTTTTCCATATTTGTCTGCATATTCTTTCTCAATTTTGACAGATTCAGTCCCTGCAACTTGAAACAGTTCTGTTGGTATCCCACCTACCCCCAATGACTGATTTCTTCCAATTGATTTCAGCGCAATTTTCAGTGTGTTTTCTAGAACTATAGGTTCTTCATCATAGGATTTTTCCTCAAAGGAGTCTCTCATACTTTCTACCCTTTTGTACAGGTCTTCAGTATACTTGCTTGCATATTTTCTTTATTTTCTCCTGGTCAGATAGTTCACTCTCCTGTTGGTCATTCAGTATTGTTAATCCAGGCTTGAATTTCCTTTTGATTTTCTAGATGAGATCTCCTGTTTTCCCCTTTTATCATTCTCTAATTCTTTGCACTGACTGTATTAGTAGTTTTCTTTGTCTATATGTATCAGTCGCTGAAAAACTGCATCAGGGTTCTGGTCTTATTTCTGTCACCTTTTACTTTTTCTGTTCATCTGTCCTTGCCCCTTACACTTAGGAAAATTGTCCTTTTCGACTTGAATTTGCCATTTGCTAATCACTTGCATTCTAGAATCTGTAAGACTTGCTCCTAAATACAGCCATACTAGGCACAGCATGTTCTTCCTTCCCCACAAGGACTGCTGTATCTACATTCCTATACAGTGGTATCACGGGTTATGGATGCCTCAGGTTGCATAATTTTCAGGTTAAAAAAGGAAGATCGCCCAGAAGTCCGTCCGAAAAAAATTCCACCAAAAAAATGGGTTGCAATTCTTTTCTATGGAAAACACTGAGTTAAAAAATTCAGAACACTTCCATTCCCAGGGAGCATTGCATCCCATTCAGACAAGGGTTACAAAAATATCCGGTTTATGAAGTGTCCCAGGGAAATAATTGATTTTGTAACCCAGGGTACCACTGTAACTCTACAGCAGCTCTATGGGAAATAACAGTCCCATTGCTTATGTGGTATTTTGTCCAGCCTTAAAAACAGTTTGCTGTTGCAAATATCAGCTCCCTGTGTCTTTAAATGGGTACACTGAGAGAGGACTGTTCCATGCTTACCGTCACAATCATGGTTGGACTACAGCAAGACAGGCAATCACAGCTGTAGCATGTATTTCATGATGATTTGCACAACTGGGTTTGCCAATGGACATTTCATACAACAATGGCAGGAAAGGCAGCTGGGAGAGAAGAATGCCTCCCGTGTGCAAAGGGTATCTGAACTAGCATCTGCAAGACAGAGAGAACAGCAACTTGAAATGGAGCTCTCCCACCTGAAGACACTGCTACAGGAGCTAAATCAGAAGTTTCTTAAGGCACAAAAACAGGTCACTAAATTTTTTACTCAACTGACTTGGTGGATTGTTAATGCTGCTGCTGTAGAGCAGATTAAACATCTTTGGATATAGGAATAAAGAGCTCAACCATCAACTGACTAAACCAGGAGGTGATGTCAGGGATGTAGCCTTCCGCATTCGAAAGGTGGGGGTTATGACTCCAAGTCACATCATTCTCCATGAAATTTCTCCAGTAACTCCTAGTCAGAAAAGAAGGTCCTGCAGTATATTCTGGGCAGTGTAGTCCCACTGCTCTTTTAGCTCTATAGAGAGCTCTTCCCAAAACACTCCTCGGAGGCACCAAGAGAATTCTCTTTTTCTGAACAGCAAAGACTGAGGTAGGCCCTGGTGCAGCTGCGTGAAACGCAGGTGTCTCTAGCTGTGGGTCTGTGATCGCAAACTTCCAGAATGGTGTGTGGGGAAATCTAGAATAATTCTGGAACTTGGGAGTCCAGTGTGTGTGTGTGTGGAGGGGGGAGAATGCCACACCCCCAGCAGTCTTGTTATGGGAGTCCAATACAGCTAGAACTTCAGGTAATTTTGCTAAAACCTCTTTGACTATATAATTCTATTAGCTACAGCAAGTAACCCTAACCCTAGAGCACTAGTTTTGTTGGGGCGGTGGTAGCGATAGCAATGCTGTTAGCATGGCCCAAATGTAATGATGAATCCACACAAGTGTTATTCCTTCCAGCCAAGCAAAGTTTCTCTCTTTGTACGTACACATTAAAGTTTCTGAGAGGAATTTTTACAACACCTTCATGTGTCCCTCAAGCGACACTCTTATTGGAGGCCAGATTAATTCCCATCAAGGTATGTGAATCAATCACTGATTCACCACAACTCACTCCTTTTTCAACCAGTAATCTTTTGGTACAATTGTGTGCCTCATTTTGTTTTACCCTCTAGTGTTTCTTGGCTGCTTTGTAACAGGATTGAACCTGGGTTGTGAGCATTTTAATTACTGCACCATAAGGTTCCCCAAATGTAGAGTCTTGCCAGAGAAGTGGTTATCAGAATTCCTTGGGACTAGGGGTTTCAGGACTAGATGCTCTGCATGGAAACCTCCATCTTAAAGCAAGTGACCAAAGATATGAAATGGTTGGGAATAAGTAAACCAGCATGTTCTGCTGTGCAGTTGTCTTGCATGGAATTAAGGGGACCCTAAAACATATTTCAGGCCACAAACAACAAGGTTGCAATCCCCTACACACCTATTTTAATAGTAGAACTTCTGAGTAGATGTATTAAAGATCTCACTAAACATTACTTCCTTGTAATGGCGTTGCAGTTAAACAGCTACAGCAGGCCTGCACAATGTGGCAACTATGGGCAACCGATAGACTGCAGGGCTGTTAGAAGTAGCCTGCCTGGTCCCTGCCAGTCTCCCGATCCACCATCTGCTCTCCCTCCCTCCCAGACATTAGGTCCAGATTTGTTCCCTTACCTTAGCTTCTGCCGCCACCCCCCCCACCCCCCTCGCTTAGGTCCTCCATAGGAGTCTCTGCCTTCCTAATCTGGAGCACCGGCAAAGCGAGGAGCTGTGGTCAGGATCAACGCCACTTCCTTGAGCTGCTGACCAGGTGGCACACGCAAGTGCTTCTGTAACTAGACCATGGGGACGTTTGGCAGTTTGAAGTACAGTGGACCCTTGTATAACAAACAGCTTGTATAACGTAAAATTTGGACAACATAAAAAGTTCCGGAGATAGGGGAAATTTGCTTAACATAACCGACTATGGGGAAAATCTATACAACATAAAAATGGGATTACTCCATTTTCAATGTATTCCTTTGGGAATTTGTATAAAGGAAAATTTGCTTAACATAATTTCATTTTGAACAAATTAATTCCTTTATACAAGGTACCCCTGTACGTAGACCACTGACTGTACCTAAGCTACAGTACATGTTAAAACTATGATGAAGGCAGCATTTAATTAGTATCAATGCTTCTTGAAGCTTAAAAGAACAAAGGTTGATAGAACATATTTCAAATTACTTTTAAATACTGTACATTCAACAGTGGCTCCTCCTTGCATAATGCTGTGGCACAAAGTATTTGCTAATATGAAGCTAGCTATGAACATGCCACAATTAATTTTGATTATTATTACATATCTGCAAGAAACCTATGGTCCCAACTGTATGTTTTTACAGTGGATTGCTTTAAAACGAGACCAGTGTCTAAATGCTAATTGAAATAACTGCAAATAGAAAATCCAAACTCCAAAATCTTTAGATGGGTAGTATCTTGGTTAGGATCAACTGTTAATGTAATAATTATGGAAGCTTTCAAGCTAAATGTTGCTATCATCTTTGCTACCGGAACTCTTCACCTTGTCCTTTCCTGTGACATTTGCCAGAGATCACATGACTGCCTGGCCATATTTTCCAAATTGGGAATACTTACAGTTCTCCATGGCTTGAAACACCTTGACTTGTACTTGGACAGCCATTGTTTTCTCCTCTTTCCAGTTTTGGCCTCATGGAGAGTTCTCTCAAGTACAAAACCCTGCATAATGGCCTAAATTCTGTTGCACAACGCAGAATGGTGATTGTGAGGACAAAAGAAAAAACATTTTTACCCAGCGTGTTGTTAGTCTGTGGAACTCCCTGCCACAGGATGTGGTGATGGCATCTGGCCTGGATGCCTTCAAAGGGGGATTGGACAGATTCCTGGAAGAAAAGTCCATCATAGGTTACAAACCATTATGGAGATGTGTAATCTCCCGTCTTAAAACTGGGGTACTTCAAGGGCCAGGTGCAGGGGAGAGGTATCAGGAGACAGATTATCTAGTCTTGTGCGCTCCCAGGCGCGTTTGGTGGGGCCACTGTGAGATACAGGAAGCTGGAGTAGATGGGCCTTTGGCCTGATCCTGCATGGCTCTTCTTATGTTTTTATGATATAATCAGCAAAAAATTACTGCTGAATAAAAACTTCCATCAGTGCTTTCCAGGTGCACGTAATTGTTGCATTATGACTTGAATGAATTTCCAAAATGTCTTTAATTAACATTATTGCCGTTGCATATATGGAGCAATGCAACAGAATTTTGGTCACTGTATATTTACCATTGATCCAGAAAAATGCATTATCCACTTTTTTAACATGCCTGTGGATCAAAATAGCCTTGTACTTTGGATTTGCTTTGGGAATAAGTATTTCATCTACAGCAAGAAAGCTGGAATGCAGATCAAAATGGAAAGTTGCTTCATTCACAGCTAATAAATTTAGAGAAGAGACTTGCTGAGGTTCAGCTGGAAAATTCTAAGCTGCAAAAAGAAAAGGCTCTTTTGGTAAAACATATTTCTCAATTACATAAGCAGGTGATTGTATTTTTGTACCCTTTACACTTGAATTTTGTACTGTATTAATTAATGAATATAATTAATCCTCCAATAGAAGTGTGGTGATGGCTGCTGAGGGGCAAAACTAATGGTAAAAGAACCCTCTCTCTCTCTCTCTCTCTCTCTCTGTGTGTGTGTGTGTGTGTGTGTGTGTGTGTGTGAGAGAGAGAGAGAGAGAGAGAGAGAGAGAGAGAGAGAGAGAGAGAGCAGCTGTGCAGTAAAATATGGTTTTGATGGACACAGGGATGCTGGACAGTTCCTTTAGCCATGACCCTGCTAATAATCCCCAGTGCCAATCCCAGAGGAGTGAAAAGTACTGGGACTATAGTATGATTTGGCAAATGACTGCTCCACCATCACCCAACTAGCTTCATGTGCTAGCGAGAACTATAAACAGATCTCCTGAGTTCCTGATCGGTATTCTGACCATATAACATTGGCTTCTGCATTGCACATACCTTGGTTCTTTCCACAGAAATAATGACTTGGTCCAGCAGAATCAGAGTAAAAAAATTAGCTTGCATAATCCATGCATATTAGAAATTCAGCTTTTCTTGGTGAGAATTTTAACAGGCCCCAGTCACTACAGACTTTTCCAGAAAGCTATAGCTTTTCAAAATGAATGAAACCAGTTTCCTAACTATCTAAATTATCATCCAATAATGATAACTATTAAGAGACTTCGGCAAATCTCTTCCCCAGCATGCACACACACAATCCTACATCAGGAAATAAGGCTAAAGGTTTTGGGAAACAAAGATGCTATTCTACTCAGCATAAAAATTATCTTCCCCGACCCCCATATACCTAAACATCAAACCCAACTGTTTGGTGCTAACATTACGTAAGCCAGTGTGGGCTGAATCCACTTCAGACGTTTAGTCTAAGTATGGTTCTGTTTGAAAGGTTATGCCACAATAAATGTTATTATTCAATGAACCAATCTCATTGTTTTGGAGACAGTAAAGGATAGAAACTTTGCATCTAGGTGACTGCAACATGACTTCCATGGGACCATTATTGTTGTTAAGTCTTTTCTCCTTCGAGTGCTCTCTCTCAAACTCGCCACTCTTAAGCATCAAGATATGACACTAACACACAGGATACAGTACTTTATTCCCCACCCCATTTTCAAAATTCCTCCAGGTACCAGGCTACATTCTTTCAGTACTTTTACCATTGCAGCCTCCAAGTTTACAAAGTAGTCATTCAACCCATGTGGTTCCAGACACGAAGTAATAGATCTCGTCTTGCTGAAATATTTTTTCCCACAAAGCAGTCAAATTCCCAACAATCTTTATACATCTCTGTATCAAGGTCCCCCCCCCCCCGACACACACAGTGGCATTTTCAGCCCCTTTGGTTCCAATTGTGATGGAGCCCATGGAGGGGTTGGCGTCACATGCACAAGCAGGGTGCTAAAAATTACAGGGAACATTGCTCTGTGGGTAGTCAGCCAAACATAGACTCATTTTCTTTCTTTTTGTAATTTTATTGCAATATTCATAATTAACACACCTTTCCCCATTTCTCAGATTGCTAAAAAAAGAAAAGGACATAAGTCTCCTGCCGAGTCAAGTTAACAGCATGTCCTGTCATCTGAACAATTTGAAGTCTCAGGATTAAATGGCATCTATTCTGCAGAAGGAAAAATAGAAAAGGTTCTCCAGGGTATCAACAGTAAAACATGCATCAGTGAGCTTACTTGTATAGAAATTATATACCCATATGTTAATCTACAATAAGAATATTTCTAAAAGTCTCATCAATTTGAGAAGCTGCATTTTGCTCACAGTATACCTAGGTCCCAGAGTCCTGGACAAATTCTTGTAAGGATAGTACTACAAGATAAATTAGGCCTTATACTTCTGTCAGTCTAAAAAAGAAGAGAGAAAATCCATGTATCCTGAGTTTATCAGAGGTTGGCGTTTACGTCCTTTGGGTATTTGTGGACCAACATTCACCAACTGGAAAGAAATCATCTCATTTTCATCAATCTCACATGAAAGAATGGTGTTTGCATGGCATCCTAAATGACAATATTGAAAGAATCCTAGTCAAATTAATATTCCTTTCATCATCCAGATATTGATTTCACAAGTCTTTACAAAGGGAAAACTACAGATAAATTAGTGGCAGTCTGAATTCTGTAAAGGCATAACCCAAAATCGGATGGCTTGTTTCACAACCTACTTTGTGATCAGCATGCAAGACAGTGAAAAGAAAGGAATTGGCAGGAATTGGAGTATCCTAATTCTTTACCAAATTGCAGATGGTTAGTGCCATTTCAGTCTTGGCTATCTTTTTAGGAAAAAAACTATATGAAAAATTGAAGTTATACTATCTGTTGTTTACAAAAAAAATATTTGATATGTAGTATGCACAATCCTACAGTAACACGGAGAGACACGTGGAATGCATCCTATAAACATGCTGCTTCTAGATATTTATTCTACACTGTGCTTTCTACAGCACAAGCTTTGACAGGGCAGAGGTATGTATTAGAGGCCGTTAGAAATTTTACTCATCCTGTTTTAATAGACAAATGCAAACAAGAGTGTGTGTGAAGGTATTGGCAAGAATACATGCATTTAATAAGATGGCATTACTACTAAAGTTTAAGCATGCTAAAGTTTTCAGAGTATATATGCTGCCATTACAAGAAACGCAACATAGTAATCTAAATCAAGTTCAGCAAAGTATGGCCCTCTGTATGTTGTGGCACTGGTGCTTCCAGCATCCCTCACCACTGCTCTGTGGGCTAGGACCTCTGGAAGCTGCACCTTGCCCACTCTTGCCCTAATAATTGGATTTTGTTAAGGTAATAATAGTGAACTGAGATAGCTTGCTTTATATATATAGCAAGACCCAGGCATTTTTGGAGGATTTGTATATATTTGATCAAGAGATGAAGTCAATGTACAAGTGATTTCTAGAAAGCAAATATGAAATGTTTGTCTTCCATCAAAATAAAGTGCCAAAGAGTATAAACTGCTCTCTTGGTTTATAACTTGTAATAACTTTTCTCAAAAAGTAGAATGATCAGAATGTCTTCTTATGGACTTGACAAATAATTACTAGATCATGAGAAGCAAAATTCTGTTATGACATTGTTCACACTCAGCATATTTTGGAATAAATAACAATCAAGAAAGAACATGAGACAAATGATTTAAAACATCAGGTTTAACTGGAAAGATGCAAAATAGGTATTATTCATCCAAAATCAATAAAAAACTCAAATGTGTCTATTTTTCCTCCCAAAAAGCCAGAACAAAAAGCACAACAATTATGTAGTGTACCAAGTGTATATTTCAATTTACTGTATGCAATCTAACAACAAATTTGGTCATAATTTACCAGATATACATAAATGATTTAAGTAGCAAAAGCAGATTCGGTTTGAAGAGAATAAGCAAAATACATTAAGAATGTAAAGCCAGGTCCAGTTTAAACATCGAGTGAGTATGTTCTAATAAAGCAGATTCAGATGGATTTCAATGTGTGTGTGTGTTTGTGCAGATCTACCAACTGTAAACTATTTTAAGGGGAATAAATGGGATGGAAGAATCTTTATACTATAACTTACATATTCACAGAGCAGAACATTTACTTAACGTTTAAAATACTTCCCATTCATATTATCTTTCCCCACTATTTCCTACTTTGGACCCCACCAGAATTACACGTTACTCATTTCAGTCTAGAACAAGAATAAGATGTATTTGTTTTTTAAGAAGCAAAACCCAAGAACTATCCATCTGTCAGGTTTACAGTGATGTGGAATCTACCAATGAAGGGTTTGGATAGAAAAGGTTATACAATTTAATACCCATATAATTAAATCGCTGTTTCATCCTGCAGAAACAATGTCTAACATTAATCCACTGCTGTACTGAAATAAGGGATAATAAAGTTGTCTCTTTAAATATATTTTTATATATATCAACTTTGATCAGACGGAGCACCATAAGATTCTATCTGTCAAAGCAATTACGTTTACCACACAACTACCATAATTTAGTTCTCAGATATAAAATAGGAAAATATACTTATTTTAAAGTTAACAAACTCAAATATGGTGACCCCTCAACTTATAATACAGTACTATCACACTGGCCTAGCTATGTGTCATGGTAAATGTTGTGCATATTTATTCACTGTGACATAATAATATATTGAATGCAGTAGCTACAGTTCAAATAGCTCACTTGCATTCAGTCTAAATGAAGCTGAAAATTCTAAGCATAAAAAGGTGCAATACCCTCCCTTCCCTCAGAAAAAAGGCCTGAAATCATTGGTACAGTATAACAAGTTTAGAAAAGATTTATGGCTACAAAAATTCAAGTTTTAACATCTCATCCAAAAACAGAAGCAAAGAGCATTGGGGATAAATATCTCTAGCAATTATATTAAGAGTTGTTTCTTTTAAAAAATTTCCCAGCAAATTAAGCTGCCAAGTTAAATGTTGTTTGGTATACAAAAGAACCCCCAAAATAGGAGAGAAGCAATGTTCATTTTATGTTCACTTTAATGCAGAGCAATGGGGTGCCAAAAGGGGGGAGGACAGCCTCATGTCTAATTTTCCACAAACAAAACTAGACAAAAGACAACAAATTGGGTTGAACAATTTAACCAACAAAAAACAATGACATTTATTTCTATTACACTCCTCCTCAGATTCTATGACTCTAAGCTTTGTGATGGACTGAGGTATACAGTAGTGAATAAAAATGATAGCCAATAGGAATAGTGCTAACAAAATATAAATTAGAACAAGGGCAGCCATGCCAGAAAGTGTCTTAATATAAAGTTCTTTAAGTGACAAGGAGAAAATCGCTTTCATTCCAATCACAATCCTCCTTGCAGTTTTAAGTCATTATTGTATATTTGGTGAAACAGTAGTAGCTTTTTGCAACTCAAGATATCAAAAACCAGAGAGTCAGTAAATTAAATATCAATGATTTAAGTTCCCCAGAACGTGTCAGATCCATGCCATCAATATTATGGTATTTAAGCTGTCAAGGGGGAAGGCAAGGGAGATGTGGCAAAGACCCATTTCATTTCAGAAAACAAGAGCCACTAGCCCAAACTGGCCACATTTGTTCTCAAACTATGATTGGAATCAAGTGAGCCATCTCCAAAGATTGCAATTTGCTTCATTCATGTTAAAGAACACATGAATGTCTAAAAGAAGCATAGTTATTACTATGCTTGATTAGGACCCAAATAGCTATATCCTATAAATAATAAAAATACATTTTATTTTGATAATTGACTGCAGGTGTGAGGACTCTATATATTTCAACCAAATAGCTGTATGCTGTACAGTCCTGTGCAAATATCTTTTAAAAAATTAATAATCATTTTTCTTCTTTTTTGCTATAAGGCTTTGACCCTACAATTTTCACAGCAACTTAACTTCCATCCAGCCTGTACCATGTTTTCCAAGCCTTCAGTCCAAAAATTCAGCAAGGTCAGCCCATATGATGTCCAAATAAAGTATGAAAGAGATCAAGCTTCCTTAGTCTTCCAAAGGCACACAGATTTCCCCAGATTCATCCCATCGAGTCTGTTCATTCTGTTCTTCTACATCATCAGGCAGCTCTTCATCAGCTTCCCCTACTTCATTTTCTTCAAATTCTTCATCTCTGGGAAAATCTGTGTCCTGTACCTGGTCTACTCCTTCCTGCCCTCCTGGCTGAGATTTATCTGCACAGTCAACACAAACACCATAACGTCGTGATCCATGTCTTATTCCCACACTGGCTGCTAACATGAATATCTTCTTACACACCATACATTTATACTTTTTATCCTTTTGGTGAACCTGTAGAAGAAGAGGTAGTATTACTAAACATGTACGTTTCACATAAATCACCGAATTATTTGTTTCGAACACTGCTCTTAATACATGTTACGAAGGTAAGATTCTGTAGTGATTTCTTAAAAATTAGAACTAAAGCTAACTACTGTCTAATTCAAAACATACACAAAAGTCAGCATTAGCATTGTTATACTACATACTGAATTATATTATAAAAAGGCATTCATCCATTATTTGGGACAGAATTTCTTAATGGTGTCTTTTATGATATACTGTATATACTCAAATATAAGCCTAGTTTTTCAACCCTAATTTTGGACTGAAAAAAGGGGCCCTCAGCTTATATTCGGGTCAATATTTTTAGCTACTGAGGCAAGTCATCTGTGGCTAAAAGTCTTTTTAAACATTGACTGCCACTTCTCATGACCCCCCTCTGCATCACAGGGGAGCAGCACACGATGTTTAAAATGACTTTTAGTCACTGAGCCAAGCACTTGCATCAGTAGCTAAAAGTTATTTTAAACATCACACACCACTCCCAGTGAATACGTTTCCCCAGTTTCTGGGGGTTAAATTAGGGGCCTCGGCTTATACTCGGGTCGACTTATACTCGAGTATATACGGTATGTGGTCCATGACTGAAAATGATATACAATCAGACATGGAACCTTTTGGAACTGAAAGTGTAATGACTTTCAAGTTAGCAGAATTAGTTCCCATTAAATTGGGGAAAAAAATCTAAATTGGGCAATCTCTGTTTCCCACTGCAGCACCATAAAGCCTATTTCAGAAGGCTGGGAAATTGTCTGCAGTACAATATTAACATATGACACTCTGGATGCATGGTGTGATAAAATTATTTAACATAAAATAACATGTAGAAAAATGCAATCCTGAAAATATACATTGTTGTTTAAAAATGAGAACCTGTTTACTAGAAGTTACTGTGAAACAACTGGCCAGCTCTACAGCCAAGTCTAAAAATAAAGTCAATGTACAAAAATAATATCTTTCATGGCTGAGAGCTCAATTTGTTAAATACAATCAAGAAAAACTCCTAGAGTTTATCTAGATAGTGTAAACGGCTACTTGACCATTTTAATCCACCAGAAATTTATGCCTCTAGCATTTTGCTGACCCAGTAAAATGCTACCTAAGGAACTTACTATTCTCACAAATACAGGGGCCAATTTAATCCAATGCCTCCTTTCACCCATTGGGCACCCTGCGGAAGCTGGAGGTAGGTAGCAAAAAGCCAAACTCATCAAAGCAGAGAAAAGACTTTTCCCAACTTTGGTGGGTTCAGTTTTGGGGTGCCTGCTCCAATGCCTCCTTTCCCCTGCTGGGGCAACCTGCGGGAGCTGGAGATGGATATCAGTAAGGCTCCCCCCCCCTTTGGCCGCAGTGGCTTTTTTGCCATCCAAGTCCAGCTCCTCCAGGTCACCCAGAACCGCAGGGGCAAACACTGGTGTTGGGGCAGGTGCCTACAGCCCGGCAAAACCTGACCTGGTGAGAGGGCAAGCGGTGGGTCCTAGAGCAGCGGACCTGCTGCTCCAATCCTGGGGCCACGTTGGCCAGCTGCCATCAGCACTGATGCTCATATATCAAGACATTGCTCGATCAAGGCAAAAATCACCATAAATTTTTGTTTGTTGATCAAAATACTCGTAAACCAAGTTACTCAAACTGAGGTACTACTGTAGATCTGATTGGAAATGGTTAATTGGTTTCATCTTGTAATTAACTATTTTTCTTGGATAAATGCCAACAGTGACAATTACAGGGTTTTGATTCCCCCTCCAAGAGGTCTATAGGGCTTTAGGATGTTGTTCAGACACCTGATTTTCTGACCCAACACTATTCAGGCATCTCCAAGAGATGCAAAGAGGAATAGAAATCCATCCCACTGGTTTTGTAGCACCAGTGTTATGCTACACTTAGGCAATAGTACGGATTAATCCCAATCTTGTTAAGCAATAACAGTTTAGCTGTATTATGACAGAGCTCAAAATCATACATGCCCAAATAGCCAACCTCCCATGAAGCTGTAGTGTACTTTCAATAGTCAAAAACACATAAATAGTATAAAGCAGAGTTCCACAAAGAACCTGATTAGTCTTTTCATGAACAATACCACTATTGCTGTGTAATTTGGGCTTTACTCTTACTTGAAATTGGGCATGGCATTTTCAGAAGTCAAATATTACAACCCCCAGAATTCTTTATAATTAAACAGCTTCAAGCTTGAAATTTGGAACTTCTATTTCTGACTCAGGACTGGTTTAGACTGTATAGCTTTTGGGGTCTTTTCCACCTCTTTAATTCCGTATTCTAACAGTATAAATTTCATATCAGTCAGAATTTAATAAATCTTCTGGGCTGAAAGATGACATATAATCACTGTTCATCACATATCATATTCTCTTATTAAAAACATAAATGTTACATACCAAGGAATGTCTCTTTACATGCTCTCTACGAGTAAACAACTTTCCACAAATGTCACAGCTAAATGATCTCACTCCTGTATGAATGAGCAAATGTCTCTTTAGTGTTCTTCTGTATTTGGCTACATAGTTACAGTGCGGACACTTCAGTTTGTTCATGATTAAAGAAGAGTCACCTAAAAACCCAAACAAAATCAGTTTAGTAAAACATCAAGACAAATCTATTTATTGAAGGATTTTTGGTATTTGTGATAAATTCTATTCACTGTGGTTCCAAGCTTCTATTTATAAAAGACAGGGAAAGCCATAGATAATTCAGGCAAATGTGACCTTGCTTTACTTATCATTTGCTTACATATTTCATTTTATGTCTTGTCACTTGTATTTCACAGAGAGGGTGGGGATAGACTGTAGTTTAATGATGAGCTTGGAGTAAACTGGCAAGTTTCTGGTGCCAATGATTTGAAACAGCAAGTAAAAGCCCCCACCCCTCACGTTAGGCCGCTCTAACAAAGAAAGCTGTGGAAGAATGTAGGCAGGAACATGTGTGTTAAAGGACTAAGAATTCAGTTCTGGTAATGCAATCCTGCTCAGAGATACTCCGCTCTTTTATTTGGTTATTTCTGGATTCTAATTCTCAAACATAATTTAATTATATATTTAGTTTATCACCCATCTCTACATACAGTACTCAATTCACAATCAATTAAAATAAAATAATAATACCAAATGGAAACATTGTGGTGAGATATATGAAAAACTAATTAGGCACTTAACATTAAATGCCACAATAAGAAACACTAAAAATAGTTTTACTTAGTGAATTCAAGAAATGTAGTACTGTATTCCTCAAAACCCCACATATCACTTAAAAACCTGCCTAAAAAGGTAAGTCTTTGCTAGTGAAAGAGTAAGAGCAAGGGGGCCAACATAGCTTCTTAGGTGTGTTTATGCCACTGAAAAAAAACCTTTCTTATATCCTCACAAATTGAATGCGTGAGGGTGTTGGGAGCAAAATAAGGAATTTCCCAGAAAATCTTAAAAGATGAGAAGATATATAGTCCTGAAGATAGCCTGAAGCCAAGTTGTAAGTCATAACCAAGGCTATGCATTGGAAATGGACTGGCAGACAGTGGAAACTGTTACAATATAATTATGTACTCCTTTTAGTCAGCATAATTCAGCAGCTTGGCAGCAGCACAGTAAAATAAACCAAAGATTCTGTGCATTCTTCAAAGGCAGCCCCAGACAGAACCTACTACAGTAATCCAGATGGAACTGGCACAACTGGTCACTAGCTTTAACAGCAAATATACTCCAGACTATTACTGAAATCTATGCATCCAAGCTCAGGGCTGAATCTCTTTTCAGAGGAGTGTAACATCCAGTACAAGCAAAATTCCTATTTCCTGATCTGCCTTTGACTAGCTAGAAGCCCCTCTGTCTTGTTTTGATTATGTTTCAATTTGTTTTCCCTCATAATTACTGGCATCAGGGACTGTTCTAGAACCTGAAAGCTTACTTGGAATTGGGGGGGGGGGAAGAGAGCATAATCAGTCGAGTTGGGTCATTTGTATTCATATCACTGAGGCACCACAGATGCCAGCAGGGCAGGGGGACTCTTGCCATCTGCATGGGGTGACAGGGAAGAGCTGGTTGAGCGCCTGTCATGGCTAAAATGACAATGGTCCTGTGCACTGCACTAAGACCAGTGATCAATTCAGTTTACTGAGAAGAGTACTGGGTTGTACTAACACATGCGGTGCTGATATTTGTATTCATTATCCTCAGGGATACGAATATGTATATCCCAACTCAAATCATCAGCATATGAGTGGCACCAGCAAACCCCACCCCACCCCAATCTTTGGTCAGGTTCTCCCAGTGCTTTCATGTAAGATATTAAATGGCAGAGAGCACAGAAAGGAAGTAAAGGAACCCAGGGAAGCTAGTGGGTGATGATACAATCTTACAATAGACTTGAACATGCTTATAACCACAAGGAATGTTTAAAAGTCCTCAAAAGGAGGCAGAAATGGAAGTCTCTTTCACTGAGAAATAACATTTTGAAAAACTTGATGGGAACAAATTATGGCACCACACCAGATTCACCTTTTCCTTGGAGATACAAAGCAGTGTCCAGGAACAATACTGTAAGTATCTACATAAAAGTCAAAATATATCTACAGTGACCCATCCTCTCCCACCCTTTTTTCTGCCTACAAAGGGGGAATGGAGAATTTTGAAAGACAATTGAGCACAATTCTAAACTGTTTTTGCCTGTTACAAGATTGGGGGGGGGGAGAAAAAAAGAAAAGAAAAAAAGTGTCATGAAAGGCTTGTTTAACCCTTTTCAATGTGAGGTTTGTATTTTCTCAAATAATACAAAATATGGGAAGGACACACTAAGGCTGGAACCAGGTATGGGCTAAAAAAATTGCTGATACACAGCTAACTGTAAGAAGACAAATGAACATTTTTAAATTTAGAAGGCCAGTCTCTGCTCTGCTGCTCTTCATCACAAACACTCAAAGTCAACAACATGCCATTTAAGTTTCAAATTTATATGAGCATTCAAATCAATCTAGGACAAAAAGATACAAAAAGAGCTGGAAAATGCAAAAAAAGTACAATATTTGGGAACATAGTCATCACTGTGCACTTTTCTGAGCCTCCAAAGAGAACTGATCTTTCTGTTTAATTTATAAAGATACCACTCCAATATTAAGTTCAGAATTTATTCTGTGCCAATGCAACTATTACTACTTGTTTATTAACCATCTTGAAGATAACATTAACCACCAACACATACAGTTGAATATAATTACTGAATGTGACAATTCTTAATTTGGTAGGAAAATCTTACATCAAGAGCAGTTTTGTAATGGATGTATTTTTAAGCACTGTGACCCAAAAAAGAAGCAACTATAGGCAAATTCTGAAATGTAAGTTATACTTCTTGGTGGCAAAGTGGTACTGCAGATGAGACTCTTCTCATCACCTGAACTCCTGAGGGAGCATGCCTGAGTGGGCCTCAGTGATTACCACCAATTCCTTCAGAGAAGGGATCTTTCCCTCTCATCTGAAGGAGACGGTGAAACCTCCTCTAAAGAAATCTGGCTTGGCTTTGGACAATTTGTGCAATTATTTTGGGGGCAGGTGATCGAGAGCCACCATCCGGCTCTAGTTGTTCCTGGAGGAGGATTGTGTCCTGGATCCATTCCAGTCCAGGTTCAGGATGTGCCATGGGACTGAAAGTGCCCTGGTCGTGCTGCAAGATGACCTCCTCAAGGGGACTGACAGGGGTTGCTCTACCCTGTTGGTCCTTCTTGATATGTCAGTGGCCTTTGATACCGTCGACCACAGTATTCTGCTAGGTAGGCTTGCTGAGGTGGGGATCGGAGGTACAGCTTTTAGCTGGCTTCGGTCCTTCCTTGGGGGCCATGGCCAGTATTTTAAGCTTGGGGAAGAATTGTCGGCCCCTTAGACACCCTCTTGTGGGGTGCTCCAGGGGTTGGCAAGCTCCCCAATGCTATTTAACATCTATATGAGGCTGCTGGCTGAGGTCATTAGGGGATATAGAGTTTGCTGTCTTCAGTATGCTAATGACACCCAGCTCTATCTCTCCTTTACCACCTTTGCAGTGGAGGCAGTGCAAACCCTCGACTCCTGCCTGGATGCGGTCATGGAATGGACCAGGACAAACAGGCTCAGACTCAACCCGAAGAATACCGAGGTTCTGTTCTTCAGGGCGTC
This sequence comes from Phrynocephalus versicolor, assembly GCA_023846285.1. Classification (NCBI taxonomy): domain Eukaryota; kingdom Metazoa; phylum Chordata; class Lepidosauria; order Squamata; family Agamidae; genus Phrynocephalus; species Phrynocephalus versicolor. Next base: position 30,777,154 of record JAHTLZ010000204.1, read on the forward strand.
CTCTGCTGGGTACAGTGGCCCTCTCCCCAGTTTGGCAGCCACTCCTGCTCACGTGCAGGGGGAGGAGACTAACATCTGTTTTGTTGCTAGGCAACCTCAGGAGCCTCAAATAAGTGCAAGGGAGAACCCATATGTGTGGCTTCATGAAGGCCACGAAGGAGAAGGAGGATATTACCCTTCAGCTGGTAGATAGAGTGAGGGGTCTGGGTGTGGTCTTGGATTCAGCTTTATCCCTGGAAGCCCAGGTGTCAGCTGTTTCCAAGTCCTATTTTCAAAATAAAGTATCATTGTTGCTTGTACTCATCAAAAGATGCAAGTAGAGATATACCATTAATATACTTTAAAAATTACTTGCCATTTTCCCAGTTTTCCTTCGGCCAGGACTCAGGTAGCAATCCATACTTGAAATCATTTGAAGTACCTGGCAATAATCCAAACTTGAAATCACTTGAGATACCAGGAAACATTCCAAACTTGAAATCATTGGACGTACCTATCATAAAATGTAAGGGAAAATATATTACAGGAACCAAGAAAGTAACAGTCATTTGGATATGTAAACACATGACAACAAATCAGTATTTTGACTAAGTCTATTGATGTTACTTTAAAAATTGTCAAAAATGTTTCTTTGAAGTTTCCTGATCTGCAAAAAAAAATCCCACCTAGAGATGTAACATTTCTGGAAATTTTGAAAAAATGGAAATTTTCAGAAAAATTGGGAAATAATGCTACATTAGCACTTTCCTTCCCCCTTTTATAGCTTGAAAGTCATTCTGTTGCTTTAGGAACATAAAATATAACTATGGACAATTTGACTTGGCATAAAAATATTACAACTTGCATATTAAAATATAGTGTATCCAAACAATTATTACAAGCAGAATTTACTTTTCAAATAATATTTATTTGTAATTGTAAGTAACACATGGAGTAACAATCTCCTGAACTGTTTACTTGTTTATGTGGAACAAAAAACCTCTACAAACAAGGTTTAAAAATCCAGAATTAACACTTATTCATATTTCCTCTCCACAGTATTAAATGAAAATAAAATAAAAACCAGATTCCCATAAAAAGAATACAAGAGGGGGGGAAATGTATAGAAGGGTGAGGGACTAAGTTTCAATGAATGGGCATGAAATTTAATCAGAATCATTTTTGTTGCTCTGTATTTTCTCCCAGTGTTTGAGGCCTAGTAAAGAAGACAGAACAGAACCAAACATACCCACCCACATGCAAAAACAAAAGTGAAACCTTTTTATTTTTCTTGTCACAATAGCAGCACCCCTAATGGAAGAAATGCATCTTGTTCTTGCATTGGCGAATTCTATTTGTAACCTAGGACTTGATAGTGCACAGAAATTAGAATAATCTAATATTATGCAGAATTTTTAGAAATGATTTGGAAAATATTTGAACACCCTGTCTTAAAATATTTTACTTGTCATGTTAAAATAAAATATTCCAAAATGCTTTTTCTTTCTTTTTTCAATTTTTCCAGTTTTTCAGAAAAAAACCCAAAAGGCTTCAGGAAAGAAAAAAAAAACATTTTTTCCAATTTTTTCCGTTTTTTTCCAGGCCGTCACATCTCTAATCCTACCTTTGGAATAAACAACAATACAAACAAAATGCACCCTAGGCCAGGATACAGCGAACCAGAACACTGTTCCACGACATTTCCCAGTGAGGTTGCTCAAGCACTTCCCACAGTACTGTTATGGGACAGCTCTACTCTCTCCACTCAGTGAAGTAAGCAATCAATGCTTGCCTTCTGATCTCCCTTGTACTTTCTTTTTTTTTTAATCTTCTTTTTCCTATAGCAATCATACATTTGGTGCCTAAGACATAACTAGCTAGTGCTGGGATTGATTAGAGAAATAGCTAGTTTGCGCTAGTATACATTTTGAGAACAAGGGATGACAAAATCTCACAAACATCTTCCCATGATTTTGGTGACTTTGCTGTTGTTTCCCCCAGCTTTGAGCATCCAAAATGATGATGTTATAAACATCAGCACTCAAAAAGCAACTGCTTGCATGTGAGATTTTAGTGATCCATCCATGTTTTCAAATGGCTTACTCAGTTTACAGTGGAGTACACACTCTAGCTGCTTCTGTGATGAAACACTGAGGAAATATTTTATATATCCTGTCAATCTACCCTCTATTTTTCAGACCCACTGTGCAGGGACACTGTCCTTCATTAGTGTGTGACCGCCCCCTCCCCCCTCACATGGGTTCTATCACAACCAGTGCGCAGGGGAAGAAAAGCTTTTAAATTACCACTAATAAACTATATAATCTCATGCTTAATTATATCTACACCCTCGGCTAAGGAATCAGAATACTGTACAAGCCAGCTTAAAAGTAACAGCTAGAATCCTATTGCTTTTGTATGTTCAAGTGAATACGGCAGTATGAATCACAGCAATGAATTGTCACCATTTAGAGTCATTGCTTGTCTACCTCATCATGCATGAGTTGTATCACCTGAAAAATGCAGTAAGAAACATAAGCAAAACCTCCTTAACAAGTGGCAACTGACAATGTTGCCCTTACACTAGTCAATGTAAGCAACAGGATTCTAACCAACTACTTATAGTTCCTTATAATTAGCTCCTTCTCCTCTAACTAAAGTATAACTAAATTATATTACAGTATAATTTAATAAAAGGTAACTTCTCTCTTTCTTATTACACAGTTCAAAGCCTGACTGATCTGTGTCTCAGGCTGCCACCTCATTCTTTCCTATGAGCACTTATACAGTACATCGAAGTGGAGACAGTATTTTGTACCACTGATCAGCAACTTGCAGCACTCAGATATGTGCATGTGTTTTAAAAACTAAAATGTAACCAATTTCCATTGTGAGAAAAAGAAAAGTGAACTTCTTATTAAACAATTCCAACTATAACAGCTAAGAGGTGAGGGAAAGAGGGCTTAGAAAAACAATAAAATCTACAATAAAAGTTACTTTAAAATAACTTTACAAAATCTGGAATATAAATATTGAGGTTCAAAGTGTCCTTTAACATTAAATGAAACTGTAAATTAATTTGGAACACAGTGAACACATGAAATCATCATTTCACCATGCAATCATCAAGGTAAGGCAATTTCAAATTAAATTGGAAACCTGGAAATAGACTTTAGCTTAAGATCCAAGTGTGAAGCAAGCAACATCCACTCAGTGAAAGGCACCATTTCCACATCTTTCCCACTTTGATCAATCTCTTATTTAAAGACACAAGTAAAATGAACTTGGTACCAAGCTCAGTAACATGCAGTGGACCCAAAACACAATTAACCCTTGGGCTTTAACTTCAGCATAGATATTAATTCTACAATAAGAAGCACAAAGGATCTCAAAACGAGAAGAAACAGTTTTAAAAACTCTGGTTAGGAACCAGTTAGGCAACATGTTGGAAGTTCAATAATAAAATCCTTGTACATATACATGTAAAACGAACAGCCATCTACATAAGTTACCATATCACAACAAATAAAGGCCTTAAGCAATGAATTCTCAAAACTATGCACCAAATAAGCAGCACTGTCAATTAAGAGTCACTAACATGTCGTAAGCCACCCACATGGTTAAGTCTCTGTTCCAATATCCAGTTTTATTCTGACCAAAGGTTGGCTTGGCTAATAACCCTTGTTTTTCAATCCTTAGCATTATTTAATCCTTCCTCCACATCAACTCTTTTATGCTTTGCAAAAGGTCAACAAGAATGGAACTTGACATCTTGCACGTGGTCAGCAAGTTTGCACAGACACTTAAGCAGTACTCCCTTAATGTTTTTTTTAAAAAATACTATGAATTATTGTTTTCAATATTTCATCATTCAATACGTAGTATGTAAATTAGCAAGCTACTGAACCAAAAGCTCAGGATTCTTTGCTTATTGCTGCTAAAATTCGGAGCTACTTCACTGATGTGTACTATAAAACACATTTTTTAAGGAATTCAACTCTTATTTACTGATCTCTGTGTATTTGGAACTCCAGCAGTGGAAACTCTTACATCTAGGCACATAACCAACACTTCATCAAATTGCTGCAGTAGTTTATGCGGCTTGAATTTGATGTGCATGAATACTGAACAGTAGTACAGTATGGGCCAATGTAATCAGATATCCAAGGATCCAACCAGATGTCTAACTGGAAAGCACAAGACACAATGAAACCTGCAAATGCACAATTTCCCATCTCTTACATAAACAATAACCCTAATCCTAACCCTAACCACAACTTTCTTTATCCCAGTTCAATTTTTAGAAGAGGAGTTCAATTTTTAGAAGGCACGCGGATTCCTTTTAAAAATGCCTTCCAGTCACGGAGGCAGGTCCTTCCTCTGTGACCGGAAGGGATTTTAATAGTGGTGCGCTGCTTCTCCCGAGCCCCCACGGGGAAAGAGAGATACAGCACAACACTACTGAATTGCCTCCCAGTCACCGAGGCAGCATTTGCCTCGGTGACTGGAAGGCAATTCAAATCCCAACACCCCCCCAACCCGCTGCTTGCAAGACAGGGAATCCCCGATCTTGTTCGTAAGCAGCCAGTGCGGGGGAGCGCTGAAGAGTGCTCGTAAGTTGGGATTTTTGTAGGTTGGGCCCCTCGTAAGTCGGGGTACCACTGTATTTGAAAATATGCTATAGTGTATTTTTTTAACATACTCAATATGTGTTCCATGAGGCCAAATGTGTCCATAGTTATTACAACTCTTACTGCATGTGATGACATAGCTCAATCAATTCTTTAGCAAGTATTATACAATGTCCAAATTAATTTAAATTGTGAGGCCTGTATTTCTTCTATTGTGAGACAAGAGTAGCAGAAAGGAGAGAAAACATGTTTGAATTTCGGAAACAATTCCATGCGCCTTTGGATGGGAGCTGACTGGACCAGGAAACACTGCAATCTCTCTTTACATTTGGACGGGGTAGCTATCCTGTGTATTGAAGGAAGGAAGGAAGGAAGGAAGGAAGATACCCTATTTCGCATGTCCAAAACAAAATATCAAATTATAGGTGAAACTCAAAATATTAGAATATAGTGCAAATGTTCATTTTTTCCAGTAAGTCAACTCAAAGGGGAAACTAATACAGTATATGAGATAGACTCATTACATACACACCATGATAATCACAATTATACCAAAGTAAGGCTTGACATATCTCACTTTGCATGTAAGGAGTCTATCTCGTATTAGTTTCACCTTTTGAGTTGACTTACTGAAATAAATGAACATGTGCGTGATATTCTAATTTTGTGAGTGTCACCTGTATAATTGGAATGACGATTCATACAAGGGCTGTAACATCACAAATCTAATCACAAAAAATGGAAGGACTCTTGGCCTGAACCTCCTCCTGACCCATCCCAATTTTGATGAAGACTGGATTAGGGGCATCCCACATCAAAGCTCTCCAAAACAGGTCTTCCCAGGAAAGTGCTCTTTAGCCAGCTTTTAAACATTCTTCACCAAACATGGAATTAGTAGAGAGGAAATTCAGCTGAAGATTTTCTGAGTTTGGCATCTCTAACTCATGCAGAACCATTCTATAGCTCCTAAAAGTCCCAAAACACATACCATGAAATGACTCATGTTGTCAGATGGTTCATGGTTCATGAATAGCAAACCATAAACATTACAAAACTCCTTTTTCCCAGTTCATGTTGCTGTCTACTCAGGATTCCTTGTCCACTTATTTTGCTGACAAATACCTTAAGCAAATACGTAATTACTTCCTAATGGCAACAATAAGAGAACAGAAATGAAGGCAGGGAGACTGCTCCCCACCTCCCAAGCTGGATAGGGTCTAGATGTAGTTATTATTTTATCCCAGTCTTTCATTTCTTTCCAGAAACACACTTCTTTTGTTTACTCAGCTACTGATAGCTTTGTCTTTTGTTATATTTCTATATTATTTATTTCAGTTTTCTCAACTGGCAGAACTAAAACATACTTTGGTACTTTTACATTTCTCAGACTGACGTGTTTTTAATAGTGAGTAGACACGTACAGTAGCTGATTATTTGAAGACAGTTATGTTTTTAAATAAATATTCAAATAGCAGGTTTTTGTGTGTGTGTCAAGTTCTATATAATGCATTTTACAGGCAGAATTCTGTTACTAATGCCTTCCAGAGTAAATCTGGAAGAAATATTGAAAGATGTCTTCCCCTACGGCGAATCGAAGCAGGTGACAATGAGCTGGGTGGATTGAAATGTGGAAGTATGCATCTTTGAGATCCACAACTCCAAAGGAAATACGCACGGAGACCAACGGGAACACCCACGCACATGCGCAGGGTGAGGGGGCGGAGACTAACTAACTTTCCTATTGCTAGGGAAGTTCCGACCTCTGGCGCAGGGGCGCCTGGGAAACCCATCTGTGTGGCTTCACGAAGACCACGATGGAGAAATTATGTTATTTTTGGTCCATTCCTAATGTTGAAGAAGGCTCTAAGAATGAAAAGATTTTAGCTATAATATGAATCAAAGTGGCCATAATATCAAGAAACAGCAATGCAACATTCTGAACGTGGTACTATATACAGTTTTAAATATCAAAGTATGATACTTAAAACTGGCATGTGATCTGATCACGCCATTATTAAGCAATAACATATTGCATTATTGTAAATTTGAGAAGACTGTTAGCCATTTCATTGTAATTGATTTTATTTCCATCTCTCTTCCAGTTCAACCTTTTTTGCAACACTGGGCAAAACCTTGTTACGTAAAGTTATACCCACATTAAGCAGATCTAGCACTGAAATGTTTAATTTAAACTAACCAAAAGCCTTGGGATGGAGGTAGGGGCTTTAATGGTCAAACACTGCTGCCAGATGGCTATCAACATGCTTAAGAACACCAAGAGTAGCAACCCAGCAGCAACGTTAGATTATTAAAGGCTCCTCCTCCACATCCTGAAGCTGCCAAAGGCTTCCGCAAGGCAAAGGGAAGCCCAAGGGAGCTTCAGAACCTGAATGAAAAGATCAGAAGCTTTCAATTTGTTTAAATTAAATATTTCTGGTGCTGGATCCAGTTTACATGGCTTAAGGTCACATCAATGGAATTTTGCCTAATGAATTAAACTACTTAATATTAAGTCATGTTTTAAAGCCATTTGCCTCTCCACACAATTTCACTTTTTAAAAGGCCCAATAGTTTTATAACTGGCAATTAAAGGAAGATTCAGTTAAGTATTTCATACCTCAAAAATTATGAACTGAAAGAAGATTGATTTTAAATTTAGCCACCTTTGGATTTGGTATCTTATAAGGAAAAATGAGTGACACTTAAACTTTTCTTCTTACTTTGTGTGATACGTTGTTCTGGAGAAAATGTGACACGGCAATTTAAATGCTAAAGATACTTATTATAAAGGAATTTACCTGCTTCTTCTTTGATAAACTGCAATTCTTCTTCTGGGTACTGCACTGATGCTTGCGTAGATGGGCATTCTTCTAATGTTTCTTCATTATTAGGCGGTATATTGTAAACAAAGCGTTTTGCAGCTTGGTTTTTCCTTCTTGCTTTCCCAGGTTCTTGATGTGATTGTCCTTGTGAGCCCATGTCATTCCATACAAAGACCTTTCCCTCACCTTGAGATTCATTTTCAGCCATTTCAGGTGAACTGTCCTGGACCCAATCATTCATTTGGTAGTTTTCAGTCTGGCTCTCATCAATGCAGTAGCCATCATTTTCTGTTTTTATATTGCTTGCCAAGTTAGTAAGATTCCTGGTGGCCCAAAAACTAGCAACTTTCTGATCCCTTGAAGTCAATCCATCCCTACTAACAGACCTTCTATTGTAATCCACCACTACAGCTTCCGGAGCTTCTGATTTTATGCTTATATTTAAGGCATCTTTGATAAAATTTCGACAGGATTGAACAACCTCTGTCATTTGAAGGTAGCTGGCTACTGACATCACTTCAATTGCATTCTGACTTGTAAGCACAAGGTTACCAGAATACAGAAAGTCCAAGATGACAGAAAAGCCCTGAACAGCAACAACATCTAAGTAGGTAACAGTGGTTTGGTTACGGTTTTCTTTGTTTGTAAAGCAATACAGAGTCTTGAAGTAACGGCTGCCTGCAACCAGGATGTTTTTGTGAGCTCTGAAAACTCTTCCGCTCACCACAATATTGACATCACAAAGAATGCCCTTTTTTCTCTGCTCATTTAATTCTTGTAATAGTTGATAGCAATAGGAGTTCTCATTTGGCCTAATGTTATAATCGCAATCTCTCTCATTTGCCAACTCAGATGTTATTTCTGATTCCTGTAATTAAAAAGAAGGAAACAACAGTGTTAATATTTAGGCACTAACTTGCTTGTTTCTAAGCTTCAAAAATAACATTTTTATTTCTAACAATCCAATTGTCATTCTATTTTATTTTAGTCCTTAGCCCAGAGTCCACTCATCCATCACTTTTAAAACAATCAGTAAAAGAAATTTTTTAGCACACCAAGCAAGTATCTAAAATACTCAATGATGTCAGTACTATTTCTTGATGCAACTGGACTACTGCTGCGTTTTCAGTGCCAAACAGCAATGCAACACTAAGAATGCAATCTAATCCAATCGCAAGCAGAAACAGATTTATGGCTATGGAAGTACATAATTCAGTTCAGCTAAGACAGCTTCTAACTCTTGACACCACTTCCTTACAAAATTGCAAATGAGACAGGAAATTATTTCATAGAGTGGATTCTCTTGTGAGACTTTTACAGCACCAATTACATGGGCCCTTTCTTCATGAAGAAAGTACAGGAAGAAAATAGGGGATGATTATTGTTGTTATGTGCTATCAAGCCAGAACTGACTTACAACATCCTAATCAGGGTAAGTGAGGTACTGAAGGAGTGGTTTTACTAGTTCTACCCCTACTGAGTTTGCATGACAGAGCCAGTGAATCTAGGTATCCTGAATATGCGTCAATTAAACTTTCTATTATACCACACTGGCATCACAGAATTATTTATTCTTTTCACAGTAAGTGCTTGGGTCTACAAAGCTAGCAACTGCCTTAATATGGATACAATCCTGCTAGGTATGACATACTGTTTTGCTTTCCAGGATCAACCTACATTTCTAACAGGACAGTACTCATAATTGCCTTCTTACAGTTCTGGCTTCAAAGACAGCGAAAACACAGTCATTCTCTGCTATCTCAAAAGTTAAGGTATTCACATGTTCTCCCCACCAACATCACCTTTCTTCAAACATTGCTAAAAAGAATACTTTTTAATACATGTGCCTCTTTCATTGTCCTCCCTTTCCCATGGTACTCCTCCTTTCTAAAAGCAAGCCTTTTGTAATCAGTTTTGATAAATGATATTGGGAAGGGATTTTCAAGGAGAACAACACTGGATAGTATGAATACTTTTGCAACATCTATTCTAAACTGGAGCAAGGTAGAACAGAGGAACCAGGTTAAAAGAACATCTGTTAGTTAATAAAAATATTTCCATGTTTCCTACATCAGTATCTCCTTTCCCCTTCCCCTTCCCTTCTTCTCTTCCCCAAATCCAAAAACACTTCTTCATTTCAGTACTATTTTTCAGAGACTTTCCTACAGAATTCATGGGTTTTGTTTTTAACTATCCAACAGGTCTCACCTAAAAAGAAATAAAGAGGAAACTAAACTAATTTAAACTACTTTATACTTGGGAAACTAAACTTGTTCAAACTACATTTTATTTGAAAATTTCAACTGCTGATTAAGTTGATCACATTCCATTATATTATAACAATCAGTCTTTAAGGTGACACTTTTTTCTTTTTTCTTTCCCTTTTGTTTTTGCCTGTCATGATTAAATCAGACCACCCTTCTTCCACGAACTGATAGTCAAAATATTAGTCTGCATTCTCTAGTCACTATAAACTATTCACTGTCTTTCGTTACAACAAAGAAGCAATGAATACAAATTATCTACAGTACAGAATTAATATATACTGTATAACTCATAGTTCTCAAAGACAGTGGATGCCTCATAACACCTTACTGCCACTGTCAATGATAACCATTCACTAGGAAAAAAGAGAAATTGACAAAGTTGAAAATGACACCTTTGGTGCTCATCTGTACACCACTGATAGTAGTCAAAACTATAGCAGTTTTACCCTTATCATGTGCACCTTCAATCTAATTTGTCCAGTATAACACATACCACATATAGTGTTCCTGTGTCACACTATGGGTGCAAAGCCAGAGATTTGATGCTGCAGTGCTAACACAGCTGCTATATTGTCATGAGAAACTGATACAGCTAATAACTAGCTCCAACTGAAAATTTCTTTGACAATGTTGGCAGATCATTTGCTAATTAGAGCACATCTAATTAAGACATCAACAACTAAGCCCTGGCTTTGGCTTAGGTTCAAGGTATCCTTGGCATGAATTTAAAAAGACATTTAATGAACAGGTTCACAGATGTCTACTGATTCCTCCAAGTAACATTCTAGAACAGTGGTTCCCAACCTTAGGTAACCCAAATGCTCTTGAACGACAATTCCTGGAAGCCTTCACCACCAGCTGTGCTGGCTGGGGTTTCTGGGCATTGTTGTCCAAGAACACCTGGGTTAACCAAGGTTGGCAACCACTTTGGAGTCAAGAAGCTTCAACAGGTACAGAGTAAAGTTATGTTGTACAAAAAGAACACTACATCTCTTTCTTAAGGGCCCAGCTTTTTCTTTCCAGCTGCCATTAATAATTTTATTATGTTATTCATTTTATTATTCAAGTTAAATAAATATCATGAGCCTCTTTCTTGAGATGTACAGTATCTTACCAGTGATACCTGCAGAAAATCATAAACAAGAATTCTATTGTTCACTGCCAGCAGAAATAACTAAAGACAAACAAAAATATATAGCATTGTATTCAAACCTGTTCAATTCCTATGTTAAGGACGCGACTGTCAGAAGTTAATTGTGCACACAACTACTTCCCTGGCCAAAACAAGACATTGAGTGTGAGGCAGTCCAACATCACATTCATGCTCACATTCACTTGCACAAATGGTTGCTTACATTATATGGAAATATCAGGGTTCTGTCCAATCTACCAAACAAGCACTTTAAAGCATGATATGAACTGGTATCATAATAAATATTCTGACACTTATACACCTTTTTGTATTAGACTTCAATCAAAAATTAATCACACTTCATAAACTGACACAGCCCTGACTAAAGCATGATAATTTAAGTTATCTTTAACAACCAACTCCTTCACATGTAGGTATTCTTGTTCTACCACAAATCAGATGCAACAAACAACAACTTCCTAAAACTCACCTTTCCAGGTTATATTAAAGATGGGTGCATACCAACAGTTTGTGCCAGTTCATTTAGCAGCAGAACAGTTGTTCAGCACTTCAAAGCCATGACCCTTGGTGCCCACTCAGAGACAGCAGCCTGGCTTCCCTGCCCCACCTCCATCGGGTGCTGCCTCTTAGGGAGCACCCAGTGGAAGAGGTGGGGCTTTGAGGTGCCAAACACCTGTTCAGCTGCTAAATGAATGGGCATGAACCACCAAACCAGTGGTTCGTGCCCATCTCTAGCTTATATTCTATAACACCAATATTTAACTCTAATAATTGCAGGGTTTGTCTAAAAATGGTTTAGAATTGGCAACCCAGCTTCAGAAGCTTGTTGTGCAATATTAAGATCTACATATGTTTAAAAATAAAATTCACCTGTGCAGATCTAACACTGTGCCACAGTTAATCGTAAATAGGGAAGATGCATGGCTAAGGACAGCAACTCTGGGCATTCTACTCTGGCGGCATGTAATGTGATGACTGTACAGTTCTCAATATCAGAACCTTTGTCAAGACTTCAAGCAAGAAGCAGGCATAAAAAGAGAACAAATATAAATTACTAAATGGGCTCAGTTTTACTAATCTAAAGTCATACTAGCACAATGCAAGTAATACAATGAACCTTTCTTGCTCTTCCCTCTCGTCAGTAATTTTCCATCCATGTTTTTTCTAATAATCTAGAAAAATTTTAGCTGATCGCAGATGAGGAAACTTCCCTTTCTCAGCTTCACTTATGGAAGTAGTTCTGTGAGCTGGATGACATCTTTGGATTACTTACAGTAATGCAGCATATTATGCCTCTGGCAGCATTTACCATGCACTCAGTTATTTAAATTGTATGTTTTTGCTTGTTTCTCTTTTGCTTTCTCATTTTTTCCTTCGAGGCTACCTCAAGGATACATCCCTGAATAAATACCCATAATCATATGAGGATTTCAGTGGGTGCAATAAAATGGACCTCAACATTTCACTGCACAAGCTCAGAGTTTGTGAATGTGACAGGAATAACTGTTTTTTAAATTTCACATTATTTATGTTACATCAATGAATCAACTTTCTTCCAGCAGACTGATATCATTACAAAAGAAAGAAAGAAAGAAAGAAAAATGATGTTTGAAGGTTAGATCAATGAAAACTGCCTTTTTATACAAGTAATCTACAAGTAATTAAAAGTACATATAAGTAAATTTTAAACATGTATTTGCATCTCCCAACAAAAATGTTTCTATTCTAATGTTAAACAAGCACATAAAACTCTAGAATCAAGTATCTGAATCCCCACACACCCAGTTAGAAGTAACTATATACTGTAAATAGTTTCTTTGTAACTCTGGCCTCTTATAGCAAGTACTATTTTTTTTAGAAAAGTTAATGAATGTTTTCTTTATGTTCCTGTTAGCTGTTGCATTGTACTCAAATTAATAATGTTTCACCAAGTTTTTTTCTGATGTATGGTGAATCTTCTTAGGGTTTTCTAAGCAAAGTGGAATCAGAGATGAATTACCATTCCCTTCTTCTGGAGAGACTCTGGGATTGTACAGCTTGCCCAAGGCCACACAGAGCGTCTCTTCTCCTAGGGAGCACAGTTGAGAATCAAACTCCTAGCTTTTAGGACTGCAGCCAGGTACCCAACACACTGAACTATTCAGCTGCTACAGCATAAATAATTTTAATTCAATTAATCTTACATGGACCTGTGATTTGGTACTGCACACCTATCCACCCCATAAGAACATCTCTTCCATTCATTTTCTAACCACTGACATGAAGAATATATAGTCACAGCTTTTCATGCTTTTCAGTAATTCCACAAATATTTCTGGACTTCAGTTTGTTTGTTTTTCCTCAAGAGACAGATGTTAGTAGTAATTTTCAATTCTGGACAAACGTTGGTATCTAAAGCAAAAACTGGCTTAACCCACTGAACACATCTGAAGTAAGGATATGCAGCCCTATCTGGTGCATTTACTCATTAGTAAATGTGTTTCCCTGAGTTTATTCCAGATGTACACTGGATTTAAGTCTTATTCTAAACTGCCAGAAAATTGGAAGGGTGTAATTTAACTCTGCTTTTCTGCTATTCAGTGAAAGAGAAATATTTTAGTTTAAGGGAATTTCTGGATGTCAGTAAGTAACCGGCACTATGGAATTAACACTTAGGTACTCAGTAATGCTTCCAAACAAATTGAGGGAGACAGTATCTTAGATCATGAAGTGAAGCTGACATATTACACCCTTAAGCAAAAACATACTAAAAAGAAATAATTTCAGAAGGTGCGAATATCACTCAATTCACTGAGTTATTTCTTTTCTAAATTAAGTTTCCATGCATAAGCACAAAACATAGATACCTAAGCAATGGTGCACCATACACTTTTACAAGGTATATTGCCACAGTCATTATAAATTTGAATATTAAGTGAACAGCCATCTTGCTTGATTTGCTTTGATCTCATAATCCAAAGCAACAAATTGGTTTTTGCTTTCTGAACAATGATGTTCTTTAACTTATTAATCTACACTTGTGACAATGCAGTTCACCCCTTTCAAAACACAGCAATTAAGCTGCTATTCTGGGATTGCATCTTTAAACAGATAACAAGAGTAAAAAACAAGCACTATCCATAAATGCTACAAAGATATAGGCTACTGTTTTACAGAGATGCTGCTGAGTTTCCTCCTTCAATCTTTGAAATGTAATGTTTACTAATAGTTAGATTTTAATTAGCTGAACAACCTAATTCCTGAACTGGTTGTCAGACACGTCCATGAGACTAAAGGCTAACATCCTCATCTATTCTGTGTGTGTGTGTGTGTATTGTGTTGTTACAGTTGTGACTGACTCTTCATGACCCCATGACCATGGACTTTTCTTGGCAGGAGCACTGGAGTGGCTTGCCAGTTCCTACTCCAGGCGCCTACAGCACCTGGTATTCCCTGGTGGTCTCCCATCCAAGTACTAACCAGGGCTGACCCTGCTTAGCTTCCGAAATCGGACAAGATCCGATGTGCTTAGGGCATCTAGGCAGCTCATCTATTCTAGTAATCCTTAAACTCATGAGTGATATCAGTTTCCTGTACCTGCTTAAAACTGTATATGCCTTATACTCCAGGTTATTACTCTGAGCATAACATTATACAAGACTTTTTAAAGCAGCATTTCACATAATTACATATGGCACTACATTAACAGAAATGAACTGTTTTTTCCTTTTTCAGAAAAAAGTATTTGCTCAATTATCTAGATAATGTTTATTTTTAAAAATTCAATATTAATAAATACACATATATAAGAACTGTAGTAAAAATTTAAGAGAGTTCTGGGAAGCATCATTTGAGGTAACTGTTGGGACACCATTTGGAAATAAAGAAAAGCACAGAAATAAGATGAATTTCTATATAAGCATTATATTTATGGAAAATTATCTGAAAATACTGCAGTCTTCAACTTATTAATAAAAAGAGTGTTGTGAAAACATAATGTTACATCACCATATCTAGCTACCTGAATCTTAATGCTAGGGGACACAACCTCTGTGATAAACTCTTTTTATTAGACTGCAACATTCAAATGATTAAACTAGTCTCACCGCAGGTAAGAAACATTTTTTTCTAAATTAATAATTTAATGAACACTTTCACTAGTAAATTACAGGTCAAAGTTTTATGATGCAAACCTTAAAATACACACTAACTAGAAAAGCAGGGTGCTTCAAATTTATGTCCTCTCTATGTTAATGTTTTTTGGTTAAAAAAAATCACACCAACATGGAACACACTTCTATTAATTGCAGCATTAACATGCTGTTCAGTACTTAAAGCTTGCCTAGCCACCATAGGGATTATCAGTAAGAATAACAGGATAGCACAAATTTAGCTGGCCTTTAAAGCCAACCAGAGATCTATGGCCGCCACAATCTTCCTCCAGAGTGTACAAAACTTCACAACAGACTGAACTTACAAGGCAGACCACCTCCAAGGAGAGCAAATTCAATGCAGGTTTCCTCCTCTTCAGCTGAATCTTAGATTGTGTTCTGCTTAATTAAGGGGTGAGCTTTTTAGTCTGGAGTTATATATGGGGAATGGACAGTTGCTTCCATTACCCCCTCCAAGTAAGGCAGCTGGGTAAAACATCTTGTCCTTTCTAAAACCTATCACAACTAGATAATATCTGCCTGCTTTATTTATTTATTTATTTTATTTTATTTGATTTGATTTGATTTTTATACCACGGTCACTCTGGGAGGTTTACAAAAGTTAAGACATAGACAATACAATAAATAATTTAATTAAGCAACCTGTAATGTATAAACAAACCAAATGTAAAATTCAACCAATTAAACATAATTAAATCTAATAAATCTTTAGGACTCTTCTTCCCCAAAGCCCACTGCACACACGCAGGGCTCATACTTCCCTAGCAAAGGAAAGTTTGTTAGTCTCCTCCCGCTTTGCACTGAGCATGTGCGGGAGGCTTCCCGCCCAAACACCTCAGTTCCCTCGCAGCCGCCAGTGTGTAAGGTCAGTATCAGACACGGCATGACGACTCAAGGGGAGGAGAGCGGGTGGGTGCTCTGTGGCTTCACAAAGGTCCACTCAAAGAACCCCATTTACAGGTAAGTAACTGGTTCTTCTTCATCATGGCATTCGTGAAGCCACACAAATGGGTGATTACAAGCAATATTCACAGGATGCCTCTTTGTGAGAATTTTCCCCTCACAGCTAACATACTTTTTAAAGGGGCCCTGAGGGGCCATAAACCAAGAGAACAAAACAAAAACAAAAATAAAATTAAATTACAAAAAGCAAATGAATAAAACAAGACATTTTATGTTATTAACTAAAGAGACAAACGACAGGAGAGAATATTCCAAGACCGTGGCTAATGGGAACTGAGGGATTTGGGCGGGAAGTCTCCTGCACATGCTCAGTGCGAGGGGGGAGGAGACTAACAAACTTTCCTTTGCTAGGGAAGTCTGAGCTTCGCTCATGCATGTGGCTTCACGAAGGCCACGAGGAAGAAAAAAGAAACACTCATCCAGGAATCAGCAGGAGGAGTGGTGCAGGTAGACTGGTTTTAAATCAACGTAATTTAAGTGTATTATTTAAAATAGGAAGAAAAGAGAGGATGACATAAATAACATTTTGTTCTATTTTCAACACAATGTTACAAATCTGTCAAAATAAAATAGACCACTGTTTATTCTGTTTCATTCTTAAAACATATGTTACATCTTTCTCACCATATCCATTTACATGATTACTTCATTACTGAGTGAATGGTTTTAACATATTCCTATGTTAGGTCATTCAAGATGATAACCTGTTATACTTAGCAAAGTCAATCATGGGACAGAAGAGCTTGTGTAGTTGACACTTTCTTCTTTCCAATGTTGCTACTTCCTGCCTCACTCAGGCTTGTCACAAAAACAAACCAGCAAACAAAATAAAGTATCCATGGGTCAACGTTTTAAAATACAATCAAGTATTGGGCTATTTCAACAAATGAAAATGAAATGACAAATTATCGGACAGAATCTTTAGTCACATGATATACACAGCAGATATGGGTTCAAAACTCAATTGGCTATGGAAATTCACCAAGGAGTAGCAAAAGTAAACTGCTTCTTGAACATAACTCAAAAACCCTGTTAGGACTGACATAAGTCAAAAGTGACATGATGGCATACAGCAATGTTGGTGAACCTATGGCAGGGGTGCCAAAGATGGCACTCAGAGCCCTTTCTGTGGGCCCCCGACATCGCTCCTTCACAGCTACCTGTATTCTGGTTAAATGGCCGTATTGGCACATTGTGGAAAATTAGTGGGTTTTGAATCACAACTTGGGCACTTGGTCTCTAAAAGGTTTGTCACCACTGGCATACAGCAACCTAAAAATACTTTTTTAAATCAACATTTGTAGAAGTAGTAAATGATTCAGCTCAGGAGTGCCAGACCCCCCAGGACGTGGACTAGTAGTGATCCACAGTCTGTTGGGAACCAGACCACAGAGCAGCAAGGTTTTCTGTAAGGCACACATGTTAGTGACCGCACACTCTCCACCACCAGCACCCCATGGGGCTTTTCCTTCCTGTTTCACCCACTGCAATTGCTTTTGTTTTGGCCATGACGGAACCAGCAAAGAGTGGAGAATTGTGCATGCATGAAAAAAAAAGCCCCATGAGGTGAGAAAACCAGTCCCTGGTGCTAAAAATTGGGGACAGAGTTTACAGATTAACTGTGGGGCCAGTACACTTATATCCATATTTGACATCCACATTATTATTCAATAGAATAACATTATTATACTGAATACAAATATTCAAGAAGAACATCTACTTTTACAGTTTATTCTTCATTTTCCCATTTCTATCCACCTTAAAACTAAGGACTCCCTATGTTGTGTAGAGGGGGAAGGGTATGGGAGCATGAACTGAGTGTGTCAAGGATGCACATGCATTTAAGAGGTTCACTTTCCTAACTCTAGGCTAGATTTATAACAAGACAGGTGTCGAGTAGGGGAGAGGCTTAGATGTGGAAACATAAGGTCACTTCCCCACACTGAATTTCCTTGGGTGGCTCTAGGCCAAGTCAGTCTATGTCCATTCTAGACAAGAAGGTTAAATGCAGGCCAAGTATGAAATGTGCATCCCTGGCTTCATGAAACATAACTATAAACTTCAACTTAACTCACATAAACATCTCTGCACCACATCATCATTATCATCTTAGAACTACAGATCTGGAGATCACCAGACACTTGGCTGTCCTCTCTAACTTTATCTCCAAGAGATTATATAAAATAAAAAAAATACTAGCCTTCAGTTCTTTAGATTGAATAAATTCATTCCCACTATTTTAATCAGCAAAGAACAGAATATAGTATGCAGAAATTTTAATCATATACAGTATATTCAAGATTTCTAATGTGGAAGTGAAACATGTAACTAGTTTCACTATCAGCTTTATGTCTGAAATACTGCTGATTAGAATGCCTAATAAACTGTTAAATGCCATCAGAAAAAGCCACACACCACACAAAAGCCACAACTTACAATTTTTGATAACACAAGAAGAATTTCTCAAGTTATGTTTCAGAGTATTTAGAATATGGAATCTTCCTAAACTTTAGTGTAAGACAAATTAGACTAGAACTTATCTAAACCAGACACATGTGCAATTGCAGAAAACAGTTTAGCTTTAACCCCTTCACCCACCCATAGCAACTGCAATAAAAGAAAACTTAAGTTACTCCAGTAAGTCACTCCAGTAAGCAATTAAGTAAATGTTGAAGATTATTCATCTCAAGATTCCCCCGAGAACTTTAACACTGTTTTAAGATTTTCCCCTTCTAGTTGTCCATATGTCTTCCTAGCATAGGTTGTCCTGAGACAGTGTATCATGCATATGAATGACATAACTATAATACCAATGTATCAGAATTCAAGTGCCTTTAAGTATAGCCGAGTATAGAAATATACATACTGTATCTTCTATTCCTACAGTGATCAATTGCAGGTTGTATGTCTGGATAACTTTATTTGTAGCTCCCCTATCTTGTATACATAGTTAAAAAGAAGAACTGGTATTCAGGCAATTCAGGTTAGTAAAAGGCAATCATTACACAAGTTCAGATTGTTTAAAGGTTGCATGAGTCCTGAATAAAGCCTCTAGACAAAACTATCGGACAAGTCAGCCAGAAAGCAGAAGGCACAATAATCTGCTTACTCCAAACAGAAGGTGAACTGGGAGCATAATGTGCCCTCAAACCCAGGCAATGGAAGAATCCCTTTAAAGCAGCTCGCACACGTGGCCACCTTGCCTAGCAAATAGCTTCCCGAGGGAGAGGGGGGGCACAGCACCCGCCTTGCCTCCTTTTCCGTCCCCCTCCCCCCCCCCCCAATCCACTGACCTGCTCAGCAGTGACAGGCTCGTTGAGTCGGTGCTCGGCGGAGAGATGGTGCCTGAGGAACAAGGCGCGTTTGTAGTTGCGGGTGCCCTTGCAAAGCTCATCGTGTCCGCCGCTGGTGTGGCTGTTGCCGATGCTGTTGCTGCAGCTGCCACCGTCCGCGGAGGCGGCGGCCGAGCACCAGGCACAGGACACTAGCCCGGTCTGCTGGCAGTACTGGAGCCACGGGAACTCCTTGAGCCAGGAGCTCTGGAAGGAGGAGACGTGCAGCTTCTGCAGGAGGGACTGGGGCCGGGCCGCCAGCGGCAAGTGCGGGACGGCCTCCCCCTCCCCCGCGCCCAGGCTGTTGACCTCCGCCTCGTCCCCCCCGGAGCGCCTGCTGCTGCTGCAGCTGCCGCCCTCGGCGCCGCTGCCCTCGCCCAGGCTGGCCCCCTCGCCGTCCTCCTCGTCCTCGCTGCTGTCGCTCAGGGAACCCCCGTCCTGCACCAAGTCCTTCCCCGCCAGCAAGAGCTCCAGCTCCACCTCCTCCTCGCCGCCGCCGCCGCCACCCCGCCCGTTCAACGGCCGCCTCGGCCAGGCCGCCCCCGCCGCCACTTCGCAGCCATTGTTTGCGGCCGCCGAGCCCCAGCCACGGAAGGCTAGGGTCCGGCGGTTTCTCTCGGCAAACATCGGACCCGCCGCCGCCGAAGGACCCGCCGCCGCCGCCTCCGGCGGAGCCGCGGGCAAGAGTAACAGCTCCTTCCCGGCCGAGCCCGCCGCCTCCAGCTCGGCCACCTCCAGCTCGACGGTCTCCAGCTCCACTTCCTCCTCCTCAGCCTCCGCCTCCTCGTCCTCCACCCGCTGGCCGTTCAGCTGCTCGGGCTCCGAGCGGCCCCAGGCCTCGCCCGCGCCGCCGCCAACGCCACCCCCGCCGCTGCCGTTCGTGGTCGGGCCGCCGCCGCCGCCGCCCCCTCCTCCTGCCGCGGAGGCAGCGCTGACCAGGCCGCCCCCCCGGAACGCCAAGGTCCTGCGGTTCATCTCGGCGAACATGGCGGGGCGAGCGAGCGAGGGAGCAAGCGCGCGCCCCCCGCCCGCCTGACTCCCTCCCCCCTCCCCCCCGCCCGCTTCCCTCGCGCCCAACTGTCCCCTTCCCTCCCTCCCCCCCCACTCCTCTAACCGACCGCTATGACGGGTAAAAAGAGGGGAGGGAGGCAGGAAAGCCAACCCCACACGCTTTTGCCAGGTAGTTTCGGTCCGTCAAGCCCCTCAAGTCAGGCGGCCCTTCTCTCCCCCCCTCCCCACCACCACTACCACCCCGCCAAATAAAATTTCAAAATAAAAATAAGAAAGGAGGAAAGGAGTATAGACGATCTTATCCCTGTCCTCTGAGCCCGTGCCTCGGTTGCGTCGGCCGCCTCCTTCCTCGAGCGCTCTCTCTCTCTCTCGCTCTCTCTCTCCCTCCCTCCCCCGCCCCACAATAGATCCGGCTCAGCCCGCAGCCCTTCCGCCCCACCAGGCCCCGGCCCAGGTCGAATGGCAAATGAACAACGGACTGCGCCCACAATGCACTGGGGCGGCAGCAGCAGCAGCAACCGCCGCCGACGCCGCCGCGGGGGAAGGGAGGGAAGGGGGGAGTGAGAGGGGGGGGCAAGGAGGGGGCGAGGAGGAGCCCGAACAGCTGGCCAGTGTCAGGTTTTAGTGCGCGCTCACGTCACTCGCGCGGCCATTGGCCGGCGCGGCTTCCCTCCCCCCCTCCCCCATCGCCACGACTTGGCAGGAGTTTGTGGACGCGGACGTTGCCCTTCACTCGCGCGCTGCCTCTCCCCCTCCTCGGAGCCCCGCGGCGCTGTTCTTCCCCCGCCCCTCATGAAAAGAGTACTACGGAGTCCTGAGGCGGCGGCGCCACCAGCGCGGAGGGAGTCGCTCCCCACCCCTTGTTGGACATGGCGCGCACACACCCCGTACGCCCCTCAGGAAGAGACCTCTCGAGTCCCTCTGGTCACCACGAGCCCCCCCATCCGTCCCTCCCTCCCTGCCAGGCCACCACACCCTGCGTGACAACCGCCGCTCCGGAAACCGAAACCTGGAACGGCCCAACAAGCGCTCGCACTCGCGCTTCGGCTCGGCCATATCCGCTCCCCCTTTCCGGACAGGCACAGGCCACGCCAAAGGAGTGACAACAACCCCCCCCCCAGCCGCCTCCGCCTCTTTCGACGCGCGCGCACCCGCAGCTACGCAGCATAAAAACACGGGGATAATAGCCTTCCCCCCCCCTCAGAGCAAACCACGTGGCTCCTTCGTCCAACGGTGGGGTGGGGGGAGGGAGAAGCCAAGCTTTGTGGTGTCCTTGAACTACAGCTGCCCATAAATAACCCGTCCACACAAAATCTCCCTCGCTCACGCAAAGCGGCGGCGGCGGCGGAGAGCCGTCGGGAAAAGAAGAAAAAGCTGCCTGGGGGGCGAGAGGGGCGACGTGCTGCCCGCCTCCGCTGAAGAGCCGCGCAGTGCCAGGCCCCAGTAATTAGCGGGGAAAATGTACTGCCCCGAGTGCTTTTTATTACTTCGATTGTGAAATGGGGAATTTAAATATAAAGGTCACGCACGTGCTGCTGCTGCTGCGCCAAGCAGGCTGGTTGCTCTGTTGACACACGGCGGTTGCCTCACGAGCAGCAGTTAACAACAGCCCGACGTCGGGCAAGTCGCTACCTGCGTAGCTTTCTCTGAAATGAAGTTTCTTCGCCGGCAACCTTAAAAAAAAAAAAAGAAAGGTTACGTGGAGGTTGCTAAAGCGGTTGCGGGAAGCGCCCACGGTAGAGACGGGATAAAGCCCGAACCTCGCGCCTTGCCCTGAATTGGGAGCGCTGCAATAACCCCTTCAACACATCCCTTCAGTTACATTGAATTTTTGACAAGTGCGAAAGCAGTAAGTTTAGGTGGGTTCTGATTCTTTCCTAACAGGGCCGCAAGAAGCTCCACCAGCGCCCTGTACATACCCTCAGAATCCTCAGCGATTGTTTTCACAAGGATCCCCAGCTCCCGCCGTATATTAAGCTTTCGTTAACTTATGCTGTTAATTATGGGAGGACCCTTGGAGTGGTTTTTCTCGGGGAGGTACAATATGCAGTGAGTGAAATATAAATTCCGAGAAGGGCAGCTGGATTAGCCTGCGTATAGTCTTTTGTTGCCAAACAAAACAAAACAAAACAAAACAAAACAAAAACAAGAAAACCCGACTCTTCTGCTTCTTTACAGACTAAAAAGTTCCTTAACACAGGCTTGTTTCTGAAACATAAATGTAATGCTGCTTTAATCATGTGTAGGCAAAACACATCCTAGAAGTGACAATAGTTCTGTTTTTTAGTATTTTAGTATAATTAATAATTATTGTTTGTAGTCCAGTTGATTCTGACTTATGATTAGGTAAAAATAAATTTTCATAGAAAACTCGCCTTGATAAGAATAAATAAAGTATTTTTAGAAGGAGGGTATAAACTGAATTATTAATTACTTGATATCAGAAGACAAATATAAACTTTGTCCTACCTTGAACACCAACATTTTTGTATGACATGTTTCCTTGATCTAGACTCCACATCATTTCAGAGATAACATACATTGACTTAGGCATTTGAGGAATATCTCCAATATTACCTCCTACTTACAATTTCTGAACCAGCTTTCATTAAAATCATAACAAATATTGATCCATTAATATAGGACAGCTTATTTGTTGATAAAAATTTGTTTAAATGCCTATACATCCTTAAGCTTTCTGGGTCATTTGCTTTTCTTTTTGAGATCAAACCACACCCTTATAAACATGTCATATTTTAACAACTAATTCCTACCCATGTTTCCTGGAGAAAATGTTCAGCTTAGTTGAGTGGAACTGCTCCCACACAGTCAATCCTATGCAAATGTACTTCTGCTTGATAAAAGTAACTCCCGGATGTGCATCAGTAATTATTACTGTATTCTCTAAAAACAAGTTAAGAGCACATTCACATAGTGTGGCTGTAGTTTATAATTTTTTGCTGAACAAGCGCAAGATGCATAAATAGGAAAAATCCAAGAAGATGAAAACTATATACAGTAGTCTCATAGTAGAACTCCTGCCATGCACACTACATTCTGTACAGGGTTGGAAAAGAGTGGTGAAGAACAAGTGGAGGAAACAGATCTATACAGAAGACTTAAAATGTCAGCTGTTGTGGGATGCTTTCAAGTCACAGTATCTCTTTGCTGCAATTGGTTTAAGGTGACATGAGAACAAAGAAAGAAAGAACCTGTTTCATTTGTTGTGATTTCTCCCACTTCAAATTCAAGGCAGAACTATCATCAAGTTATAGAAATCATAGTTAATTAGCAGTATGGGTTTTAGCCAACCAAATGAAAACATGTCAGTGTTAGTTAGTTAGTTAGTTGTGAATCTGCTTCATTACTGTATGGAGGCCAAGAATGTCACCACAAGATACCAAGCATTTTCTATTCTGACCCCATATTTAGGGAATAAATTACCACTCAAGCTTTGACAGGCACCCTCCCTCCCAGTTTTTTAATAAACATAACAGTACTATTCAAAGCTGCCTTTTATGAAAGTCTGCTACTTGATCTCCTGTGGTTTAAATCTGTTTAACTCAGTTTTGGTCAGCTAAGTGGATTTATCACATTGTATTGTTTACTGTCTGTTTCTGTTTATAATTGTGCAGTATTGTTTGTGTTTTTATATGTTAGCTGTTAACTGCTCCACCCTAATTCACTTATATTAATAAAAATAACTCCATGCTGTCAAGTTGCTTCTGACTTATGGCTTCTGACTTGCTTCTTCGGGATGCACGCAGACTATGCAGTTTGCCAAAGGTTACAAAGGCTGGCTGCCCTGCAAAGTGTCAGAGTAGGGAATCAACTGTCTGAACTATATAGCCACCTGATTATATTCAGCATAGAATTACAATATCTGTTAGTCTGGAAGTTGAGTCATGGCAACTGGACTTCTTTTCTTGAGATATTTAAACGTTTTGCTGCTCATCCGCACAGTTTTGCCATGACTCAACTTCCAGATAAACTCACCTGGATGACTGAGAATCTTTATAGAAATATCTTTAAGTATTTTGCACAATGTTCAATGATTGCATATATAAACACCAAGGCAGTGGCCCTAACCTTGGGTCCTCAGATGTTCTTGAACTCCAAATCCCAGAAATCCTGACAAGCACAGCTTCTGGAAGTTTTAGTCCAATTAACATATGAGGACCCAAGTTTGGAAACCACTAACCTAAGGTATGTGTTGTGATACCTACTAGTATTCTACAACCAATTCATGAACACAGATGAAGCTCTACTGTAAGTTGTCATCTTGGTAGTTTCAGCTGCAGACGTGAACAAATAGTCTAAAGTCAGCCAACCTTAAGTGCTGTTATCTGTGGTCTAGAGAAGAACAGCTGGCCCGTTAATTATAATGCAATGTTATTCCTCCTACACTATCGCTATTCAAATGTAAACATTCCTATTCCTTTATGCAGCTATTCCAAATTCACCCATGGTTTCCCAGATGACAGAAGTGTCAACTGGATTTTAATTGCCTTTTTAAGTTCCAATCAGCTCACTTAGAATATGCCCCATAGTACCCATTGACTATACTTTACACACAAGATTGCACTGTACTTAAGGGAAATATGTTTACCAGTACTGTATCTATAATTGTTTATGAATAACATCATTAATGAGACTGTACATAATACTTCAGTCTGAATGTAGGACAATTTTCCTTCAAGGAAGAAAGGAAATACTTATTTTTTTCAGTTGAACTGAACACGCATTTGTACAACACTTTCAAGTATCCAAAGCGTGTGCATTGTTTAGTTGCCCTTGAGAAGCAGTGTAGTATAATAATTATAATACTGGGTTGGTTCTCCAAACAGTGAAACTCATTAGATTACCTTGGGTGAGTTGCAGTATCTCAGCCTGACCTACCTCACACGGTTCTTGTGAGGATAAAGCAGGGAGAAGAAAGCTATTTCTTTGTATGCTACCTTAAGCTCCCTGGGCAAGTGGTATAAAGGAAATAACCATGTAATGTAAAATCAGCAGGCTAGGGTGGCCGTATCAGGAGAACAGGGCTCTGCTACTTTAATTGTTGGGCAGAAAGATCAATTTTAGCAAGTGTAGTTTTCATGACTAATATTGCCTGCTGAAATATCATTTTCACTATAATTAAGGGTTCATGGTGCCATTCCTCTATTTTTAGGTGCCACTCTACTAGTAGCTCCTTAAAAGCAGATATTTCATTTGGCATAATGACTCTTACTTGAACTGACATATTGTTACACACACATTGTGGAGGAGATGAGTGGAGGGTTAATCCGTGGGGAGAGATGAACTGAAATGTGGAAGATAACCAACAGTGATATACTTCATAGCACAGATTGAGGGACTGAAGTGAGAAATAGGCTCTTTATGTGTTTGTGGCGGAAGAAAGAACTGAACAAGGAGCTTCCTGAATTGCAGTTCAAAGCTATAACTACTCCACTCCACAAGGTCAGCCTGTGCTTTAGAATTCCAGGAAGTGAGGTCTTCTCTGTAAAACTGATTTTTTTTCTCCCACATAAGTTAAATTATACTGTGAGTTACAAGGAAATTATGTTTGTTTATAATTGTGGAAGAGGAGAACACACAGTGATATCTCCCTTCTGTTACTACCAATATTTATGGTGGTTTCAGAGTAAAAAGAACAAATATTGTCTGTATTTGAGGGCAAGCAGTTGATAAGGCATTTGGTGTGAATATGCATTCAGTTCAACCAATCTGTAAATTTTGTTAGTGCCCTGGAGTTAAGCTAGAGTGCTACTGCAGGAGAACGCAGGTTGAGTCTCATTATAAACTTGCTGTTATCCAAAAAGATACACTCCAGAAATGAAGGCTGCTAAGACAGCCTGTGTCTCTGCCATAGACGCATCTGTGCATAGCAGAAAATAAATGTTTTTTCCAAACTGTGCAAAGCCTCCTTCTGGAGGGAGGTGGAAGGACTGCTAGAGCAATCAGAGATGCTTACTATGTGCTATGTGCTATGTGCTATGTGTTTTGAGGCAAGTTCATTCAATTTGCCTTGACTTGGGTTCAGACATTACATCAGGATATGTTGATGTGACTTTGGCAACCCCTTGTCCTTTTATTTGGGATTCTTCCCAGCCTTTAGAACTTGATGATGTTGACAGACAGATTGGAATGCCAAGGTCTACCACCTGCTCACTCATATTTATCCCCCCCCCCCCGCTCATCAAAACTGCCCAGGCAGGACTCTGGTTAAGAAAGATGATAAATCTTTCCTTAAAGGAAATATCCTGCCTTTTCTCTCTCTAAAGACAACCTATTATAAAATCTCTTTAAAAAAAAAAAGAATCTTTCTTTAAAAATCCCATTCTTGATCCTAAAGTATTGATTAATTGTAGGCCAGTCTCAATTCTACCATTTTTTGGCCAAGGTGGTTGAGAAAGTGGTAGCTCTTCAGACATTCCTAAATGATTCTAATTATTTCAATCCATTCCACAATTACCATACTTTCCCTGATTCTTCCCAACAACAGTGGCAGCTCTGCCTTCTAGCCATCACAGATTCAATCTCAGAATACAATATACAGTAATTAACCAAACGTGCTTTCAAATGAACTTTTGCTAAATGCTGTTGGTCAAGTGAATTTTCCAGCTGTTCCATCTTTTCTTCCTCACCTATTTGTGTGTGTGTACACATGTATGTCACAAATTACATGGGAGAATTACAAACATTTGTACATGACCCCTAAACTCCGCCGCAAATGGCTCCCACCTCCGGAGCTTAAAATTGTTTCCCCACCAGCTCCGGAGTTTACAGATAATTAAGTGCGACCACGCCCACCTAAGCATGTCCCAGCGCACTTTTCAGGTACCTGCTCTCCGGAGGTGAAAATTCCTGATGCGGATATAACGTAGTGACTGCCGGGCTCTCCTTGCTTCTGTTTGTTCTTTTTTTGCCCCCCCCCCTTAAGAGATCTGAATGCAGTGCCGGGACGGCAGAATGGAGGTGAGCAGCAGCATTCTTTTCTTCCTTTTTTTCTCCCTCCCCTCAGGCAGCCAGCAGCCAGGAGTGCGGAGGGGGTGGGAACGCAGGAACAGCCACAAACCCCTAAGATTTCTGGTCCGAATTTAAGTGGCCAGCGGATCTTAGGGGTCGTGTGAAAAGGGACCTCCCCCCCCCCTTTTATGGTGCAGGGCATTTGAAATAGAATAAATGGGGTAGCTCTAATAGTTGTAATTGGTTGTGCTAGTAAAAGTGTGGATAGCAATTAATATGCTAATTAATTGTCTCATGATTCATTATATATCTTCAAGGAAAAGTGAAACTCCTCCTCTTCAAATCTAATTATGTAGCTCTAATCCTGTAGGGATCAATAACTAGCATTCACTCATGAAAGAAACATTTTCTCCTTTTTCAATGTAGATTCACTGATGGTATTAAAGCTCTTCCTTCTTTGTAACATAATTGTCAATACTCCTTACTAGAACTAGATCTGATTTTCATGTACTATACTAATTTATGTTTTACAGCTTCATGCTATGAGATTTCAGAATTAAAAGGAGTTTGAAATTCTTGATTAACACCTTTATTTTTATTTTTATTTTCTTACAATTTTTATACTTTGCTTTGCAGCTCTAATGTTTCCTTTTTAGCTAACATTTAAAAATAATTTGAAACAATCGTTTATTTGAAACCAGTGGTTGGATTCAGTTATTTTCCCCAGTACTGGCAACCCTTCCTGTTCCTCCAGGCACCATGAATACCTCTGAAACACCCTTAAAAGTGTTTTGAATCAGGTAATTGGGGCCATAATGAAGTTTAGCAGGGAGTGCTGAAGTTTCACATTCCACAAGTATTCCTAATTCCATCAAACGCACAGTTCAATTTTGGTCAATAAACAACAAAATACCACGGCTTTCCCAACCTCTCTCCTTGAGGAAATGCATATTGGATAAACAAGGAGAAAAGGAATCGGTCCTACAGTCCTTCCACCCCCCACCATTTCTCCCCTTCAAGGTTTCCAATTTATTTGGTAAGGCCAGTTTACAGAATAAATTGAAACAAATAGTGATGTGTATTTTCTGACTCCATCATTCAGGCCACAAGTTACATTTATTTGCATGTTCTAGACTAGCCAGAGAGAACACCCTATACTATATAAAGATTTTTATTGTCTTCTCCATGGGAGTAATTGGGGACATTCATCCCCCTTGGGTTTCCCCCCATACATTATCTTTTCTTCCTAGAGTGACAGTGGAGTAATAAAACCTACCATCATAAAGCTGCAGTCTGGAATGGTACAAGCGTGGGAATTTGTATAACTTAATTAGGCAGAGATCATTATTTCAGTACTGGTACATGTTCTTTACATGCAAAGGTTTTGTTTCTCTCGCCTCTGAGGATCAGAAAGCAGGTGATGTGAAACAAGTGTCTGTAAACGTTACCTTTTTGGTATTGTGTATTATAGAATCATGCTGTTCCTGATTATCCTAGTTTTGCTTATGCACATGTATTTCACCTGGCAGCAATGTACATGCACATTGAAACTGTCTGAAAGTGCTCCAGAGTGAGTTAGCCTTTTCGTTCCATTGGCTTTTGTCTGGAGGAATGGATAAGTTTAATGTCTACATCAAACCTTTCAATGCACAAGTCTATTACATTATTAGATTAATCCCATTAGCTCTTGAATTTCATGGGATCATGTTGTTGTTTTTGCAAAGCATTCCTATCTGATGAAGATCTGCTATTATGTTAATATACACCATTTAATGCAAGGCTAATTAGTGACAGATGTTCTTCCATGTTAACAGTTTTATTAATTCATTTGTCTGTAGGGTAGGTTTTAGAGCTCCTTACAGGACAGATTTCTTTAGCTCCCTGAATGCTTTAAATCTTGGTAAACTGCTTCTTTTTGTTTCTAGTGCATATGCAACCAGGGACAGAAAGGACTTGGCATCAAGTAGGCAAGGTAAAGTAGAAGGAAGTTATCTGTATCGAAGGACTGTTAACAGTGATTATTAAGCACAGGATTACTTTGGAGCAACTGCTATAAAAGTCCACTGTACAATAACCTTTAGTGTTGTGGGTTTGTTAGTTTGTTCGAGCATTTTGACAAGAAACACAAAACAAAGGCAAACAAAAAACAAACAAAAATTCAGACACTTGAAAGATGAACTGCTATATTTTAATCTCTAAACACTAAGGTTTATTTTCACAACACAGCTGATTCCAATTCTAAATGCAGTACAGGATTCAAGACAAATGATTCTGCCAATAATTCTGATTTTAAAATCTTTTAGCCCTCTATGTTTATTTCACACGCTTTCTTTACCCTCCTGGGACCTTTTGTTGTTGTTTAATTTGTAGACAAGCTCTCCCACAAAGAAATATTTCAGGCTGAGTTCTCATTAAATTGCAAGCCTTTGAACTTTTTCACAGCTATCACAAGGGATGGTTCAACAGTTAATTTGAGAATAATTGGGAACTGATTTCAGATGGTTAAAATGTTATGAAACAAGTCTTTGCTTGAGACTGTAATTTTCTAATACAGCCGAGTAAAACAAGACAGCTCCTGGAAAAGGGATATTGTAGCTTCATCCTGTGTCACATTATATATAGTAAAGAACCTTTCTTAATCTTGTAGAATAATTTACATTCCTGGGCCTCATTAAACAACAATAAATAAACACAGGCATACACTAGATAAGAGCATATTTCACTTGTTGAGAAAGTCTAAAAATGCATCAGTTTGCAGAAGAAGCCATCAGACACTGTCTTGGAATGGACCATTTAATTCAGCCCTCATGGTGTAGCTGTGTTATTGCTGCTGCTACTACTACTACTACCAGATTTGCATTTTAATATGTTTGCTAACCAACAATAGATGGTGGACTGAAACTGAAATCCAGTCCAAAACTTACTTGATAGGACATCATTACAAAAAAGGTACACATGAAGCTATACTCTAAGCCCTGTCACAACATTGACATGGTGGACTGGCCTAGTGCGGTAATAAAAGGACTTCTTAACTAACATTCTGGGACAGGCTGGGTTCTAGTACAGCAGGGAGTAGCTGGCTAGATATAATTAAGCAGACACACTGACAGAACACAACAGAGAGCAAAACAATGGGTAGAGATCTTTCTAGAGGATTATCGGTGTAATCTTGTTAATGTCTATGTTGATTTCCCATTGAGCTAATGGAATTTACTATCAGGAAACTGAGGGTAGCCTTGTAATCTAAAAACACTGCATTTCCATTCATGTGCTGTGCTGCTCATTTTCTAGTCGCATTTCAACACTGCTAATATTCCCTTTCTCTGTGTAATTATCATTGCACAAGAGTGCAGTAATATTATGCAGCAGAGCATATCAACATTTTACAAGGCAGTTCTAAAAATGGTGTAAGGTTCCCCTCAAATAACTTTTAAACTGAAGTTTGTATCAGCACCAAATGTGGGACAGATTTGACAGAAAGTCTTCTAATATTCTTTGCCAAATATGGGGGAACATTGGGCAAATAGTCTTTGTGTTGTTGTTTTCAAAAGTAAAACTGTTCCCCATGGGCAGAAAAAAGTGACCCTATGTTCCCAGATTTAAAACAGACGACAAAAATATAAAAATTAAAGACCCATGTTACTTATTTTGAAAGAGAATGATTGACCCCAACCACCCCTTTTTATTTTGAAAGACTCCTGGCTGCTGAGGCTGAATTACTGATCCCTCAAAATGCTTTTCAAAACGTAAAACAGTGATTTTGTTCTATAGGCTTATCAGCAAGAGTGTTCCAAAGTAGATGCAGTCTTGACAATTACTTTATGTTTCGCTGAGAAGTAGTTAAGTAATGAAAAATGAGCCAGTTTCTGGGCTAGATGCTTCCACTCACCATTGGTATATATGTTTTGAACCAGTAGGAGAAATCCAATATAAAGATGGTGGATTCACAATAATATTTTCTGTAGTGTTT
This sequence comes from Phrynocephalus versicolor, assembly GCA_023846285.1. Lineage (NCBI taxonomy): Eukaryota > Metazoa > Chordata > Lepidosauria > Squamata > Agamidae > Phrynocephalus > Phrynocephalus versicolor. Next base: position 30,808,405 of record JAHTLZ010000204.1, read on the forward strand.
TTGGTGCATGTGAGATGTTTTGATGCATGTGAGAGGAATTGCTTACCATTCTTCCCCCCTCCCAATCTTCCATGGCCAACCAGAGATTTTAATCCAACTCTTCTGAATCCTACTCCAACACTCTAGTTATTGTACCTTACTAGCACCTGGAGTACGTACTGGCAAACCCCTCCAGTATTCCTGCCAAGAAAACTCCATGGATATATAGTAGTCACAAAGGGCTGTCATGACTGTAACAACACACACACACACACACACACACAGAGAGAGAAAGAGAGAGAGAGAGAGAGAGAGAGAGAGAGAGAGAGAGAGAGAGAGAGTTCTGTATTATAAAAGTCTTTTTAAAAGGACTAGAAATGCAAGTCATTATCTTCTAACCTTTAAATTCAAAGCTGGGCTTCAATGTGGGATGAGTGGCTTCAAGAATTTATGCAAGAATTTGCAGAACTGCATTCCAGACTTGGCAAGGGGGCAGATATGATCTCTGATATCCTTCTCCCACCACTCCTGTTTGCTATTGCAGGGCTTCTGTTGCAGACAAAAGAGTTGATATTGCTGCTTTTGATCTCAGCAGAGACAAAAGCCCCATGGCCTTTAAGATAAAACACAAGCAGTTTACTCTGTGGATGGCAACACCTATGCACCTTACATTCCCTGAGAACCAGTGTTGCAATAGTTAAAGCTGCAGCGCATACTAGTGACCAGAGCAGTTACAAAATTACCATTCAAAATTTGCAGAGACACTCTCATAGAGATACATACCATGCAGATATGTACCATGTAGGATTGTTTTGTTTAATTCAGCCTGATAATACCTTGGAGAATGTTTCTTCTTTCTATTTAGATACACTACTAAGAGATGATTTTCTCATTAAAAAAAGAGCCAGCTTCTTGTTGTTAGACTTGAGCAAGTGACTTTGAAAGAAAATAGCTTAAAGAATATCATGATAATTCTTCTTTGATTCAAGAATATAAGTCAAGTACTCTACTGCAGAACTTCAGTAAAGAGCTTTAAATCTTCTTTCATGCCATTGGTAGATGTTAGGGCATTGAAGCTTCAGCATTCAGCCAAAGTCATGAGACTTACAGCAAATTGTTGAGTTAGGGATGAGAAACTGTCTCACCATGTTTGTGTTAACCATGTAAGCACAAGGTAAATCAGAACAAAGTGAATTTGAAAGTGAAACATTTGGGAAGTCAATAGCTTAACTATTTTAACAATCTTGAGAGTGTATTTGTATGCAGACATCTCTTCTTCGGTATAAAGGTGCTGATGCAATTCACAATTGAGTTGGTTTCTGATTTACTCATGGTTGGAATAGACCCACTGACTTAAAAGGAGCTGATTTCAAAACTGTGATTCAAGTATGATTACATCTGTAATCAATACAGTGTGAGAGAGAAAAGGTGCACTGATATATTTTAAAAAGCTAAAAAAAGATTATGATCAGGTTCCTCCCAGCCTTTAATATTATTGATTAGCTAAATTCTCATTTGCAAAAATAGGTTACAGGGGATACCTTTATAGGCCACTATTAAAAATAAAATATTAAAAAAGGAACATTGCAAGCTTTCGAGTGCAGTAGATCACCCTTCTTCAAAGCAGGTCCCAGAAGTTCAGACATGGCAAAAGATGGGCTTTACCAGGAGTTTACTTTTAAAGTCCTTTGTTAGATGGTGTTCTTAAAGTCCATGGCTAGGTGATGTTGCAGTTATTGCCTGTAACCTATTTTTGCAATTGTGTTTTGTGATGGCCACATGGCTCACCCCCCTTTTTTGCTCTAAATTCTCATGAGGATCAATGATTGTCTAACAATCTGCCTCTGTCACAAAATAGAATTGGTAATCAAATCATGAAATGTGCTAGTGTGTAGCAAAAGTGCCCACTTCACCTCAAAACACTGACTCACACAGCCAATTTGTGAATTTGTGAAAATCATTTTTTCCATTTGCATTGCATCTGTGTTTAGTGACCTAATTATGTGAATGGCTTAGAATAAACAAAAACCATTAATTATGTGCCATCTACAAAAATCTGTATGATATTTCTTAGCGAGGGTAACCAATAAAGAATTAGTAAGCTGACGTAATAAAGACCAATAATAAAGGGACAAAATACAAAATGCTAGAGTATTTTTGGCTATAGAATGATGAATGCAAAATATGCATATATTATTATCCCTGATCATTCAAACCAAAATAAATCAAGAAAGAGGTTATGGAAGAAAAAATTGGTTGAAATGCCTTAGAAATTGGTTTGGATATTCTTATTTACAACTGCTGCATCCCAAGTCAGAATAGCCATGCAGATGTCCAGCCTTCAGTAAATTAAGAACAAGATTTCTCTGAAATAACATTTGTTAAAAACCAACTAGCTTTCTGAAAAATAAAAGGATTAGAAAAATCACTCTCTTCAATTACCAGTTCCCAGAATTCACAAGTATCTTGGGTCAGTTGGCAGTTATAATCTGTGGAAATAACTTTCTAACGCTCTGTAGAGTCTGGTCCCCATCCACTCCCCCCATTTCTCCCCTAATTTTATTTTCTTGTTTCTGAGTCTTCCCAACATATTTTGTAACTGAAAACAGACTAGAACTCCATAGTAGAACTCAGTAATTCCACAGAAGCTCATGATGGTAACCAGGGCACAATGCAATTATTAGAACCCTCTTGATTGTCTGTTACTTGTGTGTTTGCCCAAAAAAGTGGCATGTTTTTTCAAACCCATGCTTTTGTTCTAATTTTAGTTTTAATTCCTAATTTTTATTAGATACTGAGAAATCTTAAGAAATTGCTGATTGGAATAGCTTGTGGGGGGATCCTGTTACAGTTGGTTATGTTCTGAGCTTTCATGGAGGTAATGATGTTTGTCACCAGCCACGTAAAATCCCTCCAGACCTAAGTGATGCTATCTGCAGAAACTTACATTATCCTGTACCTGTTAGCCAGTTTATGAATGACTAACTTTTAACCTGTTGGAAAGCCTTACTTGTTTTTTATCTACTCACTTATTTGAGCCAGGGCATTAAAGATGCTGCGTTAACACTGAAAACGTTCCTATTGTTGTATGTGGCCTTTGGAGCATGGCCTGCCACAGTGCTGTATGTCCTTGATGGCAATGGTGTTAACAGCCAGACACAGCATGTGCAGGGGCTCCACCTCTGCTAAGGAGCTTTCACATGTTAGGCTCTTTCCCTCGCTGTGCATGGATTAAGGAATTTCTAAATTGGCTCTTAAACAGCCTGATCCTTTTCATGTTTACTTATAATTAAGCCCTTCCAAACTCAGCAGGGGTTGCACCCAACTAATTTTCATAGGTTTGTAACCTTGGTCTCTCTGGTGCCATTTCTTTTGTTTTTCCCTTATTTATCTTGTTCTGCGTGCTTGACAGCAATAGTTTCATCCCTTATTTTCTAGAAGCAGAACCCAACATCAAAAGATGATATATGAAATAACTTCCTGATACACCTGTGGAGCTTACAAACATTATTTTGGGAGGGGTAACAATCACTGCTTGGGGGATCTTGAAAGCTATATTCTCAAAAGGTACCTTGTCCATGCTTGGCAGTATGCTTAAGGCAAAAATGGCAGTAATGTTAAGAAATACGAGCACAATGCAGCTCCCACATGCTGCGGTACCCATTCGCAAATGATTGCCTTTGAGTCTATTTTTCCTTTGCCTACAAATGCTCTCAACAGATTACACTTCTCAGAAACTCATTGGAGCCTCCCTCCCTTTCAATTATGCAGGAACACAGATGTAAACATACTTGTGCTGGACTACTGAGGCCTGGCACCAGTTTGGTGGTGGGAGGGAGAGATTGATGCGTGGGCATCAAAGAGAGCACACAGTGTAAAATCGTATTTGCCCTTTCTCTGGTGCTGCTTGCCCTCTGATTTGTCTCTCTGCCTGGAGACCTGGAAAAGCAGAACAGTTCTTTGAGTTATTAGCTAGTACCACTCGATCTGGCTATAGCAGCCTAAGGGCCAGCTGAAAGTGAGGGGAGCTTGTCCAGAAGTGGCGGTGGAAGGTGCCTCTCCAAGTCCAGCTCCTAGGAAGAGAGGATCTGGAGGTCCAGTGTGCCAAAGTCATATTATGTTGTCTCTAAAGTTGTTCCTACAGTCATAGAACCATTGAGTTGGAAGGGACCCTTAAGGCCATAGAGTCCAACCCCCTGTTCAGTGCAGGAATTCCTAACGGTGGTGTTTACCCTTTTCATGGCTAAAATGACTATACAGGAGGGTGTAAGGGTTAACACTTATGATCAAATAAGGAGCGTGGAGGCGGAGCCCAAGTGCTTAAAAGGCTCAGCCTGAGGTTTGTCAAATAAGATAGGGAAAAGTTAAGAGAAAAGGGTTAAGCGATAGGGATAAGATCAGATGAAGTGATAGGTTAAGCTGTGAGACGGGTGAGAATGGTTTGAGGAAAGTAAAGGACAGAACTTGAGTGTAACGGCTTAGAGTAACCTTCAATTAAGTGTGCACAAGCAAAGCTTGTAACTGAAACAAATTATTGCATTCAATAAATGTTATTTTATTTTATTCACGTTACAACTCGATTGGGTCTCGGTTATTTAAACTGGGATAACCTGAATGGTGGCAACGAAAATAAAAGAAGGTGTGTACAGGCTAATGGTCTGTGAAACAACTGGGGGCTGTGTATGGTAAAACCCTACACTAACATCAGTCTGAAGGATTGGTTGATGAGGAAAGGCAGCCTGTATGTGTTTTGTGCCAGTGACTTTTTTACAAGTACTGCAGTTAAAGCTCCTGAACGTTGCAGTGTGCCCTTGACTCACCAGCATCTTCCCTGTATTCAGCTGAACCATACAACACAGCCATGTTCTTCATTTCTGTTTTCTAACATGTCACCCTTCATTTCCCACAGCTCTCTTTGATCAATTGTACCACTGCCATTTTCGTTGCCTCTCAGTGTACCTTCCTTGGGAATGCTTCATCTCCTAATTGGCGTTCATTTGCATTTCTAAGATCATTAACAGAGCTCTATCCCTTTAAAAAAAGCATTGTAAGCTAATCACTCCCAAAGTCAAATACTCAATCCAATCAATGTATTGGAGCACCCAGAGACAGAAAATTTTACAAGGATCTCTTTCATTGCCTGCTCCTGCCAATAAACATGCAGTTACAATAATATAACTAAAATTTGTGACCCCTCCATAACATAGTCAACATTTGCGCTTTCATGCGGCCACCTCATTTTGCCTAATGATATCGCCAGCCTTGTTTCTTGAAAATAATAATAATAATAATAATAATAATAATAATAATAATAATAATAATAATAATAATAATAATAATAATAATAATAATAATAATAATAATAATAAAATCCTACCCCCTTCTGAACCACCAAAGACAGAGGCACAGACAAGGAATTATTTGCATACAACCAAAGGGTTTTTTAAAACTTCCACTTGACGATTGGTTTCCTCAAATATTTTTAGAAATCTAAACATATCTAGATTTTTTGCTTCTTTGCTCATACTGCTTTTTTGCTTTTCTAGAAAGTTGTTATGGTCTTCCTTCCTCGAGAATGTGTTGTTGATATATTCTTTGTCTCATGGGTGTGTCTCTGTTTGACCTAATCTCACTTGATGCAAAAAGGCCACCTTACGTTAATGAACGTAATGATGAGGAAGTCTTCATATTAACTATGATCAGTCTGTCCATGCTGCTTTCGTTAGCAATCCCGAAAACATTATGTGTGTCTCGCCAATCCAGTATCTCAATGTGGAGCCAGAGTGATAATGATTGACTATGACTTCGCTCTAGTGCGGCTGAGGATGGAAAGACCTGGAAAAGCCAACCAGTGACCTGGAAAACAAGCTCGGATTAAGAAATGTCAAGTCAGTAGGCAATATCAGAAGGAGTCACATATAGGTATAACAAAGATACTTTTGACACACCGGATTATGGGTGGGGGTGGGGAATGTAAAAACAACTTTCACCTCTCTTTTTGCTGTAGTTAGTGGCATCAGGCTATTAAAAAGATAAGTGCATCGTTCTATTAAGATGTTTTGTTTGTTTGGGTTCCTGTTTTATTGGCAGACATTTCTTTTGATCTTCACACAGTTTGAGTGGATCATTAATATGCCTCAATGCACAGGGAAAGAAGATGACAAATAAATTCTCTTCCATGGCTCCCCCTGTCTCCTTCTCTTTGAGGGAATGGGAGTGAGCTTTTGCTTTTTTTAAAAAAATATTTCTAAGTGGCATAGCGCATCAGGGCTGACTCCTGAAGCTTTTTTAAAAAAACAAGTTTTGTTTCCTGTCTCTTTCCCTCCACAGGAAGGAGGAAGCTTTCTGTTTCTCAAGATCATGAAGCAAATTAAGTAGAGGGACTGCTCAAGCCATCTGCTTTGGTTTGAGCTTGACAACCACACACTCAGGAACCAAACCAAAATGGAGTGGTCCTACCTGCACGAAAAGATGCCAGTGATGAGGGAGCCATTGGTCTGTTGGCAGTGGCCCAATAGCCCTTACCCCATCCTGGCATGGTGACTCCATGTAGCAGCTGGGGAGGATGCTAGAGCATGCCTAGAGGCTGATGTAGGTTGAGAGAGGTCAGTATGTGTGTTAGTCAACTGTTTATGCTATGTAGTTATATATGAGAGGCACAAGGTTTATACAGTACATGGGTTTTGAATTGCATGGGGGTCTGGTGTCTCTAACCTCAGCATTGTTGAAGGATGATGGATGGATTGGTGCATATTGACAAATGAGGAACAGGTCTCTTGGTCTGTCAATGGCTTTGAGTTGCCTATTCAAGACCAAATCATCCCCAAATTATTTGTGGTACAAGAAGGATAGTTTGCAACAATAAGAATTGCTAGATAACTCAGCAACTGTAGATGTCTGGCTACGGATCCAGAGGTTGGGAGTTTGATTCCCCACTGTGCCTCTTTGACAGGAGCTGGACAAGCTGATCCACAGGGTCCCTTCTAGGGCTGCAGTTCGATGGTGATGGTGATGATAATTTTCTGGTTGATTATTATAATATTTAAACACAGGCTACACTGCACCACTAGAGGAGACACTATGGTTCCATTGGTGCTACTACTCAGTCAAGGGAAACATTAGGACAGGAAGTCCTACACCATTATGTGATAGTCCATCCATGTGTACAAGGGATCATGTGTTGCTGATTGTCACCACGTCTATGTAAACTACCCCTCTGCAATATATGACCAGCCTTCCTGTGCAGGGAGAGCCCAATCATCTGCCACTCCCACAGGCTCAGGGTGAGAGCCAGAGGTGCTGTTTCTAGCTTTTACTGTGGTTGTTTTTGGCCTTGGACTCCTGTTGCCCTGCAGGACTAGAACCCTGCTGCTCGGCTGCCTGGGCTGTCAACCTGTCAAGGGAAGAAAGGTCTTGAATGTTTCACAAGAGTTAGGAGGACTATCCCCTGTACAGCAGACAGTTTTCGACTTGAAGGCTTGCCTTATTATGTGCCTTGTGCCAGGGGGATCATTGGGGAGTAAAGTAGAGGTGCCACTATTCAGGAGGTGATGGGACAAGGAAGATATGGTGGTAGGGGTCAGACACACCATTACAGGAGGAGGAAGGTCCATCCAAGACAGATTGTCTCTCCTCCTGGTCTGGCCCCTAATGTCCAAATGCCTGGTGCTCTTGGCAGCTGTGATTCTCTGGATCTTAGGCTGCTGCTGCTGAATGCCAGGTTCATCAATAATAATTCTCAGATCATCCAGGATTTAATCCTGGATGAGAAAGCCGATCTGGCGTATATTATGGAAACCTGGTTGGATGAGGCAGTAGGGGTTGGTCTCTCCCAGCTCTGTCCTCCAGGTTTCCAGGTTCTGCAGCAGCCTTGATCGCAGAGGCGGGGAGGGGGAGTCGCACTGGTCTTTTGTGAATCCATCTCCCTTTCTAGGCACCCAGTTCAGCAGTTCACCAGTTTGGAATGCTTGCATGTGGTGTTGAATGGACTGGACAGGATAGGGATTGTATTGGTGTATCACCCGCCCTGCAACCCAACAGTCTCTCTACCTGAGCTACCTTCGGTGATCTTGGTGGTAGCATCGGAGTCCCTCCACCTCCTAGTACAGGGGGACTTCAGTGTTCATGCCGAGGCTCCTGAGACTGGTTCAGCTCAGGATTTCATGGCGGCCATGTCAACCATGGGCCTGTCCCAGAAGATCTTGGCCCAACACACACAGCAGGACATGTATTGGATCTGGTGTTCACAACTGAACAAGAGGGCAGTGATCTGGATGTGGTGGGGATCAACATCATCCCATTGTCATGGACAGATCACTTCCTGGTAGAGTTTAGGCTGGTTGCAGCCTCATCCCTCTGCAGAGGCAGGGGACCGTATTCTATGGTCCTCCCATGGAGGCTAATGGATCCAGATGGTTTCCTGAAGGCTCTGGGGGATTTTCCAGCTGCCAAGACAGCCAACTCATCCACAGCCCTGGTTGACCTCTGGAATGGAGAAATGGCCAGGGCAGTGGATGAGATTGTGTCTAAGCGACCCCTGTCTTGTCGCTGATTCAGAGCAGCTCGGTTTACTGAGGAGCTGTGATTGATGAAGTGGCAGGGCAGGCATCTAGAATGATGGTGGCAGAAAACATGTGATGAATCCGAACGAGTACGGTGTAGAGCTCATCACAGAGCCTACTCCGTGGAAGTGGTAGCAATGAAGAGACATTTCTTCTCTGCTACCATTGCATCTGCTGGGAACTGTCCAGCAGAATTGTTTTGTGTGATGTGGGGCTCATTCCATCCCCCCCACCCCCAGTGGATCAAGAAGCACACATGGTCTCCTGCTGTGGTGAGTTCGCCAAACACTTTGCAGATAAAATCAATCGGATTCACCATGACTTGGATGCCACATTGGCTATTATGTCTGTTGATGTTCCCTTGGCAACTGTCTGTCCAGTTTTATGGGATTCTTTTCAGCTTGTACAGCCTGAGGATGTGGACAGGCTTCTTTGGATTGTGAGGCCATCCACCTACCGGCTCGACCCTTGCCCAGCTTGGCTCATTAGAGCTTCCCAGGCGGTACTGGCTGAGTGGACAGGGAGGGTGGTTAATTCCTCTTTGATGGAGGGGGTTCTCCCACCTGCTTTGAAGCAGGCGGTGATTTGACCCCTCCTAAAAAGGTCTTCCCTGGACCCCACTGTATTAGATAATTACCGGCCAGTCTCTAACATCCCGTTTTTGTGCAAGGTGATTGAGTGGGTGGTGGCATCTCAACTCCAGAGGATTTTGGATGAAGCAGATTATCTTGATCCTTTTCTATTGGGATTCAGACCAGGCTATAGGACAGAAACTTCCTTGGTCGCCTTGGTGGATGATCTACACCGGGGACTCGACAGGGGGAGTGTGTCCCTGTTGGTCCTGCTGGACCTCTCAGTGGCTTTTGACACCATCGACCATGGTGTCCTTCTGGGCCAATTGGCTGATCTGGGAGTTGGAGGCACTGTCTTGTAGTGGTTCCACTCCTACTTGGAGGATTGGTCCCAGATGGAAAAATAAAGAAATGATTGGCTCTCTGTGTGGCAAAGAGAACCAGTTACTAACAGGAGACAAGGACAAGGCAGAACTACTCAACACCTTCTTTGCCTCAGTTTTCTCCAAAAAAGGAAAAAAGAGTTCTGTTGGCACAACGAGTAGATGAGGTAGGTTGGGAATTGCAAGATAGAATAGGTACAGAGGTAGTACAGGATCACCTGGAAACATTAAATGAATTTAAATCTTCTGGGCCACATGAATTACACCCAAGAATATCAAAAGAAGTGGCAGAAGTAATTTCAGAACCATTGGCAATAATATTTGAGAAGTCCTGGAGAACAGAGGAAGTCCCCATAGATTGGAGGAGGGCAAATGTTGTCCCTATCTTCAAAAAGGGGGGAAAAGAGGACCTAAATAATTATCGCCCAACAGCATGACTTCAATTCCTGGAAAGATTCTAGAACAGATTATTAAGCAGATAGTCGGTGATTATTTAACTAACAATGCTGTCATTACGAGAAGTCAACATGGGTTTCTTAAAAATAAGTAATTCCCGACTAATTTGATCTCTTTCTGGTGGATGAGGGTGTGGATATTGCTTATCTAGATTTCAGTAAAGCCTTCAAAAGGTTCCCCATGGAATACTTGCAAAGAAGTTAGTAGAATGTGGGATAGATAGTGCTATTGTTAGGTGGATTTGTCATTGGTTGACTGATCTCACCCAAAAGGTGATCATAAATGGCTTCTCTTCAGCTTGGAGAGAAGTGATCAGTGGGGTGCCCCAGGGTTCTGTTCTGGGTCCAGTGTTATTCAATATCTTCATTAATGACTTGTAGGAAGGAATATAGAGTAGGCCGATCAATTTTGCAGATGATACCAAATTGGTAGGGGTTGCTAATTCCAATTCCCTAGAGCAGGCCTGCCCAACACGTAGACTGCAGGCTACTGGTAGCTCGTGAAGGGTTCAAAAGTAGCCTGCCAGCAATCAATAAAAAAGGTGAGGGGATAAGTTCTCCACCCCTCCCTCCCCCAAGGACCACCACTGCCCCAGCAAAGTTCTGGGTCTGCCAGCCCACTGTCTCAGCCGAGCAGGGCAGTTCAAGGGCCATGGCACATTGAAATCTGTTCCCTCCAGAACAGATTAATTAGTTTTCAATGCATTCCTATGGGAAACCACTGCCTTAAGTTTTTAGTTATGAGCATGTGCTCGGAACAGATAAAATTCATAAGTAGAGGTTTTAGTGTAGTAGCCCTCAGGCACTTTTGGGCTGGAAAAAGTAGACCTTGGCCTGTTCAAAGTTGAACAGCCCAGCGCTAGAGGATACAATAAATATCTAAAAGGACCTTGACAGATTAGAGTGCTGGGCCAAAGCTAATGAAATGGGTTTCAACAGAGAGAAATGTACGGTGCTGCATCTAGGTAAAAGGAATGAATTGCACAGATATAGGATGGGAGACACCTGGCTGGAAAATAGTACCTGTGAAAGAGATCTGGGAGTCTTGGCGGACCACAAATTGAATGTAAGTCAGCAGTGTGATGTGGCAGCCAAGAACTCCAATGTGATTTTAGTTGCATCAACAGAGGCATAGTGTCTAGATCAAGGGAAGTGATAGTAGCACTCTATTTTGCTTTGGTCAGACCTCACCTGGAGTACTGTGTTCAGTTTTGTGCACCTGAATTTAAAAAGAATGTTGACAACCTTGAGCGGGTCCAGAGGTGGGTGACCAAGATGGTTGAAGGTCTGGAAGAAATGTCTTATGAGGAACGGCTTAGAGAGCTTACAAAAAGAAGGCTGAGAGGGGATATGATAGCTATATTTAAATATTTGAAAGGATGTCATATTGAAGAAAGGACTGGTTTGTTTTCCATGGCTTCAGAGACTAGGATGCAGGGCAACTGTTTCAAACTACAGGAAAAAAGATTCAGTTCAAACATTAGGAAGAACTTCATGACAGTCAGAGCTGTTTGGCAGTGGAATATGCTGCCACAAAGGGTGGTGAAGTCTCTTTCTTTGGAGGTTTTTTAAGCAGAGGCTGGATGGTCATCTGTCGGAAATATTGTGATGGGCTTCCTGCATGGCAGGGGGTTGGACTAGATGGCCCTTGAGGTCCCTTCCAACTCTATGATTCTATGATTCTATGATTCTATGATTCTATGATACTCTTATAATCATTTGTGGGCACTGAAGTGTTAAGGTCCGGGGATAAAAGAGCAAGATCTATGACCTCAGAGCCCAGTTGAAGTCCTAAGCAGCCAAACAGGTTTTAGTAATGCATTCAAAACCTGAAAAGCAATGCTGATTTCTGTTACAACAATGCTGATGCAATTGTTAACTCTTTGGCAATGTTTCACCTGACCTTACAACTCTGATAGGCATCAAAGGGCTGGATTCTGCATTATAAAAGTAATTGCATTGCTATCTCACACTTCCAAGTACAGTATTACCTTATTCTTGAATAGTTCATCTTTCTTGCAGTCATTTGAAATGGATAGATAAACACTTGACCAGATTTCACAGAAATGCAGTCTGCTTTGTACGAAAGGAGACAGTACCCTGAATCCATGTAAGAGAGGAGGCCTTGTAAGAAATAAAATCCAAAGGAACTGGCCTGAAGAAGCATGTCAGGCAATATTGCCTATGGCTATTGCATAGTCTTTGCCACACTCAAATATTTTGTAAGAAGCACCATGGACTTCTAGTATACCAGGAGGAGGAGAATTAGACATAAAGTATCTGCCTCCGTTTGGAAAAGTTATTTGCTCAGGCTACAGCTCCCATAATCTCCAAACAGCATGGCATAGTATTGTGAAAGTAATTTTCCCAAGCTCTAAAAACAAAGTTGTTTCCCATCATTGGGTTTTAAAGGGTGCTTTGCGTAAACTTCACTTTGTTCATATGAGCCAGAATTGAACTGTGGCCTCAGATCTTGATTTGCTGAAGAAAAGACCTGACTAGACAGGGGAATTTTTGGACTGATCTGGTTCATGTTTTAAAAGGTTCTTATCTCCAGTGTGATCTATTTTATCTTTCAAACAATCCATCAGTTCCTTTGCACTGGAGATTTTCATTCTCCCCACAGGCCTTTGAAAAGCCAGTTTACCCATGGGCAAGGTTTACCCAGTTTACTCATGAGTAAAGAGGCAGCAACAACAGTAGTCGAGGGCAGCAGTGACTTAGGGGGGAAAACACTGGGGAGGTGGAAAGCAGGTATCATCCCCACCTTTCTCTTCAGTGGGCAAACTACAATGCCTTGATAATTCCCTCTTCCCTTCTTTTCTTGCAAGCAACCATCATTTAGTGGCCCACAGGGACGTTCCTTTGTTGTTGCTGTTGCTGTTAAATAAACTAAGTGCCGTATTGAACAGCAATGCATGGGTCTAGCAGGGTATTAGAACAGTGTTGCATCATTTAGGGAAATATTTTTTAAAAATTAGAGGAGGGGATTTCTCCATTCTGTCTTTTAATGCCACAACCCACCTATATCATCACAGATTTGTCAGCTTGGATATTGCCGCCCACAGCTCCTCTTGGGTGTCAAATAACCATCGGCACCAGCCACACAATACACAATTAAGAGTGCACTGAATTGAACACAAACAAAACAAAGCCCAGACACCCCCTAGCGCTGTGCCAGAAAGAAGTGGAATAGCTCTTAAAGGGGCAGGATGGATCGACCGAAGTAGAAGCTTGTGTCGATGACATCATTTTGGGTCGAAGAAAAGTGTACCAACAGCAATCCAAACAGCAATCTATATACCCACCTGGACAGATCTTAACTAGGCCACAGATGGAAAATGTGCAGCCCACCGGCCATACGGGCAAGTTCATGAGTGGCCCAGCAACCCTTGGCCTCGATACAGCCCTCAAAATATCCACATAGGATGCCACTGCACATCCATAATGAAGACTGTCCAAAATCCCTATGGAGTTTTGCATCTCTTACTTCTGTTCATCTTGCTGGTCCCATGAAGGTGTTCATCACAGTGAACAGTAGCGTTATTTATGCTTTCTTAGGGCATGCTCTCAGAATCCTTTCTGAGCATGGCAACCACAATTTGTTTCAACAGGGTATGCTGCTGCTGGCTTTCAGAGCTAAACTCAGTTCTTTGGATGGAACAGCCCAATTCAGCTTGTGTTGTGTGTGTGTTCCATGCCGTGAAGGGGAAGTTGACTTATAGAAACCCTAACAGGGGCTTTCAAGGTAAAGGAAATATTTATGGAGTGGTTTTCAGAGGCGCCACCAGTATTTGGAGTGCCTGGGGACAAAGTTCATTTTTTGCGCCCTTCCTGCCACCCCCCACATTGCACCCATTCAGCAATGGGGGCCCGAACCCTGAGGGCATGGGGTGGGTGCATGCACAGGCATGTGCACATCTTACACATCTTCCACCAAGGCGAGGAAGAGTAGGAGGAGGGTGCTGTGGCCACTGCACTCCTGCCTGCCTGCTTCACCGCACGCCTGGCGCGCAGCGGCGGAGGCAGTGGAAGGGTTGCCATCACCAAGCCTTAGGGGGAAAGCAGTACTTTTCATGGCTTCCTCCTCCTGCTTCCCCTCCAGGTGCCTCCAGGTTGCTGCGCCTGGGGAAGATGTACCCTTCCCCCCTATATACGCCCCTGGTGGTTTTACCAGTTCCACTCCCCATGATCAAGTGAGGATCATACAAGGCGTGCTGGAGGCAAGCAATACTTAGTAACAGCTGAAGAGGTAAAGTTAAAAAAAAATGTTAATTGGACTACAACTACAGTGGGACCCCCTTATCTACAGGATCAGTAATCATGGTTTGACTTATCCACAGCCTGAAGATATTAAAAATATAAAAAGAAAAAAATCCAGAAAAAAAGCAGTATTTTAATATGTATTACAGTACCAGAACTGGCCACTACAGGGAGCCAGAAACCATGTTATAAATACTTTTTACCGTAGCATGGTCTTTCGCACTCTCTAGTGTCCCATTCTGGTAATGCACGTGAAAATAGTTTTCCTCGTTTTTTGCCTTTTACCATGTTCTCTCTCTCTCTCTCTCTCTCGCTTCCTCCCTCCCTCCCCCCTCTCTCTTGCCTCACCTTAGTTTTTACCTATAGTATTACACTGTTAATTTCTCCAACTGCAGTCTAATCTCTTTTCCATCTGATTGCAGAGTGAGGTGTTGAAAAGAAGTTTTTTTAATGGTTAGTTCCATGAAGTAAGATATTTGCAACAGTTTGGTGGCTGGCTTGAGATGTGTAACAGCAAATTGTCACTGAATTTCTAAATCTTGTGCTTTTACTGCTAGAGACAGGGAGAGGTGCATGGAAGATTTTTCCTCCTCCTGTGCCAAAATGAAGTTTGACATTCCCTTATCTTGCCTGGGAGGGGGCTGGGCAGTGCCATTCATTACTCTGCCTTCAGCAGGCAAATGTCCTGGGCTGATTCTCCGATAGGTTATAAAGGGAATAATGGAAACTTAAAACCGATGCAGGATATTTCTTGTATTCTTGAAAACAGGAGGGAGAAGAAGAATGGTATTGCCGAGTTTTTTAGACTTTTAGAAGGGTTTCGGTAACATAACCAGTTCTGAGTATTCCATACTAGAAATTTCTGGAAAGGGTTGCCCTAAATCAGAATCAGCTTGATAACAGATAATTATTAATGTGTTAACAAAGATCTTGCGAGTCTCAAGGTGATAATGGTTGTCATTCCTTTTGATTGAGATATTTGGTCTGGCAGGCTCGGAAGGTAGTCAATTTCCCTGCAGACACCATGTAGTGAAACAAATTACACAGTCATCCAGTAAGTGGCAGCAAATAGTTTTGAGCCATCAGCAATGATATTAAAAATCTATGAAACAAATTCACTTACACTCTCTTTGGTGAACTGCTTAAGGTTCAAGACAGGAGATCTTTGAATACACTGTGGGATATAAATATAATAACTAAGATAAAATGTGGATAGTATTTCAAATAATGTTCTCCCCTCTCTATTTTAACAAGAAAGAGAAGCACAGTGCGGATGAATGTTGAAGGAGAATAGGGCCAGCCACACTCACTGAAACAGCATGAATACAGGGATGAGGAATGATATCAGAAGCCCTGGGTAAGAATATGCTATGAGATTCCCAGGGCTGAGTAGAAGGACAAACCTTACAGCTTTGTCGTTTGACCAACTGTGCATTCAATGCAAAATACATTCCCTTGAAACGATTAAAAACTGAACTAAACAAAGGCTTCTATCAATGAAAAATTCAATTCAGAGGTCTGAATCTTTAATTGCTCCACAACAAATATGAAGATACAGGCTATGTTTATATCCACTTTGTGTGCATTAGGGCCTGACCTGTCTCCAGTTAGCGTGCTCCCTTCTTGCCGGTGCTGCTCTCTCAAATGTCGTAGAATGTGTCTTCTTTTTGACAACTGGGCAAAACTATGGTATGAGTTCACTGGCGGTGGAAAAAGCAAATTCCAGTCATGTCCACTCTTTTTTGTGCTGGCTGGCATTTCTGCCCAATAATGCCATAGCAATGCAATATACCCTTCTTGGTTCCAGGAGGTCTTCGGGGCGTTTCCTGGACAACTGACTGGCGCGCCGGCTGAGGTTGTGGCCAACCATTGGTTTGAAACAGCTGCCCAGACCATCGACTGGATCGCCCCTAAGCGCCTTCTCCAGTGCCGAGCTCGGCCCTCGCCGTGGTTCACGGCTGAGCTTCGAGCAATGAAGCAGGTGAGGAGAAGGCTAGAGCGCAGCTGGAGAAGAACCCGGACGGTTACTAATAAGGCTGCTGCTGTTCTCCAGACTAGGCGCTATTCCAACGCGATCAGGGAGGCTCAGAGATCTTTTTTCTCCCTGAGAATTGGTGAGGCCTCTAACCGCCAGGTGGAGCTCTTCCGGGTGGTTCGGGACCTCACCAATCCTAGTCTGGCCAGGCCTCCTCCTACTGATTTCAGTAGCGAGAATTTCACAGCCTTCTTTCGATCCAAAATTGAGGCCATCTGGGCCGGCTTCGACTCCGGTTGCAGTAGCACTGTCCCGACATCCCCGGTTGCTGGTCCACCTTCGTCGCCTCGGTTGGATGCGCTTGGGCCTGCTTCTGCTGTCGAGGCCTCCAAGGCTATGGCGCACTGCCGGCCTGCTTCAACTCCTTTCGATCCCTGCCCTGCCTGGCTAATCAAATCTGCCAGTGGGACCATGGCTGAATGGGCTTCGGTCATCGCCACCGCCTCCTTCAGCGAGGGGGTTTTTCCCTCCCATTTGAAGGAGACGGTGGTAAAGCCCATTCTTAAAAAACCAGGCCTTTCGTTGGACGATTTAGCAAACTATCGTCCAATTGCTAATGTCCCGTTTATGGGCAAGGTGATCGAGAGGGTGGCGGCGGTCTGGCTGCAGTCGTACCTGGAGGATCGGCAGTGCCTCGACCCTTGCCAGTCCGGGTTCAGGCCTCGTCGGGGGACCGAAACAGCTTTGGTCGCGCTGCAAGATGACCTAATCCAGGCGGCTGACAGGGGTTGCTCTACCCTGTTGGTTCTCCTGGATTTGTCAGCGGCCTTTGATACCGTCGACCACGGTATCCTGTTGGATCGGCTCTCTGAGGTGGGAATCGGAGGCACTGCTCGCAGTTGGCTCTGTTCCTTCCTGGAGGACCATCCACAGTACGTCCAGCATGGGGGGGGGAGTTATCGGCCCCTTGGATAATCCCTTGTGGGGTTCCACAGGGGTCATCGCTATCCCCTATGCTGTTTAACATCTACATAAGGCCGCTGGCTGGGGTCATTAGGAGATTTGGAGTCTGCTGTCACCAGTATGCTGATGACACGCAGCTCTATCTCTCCTTTTCCACCTCTGCAGTGGAAGCTGTGAGGATCCTTGATGAGTGCCTGGACGCCGTACTGACCTGGACCGGGGCGAACAGGCTTAAGCTCAACCCCAAGAAGACGGAGGTTATGTTCTTTGGGAGCTCAACATCTGGGTACAGTGGCCCTCTTCCCTGTTTGGGGGGGGTCTCCCTCCAACCAGCGGAGAGGGTGCGGAATCTGGGCGTGGTCCTGGACCCGGCGCTGACCATGGAAGCCCAGGTGGTGTTGGTGACCAGGGCCGCTTACTACCATCTTCACCAGATTGCCCAGATCCGCCCGTACCTGGATGTTGACTCTCTGAGAACAGTGGTCCAAGCACTGGTGATCTCGAGGCTGGACTACTGCAACATCCTCTACATGGGGTTGCCCTTGACTCTTCTCCGGCGCCTGCAGCGGGTACAAAATGCGGCGGCCAGGCTGGTGGCTGGTGTGTGTCGTTATGACCACATCACCCCAGTCCTGGCCCACCTGCACTGGTTGCCCGTTGCAGCCCAGATTAGATTCAAGGTCTTGGTTTTAGTTTATAAAACCCTCCATGGCTTGGGACCGGACTACCTGACAGAGCGTATCGTCCAGCGATCCACCTCGGCCCGACCTGTTCGGCAGTTGCGAGCGCACGCGCTGCGGGTTGCCACTCCACGAGAGGCCCGGAAGACGGTTACTCGGAACCGGGCTTTCTCTGTGGCAGCCCCTTCCTTATGGAATTCCATCCCCAGCGAAGTGCGCTCTGCAGAGTCCCTGCAGGCCTTCCGAAAAGCTCTAAAAACATACTTATTTCGAGAGGCCTTTGGCGAGCTTTAATTTTTTTCCCTCTCTCCCACCATCTCTATTGATCTATATTGATCATGGATCATTGGTGTCTTTTGATACCTAATTGTTAGGATTTATGCCTTTGTTGGTGTTATCGGATGCTATCGAATTTTATGCATTACATGTGCCTTTTATACTGTTGTTGTTATTATTTGATTATTTGCTATATTATATATTACAATTGTTTTGTTCGGCGCTTGGCCGCCCGTCTGTAAGCCGCTTAGAGTTCTGTCCAGAAGATAAGCGGGATATAAATATAACAATAAATAATAAAAATTGCTTAGAGCCTGGAAATTTTATTTTCTTGGTCTGTACGGACTAGTAGGTAGCCATGTTAGTCTGTTGTAGCAACAGAGAAAAACAGGAGTCATGTAGCACCTCTAAGAATTTTTAAAAATATATAAACCACTATGAGTGTGTTGAAAACAAAAGAAGTTTAGAGTCCAAGAAGAGAGATGTTTAGCCTGCTGTTTGAACCAGGAATGGGTTGATTTACCGAGAAGAGGGTGACCAGGATGATTGAGGGTCTGGGGGAAAATGTCTTACGGGGAACGGCTTAGGGAACTGGGAATGTTTAGCCTTTCAAAAAGAAGACTGAGAGGGGATATGATAGCTATGTTTCACTATTTGAAAGGATGTCATATTGAAGAGGGGTTTGTTTTCCATGGCTTCAGAGACTAGGACTCAGGGCAATGGTTTCAAATTACAGGAAAAGAGATTCCATTTGAACATTAGGAAGAACTTCATGACAGTTAGAGTTTTGTGAGTTTTTCCTAGTTTGTGGTTCGGCAGTGGAATATGCTGCCACAAAGGGTGGTGGAGTATCCTTCTTTGGAGGTTTTTAAGCAGAGGCTGGGTGGTCATCTGTCGGAAATATTGTGATGGGGTTCCTGCATGGCAGGGGGTTGGACTCGATGGCCCTTGAGGTCTATTCCAACTGTGTGATTCTATGGTTCTGTGATTCTAAGAAAGGTGGGGTAAAAATAATCTAACATAAAATAAATAAATAAATAAATTTTTGATAGTGATCACATGATGCAATCACTGAAGGGAATCAAATGTTCCCAGAACATTTCTACCTGCAGTTTTGTGGCCCCTGTAAGATGGCTTCTATTTTTCAGGTTCATAGAAGCATAATTCTGATTTAGTCCTTTTCTACTGTGTGAAGTTTCTGGGAACAGGTCAAAATCAAGCTTTCTTCTAATTTGTGAATCTCGTGAAATACTTCCAGAACCAGCAGAGCATAGACACTGGAAGACTGAGCCTTTCATCCCGGCTCTGTCATGAAACTTACTGCATGGTCTTGGGCCAGTTTACTCTTTTGGTCAGCCTGATGTACCTCATGGGGTTCTTCTGTGAATGAAGTTGGAAGGACTGCCATATACACCACCTTGACCTCATTAGAGAAGTAGTGCAATATTAAATTGTAATATATTTTGCAATTGATAGAAGTGACTACATCTCAGCTTATGCTTGAGAAGATGCGAATTTCTGTATACAACAGGGTGATCATTTGCTTCAAATAATTATCCCATACCTTAAAAATTATTTCCCAGTTGTTTTTGTTCTATTTTTTGTTGCCAAGTTGCATCTAAATTATAGTGACCTTAATATGGCAAACAAACAAACGAAGACTTCTTCTATGAAATACAAATTAAATGTGTTCCATGTAAATGAACTGACAGAAATGTTCTATGCAGACACATATGGAAGCAAATGAAAGGGCCACATGGTTCCATGAGGCCAAGTGCGATTCTTCCCTCAAGACTGGTAATGAAGTGGCAAAACAAGACTCAAGGCGAAATCAAGCTGATAGTCCTGCTAAAAGGAAATCCATTGAATGACTGGTGCTGGTTGAGTCAATACTTGCGCTCCATTGATACTGTGGCTTGTCTCTGATTGGGCTTAGCCAGAATAATGTCTATTAATATCTAATGTGAGGCAAGAGCTTTCTAAAATGAACTACCATTCCTAGAATTAGTAACTCCAGGTAGTGTTGTCGTGGTACAACTAATTTAGGGGGAATGTGTGGATGGCTTCTGGCAGAGTCTTTTTTAATTAATAAAAGTAGAAGGCTCTTAGTAAAGTCCTTACTCAAAAGATGCACTGGCTATCATGGGTTTGTATTTGGTATGGGCAAAAGCCTCTCATAATGGTACAACCGCTGTGCTGGCAGAACCCAACTGTGCTGCCCGGTTTCATAAAGCTGCCAGTAGAAATGAATCATAATGCCCATCTCTGCTCTCAGAGGTGGCTGAGTCTCTCCGCATGACAGTACGGCTGCTGAGGTGCTTAGCAACAGGAGCTGAAGATGAGCCAATCATGGAGACCACAAAGAACAACAGGTGAGGCCGAAGCCCCAGAATTCAACAGCCCTGCGTTCCAGGAATTGGTTTCCTGGTGGCATTTGTGATCCATCTCTATATAAAGCAGTTTATTTCTGCCCCTCTTGTTTACCAGGAGATACAAGCAGAAAACTATACCTTCTTGAGAAGTCAATCAAATGCATAAACAAAATGAAGGCATGCTACATCTTTCATTGCACTCCAGTGGTGTCCATAGGGGAGGCTGGAATGATATGACTCCAGCAGAGGGAGCTATATAGATGAATTTCTTAGAGAACTGGAGAGATACAGATACAGTACTGTTGTTAAACCTACTGCAGACCTCTAATTGTTCTTACACCACAGGGGTTTCCTGCCATGGTCTTTGAGTGTTACCTCTTTGTAGATAAACTGGAGTTCAGAAAGGATTTTCTTGGCTCCAGCAATGAGCTTTGAAGCTCCTTCAGTTCTTTTCAGTTAAAAAAATATGCATGCACAATTTGTGCTGGATGTATGTGAATACCCCTGTGAGCTGGTTCATTATTATTTCTTCTCCTGGATAAAGAGAAAGGCGGAGGCATTATGTTACTACTAGCAGCATATCATGTTTGTGCAAATCCAATCCAGTCTAGTTAACAGTTAAGAAGAACTCCTTTAATAGCATTTCTGCATTTTCTGGAAGTGCCAGACAGTGGTGATGATTGAGTGGGGAATACACAGTGCTTGTTCCCCTCTTTTTCCCCATGAGTTAGCAAAGAAAGATAAGGATTATACTATTTCAGAGAACTGCAATGGAGAATCAAGTGCAACAGTGCTGATCCAACATAAAGGAATAATTAAAGGTTGCAGAGTCGTGCTGTAGTTTTGTTGAAAGGAGGGAGAGGGAAGGTAGGAAGTGAAATCAAAATTACTTAGCACCACCTGCTGTTTTCCACCAAGCGTAGCGCATTGTCTGGTAGCTCTCCACCCAGGTATGCCACAGTTATGTGAGCCAGAGGTTGCACTGTTACATTAAACAGAGCTTTCCACTCATGCAACGGGTTGCTAGAGTTCCCCTTGTGCAAGCACTGGCCAGATGGTCAGGGTGGAAGCACGGGCAGAGCTGACTGTTCGGCAGAACATCCCCTGGCAACATGATCTTGGCGATATTGGTTTTCACAGTTTTGTTTTATTCTGATTCTGATTTTCTACAAGGAATAATACAGTCATGCTGATGTTTTCATATTTTAAGGCATGTCTTTCCAACAGGTTGCTTTAAAAATTGAACTATAACTGTTAGCATTGTGTGATACTGTATTTCAAACATGGAAATGGCAATCAAAATCTGAGATAGACATGTAAGTGGAGTACAGCCCTCATAACAATATATACCAATAAAAGTGTTAACTCTTTGCAACACCAGGACACTGCTTGGTATTTTTATTAAAGAATAATACATACAGTATTTTTTCATGTATAAGACTATATTTTGTTTATAATTGTTACACTAAAATGGAAGGTACGCTGAGCAGAGAACCGCGCTGTTGCAAATGTAATTTTGTGTTGGAAAAGAGGAGGTTGCCCTATACATC
The DNA here is from genome assembly GCA_023846285.1 of Phrynocephalus versicolor. Taxonomy (NCBI): domain Eukaryota; kingdom Metazoa; phylum Chordata; class Lepidosauria; order Squamata; family Agamidae; genus Phrynocephalus; species Phrynocephalus versicolor. The sequence goes on from JAHTLZ010000204.1 coordinate 30,830,434, forward strand.
GGGGTGTCTTCTTATAGATGGGAAAATACGGTATCTATGTTTCCTACACTTTTAAAACACTGATATATTCCTTCTAATTGAAGCCACTGACAACATTTCATTATGCTTTGCCTACTGTAAATTTTTGTCGGGTAAAAGAGCCTATTAAATGACAATTATTTTAGGGTCAGATATGCAACATCCGTGATGGTGAACCTTTTAGAGACCGAATGCCTAAACTGCGATTCAAAACCCACTACAGTGGACCCTTGTATAACAAACAGCATAACATAAATTTTTTTTATGTTGTACATAAATATGTACAACATAAAAAATTCTGGAGATAGGGGAAATTTGCTTAACATAATCGCCTATGGGAAGAATCCGTACAACATAAAAATTCCTATGGGAATTTGTATAAAGGAAAATTTGCTTAACATAATTTCATTTGGAACGAATTAATTCCTTTATACAAGGTACCACTGTAATTGTTCTTCAAACTGCCAATACAGCCATTTAACCTGTATACAGATGTCTGTGAAGGGGCAATATTGGGTGCCCACATAAAGGTCTCCAAGTGTCACCTTTGGCACCCATGCCATAGGCTTGCCAACACTGTGCAACATGGATCCTACAGAACATCATAGATTTAGAAGAAATCACAATATTAAATGCACTTTTACCTGTGCATTTACTTATGAATGTGTGAGTATAGGCACAATTGTCATAAATTTTATTTATTTATTTATTTATTTATTTATTTATTTATTTATTTATTTATTCATTCATTTTAGAGTATTTTTAACCACGCCTTTCTCCTTGGAAAAGGACCCAAGGTGGCCTTGGTAAACTTTCAGATTACCACCAATCTGAAAGTGTTCATAAAGCAGATATAGACCTGACGCTTAACACCTGCCCATTTGGCTGTTTCAAGGAAGCTACACAGCATCCCAAATGTATGAGCTCCTGCTCCCCACTCAAGCCACTTACAACAATCATCCTTTTGCAATGGTAAATATATTCCACACTAATGCTGTAACATTTCAGTAAATTTGAGGAAACTGCACTGAGTGAAAGAACAGAGAAAAATTAAAAAGTGGTCCAGAATGTAAGGAGTCTACCTAAGCAGCAACGCAAGCCTTTGCTTTCCATACAGTTCCACAAGGTGGCAACTGAAGTGACTGCAAGGGAATACATATACAGCAGGGTGACCTTGGCGTAAGCCCAGTGGTTGGAGTCTCCAGGGGATATCCTGGGCTTTATTGGAGTAAGTGAGGGGGGGGGGGGTTGGTCAGCTGTCACTCACTTTTTCTTTTGATGCCAGCAGCTCAGTCTATGGACTTACCTTTGATTATCCTTTTTCTCCATTCAAATTGCTGACCATAACTTTAACCGATGAATGCCAAATGGGATATTGTCTCCCTCAGGGGTAAGGAACAGTTCCTGTAGTTGCCTGGAATCACCCCTGATTTGGTCCGCCTTTTCACATCTCTACAATAAATCCAGATATGGTGTTTGGAAATAATTTATTCTTATAAACTGATCATACAGGAAATTGTGCATGTCTACTGGAAAATATTATTGTATTTTAAAACCTTATGTATTATAATGTGGGTCATTATATTAGAAGATATTTGTAGTTATAGGTAAAACGTGTGTTTTATACAGTATTTATAAAATGATTCTATTATTTTTATTTCTTAATTGAATAAGCAGAGAAGAAATGCATCTGGGATTTTGTTTCCCTCCATATGGTGCTATGTACCAATTTTGTGTGCAAAGATAGCATGCATATAATCACACATACTTTTCCAGCCACTGCTGTACACCGAATCCAGCTGGCTAAACTCAGGATTTTAATCTGAACAAAAATAAAAATAAATGCCACAAAGCTGAAGTCTGCCTATCTGTACTGTAAGTATGCCACTCCAGTAATGAAAATGGTGCTAAATTACATAGTAAAAATAATCTATAGCTGTGTTTGTTAGCTAACTAAACACTATGGAGAGAGGGACAGGCATCACACAGCTGCTCCCACCCCATTAAAAATCAGTGGGAGTTGAAGCAATCAAAACATTGTGTAGGATGTCTGGCTCAATCAATGCAAAATTTGGCCATCTTTGCACAATCACACTTTAAGCGGAACAATTTTCCATTTATTGCGTGCCACAGGAAATGTTGTTTGTGACGGAAGCAGAAACTCCAGGTTTCCCTCATAGACACATTAACTCAAGTTAGGAAACCACATCAGGTCTGCTTGCTGAGATAACAAGTGTGAATAATGAATCAAGACAAATGGTAATCCTTTCAGGAAACGACTGCGATGTTGCTTGCAGTGACTGAGCTACTTAGCCCTGAAAAGGATATTCAGATTGATGTCTGCCACTTACTGTAAGAAAGACGCCTCTGCCATCCGCCTGCCCCCTGTGCCCCCTAGAGAGCTACATGGAGACTCTGGCTGCAGAGCAGACCAAGGGTGCAGGCGGTGAGACAGGGCAACCAAGCAGAAATGAGGAAGAGGAAATGCCCCAGCTGGAGAGAGAGGGAGAAGCCAGAGCTGGGGATAAAAGATGAGGGTGGTAGTGGTGGTTGGCAGCAGAGTCCAAAGCATGGTCAGAGGTGCAGGATGAGCGGTCACACATCTTTTGCATCATTGGGGAGAAATGGGCCCTGTTCCTCCAAGACACTGGAGAGGAGAGTGGATCAATTCTGTGCCCTGGATATTCCACAGCAGTCCCAAGTTCCCTCCACCTGGATCCTTGCAATGGCAGCCAAATCGTCCAGCAAAATCTCAATTGGAAAAACCCACACCAAGGATACAGCTATTGTATTTTCATGATTATTGTTATTTATATTTCACTGTACTCTTTTCAGAAACCAAGGATCATCTCAGGGGTTTAAGATACTGACTTTTAAAAGAACAGAGGCATTGTTGCATCAGTATTAAACCATAATTAACTTCTGAATTAATTTCTATAATATTTACTACTGTTATTAATTTTTATTTTAACTGCAAACTACTTTGGCAGGCAGAAGTTGTCAGTCTGGTGATATCCAAGGGCAAGACGAGATTTCAAGTATCTACTGTCCTTAAAATGTATTTCCCATTAATGAACTCTGCAGGTTATAGCTTCAGAAAAGTGCTAAAAATGCCTGAAATGGTATTTTCTTGCTGTTACGTCCCAGATCAACATTCTACTTAAAAAAACATGGCAAACACATTATCTTGGTAGTGAGATAGTCAAAACAAATTACCTGAGTCAAGGTGTATGAAAAAGAGGGTTGCCAGGTTTCAGGGCAACAGCTGAAGTTTCAAGGGCATGCAGTACTTGTCTGGTTTTCCAGATAGGGAGAGAAATGTCAGGGCAAGTAGCACAGAGGCAGAAAGAATCTGATTCGTGTTTGCCTGGATACCTTCTTCCACTCATTCTCAGCTGCTTTCCCTGCTCAGTGCCTCAGCTTTTAAGGTACTGTATGTTCATGTCTGCTGCTTGGAATGGTGTCAACCCATCTGCTCTTTCCTCAACCTTCTCCCCCTCTTCTTGGCTTTTGGGGTTGCAAATGATGTGCCCTATGTGGCATTTGGGGAAGGTGGGAAGTGAAGCACCAGTGTCACAGCTCATGACACTGAGCCTTGTTGTATAAGGCCAGGCGGCAGTGGAACAAAATCTCTCTCTCTCTCTCTCTCTCTCTCTCTGTGTGTGTGTGTGTGTGTGTGTGTGTGTGTGTAAAACAAAACAACAACCCCTCCCCTCTTCTTCAGCCTTGTCTGCCCAACCTATGTAACATCCCAAGGGGTTACTACAGCTCTCCTGCGTCAACCACTTGGTAGTGGGGCGGCTAAAAAAATTGTAAATAAAATAAATAAACACTTCACAGAAAGGGGTGTGGAGCTGTCCTGGCGGCCCAGTGCAAAATGATCACAGAGCTGCTCTGTTAGGGGGCTGAGAGAAATACTGCCCTGGTAAGAAGAAGAGCAGGAAGGAAGCGCAGCTGAGAGCAGCACCTTAATAATTAATATAGCACAGCTAGGTTTCTCCTTCCCTCCATCTCTTAGAAGAGCCAGAATTCATGTGGGCAAGAAATGACGAGATGGAACCTGGCAGCCTTACTGTGGATGTTGGCATTTGTGGCCACGCTGCAAATGGCTGTGCGTAAAACATAAAACAACAAATCCAAGGATATAGAAGGTGTGCAGAACAGTACTCTTCTGCCCTCACGAAAAGAAGGCACCCCCCTCCAGTTTCATTTTAGATTCTAAAAGGTTACTAGGCAATGGTTGCTTTATGTAAACATCAATTTTTCATGGCAAGACCCGAGTTAGGCAGGAAGAGGATTCCATTTGTGGATGATGGCACACAGTCGATGAGATGACGATTAGAGCACTGCCTGGCTAAAAAGCGGAAAAGCCTGCCGCCCCCAACCTCCTTACAGCGCCTCAGGGATAGAGAGAAAATAGTCGGTCTCTGTGAAGCCTGCCTGCCTGTGAACTACATTTGGACAAAATGCCGATGTGGTAGAAGCAACATGCATTTTTTTTGTCCTTGTCAGTTACCTCTTTTTAGGATTCCTATTCTTTGACAATTATATCTCACTTTTCCTCTAATGAGCTCAAGGTGGAGAACGTAGCTCTCTAACTCTTTGCTTCACCCTCACACCAATCTTGGGAGCTAGCTTAGGCTGAATGAATGTGGCTGACGTGGGTCCATGCATAATGTTTCATGACTCAGTAGGGTCTAAGCTAGAACTCTCAAGACAGCCTGCCATTCTCATCATTACATCCCATTGGTTTTCAAAGACCAAGTGTTATACAAATGCCAAGTACTGTATCAGAATGACGATAAATATTTCCTTGCCACTGCTGAATTTCATGGCCAAATGGGGATTTGAACCCAGCTCCCCCAAGTCATAGTTCGGCACTCTTATTTCATCATCGCACTGGATCTTCAATGCACCTAATTTTGGCCCGTGCCAATTTTATGCATGCATGCAAGGGACACAATATCCTGAGGGTTGTGCTGTATGTCTTACATTATTTGTCACTGAAGCTGCCATTACTTACAAGTATGAACTGCTGTGGTTACAGTTATTTTGCCTTCATCACTTCTGTGCAGCTTGAGACTGTAATTCTAAGTGCACTTAAACATGTTCCACTGAAATTAATGTCATATACTCCTGAATAAAAACATTTAAAATTGTGTTGTTTCTTTCCTCCATGAGTAAAACAACACACATAGGACTGTTAGTCTCAAAGGGGAAAAGTTGTATTCTGCTGTATACATATTGCTAACTAAAACTAAAACTTTAGAGTTAAGAGTTAAATTGAGTGCTTAACTAAAAATATGTGTTGTCTTCAATGAAAGGAGCAGCGAAGTTAGTCTTTACAAACCCATCTAAAAACAATCCCCAAAAGAAAAGCCATTGTGGCCCCATAAAGACTAGCTGCTACATTTCAATGTGAGCTTTCATCCACTTCAGTTACAACATAGTTATACCTCTGAAAAAGTGGGTATGTACACAGAAGCTCAGATTAAAAGATAACAAGTCTTTCAGAAGCTACATTTTTGTTTTGTTTTTAGTTTGTCTAGATACCTTCAATAAAAGGGATATGGACAATAACAATTGTAATGCTATTGACAGAGTAATGTTGCTTGTGTTTACTTAGAAGTATGTCTTATTGGCTCTTTTGTGTAGCATATCACAAGCAGAGTCGGCCTGTTGAATCAGTGGAGATTTAGCGACTCCGCTTGGTCATAAGTAACCACTGATTCAGTGGACCTACTGTAGTTACAATTCACTACACGAAGCAACAAGATTTCAACCACTATATTCAGGGGTGCTTACTCCCACCTAAATGTGCACAGCACTGCAGTCTCAAACAGCAATTCCATACTTATCTTGTGCCACAGTGTGATAAAGTGCTGTAGTGCAGTCAAAACTCTGGTCACAATCCTGGTGCTGGCTCAAGGTTCACTCAGCCTTCCATCTGTCTGAGGTTAATAAATTGACTACCCAGCTCACTGGTGTGTGTGTGTGTGTGTGTGTGTGTGCGCGTGCGTGCGTGCGTGCGTGTGTGTGTGTGCATGTGTGCAATGTATAGTCTGCTCTGCATAATTAAATTGTAAATGGCTGAGAGTGCTTTAAGTGCTATGGGGTGGTATATAAGCAGTACACTTTACTTTGCCTGTGAGTAAACTCCAGTTGAATTAATGGCACTTCTGAACACACATGTGAAAGTGAAATGACGCCCCCCACACACACTTAATGTGCAGAGGACTGTAACCATATTATAATTGAGGAGAATAACATTTGGCCTCCAGATGGAGTTGGATAATAATTCCTGTCCAGACAGCATCCCAGTTGTTTGGGATGATGGGCACTGTAGTCCAGGTACATCTGGAGAACCACTTGCAAAAATTAAAAATTAAAAATTTCAAGACTTAAAAGTTCATGAAAAACAAATTCAATTTCTATTCTAAATGGTAACTTTGAATGAATAATATTAAACCCATCACTAAATGGAAGAAGAATTTCAGGCATCAATAAAGCAGGAAATTTAGTAACAAGTGAGTTTTTAAAAGAATGATATGCTGTGAAGTGATGATCCACATCAAGGATATAATTCTTTTGTGTAGCAAGCGAACACTCCCTTGTCTTTTTCTTCATACCACCAAACTTTGAGAAGTATAAATCAGGACTCCAGGATTATGGTTGCTATTCACTGTCACACATGACTAACATGACAGCTTTAGATAAACCAATGTAAGACCAAAGAATTATCCGAGTCACGATTGTATGCTGCTGCCGCCTGGTACCACACATAACCAAAACTGAGGATAGGTAGGGTGGGGTGAGGAGGGGTGCAGAGCAGAGGCAGATCCCACTGCTCTTTCCATTCTCTGAATTCCTTTCTTCAGACATAGTCCATCCTTTAAAAAAAATTTATCAGGACTCTCCTAAACTGAAATAGCAGCTAATACTGTAATGCTGTTTCCATTTGTTTCGGTTTGGGCATTAATTTAGCAACTCCAAATAATTAGCAGTTAAAGGAATCATTCTCTCATAAGCTCAAGCTATGAAACCAGTGTGTCCAGCAGGCAAAGTACAGTAAATGCAAGACAAGTTAGCTACACCCTGGAAAAAGACATGGTGGGCAGATGATTTGACAGCACTTACACACATGCATGCACGCACGCGCGCACACGCACACACACACACACACACACACACACAAACACACACATTTTTAATATTGGGAAAAAGCAGGGACGTCTTGAGGTAGCTGGTGCGTTGCTGGTGTCCCTGAATCACCAGGAGGGCCACAAAAAGAGATCACACTAGCAAATTAAAGAGGAACTGCGGTGCTCGTTTCATGAAACCTTTCACTTGTCTGAAATGTCATTTTTCAGCTGAAAGGGTTGTGAAAATAATTGTCTAAACAGTGGTCTTTCGGGGCTTGTACGGCCTCTGAAATCCACCCTTTGAATATTAAATGTTCTGAAGAAATTGTTTACAACTGTGATCTTTGGGGGGAAATCCTTTAACTATATTCCTATAATGAAAGTGAGATTTCTTTGGTGTGCATAATTAAATTGTATAAGCTAATTGTTGAATTGCTTAAGCAGATCAGAGCCTGTAATCCAGGCTAAGAAGGCGGAGATCTTTCCCCTCAGGTGCATTGCCATTTAAGGATATGAAAGCAAGGGCATTCAAGGTTTCTTTAATTCTGACATGAATCCCTTTCATTTCTGTTCAGTTTTGTACTATCCAAAAGCATGCTACAAGTTTACAGGATCTTTCCTATTGCATTTAAGCCAAACATGGGAATAAGACTTGCACTAAAGGCAATTCATGCTGCCTAGATGCCCTAAGTACATACAATCTCACCTGGTTTCAGAAGCTAAGCTGGGTCAGCCCTTGTTAGTACTTGGATGGGAGACCACCAGGGAATAATCTGGAGTAGGAACTGGCAAACCACTCCAGTATTCCTGCCAAGAAAACTCCATGGACATTGGGTCATGAAGAGTCAGTCACGACTGTAACGACACAACACACACAAAGGCAATTCATAACTGGATAGGTGAGAAAAATCCAATGCTTCATCTGATATCAACCAACATAGATATGATTGTCCTACAGCTCAGTATTCTACTGCAGCACTTAGAACTAATGAATCATCCCTTTCCTAAGTGTTATGCTCTGTCTTAGTTGACTCTTTGCTTCCTTCTTACCCGTTTTGAATGAAAGGACCAATAGAGAGCCTGTTGTTCAGATGTACGATAGGCAAGGGTGGCTTGTGGTGGAAGCAAGAGGTTACAGTATTTGGGACTTATGGCCAAAAGGGCATTTAAGCACACACACAAGAATTTATAGAAAGTAAAGTGATTTCAAATTATCTGGTTTCAACATTGTATTTGTGCCATTTTGGTGGCTTTTAAGATTGAGTAAAGAACTCCTATGAAATCTTTTTACCAGAAGTAAAAGTTTGCATAGCGGGAAGAGCAGTCTTTCTTCACAACTCTCAGAAAAGAGAAATAAATTATCTACCACAATGCCAGGTCAACCATGAGAAATTATTCGTATTCATCTGTGATCTCCGTTGTACTATATAGTTAATTTTGTTTCTAAAGCCATGACACTTCTGCAGCATGTCAGTGGCATATATTTATGGCGCTAAGTGAAAACAGACTGGGATCCCTTGAAGAAACATTGGTTGCCTTGTTCTTGAGATAACCTGGATGTCCCCCCAGCCTTCTGAGCTATGTTCAGAATCTGTATAAAAGAGAATTTTAGTAGAATTTGTTGTCCCATTTTGTTTTTCTATCACAAGAGCGATCATCTTAAATTAGATCTCCTGAACCACATCCCACAAATGTATTCAAGTCAAAAGCAATATATCAGAACTAAGTCTTCAGGTTTATTGTTTTACAATATGCCCTTTCTTTTAAGCAACTACAGTATGATGCAACAAGAACTATGGCAGCCACTCTCTGAAGAGCCAATCAAACCAGACACATACGAGTATGAATATCATCATCCATGTGTTTGTTTATTTATTAATTAATTAATTTATTTATTTTTACATGCCCTGCTGAAGTGTTGTTATTTTTGAGAACAGCTGGTGTGGCTGAAGTGTGTAACTGAGTAAAGGAAACCACTGGAAGCTGCTATTCTATTGCATATTAACAAATTCTTGGTGCTAATGTATTTGATCTGAAGAAGAACTAATTATGGTCACTGATCTAAGGAGTGGGGGTAGAATTACCAGCCTTATAATTTATCTTATACTGTACTCTTTGCTTCCGCCCTTGCAGGCACACTGGCTAAATTTTCCTTCGCTGAAACTGCCTGATATATTAAAATCTGTCCTGAACTGTATATCCTTCATGGACTAGTCTGCATAAATTACAGTATAACAATAATTCCTGATATAAATGTGGCTACATAGCAATCACAGAAGTTCAGGAGTCATGAAGATGCCTAAAACAATGGGCGACTGTTCTAGTGACAAGAATGACTTAACCCCTTATTGTTTCAAATTCTGATGTGTTGTTTCACATTGAGAAAGGAAGACAGAGTGCTGTATTTTGGAACACTGTGTTCCACACTGATGCAGGACACTCAGAAATATACCAGATGTACCAGTAACTTAATCAAATGCAAGGGATCGGGTTTCTTTTCAAATGTATTTAAAAATTATTTCTGCTCCGTAGCCCTCAGCCACTGAAGGATATATTGATTTGTGGCACTGCCTTTCAAAAACCTAAAGACCGAAAAGTAGGACAGGATTTAAACTGAAGTTGCATTTCAATAAATGCATATACAATAAAACCAAATGTTTTTATGATATCGGCAGAGTATATTAACTGCAAGGCAAAATGAGAATGACTTAAACAGAAGGGTGCACGCACGATTTCAGGCCGCAGAAATTCAAACGTAAGCCTTGCCTGGGGTGTGTGGAGAAATACATTTGAGAGGAAATAGAAATTTATTACTCTGTCATGTTAAGAGGTAGGACAAGAATTTCTCTGTGGACTAAAATGAGAAATGGAGAACATGCCCCAAAGAAATCGTTTCAGAAAATGTGATTAAGAATTTAAATGGTTGGTACTTTTATACTTCTGGACTTGACTTGCTGAAGTTAGTGAGATTCAGGGCCCAAGAACAGGGAGATAAAATGGCTCCAGGTGTAACTCTCTCCAGCCAGGATGCATGGGGATATTTTAAGGCTCACTGTAGCAAGGAGGACATCTGGCACATTGTGGCAAAAGGGGGCACGACCCCACTCATTAGATTTAGCTACATCTAGCCAGACTACTTCTGCCAGAGGCAGAGGTCAGGGTACTGCCCATTAAGAAAGGATACAAAGAGAAAATATGGGACACAGCGAGACAATGGGCCATCCTGGCAGCCAGGTACAGAGGAAAGGAAGGTAGGGACTTTTATAAATTTGGGGCAACATGTATTTTAATGCTCCTCAGATTGAGTCACTGGATGTAATTTATTATTTGTTTAAAATATTTTCACCCCACCTTTCTCCTTGAAAAAGGACCTGAGGTAGCTTGTAACAATGAATGACCATCTTTAAAGTTGAAGGCAATGAATATTCAACAGTTGTTAACAACATCAAAGACAGTGTTTAAAGCTATGGACAGTGAATGTGAAATGGCATCTTACATCATTAGAAGGGCAATATTAAAGCTAAAGAGCCACAAGTAAACAAATATAGAAAAAAGCCATGTCACTCTGAGAAATGGAAAAGACATAAAAATGGGAAGCACAAGTATTACTTCAAATCTAGTCCAAGCAGTAATGTAGAACAGTCCTTTTAAAAATCACATAACAGGTAACTAGTTACTGAGGGGAAGTTTGCTTTGAGAGAAAGATCTTTGTCTGCTTGCAGAAAGACAGTAAGTATGGGGCAACTCTGGCCTCCTGTGGCAGGGGGTTCCAGAGTCTGGGAGCAGCAACAGAAACGGTGCTCTCCCATGTCTCCACCATCTGCACCCATGAGGGTGGTGGTCCTGAGATAAAGGCCTCTCCTGATGATCTTAGAACTTGAGCCCGTTCATAATGGAAGATACGGTCTTTGAACTAGTTGGGATCCAGACGATCTAGGGCTGTATAGGTTAAAATCAACACTTTGAGTGTATGCCTGCTTTGGCCTACTGCCTCTTTGTGTATGTGACCACTTGCTTGCTGACTACCTGAATGTGTCTGTGTATTAAATAGTGGTTTTAATGGCTTTTAATGCATTTTGTTTTATTTCAGTGGCTTTACATTACGGCGGGTTCATATGGTTTTATTAATCTTTTTAATAAGTGTCGCTTAATGTATTTTTATTCTTTAAAAAGGTTTGTAAGCTGCCTTGAGTGCTACCTTTTCTACTAAAAGTCAATCAGTCAATCAAATTGTCCTTCAAGCTCTGTCTAAGAGCCCCGTGGCACAGTGGTTATATGCCTGTACTGCAAGTAAAACTGTGCTCACAACCTGGGGTTCAATCCCACGTAGCCAGCTCATGGTTGACTCAGCCTTCCATCCTTCTGAGGTCAGTAAAATGAGTACCCAGCTTGCTGGGGGGGGGGGAATATGTAGCCTGCATACTGTTATTAAACTGTAAACTGCCCAGAGACTACTTGAAGTGGTATGGGGCAGTATACATGCAGAACACTTTGCTTTGCTTTGTCCACCACTCTCTGCTTTACCTATGCCTGGCTCAAGTGCAAATCACAGTACGTGCTAGACCAGTGTTGGCGAACCTATGGCACGGGTGCCAAAGGTGGCACTCAGAACTCTTTCTGTGGGCACCCAACATCACCCCTTCACAGCCACCTCTATTCAGGTTAAATTGCCGTACTGGCACTTTGTGCAAAAATTAGTGGGTTTTGAATTGCAGTTTGGGCACTCAGTCTCTAAAAGATTCGCCATCACTGTGCTAGACTAAACTGAATGGTAGATTTTTCCTTTAGCTATACAAGGGTATTTTATAAGATTTGCTTGGGCCAAACAAAAGCAGTGCTGGAATGGAACAAACAACATTTTGAAAATAAGCAACCAAGAACAAAGACAAAACAGAACCCATGTGCTCTTGGCACACAATCAAAAGCCAAAGAATGGGTGATCTCTTTCTTGAGTCCACTAAAATTTCACAAAATTGAAGCCAGCTTACAATTCTTGCAGGATGGGCATGAAAGAGCAGGGAGCGATTTAGCAAAGTTGCATGAAAAAAGCATAACCTATCCTTCTCTTTGGCTTCTAGTCCCAGCTATCATCTGTGCAGGGAAAGCACAAAAGTAAGAGAATCCAAGAGATATGTGTTCTTTCTGTTTGGTACGCTCTGCCAACAATGGGTCCCAGGATTCCTGCTGGCATTCAGTAAGCATGGGAGAGGAGAGCCAATAGAACATGGCAGCAGGAGGGCGGAACAGCTACTGTGTAAGGCCTCTAAAGCCTGGATAAACTTAGACCAGATTCCAGGGTTAAAGAACAGGAACCAAGCCAGCAGTGCTGCACACAATAAAGAAAAAGTTTCATTTAATGCCACTAAGGCTTACTGCCAAGTAGACATGCATAGGATTACACTGCTTCATTATGATACATGCATGGCAATGGCTATAAACACATATTAGTGAGCCAAAACATAAGGGGCTTAGAAACAAGGGGACATGAAAGCAGCACCAGTCAAGATTTGCTATCAATATTATTTGAAGCTGGGTGAGAATAATTCAAAAGACTGAGTTGTGAGGCTGCATCCTCCTTCTCCTGAGACACAGCCAGTGGGAGCTAGCTTAAAAGGAAATTTGGGGTATGGCCATCCCTACTGTTGTTAGAAGTGCTTCCGAACTGCTTGTTGGTTCTGCTAGATGTTAAATGCTATTGGATTTTACTGCCGTGCAAATAATGAGGAAAGGCACAAAGCCAAATGTACTCAGCTTTGTTCACTTTGGTTGCCCTACCAGTCTTGACTGGCATGATACATCATGATAGAGAAGAACAAAAGAAAATATTTTTTTCACCCAGCGTGTTGTTAGTCCGTGGAACTCCCTGCCACAGGATGTGGTGATGGCATCTGGCCTGGATGCCTTCAAAAGGGGATTAGACAGATTCCTGGAGGAAAAGTCCATCACAGGTTACAAACCATGATGGAGATGTGAAATCCCCAGGCTTAAAACCGGGGTACTTCAAGGGTCAGATGCAGGGGAGTGGTATCAGAAGACAGATGTCTGGTCTTGTGCACTCCCAGAGACATCTGGTGGGGCCACTGTGGGATGCGGAGGCTGGACTAGATGGGCCATTGCCCTGATCCAGCATGGCTCTTCTTATGTTCTTATGTACTTTCTTCTCAAGAGCTTGAAGCGTGGAGACTCTTCATTCTTGTGACTGCTGGGACACACCATGGAAGACATTTATTTAAGGATGAGAGCATGATGGATTCAACTCCGATACTACAGGACTGATGGATGTAGCTTTGACGTGTAAGTTCACGTGCAAACTTCGTGGCATCGAACTTTGTTGTATCAAGCAAAGAAGATATTCTAAGCAGCTCAGAGTTAGGTTGCTAACTTGTGCAAGGGCTTAACATAAAAGTGGAAACATGGACTGGAAAAAAATTGTGAAACTTCCCTTTTCATTTGGAAGAAAAACAAGGAAGAATTGAAATTGCTTCTAGGTTACAATAAAGGCACGCAAGATAGAGGAGGCAGGGGAAAAGCCACATTTTAGAGCTAATGGCAAAACTTCTCTCTTGTCAAGCAGACTGAAATCCCTTCAGGCCTATAAAGTGAAGCTTTAAAGAAATACAGAAGAAAGAAATTTAACAGTACAAATGCCGTGGGTCAAGAAAGGCCACTGAAAGTCAATTCATCTCGGATTTGATCTTTCTCTTTTCCTAAGTCTCCAACTTTTCCCAGCATTATTATTTTCTTTTCAGAGACTCTTGTCTTCTCATAATCTGCCAAAGTAGGGCAGCCACAGTTTCACATCTATACCTCCTGAGATAGTTCAGGTTTGGTTTGATACAGGGTCCACTCATTTGTCTTTTTGGCAGCCCGTGGTCTCTGCAAAGCTCTCCTCGAATACCACCCCTTGAACAAATCAATTTTCTTTCTGTCATCTTTCTTAACGGTCAAGCTTTCACACCCATAACTTATGAAAGTGTGGATGAGCTTGGTCTCCTGTGACCTCTCTCTCCTTACACTGGATTACCCTGTTTCCCTGAAAATAAGACCTCCCCCAAAAAATAAGCCCTAGCAGGATTTCTATGCATTTGTTAAATATAAGCCCTACCCTGATAATAAGACCTAGTGATGGGCATGGCTATGGTTGTGTGCAGGGCTGACATTCAAGCATGTTATACATAATAAAAGTAAGACATCCCCTGAAAATAAGCCCTAGTGTATCTTCTTGAGAAAAAAAATAAATATAAGACAGTGTCTTATTTTTGGGGAAACATGGTATCTTTCCTAGTTCCTTCATTTCTTCCCTTCTGAGTCTCAGTCCAATTTCTTGGCTGCAGTCTCTATCTGGATGGATGGAGGAACCAAGGTATAAAAACCCCTCTAATTATTTCAATGTCTTCTTTGTCCTCGTTGGAAGTTGTGTAGTTCTGCAGTCATAATTTTGGTCTTCATGTTCAACTGAAGTCCAGCATTGGCACTTTCTCTCTTCAGTTTCGCTGAATTTATTTTCATTATTTTCTTTTTTGAATTCTATTTTTACAGCAAAAAGAACACAAAGTCAAAATAAAACAATAAAAATTAAGACACACACAAACTTTATATTCCCCTCACCTAGTGCCACGCCACCAGCGCCACCGCGTTGGGACTAGGTTCCAACATTTCATGCCACCCCATGTCTCTCCAGAAATACAGTGTATCAGGAGTCAGGACATGGTCTAGAAATGGATTCTACATGTCCTTGAAATCATTATTTTTTCCCCACACCCCTCTCCTAATTTTCATAGCACATCAGTTTATAATTAATTCCCATGTTCCACATTTTCGCTGTTTCTCATTTCAACATGTTTCTTCCATGCTGATCTGATTATCATTTTTCCAATTCTTTACCTGCTCGTCATTCACAATATTCAATAGAGCAGTCAATAGGGATGATTGTAGCTCCACTCTCATAATTTTTATTACATTAAAAATCAAACTCCATTCTTTTTTCACAAGACCACAAGTCTCTTTTCCCTTCTTACACCTCCAACATACAGGTTATACGTTTTTATTTATTATATTGAATTTAACAGGCATTAAATTTAACAGGTATTTAATTTATATTAATATTTAATTTAACAGGTGTCAATGTTCTAAGATGCCTCTTCTAATTCCCTGTTAACTTGAATATGTCTTAAATGTTCTGGGCTGTATTATTGTAAGCCACCTTGGGTCCTTTTCCAAGGAGAAAGGTGGGGTAAAAATATTCAAAATGAATAAAATAAACAGGTGTATGGTACCATTTCCACATAACATTGTAACAGTTTTCTTTCATTTTAACTGACATAATTTTCATTATTCTTTTATTCCCTCTTGGTCCATTCTTCTCCTTTAAGTTCTTCACTACTATTCCTTTTCTGTTTGTTGTTTCCTCTTTCTGCTTTTTCTCAATATATTCTCCAAACCTTGTCAATCTTCTTCCCATCCCTTTCTTTTCCATTCCTTGGTCAATTTTTCTAACTGGATTACGTGTAACCATGTGAGCCTCTCACTTCTCTTTTTTGTTCATTATCCTTTCATCCATCCATCCATTCCATCTCATGAAATTTCTTTAGCTTTCATTAACTCCTTCAGTTTCCCTCTATTTTATTTTATTTTATTTTATTTTATTTTATTAATTTGTGCTATCCAAGGGAGTTGCTAGGCTGAATCCCTACATTTCCCCCATACCAAAAAATCTGCATGGCAAGAAATCTGTCAAAGATGCATCATGGGAGCTGAGAGTGAACAGTGATCCTCTCCCTTTAAGATGAGTTACACCCACTCCAATTATTATTGCTGCTAATACTATTATAGCTGGAGAGGCGTTGAAATTCAAGCAGGAGAATTTGCAGAAGGAACCATTTTGTGGTGGTTCTGGTCTACAACTCTACAAGAATCATTCCTTGAGAGGCCCTCATGTCACATAACAGAGACGTCATCGAGGTCCCAGGACTGTGGTAGGACTGCAGTGAAAGCACAGCAGCAAACAAGCAGGTTGTTGTTGTTCAGTCATTCAGTCATGTCCAACTGTTCATGAGCCCATGGGCCAGAACACGTCAGGCCCTCCTGTCTTTCACTGCCTCCCGGAATTTGGTCAAATCCATGTTGGTTGCATTGATGACACCGTTCAACCACCTCATTCTCTGCCATCCCCTTTTCCTTTTGCCTTCAATCTTTCCCAGCATCAGGGACTTTTCCAAGGACTCCTCTCTCCTCCATGCGGTGGCCAAAGTACTGGAGCCTCAGCTTCAAAATCAGTCCTTCCAGTGAACATTCAGGGTTGATTTCTTTCAGGGTGGATAGGTTTGATCTCCTTGCAGTCCATGGGACTCTCAAGATTCTCCTCCAGCACCACAGCTGAAAAGCATCAATTCTGCATTGATCAGCCTTCTTTATGGACCAGCTCTGACTTCCATACATCACTACTGGAAAAACCATAGCTTTGACTATCCAGACCTTTGTTGGCAAAGTGATGTTTCTGCTTTTTAGGATGCTGCCTAGGTTTGCCATAGCTTTCTTCCCAAGAAGCAGGTGTCGTTTAATTTAGTTGCTGCAGTCGCCATCTGCAGTGATCAAGGAGCCCAAGAAAGTAAACTCTGTCATTGCCTCCATTTCTTCCCCTTCTATTTGCCAGGAGGTGATGGGACTGGTAGCCATGATCTTAGTTTTTTTGATGTTGAGCTTCAGCTCTTTTTTTGTTTTCACTCTCCCCTTTCACCCTCATTAAGAGATTCTTTAATTCCACCTCACTTTCTGCTATTAAAGTAGTATCATCTGTGTATTTGAGGTTGTTGATATTTCTTCTGGCAATCTTAATTCTGGCTTGTGATTCATCCAGTCTTGCCTTTTGCATGATACTGTATACTCTGCATACAAGTTAAATAGGCAAAGTGACAGTATACAACCTTGTCATACTCCTTTCCCAATTTTAAACCAATCAGTTGTTCCATATCCAGTTCTGACTGTTGCTGCTTGTCCCACATATAGATTTCTTAGGACACAGATAAGGTGGTCAGGCACACCCATTACTTTAAGAACTTGCCATAGTTTGTTGTGGTCCACACAGTCAAAGGCTTCAGCATAGTCAACGAAGCAGAAAGAGATGTTTTTTTCTGGAACTCTCTAGTTTTCTCTATAATGCAGCGCATGTTGGCAATTTGATCTCTAGTTCCTCTGCCCCTTCAAAATCCAGCTTGCAATTCTGGGAGTTCTCTGTACACATTTTGCTGAAGTCTCCCTTATAGAATTTTGAGCATTAACTTGCTAACGTGTGAAATGAGTGCAGCTGTATGATAGTTGGAACATTATTTGGCATTGCTCTTCTTTGGGATTGGGATGTAGACCAATATTTTCTAGTTCTCTGGTCACTGCTGAGTTTTCCAAATTTGCTGGCATATTGCATGTAGCACCTTCACAGCACCCTCTTTTAATAGTTCAACTGGAATGCCATCACCTCCACTGGCCTTGTTGTTTGCAGCACTTTCTAAGGTCCACTTGACTTCACTTTCCAGAATGTCTGAGGTAGTTGATTGTCAATCTTTTTCATAGTCATTGTCAGGGCGGTGGCGGCGGCGGCAGCAGGGCCTGTTATACTGCTAGCTTTTGCAGTCTTGTTCAGGTCATACAACCTGATAATACTATAAAATTGCAAGTCTACCAGATCGGTGGGCAATTGGGACCTTGCATTCTGTTGGTCTCTTCCTTCATTGCTTCAGGAATTCTCTGTATTCTGTTGAAACAAGATGCAATGTGAGGATTTGATATAAGATGGAAATGTTAGCATAAGATATAATATTCCTTTAAAGACCAGCACATTTTATTTTGGCAGTGGATTTCACTAGAGCCCACTTCATCCACTGCCTCAAATGAAAAAGTCTCTGGTTCACAAAGGTTCTCTATAACAAACACAGCCAGACTTTAAAGTCCCAGAAGACTTTGTTGTAACATTGCTTAATACTATGTTACCAAAAAAAGAGACAACGTATGCACTTTAGACATGCATTTATATAAGCAACAAATAGCACCATGGTAAATATGAATAACATCCACGCTTAGCTATAGATGTAGCCAAAAGGTGTTGTAACAAATTTGCCAAGATGAATAAAAGTGGGTACTGTTGTGAAACTACTAATGCACCAGGATGGTTCAGTTAAAGAAAAGTACAATTCTTTAAGATTAAAAAAAAGATACTTCATGTTAAGCAAAACATAAACTCAAAACTCAAAAGTCAGTTCTCTTCCAGGCAATTTTGTAAATAACCTTGGGCCCCAGCATACAATATTGCTATTAAATAAAACTAATAATAATAAAATGGTTTCTAAGAAAACATACAGTAGTTTAATACAGTCTTGGAGGACTCACTTCTAACCCCAGGTTAAGTGTATGCTGTCAAGTCAATTCTGATCTACAGCCATTTTTTTCAGGGTTTTCCAGGTAGAGAAGACTCGGAGGTGCTTTGCCATTCCCTCCTCCTGGGGGCGCCCTGGGGCTGTGCAGCTTGCCCAAGGCCACGGAGGCTGCCTCTTCACAAAAGGGACAGTTAACACCCAACTTGGTGGACCAAGTGCAGAAGACCCTTCGGGACGTTTCCGGGAGTATTGTTACCTCGGCTAGGCGAGCCTTCCGGGACTGAATCCCACCACTGCAAGGGACGCTTTTCGCTCTCAGCCAAGGGAAAACACAACTGAGGTCGTGCATTCCCACCCAACCCCATCCCCCGCGTGCACCTGCTGCCCCCCCTCCCGCCAACCCCACCGGGGAACACATCCAACCCTGCATGCAGCCTCCAGCCTCGCTCGCACACCTGGGGCGCCCCCCTCTCGGCGCCGCTGGCTCCGCCGCTGGTCAGGTGGCTCCCCCGCCCCCTCCGCCGGCTGACGTGGACTCTCCCGGGAACCCGCCCTTTATCAGGCGCGGGCGGCCGAGCGCGCTAGAGCTCACATTAAAAAAAGAAAAGAAAGAAGAAGAAGAAGCGAGCAGGCAGGCGCCTGAAAGGGAGGAGGTGGGACGGGGCGGGCGGAGAGCTGGTCCCCCCCAACGCTTCTTGCTTGCTTTCTCATTGCAGCAGCCCCCCGAAGGCGAGACCGCGCGGAATCGGGGGGGGGGGGGAGATGGCTGCAGAAATGGACCCCGGCAGCCAGCAAGGTAAGTCCTGCGATGGGGGGGGCGGATGCCCTCGAGAGAAGAGGGGGGCGTGGTGGCGGTGGTGGTGGGCAACCTCCCCCATCTCGGGCCTGGTGTCTGCGCCTGTCTTGCGGGGGGGGGCTGCCCCGGCCAGCGGGCGTTGCAGCGGCGCTGGGGGCTGCGGGGCGCCCGTCCGGGCTCCCTTGCTCGGGAGGGATCCGCCCAGGACGGCGCCGAGGCAACCGAGGGGTGGGGGCAGGTGCTGCTGGGGGGGGGGGGCCCCCCCCCCCCCGCAAGAAAGTGCATTTCGAAAAGGGAAGGCAGGAAGGCGGGCGGGAGGCCCCGGGGCGGTTCCGCCCTGCCCTCTCCCGCCTGGTTAACACGTGCCCGAGTGGATACCGCTGGGGAGTTGCGGCCGCCCGAGGACTCAGGCGCGGGGGGGCGGGGTGGGGGTCGATCGCGGCGGCGGCTGTGCGCCTTCAAAGGGTGTTCGAGAGAGTCCCCGGCGCCGTGGGCTTTGGCGGCACCTCCGGGGTTGCGTGCGTGGGCTACATAATAGGGAAAGCCCACCGACGGGGGTGCGGGGAGGAGGAGGAGGAGGAGGAGGCTCTGCCAGGCCACCTACGGCCGCCTTGTGTTGGCCTGGCCCCGGTGGCTTCCTCGGCCGCCGCCGCCTCCTCCTTCGAGGCTTGTTGCGTCCGGGAGGCGGGAACTGCCTCGTTGTTGTTTTTTTGGCAAGTGTTCGAGAGGCGGATCTGGCCGTCGGGGACTCTTCCTGTGGACGCCGTTGAGCTACGATTTGGCCGCGCTGCCGCTGGCCTTGTGCAGTAGACACGGGCGATTGGCGGGCAAGAACCGGGGGTGGAGGTGGGGGAGCTACAACCGTGCCGTCCGGTGGCGCGCGCCCCCCCTCCCCGAGGCGTGGCTGCCTTCCCTTCCGGGGGCTGCTCCTGTTGGACGGCCGAGATGGCAGGCCACTCGGGAAGTCTTTCGGGCGCGGAGACCTCAGTCGCCTTGCACAAATCACGCGGCCTGGCAGGGCTCCCGCCGGTGTTTTCGCCCGCGAACAATGCCTCGTTGTGAAGTCGAACTTGAGAGCGGCCTCCCTTGGCCCTCCGCGGCGAAGTTGGGCTACTTAAGGCTGGGTGTGTGTGTGGGGGCATCTTGGAGCATTCCAGATGTCCTGCCTTTGCAGCCCTTTTGAGACTTGTAGGTGCCCAGAGTTTGCAATCCATAACATCTGGAAGGCCTGGAAGCAAAAAGGTGTGCTTCATTCAGGTTGTTCAGAAAGATACAAAACTTGGCCCCTGACTGAAATGTAATTCAATAAATTAGATAAGACCAACTTCCACCAGCTGGATCCAGCATGACATGCACGGTGCTCTTAAAACATCCTTTGTTTTGTTGCTTCATGCCTGGTGTGCCCACTTGAAAGTACCTGAGGGATTTGTTCCTCTTGATTCCACTGCAGTTCAAAAAGTAAGCTAGGGTGTGGTTTGTGATAAGAACAATAGCAAAAGTCTTGATGTGTTTGTGTTATTCTTTAAGCCCTCTTGAGAATCTCCCTGGGCTTGTCTAGTGGACCATGGGTGGGTGATGTTAGATAGAGCATATGACACATTCACAGCAGTTTGTTTGTTTGTTTGTTT
The DNA here is from genome assembly GCA_023846285.1 of Phrynocephalus versicolor. Lineage (NCBI taxonomy): Eukaryota > Metazoa > Chordata > Lepidosauria > Squamata > Agamidae > Phrynocephalus > Phrynocephalus versicolor. The sequence continues at coordinate 30,851,384 of JAHTLZ010000204.1, forward strand.
CATTTATATACCACCCATCTGGCAGAAAACTCTGGGCGGTTTACAATGTAAAACAAACGGATTACAAAATGCAGATACAAAGATACAATAAAAAGCAAAAATATTACAAATAAAAACATAACTAAGCATAACATAACTAAAACATCATTCACAAAAAAGTAAATAAGATAATATTATGGCGGACGAGATTAGATCACAAAACCTGTAAGGCAAGGTAGCAGTTAATAACCAGGAAAAGCCTACTGAAGGCTTCAATCTTTTCTTGAACATCAACAACAAGGGGGCCAGGCAGATCTCAGAGGGAAGTTGGTTCCAGAGTCCAGGAGCCGCCACTGAGAAGGCCCAGTTCCTTGTTGTTGACTTGCAGGCCTCCCTCGGTGTCACCACCCTCAGATGACCTGCGTGTGACAAATGAGTGACACAGGCAGAACTCTGGGGTAGGAGCCACTCAAATATTGTCAAATATTGCCTGTAGGTACTTGGGAGCCGTTGCAATTGGTATGGTAGCCATGAACCTGGCTGTCTCGAATGCCAGCCTTGCCACGAGCCCCGCATGGGTGGTATTCTGGGTGGTGTGCTGCTAGGTGTGGTTGCAGCTGGAATTGGAGAAGTCCTTGAATTGAATGGGCCTGCACAGTAAGGTTTTGATTATACACAGATTTCTCCCCAATAAATAATTGATGCACATTCTTATAAATAAATATTCAATAAATGTTGAACCCTGAAGGCGCCAAAGTGGCCTACAGCCCCTCAAACATAACGACTTGAATTCAGATCAGGGAGTCATAAGGACCTTTAAGGCTTATTACACACAGAAAAGCATTCTGAATGCAACGGATAGCAGGCTGTTTTCTCACTGTGTGTGTGTTAATAAACTCTTTATGCTTTATAGTTGCATTTTTGAGGGCAAAAGAGTTTGTGATTTTGACAGGGGTCTGGCACCCCTAACCCCAGCATTGTTGAAGGGTGAAATATACTTGTTCCACACCACTGGAACAGAAGAGCACTGGCGATGTACTACCTCCACAGCCTGGTGGCTTCTTGTGGTGCAAGACTCTTCTTGTCAGCCACCTGTTCCAAAAAGATGTCCTTAGAGCCAAGCATTATCGACAGAGACAGTTATGAAGCAGACGAGCTGTGGAAGAACGCAGCACCCATATCTCTCCCAAGCCATTGCTACTCTACCTGCTTTTCCTCCTCTTGGGTGACATGTGTTGGGTGCTTTAACTTCATTGCTGCTTCCTCTCTGTCCTGCACAAAGAGGGCTGTATAGAATAGGGGTAGCTTCAGGAATTCTCTGTAGTCTGTTGAAACAATATGAAATGTGAGGATTTGATATAAGATGGAAATGTTAGCATAAGATATAATATTCCTTTAAAGACCAGCACATTTTATTTTGGCACTGGATTTCACTAGAGCTCACTTCATCCACTGCCTCAAATGAAAAAGTCTTTGGTCCACAAATGTTCGCTCCAAGAAACACAGCCAGACTTTGTTATAACATTGCTTAATACTATGTTGTCAAAAAAGGAGACAATGTATGCACTTTAGACATGCATTTATATAAGCAACAAATAGCACCATGGTAAATATGAATAACATCCACTCTTAGCTATAGATGTAGCCAAAAGGTGTTGTAACAAATTTGCCAAGATGAATAAAAGTGGGTACTGTTGTGAAACTACTAATGCACCAGAATGGTTCAGTTAAAGAAAAGTACAATTCTTTAAGATTAAAAAAAGATACTGCATGTTAAGCAAAACATAAACTCAAAACTCAAAACTCAGTTCTCTTCCAGGCAATTTTGTAAATAACCTTGGGCCCCAGCATACAACGTTGCTATTAAATAAAACTGATAATAATAAAATGGTTTCTAAGAGAACATACAGTAGTTTAATACAGTCTTGTGGGGAAAGGGCTGTTCTTCCCATCATAAATAGATAGAGAGAGAGTGTGTGTTAACAGTTCTGATTGCACAACAGAAAGTCAAAATACTGTATATGAGGGGACATATGGGGTGCTATTGTAACGTGCAAGAGACAGACATTGCCTTAATCATTTTCTCGGACGTGCATGGGGAAGTTGGAGAGGGGATTAGCAAAATGCAGGCATTTTTGCGTATGTGCAAAACGTGAGGTCTTGTGATTCCTCTTAGCAGAGGGTAAAAATTTGAGAAAGATTTCATTCTCACCTGCAAGCATGAAATAAGCAGAGATCTGTTGATGCCTTTATCTATATATGCCACTTTCCCCCTAGGCTCCGGAGAAATGCAGCGTATAAAGACTGTGTTGTTAGATTTGAATGTATCAAAAGACACTTTGTTTTTACTGCTTTAGGGAGGCTCCAGAGGGTCCACCCCAAAACTTGACCAATGCGGTCTTTTGCTCATGGCCTTGGACTTTGCTGGCTTCTAAGCATGGTCCACATTTGTTGGAACCCCCACCCCCACCCCCACCTCACTCCTGCTTTAGGAGAGACATTCATTGTGACTGGAAAACAGTTCAGGGACGCACAGGGCTCGACCTGCTTCATTTTAAATACAATTTTGGTAGCAGCTTATCCTTCACTCAGATGGCCGACCTCTTTTGTTTTTCACACTTGTGAGCTGCTTATGTATTGATAGGAACATGAGTGGAAATAAATAATATATTGACTTGGCATGCAGGGAGGTGCTCAATGATGTTGGTGGCAAAGCTCCTGTTTTTTTTGGGGGGGGGGGAATCGGGGATTTCAGTATTTGGCTTTCCTGGGAGACTTTTGCTGAGCACTGGGTTTTGCATCTGTTTATGTAGGCTGCAGTGGGCAAAGCAGAGCAATTAGGACCACAAGGTAAGGTAAAGGTAAAGGTTCCCCCCGCACATGCATGCTAGTCTTGTCCGACTCTAGGGGCGGTGCTCATCTCTGTATTCAAGCCGGGAGAGCCAGTGTTGTGCAAGTCCATGGCCATGTGGCCGGCGTGGCTGCAAGGAAACACTGTTTTACCTTCCCGCCTTTTACGGCGGTACCTATTTATCTACTTGCATTTACATGCTTTCGAACTGCTAGGTTGGCAGGAGCTGGGGTTATCAGCGGGAGCTCGCTCCACTGCGTGGCACCCAGGATTCAAACTGCCGAGCTGCCGACTTTGCAGTCTACAGTTTCGGTGCCTTAGTCCACTGAGCCACCACGCCCCTCAGGACCACCAAGGGTTATGCTAAAAGCATTTAAAAAGTGACCATGTGGCTCTAAGCTACTTGCCTGTTGTAACACACAAATGGCCACGCTTGACCTCAATAGCCCCTCCCAGCCTGCCCAGAAGAAGAGGCAGAGAATAAAACTGGGCATCCTGAAGTGTGGGGAAACACAAAAGCCACTGCTAGGGTTGTGTTGATGTAAAAGTGAAACAAGCTTTTCTTTTGTGGTGCAAGTGACCCTTAATTTCATTAGCCAAACAACAGCCAGCCCATTGTGAAAGCTGATGGCTCCCAACACTGCAAACAAAATGTGATCCCAACTTCTCTGATAAGAGGTTTGTAGCTTTTCTCTGTCATCTGAGTCACCCAGCCAAAGAAAATGGAACTTTTGTTTCAGTTTAAGACAGTGGGAATGGGAGGGATAGGAATGACAAATGGCTGCTGCTGAGTTGAGGACAATTCAGTCAGCATTACCAAAGGAGGGAATTTAAAACCAACACCCCTGGCTTGGCTTTGCAACTCCCATTTTGAAACTAGCATATCGAAGTCATGATTTTTGGTATCACCTTGCCTTAGGAGGAATCTCATGTTGTTGCTAAAATAGCAGCAATAACAATTGGCTGGGGGGGGTTGGGTTGGGGGGGGAGACAGTGGATTGTGACTTTTGGCACAGTAAAAATACTCTTATTTTTCTAGTTATAATATCCATTACCATCCCAAACTATTTGCCCACTGAGACCAAAACTGCCCTAATTATAGGAATGTCTATGCACTTTAGGGGTCCTCTTTCAAAGTGGGACAGATGGTATCGGAAGGAACGCCTTTCTTCACAGGGCATAGCAGCAGTAAAAATAAGGCCTCCCAGATTTGAAATGACTTCTCAGTTGAAATTAGGCAGGTTCCCAATGTTGAGTGTTTTTGTTGACAGAAAAAGACCTATTTGTTTGCCCAGGATGTTAATATTGTTACTTAACTCGGGTTTCATGTTTACATTATTACTTTATCATCTCATTTTTAGACATTGGTTTCCTTGTATCTGTTTTTACTATGCTCTGTTTCAAGATTTTTAAAATAAAATGTTCTTTATTTGGACAGTCAAGATTTCCCCCTCTACAGAACATTTTATAGGAGGCTATATTACTTTTACATGTGTAAACCCCATAGTTCATTTTCTTATAATGCTTGTTCTTTTGGGAGCCAAATATTTAAAAGAATTCCCTATTGCTAGCTACTTCTGGAAGTGAGTCTGTGATCAAGCCATCTACTAGCGAAGGGCACTTCCCTGGGGATACAGATATGAAGAGGTGCCAAGGAGGTCTGTTCTGCCCACTTACTGGTCACTGTAGGGAATTGCCCAACCGCTCAACAGCTGAGTGGGGAGTCCTCCTACTGTGCTTCCTTGCCAAAGTGGTTGGCTGGGAGGAGACGCAGGGAAGTGTTAGCTGGGCAATGCCGGTGATTGGTCCCCCAGGATGATGGGGGTGTCCAATTGCAGGCCCCGTGGCAACTGGTAAGTAAAATGGTTGGTTCTGGGGGAGGGAACAGACCTCCCTGGCACCTCCCCAGGAATACGAAACTGCCCCTCTCTGCTGTCTACCAGCTAATAGTACTGCAGGAATTGCAGTCCATAAGGACAGTGTTTGTATAACCAAATATATTGCCGTATCCTGGCCATAGTAAGACAGAGAGCTACAGGCACTGAAGCCACTTGGAATCATTGACAGGGATTTTGCTTTGTTTGTTTTATTTATATTGTGGTTGGCTGGAGTTGATACAACAGTACCATATACAATATTACAGCCACTTACACAGGAGTAATAATGCCTTATAAGTGTACTTAGAATGGTTAAATCACATCAAGTGTGGTGACTTCCGTTGTTATAGCTTTACAACCGGTGAAGACAATGATGTTGTTCAAGTGTGTGGAATGCACTTATTTGTATCCACAGGATCCTTTTCAACTCTGTTGTTCTTAGATAAGATTTAGTTTCTGTGATAACTGGGGCTAAAAAGCAGTTTCGCTGCATACGAGAGAATGTTGTTTCTCGTACTGAGTTTCAGGCCTTAACGGCATACTTGTGTCACTGGATTTTCATTGACAGTGCCCACCTGATACAAGGGGAAACATTTTACAATCAGATAGGTATACTGGTAAGTTAGGTTATGGAATCATGTGCAACTATGACTGCACCTTTGCTCTGTTTTGCACTGTTACGATAAAAGCTTCCTGTGGTACAGCTTGCTACTGCATTAGGACTGGTGAGATAATGGCAGCTATTTTGTAAAAAACAACACAAAAATGTTATGTGCAAGGGTGCCTACCCCCACCCACTTTTATCCTCATTCACATCCCTGTGAATAGTTTAATTCACAGCCAAAGCCAGTTTTAGAAGGGGGGTGATTTTATTTCTTCCACCATGAAGCCAATTGTGTGGAATACAGCAGTCCAAAAGCAATAATAATTCCACGTACAGTAGAACCCCCATATCCATGAGGGATTGGCTCTGGACTTCCCTGCAGATACAGAGATCCACAGATAAGAGTGACCGCTCTTATCCAAGAGTGGTGACGAGTGACGTCGTGCAGCTGCTGACCCTTTGTGCCACCGTGGCTGCCAGCAGGTCAGTCCCACCACTTCGCTCTGCAGGCAGGGTACTTTTGCTGCTGGGGCTGCTGGCAGGGCACTCCCCCTGGGTTGCAGGGCAGGCAGGGCAGTTGTACCATCTTGGCTGCTGGCAGGGTTCTCCCACTGACTTGTACTACTGGTAGGGCTCTTGCCCCTTCTCTGCCCCTGCAGAGAAGTGAATCCACAGGTGGCAAGTTAGTGGATATGGGGGTTCTACTGTACCAAGAGAAAATGAAAAGGTCACTAAATGAACACAACAGATCTGTTCTTTCTTAAACCGACCCATCATTGTTTGCACTGATTTGAAAACATTTTTGCTTTTTGCTGTTGTTCTACACTCATGGATATTGATACACAACATTTGTGGTTTAATAGTATTGTAATGTTTTTGTTTTTCATATATTTAAAGCCATTGACCTCTTCTGATGCATGAATACAGCTCCAGCTTTAATATTGTGTTTTAATGATGTAAGTCAGCTTGAGTCCTTTCTTAGAAGAAAGGCTGGGTAAAAATGCTTTAAATAAATGTTTCTGTTTGTCCTATGAAAATTGTAACTGTTTGTCTTGCTGGGAAAACTTTTACTGTATAAGCATCCCCTTGTTGTATAAGCCTAAACTGTGAGCAATGTAGTGCAGATATAGAGAGCAAAGCATCTGGTAATTTTAATCTACTTAATTACTGTATATAAAATTCTATTTTCATGACTGCTTATTCATTTGACACTTTCTATACTTGGCTTCATCTCATGTCCTTGTGAGCTAGCTTAGGTAGGAATTTAGAAATCCTGTATATTAAATATTGTTCTTGCTTTCCAGGCTTACTGTGATTTTCTGTCTGTAAGCATTTGTTGAATATTGTTAATGAAGTAGGCTGTCTCGGTTACTATGAATGGGCATGTCACAATGGTTTCATTGAAAGTGCTGGCTAATCAAGGGTTGGTTTATGGTTCTTTGAGGACTCCAGATTTTTTTTTGGATGGGGGGGCCTAATCAGAATCCTGGAGGCAAGTATGAGATTGGTAGAAACAAATTAGAACTCATTTAAGGCAAAAGGTTGGTGGTTGTATGAGAGGAAGCACCCTGAGCTTCTCTGTGGTTGGCCCCACGCTGTGGAATCATCTCCCTAGTGAGTTGCGCCTAGCACAGTCCCTGCCCACCTTTAAATAGGCTCTGAAAACCCTCCTTTTTAGAGAGGCATATGGCAACCTTACTACTTAATTTTAAAAAAATTTAATATTTATTTTTAATTTAATTTATTTTTATTTTTATTTTATTTTCTCTGTTGCCACCCACATCGCCTCTTGTGGAGGGCCCCTCCTCCTTTACTTTTGTTTTCTTGTTTTCTTCTCTGTTGTTTTTATTGCTATGATATTTTATTGTAAACTGCCCAGAGTTCCGTCCAGAAAATGGGCAGTATATAAATATAACAAATAAATAAATAATAAATAAATAAATTTGATGCATGGTTAGCACATCTGCAGAGCTTTTTGTAAGGAGTTTGTTCTTGGTAGTCTCTAGATATATGTGTGTGTTGTGTCGTTATAGTCATGACCGACCCTTCATGACGCCATGTCCATGGAGTTTTCTTGGCAGGAATACTGGAGTGGCTTGCCAGTTCCTACTCCAGGTGCCTACAGCACCTGGTATTCTCTGGTGGTCGCCCATCCAAGTACTAACCAGGGCCGACCCTGCTTAGCTTCCGAAATCAGGCAAGATCGGATGTGCTTAGGGCATCTAGGCAGCTTAGTTTCTAGATATAGCTGTTAGTAATATCACAGAAGACGCTAAAACCTTTTTTAAAAAAAAAAACTGCCCTCCACAAATGCTTAAGGCAGCTGGGCCTCATATACATGTTAAAAACAGGTGTCTTTCTTGGCGTACTCATCAGCATCCAGCTGAATCTGTGTAGGTGGTCTATGTGACTCAGACAGTGTTGTGATAAAGGCTCCCAGTTGTTGCGAGTACCAACTCAGATTCAGCCAAGTGTGGGTAGGTGTGCAAACAAGGCTTTCATGCACAACGTGTGGTCACGGGGCAGGTGGTGTGGGATCATGCCGTTTTACATATTTAACCCAACGTGTGATACATCTCTGAATCGGTTGAAGTCTCCAGTACACTCCCATCTAATGGGCTTTCCATAATTTTAAACAGGGATGAAGAGGTAAAAGGTTGCTTCCTGATTAGTACAAAATAAGCAGTAAATGAACCAAAGAAGAAGAAGAAACCCTTAACCTCAACCTTTTTCTTATGGTGGTTCTTATTTGCTAGTTCCCTTGGAAGATGGAAGAGAAAAACCTTCTCCGTCTCCTACTGCTGTAGAACAACAAAGCACTGTTCCTCTCCCCACCCAGCACTCAAGTGGAGGCTGAGCCAGGTGGTCAAACATCTGAAAACCAAACCTTGTGAAGAATGGTTGCAGGAGTTGTCTAAGCCTGCCCTGGAAAAGAGGAGATGGAGATGTGATATTGTAACCATCTTTAAATGTGGAAGATGGAATAGTTTTCTGCAGTTTCAGGGGGAAGGATAGGAAGCAATGGTTCAAATAGTAAGACAGATCCTTTTGATTAAATGGAAGAATGGTTAGAGTTGTTAGATAATGGAATAAACTTCCTTGGAAGGCAGTGGACTCTCCTTCATTGGAGATTGTGAAACAGAGTTTGGGTGCATGTCTCTCAGGGATCCGTTAACTGTGGATTGGCTGCTCATGACAAGTGGTTGGTCTTGGTGTCCCTCGGATTCACTTCCTGCTCTGCAGTTCTGTTATGACCTTATGGCTATTGCTTTAAATGCCAAAAATTGTTTTCAACATTAGATTAAACAATTACTATGTCAATCCTGTATTCACTTTTGGTATTTATGCTTTGGAAATAGTGTTCTTAAATTTGTCAATACTGTATTTGGCGAGATGCTTATTTTTTACAGTGTGGTCTAAAACATTCTCTTATATTACATCAGTGATGTTGTATAACAGGCATTGTATCTGTTGAGTCAGGGTTATTCTCTTGTCCCAAAATATCCCCTTGTTAGAGCCTGGATGGTCTACTGGTTGGAGTTTTGGAGTGGGATTTGGAAAGATGTATGTTCTAGTGCGCCATCAGCCTTTGAACTAGTAGCCCAGTAACTAGTTGGGTGATATGTCAATGAATGAATATATCGCACTTTTCGACTAAGACAGAGACAAAATTTAAAATTAAAAACTGCTTAGATAATAAAACCATTATAATCCCAGTAATTAAAATTCTATACTCAAATATTTCTTTGTGAAAGAAGGGAGTGAGAAGAGCCAAGTACATTGGGATGAGCTCATTGGAAGAAAGTTGGGGTGCATGTATTCTTAAGTATTGATTAGACCTTTTGGATATGTATGTACTAGAAGAGTTTGTAAACCCGTTTGCAGATGTAAAGTAGGTAAGAAGCATGGATCACAAACTGCTGTCATAGGCTATCTATTTGTATGTTGTCTGCTAATAACAAGAGGTGCATTAGACTTCTGACCTGAACTGTTTTTGAGGACTCTAAGCCTAAGGAAATAGCCACAGTTTACTTTTCTAAACAGTGGTGCCTCTACTTATGACTAGCTCTGCTTACGAGCAATTCAATTTAAGAGCAGAAAACTGTTGGCACTTTAACTGCTGCCTTACAAATTTTAGATGCGGTCTGCTCTACTTAGATCTTTTTATTTTTTTTGATTTATTTATTTATTTTTATTTTTTAGATACTGCTGCGCTACTTATGAGTTGTTCGATTTATGAGCATGCATTTGGAATGGATTAAACTCGTAAGTAGAGGTACCATTGTATTTAAGCGGTGCTTAGTAGCTGAGCTGAATATCATGATGTGTTGATGAATTGCATGTGCCCTTTTCAAATGTGGGAGGAGGAGGATCTACCAAGAAGATGTGCACAGTGTAGTCTTTGCTTTCCACAGAAAATTAGTGCTGCATGAGGTGCTCTACAATACTCAATAACAGGTCCCAGAAAAATGATTTGTTTTCCTTTAAAGCAGGTAGCAGTGGTACGCCTCAGCCAATGCAAGAGCCAGAATCCTACTGATGTTCACCTAAGGGATAGGTGGGTTGTCTAGCTGTAGAAGTGCATCTTGGCTGTGCATTTGGATGTGTGACTGGCCATACAACACCAAGATGCTCCCTGCACCTTGTTTACTATGTGTGACAAGTTATATAAACCTTATCACCCTAAAAGAATTTTAGCCAGTGTCTCTTGCAGTCTTTTTCAGAGGAATACAAATGGGTGTTTTGTTCAGAGGAACAGAGGTGAACAAATCATGAGAAGGGTTATTGGGGCTAAAAATGAGAGGTGCTGGGTTAACCTAAATACTTTGTTTTTATCCTTTTATTTTTGGCAGTATCCAGCTATGTTTGAGGTACCTGCGTTTTCTCCAGTACTGCACCAGTCAGTTTCTGAAGTGTTGATGAAAACTCAGCACTGTAGTCAAGTGGTAGCACACAGAATGATAAAATCTTTGGAAAAGGATATTTTTCACATATTGTCACAGTGATCAAAGCATTGCTATAGTATAATTGCAGTTTTTTAAACTAATCTCTTCTGTATTTGTAGACAGGCTGAAGGGGAAGTGGCAAAATAAAGTCTGACTCTTTTTTAATGTTCTTTAAAATGATACCTGTGGACATAAAAAGTGCTGTACAGTTTTACCGGAACTATGTCTTGCAGCTTAAAAGTGTTATTTGATACTCTCTTGGGCCCCATTCCGGGATTTGAAACATAGTTTTGCAGTAACTGCAAGAAGAATTTCATGTGTTAAGCGAATGTCTCCTTCAAGTTCTCCAATATGGACTACTGATAGTCTCATTGTTAATAGCATTTTTTTGTAGAATGATAATGGATGGATGTTTTAGCACTGAGTGTTTTGCTTGGGCAATTGAATTCAAGGGCCAAATTTGCCATTTGGCAAAGGGGTCGCTGAATGAATGAAAAAGCCAGAGCACTAAGAGTGGAAGGAGTGGCTTAATCAGTGGATGGCAAATGGCCCATTTTTAGGCGGTCTACTGCTTGTGGAGCAATTTCTAATCAAGTTACAGCTTAGAGCTGCTATTCTTTCTAGGTTCAAAGAGCGGACCCATTCCCCCTCCCCGTATGCATTTTCTACAGATGCACAGGCACTCTTTAACATTACATTACGTATATGTGACAACCGTGACACTGGACAAGCGTGTGTTTCTTACATTTCTATGCCACAGACTTGTAAGGTCTATATTTTGAATTTGTCTCTGTCAGATGGATTGATTGGGTAGCTAATTGTTTGTGACACTGAAAAGTTTTGTTTAAAATTGCTTATTCAACAGTAAAAAGATTCGTGGGAGATCTTAAAGCTCAGTAAAAATAGGATTTTTCACACCTTCAGATTTATGAGCTGGTGGTGTAATCCTGCTTTCAATTCTCCTTCCTCTGCTGTAGGTTGATGGAATAACTGCTGCCTAGGGACAGCTGGAAGAGGGAGGTGGCTGGCTTCTCCGCCGAGTTAATAATTGTTCTGTGTCCTTCTGTCTTCCTCTTTTGCTTTACTTTGATTTTATTGCAGCTGTGGAAAGCTGTATGGGTTCTCCAGTTCTGTTGGTGGGTATTTGCAGCTCCAGGGATTTGATCCACTACTGCACATTCAAAATCCTTCAAGAAATTATTGCTTGTGATGAGGAAGAAATCAAGCTGCAACAGAGCAATGAAGTGCATGCACGAAGGCACTACTGTCTTTAATAGAAATGCAACAGTTGGGAATACCTGTTACTCCAACGGGTACAGAATGCTGCGGCCAGGCTGGTGGTGGGTGCTCGTAGATACGATCACATCACCCCAGTACTGGCCCACCTGCATTGGTTGCCCGTGGCTCTCTGGATAAGGTTCAAGGTCCTGGTTTTGGTTTTCAAAACCCTCCACGGCTTGGGCCCTGAACACCTGTCGGAGCGTATTTCCCAGAGGTCAGCTGAGGCCAGGCCCACTCATATGTCTCAGGCGCGCTTCACTCAGCGTGCCCACTCCCAGGGAAGCGCGGAGGACGGCTACGCGCAACCGTGCCTTCTCTGTTGTGGGCCCCTCTTTATGGATCCACCTCCCGAGTGAGCTGTGCCTTGCACAGTCCCTGCCCGCCTTCAGAAAGGCTTTAAAAACCTTCTTTTTCAGGGAGGCATTTGGCGACCGTTAATTTAATTTTTTCTTTCTTTCTTTCTTTCTTTTCTTCTCTCCCGCCTTTTGATCCTTCTTGCCAGGTTTTTTCCTATTTATTTTTTTTACTACATCGTATCATTTTAACTTGTAAACTGCCCCGAGTTCCAGATTGGAAGATGGGCGGTATAAAAATGAAACAAACAAACAAGCAAACAAATAGATGGGTAGGAGTCCTGCTTTTTCTTTAGCAGGTATCCATAACCAGCACTGAAGGACACTAGCTAGTAACAGATTGACCTGTCCCTGATACACCAGGCTGTTGCTGTTTATTTGCTGGGGGAATTTTTTTACTCATAATTTTGGTTTTCAGTGAGGACCAGGCCATTATTTAAATCCAAGACATCCATACCTGTAGAGGAATTAAACTTGCAATAATGTTATTAAAAATAGGGAAAAAAGATGCTCATACAAAGGATTCTTAAATGCCTCGACTCACAGCTTAGAATAATTTTCTATAACTTCTGCACAGAAGAGGAGGGATGATTCAAGGGCAGTGGCAGCACAGGGGTGGGCAGCATTGTCTTTGGCCTATAACTCCCATCTGCCTTTGCCCCATCAATCATGAGAGCAATTGTAACTGTGGTCCGAAAAGCTCTAAAAGGGCTACGCTAGGAAAGCACAGAGGGTATCCAGTTTTGAAATGCAGAATTGCTAAGGCTTGAGCTAATTTTCTTCTTGCACTGGACAGATTATGAATCCATATTGAGGCACTAATTTGGCCACTAAGCTTGTTTATACAGTACTGTGACAATAGTAATGTGGAAAAGGGGAGTCTCGTGACACAGTGATCAGACTGCAGTGCTGCAGCCAAAACTCTGCTCAGCCTCCTGGAGCTAGCTCGAGGTTCACTCAGCTCTCTATCCTTCGGAGGTTGGTAGATGGAGTACCCAGCTTGCTGTATACTCAGCAAGCTGGGCACTTTTCTGCATTACTCAGTAATTCAGTAAAGTGGAGCCTTCACAATTAAATTGCAAACCACCCGGAGAATGTTTTGAGCACTCTGGAGCAGAATATATGCAGCCATTTGCATTTATGATCCATTTTTACTTCCATCTGCAAAGATGGCACATTTTCACAGCTCCTGCCTTCTGACCTTTACAGTCCATCTGGTAAATGTAGATTTCTCCAATGTTGGTTTGAAGTATTTATTGTGAAGTGTGAACTAGTTTGGAGCTCTGCCCAGTGCTGCTGCCTTTTCTAAAACAAGCAGAATTAAGAGCTTTGCGGGTTCTCTCACAACTCTTACTAAAGAGAGCCAGTAATAACAATGCTGTGTGCAACAATTTCCTGTTTTGAGTGCTCTTATGCCTGTCGTTTGATGTAGATGAAGCACAGTTTGGAGTATGATTCTTAATCTTATAGCTGACCGGGGTGGTTGAGAATATTGTTCTCAAACTCTCAAGGTTAAGAGGAGACTATACAAATATGTATGCATAGAGTAGCTAGAAAGGGGCAATTGTACCTCCTTGGAGCTGAAAGGACTACACTGTTGGGGTTGCCGGTTCAATAATGTCCCTTTGCCTAATAATTCAAAGCCAAAAACTGAGATCAGGGAGCTGGTTCTTCTGTTATCACATATATTGTGGTTTTCCATGTCACAAAAGCACATCAAGCAAGGATTGCTTCTGTTGGTTATATGCCATCAACGTGTATCTGATTTAGGGCAACCCAGTGATTCTCCATGGCTGATTGGAGATTTGAACCCAGGTCCATTGCACTATAGTCACTTGAAAGCTCCCCAAACTGCTGTTGGAGAACTGATTAGGAAAACAGCCATGAGAGAAAATCTAAACGTATCACTCCAGAATCTGTGCAATATAATCATGTAATCATGAGCAGCTTGTGGGCTGCTCAACAAGGAAAGCTTACGGAACTGCTGTACAAGGGCTGCAGTTCCCATCTTGTTCCAAATGGTGCAGTGGCCACATGACCACATGCCTTGAGATGTCAAAGAAATGGAGTCTTGTCCAGTTACAAAAGCAGGGCAAGTGCTGGTTTTGTGCAGGAGCAACGCACACGCAAATACCTTCTGGCGGAGGCAGTGCTTCCAGGTGCTAGCTGGGAATGGAGGTGGGTGCACAAGGATTCAAGCCAACATGCACAGTAAAGTGAAAGTTTATCCTTCTCTGCTACTGATTGCTCTGAGGTTACCTCCCCTTCTGGAGTCCAGAGGAAGCATAATAATTCCTTGAAATTTGAGCAGGTGCCTTGAGAAGAGGAAACCCTGTACAGTGGTACATCTTAAAACAGATTTAATTTATCTATAGGTCAATACGTTTTAAGAAAAATTTGTCTTACGAAATGCGTTTTCCCATAGGAATGATTCGAAAATTGATTAATCTGTTCTGGATGCTATGGGTCATTTTGTTTTATGAAAATTTTGTCTTACAAAAATATGGTTTCCCATAGGAATGCATTGGAAATGGATTAATCTTTTTCCAGAGTCTAGAATAAAGACAAAAATTACTGGGGGGTGGTCATTTCTGGGTACATGTGGAAATGTTTTTTGTCTTGCGAAGCATCCCATTGGGAATTTTTTGTCATGTGAAGCATGCCTATTCCCGGAATTTTTTTCTTCCTACGGGGTTTTGTCTTATGAGGCATTTGTCTTAAGAGGCACCACTGTACTTCATTCATATAGTCCTAAAGAACATGGGACAGAGAAGACATGACTATACAGTGAAGTTATTCCAGGCTGGATCAGCACATACAGGGTGCTTGAAAATGCAGTCTTAGATTTAGAACAATATTGACATCCATAGACAAGGATCTGGTGGTTTGTTGATGGAAGCCACACTGCATCTCAAAGGGACCATATGTTTCAGCATCCATGCCCCCCTTCATCTCCTCCTCTATAGAGAGCAAGGGGAAGCACAATTTTTTAATTTATTGATTTATTGGTAATGATGGGCATTTCATTTTGGAAGGGGACTGGTTTCAAAACGAAACATGCCAGCACAGCTGGTGTTCGGAAAGCAGTCCCACCCTCCAGAACAAAATCCACCACTGTCTTACCTTGCTTTACCTCGCACGGGGCTGCTTCCTGGTTGGAGTTTCGCCCCTCCTGAGGCAACTTTCTTGATGCTGGGCAACTTGGATCCAACCTAGCAGGAAGCTCCACTGCTGCTTCCACCATTGCTGTGCTCCCCATGGAAGAGGAGGTGGAAGAGGTGAGTGGGGGGTGGGTGGAGGAAGGAGAGGGACCCCCAGCACCCACCCGCTGCCGCCAGCACCACAGAGGCCCTGGGAAGAAGCCCCTGTCCCACACAACTGGAAGCCTCTCGCTTCTCACTTGCAGCGGTGGTGCACTTCAATCCTGGGGCTGCAGCAGGGCAGCCCTGATGTTCGTGAATCAAGACATTGCTAGTTGATTAAGGCAAAAATCTTCAAAGATCTTTGCTTGCTGATCAGATGCTTATGAACCATGCTACTCATTAACCACGGTGCCACTGTACCTCATTGGAAATGGCAGGCATGTGTATTGATGATGTTAAATGGTATATATACACTTAAATGACTTTTTAGTACAGTATTGTATTTTTTTAAAGTTTTAAAGCAATTTACTGTATAAAATTTTAATTCAGTTTGGGGATTTTAACATCATACTCATGATACATGGTGATAGAAACAAAACTTGCCTTTATTAGTAGTACTAATTGGAATCTTGTGACTGTTTTGCTTGATTTCATTGAACAGTTATACTGTGGGTTAAAGTGGATTTGTTTGAAAACTATGAATAGTAAGATTTATAAAGACTTAGTCATGATATGGCATAAATCAGTTGATTCATTTGCACTAATTTGGGTCATACCATGGCTTGCATGCTTCCTCCATCTGTAGGGAGGCTGTACATGCCCATTACATACACCAGGAATACAAGGGGCTACCTTTGTAACCCTACAGAACTTTGATGGTGTGTGTAGCTCCAGTTAAATGCCTATTTATATGCAAACATTCTTCTCCAAAAGCACTCAAGGTGGTGAGTATAATAAAAGAGAAATGAAATTATTGCTTAAAAAGTACTGTACAGAGTGCCAGTGATACAATTTAAAAAATCACATAGACAGAGGTACTTGAAGCTTGAGTTTCTCAATCCATGATGTGGTAATACCTTTCAAAAGGCACCAAGAATCATTTGCAAGCTTTCAAGATTTGCAAACCCCTCAATCAGAAAAAAAGCTATTCCAAAACAATGGGGCAGGGGTGATTTTATGTCAGAGGCAGTGAATGCTTGTCTTGTGCATCTCTACCGAGATAGTATGGAAGGAAGAAGCTACAGATTCCCAAATAGGCCTCCTCGGTTACTAGGTTTCATCCTGAAGAATGCCTCAAATAATTTCTTGCCTCCATTTTGTTGAGACCCCACTAAGAATTTTCAGCACTTCCTGCAAGGAAGACGTGTGTGCTTGGCTGTTAGTAGAAATTAGATATGGGTGCTTTGTATTTTCCTGCAGGGCCAATCCTGGTAGAAGTCCAGCCAGCCCCTCTTTGCGTTTCTGCACAACTGGCTACTCATCAACTGAGTAGAGAGATTCCCCATCCTGCCTTCTCACCAAAGTGGTTAGCTGTGTGGGGAGGCAGGGAAGAGCTGGCTGGCTGAGGTGACTACGAGTAACCCCCACATTGCGTGGAGCCCAGGGAGTGGTCTGGATGATTAGGGGGTTGTATCCCTGGATACAAATCTGTAGACCTCACATCTAGTAGATACAGTTCCAAGGTTTTAATGAATTGTTTCTGTTTACAAACTAGATCCAAAACTTTATGGTCTCTTTTTGCCTTTCTTGCTCTGAGGAGACCCTGGATGAAGCTTAGCACTTAGATAAGCTCTATTAGGGAGTCTGTAGTAGATAGAATCTGTTCTTCCCAGAACATCTCAGTTGACCTGAATATGATGTAACTTCACTGCCTTCTGCATAAAGTCAGCTCCCCTTGCCCTATTTCCATGACTGCTTGTTGAACAACTTTGCCCGAGAAAGGGTAAAGTTCCAGGAAGGATCCAGAGGTCTTAAAAGGTTGCACAGGTCTGTGAGCATTTTGGTTGGACTAACAATGGTATTAGTACAACATGGATTTTAGAATTTATTTTAGGGTCAACATGACGGTCCCATTGTTTAATACATGAAGTGTACAATATATGCTGCATGTAAACTTGAGGTGAAATATTACTTCGCTCTTTCACTAAATATGTAGTATAGCCATGATGAACCCTAGGTAATGAGCAGCAAAGTTAGGAGTCCCTTCAGCTTTATTTGGAAAGACGTACTTGCACAATTGACACCATCGGCAAAAGCAAAAATTACATGAATCACAGCTGGGCAAATCTTTCTGCAATGCTGCTTTTCCCACAAAGTGAAAGCAGCCTTAGAAGTTCACAATTCAAAGATGATTGCTTGCTTATGCTTTGCTGATTGGCTTCTCAAATCTATACCCAAAGTCTCATGCAAAGGACCATTTCCAGCAACAAAGAAGTCTTACTGCACCTTAAAAACTAAAGCAGTTTTATTTGCCATAAAGTTTTGTGCACGATAGCTCCTTTAATGGACTGCATCATATCCATCTTTTTATTAATTTGGGCCACAGATTTTTATAAGGAATGAAAGGTGGCCACTAAAAGCAATCTGTGTTGATTTGCTCCTGGTGTTTTTGTTTCCACTTTGACAGATGCCATCTTAATTAGTTGGGTACTGTACAATGGAAGTCGGGGGCTACTCTGAGTTACATACTGATACACCACTTCTAATGAATGTAAAATGCCACATCTAAGGAGCTAATGTGCCTTGACATTAAGGTTTCAGAAACATGGAGTAACTTACTTGTACTTTCTGAAGTCTATAATGAGTTAAAAGTACTGTAACACATGGACCACACCAGGAGTGTAAAGCAAAGCAAAGCAAATTGTTCTGCTTGTATACCACCCCATACCACTTCAAGTAGTCTCTGGGTAGTTTACAGTTTAATTGCAGTATGCAGGCTACACATTGTGTACATTTGTTTAAGTTTTTAAAGAAATGTTTTCTGGATGAATTGTAAAAGCATCTAACTTTTATGATGTAGCAAAGTTAACACATTTGAGTTTTATGTTTGGAATGAAAATGTTCTTATGGAGAACTGGGCAGTGTGCCGCTGAATGCCAGAATGCTAGAAGCAGGAGCCCAAGAGAGCTGAACGTTTTAATGATTTGCGGGACTGTTGTAGGCATCGTGTTAGTCATAGTGTGTGTTGTGTTGAATTGGTCCTAATTCCAGAACCATTTCTCACAATGTGCATGGTTTTGTAAAACTACTTTATCTGAAGTCTAGGTATAGAAAAACATTATATATGCTGTTAGATTCGAAGAACTTTCAAACAAAGTGTTGATCAAGGAGTCGCTCTGCTTCATCGTCAAGGTTAGGCAGGGAGTTCATATTATTTCATCCTTCACTTCTAACATTCCCATGTTTTCCAACTTCTCTTTATTGTATTTTTCCATTTATAACACACTACTGTATTCCCCCCCCCCTAAAATTGGTGGGTAAGTATTGAGGCTTTTCCTATACATTGTAAGCAGGTGGCACGGGCTCACACACACACACACACACACACACACACACACACACACACACACAC
>JAHTLZ010000204.1:30878497-30905386 GCA_023846285.1 Phrynocephalus versicolor
ATCATCATCATCATCATCATCATCATCATCATCATCATCATCATCATGGGATCATAAGCCTGAAAAAGTGACTGAAAATGAGCATGCAAAATTACTTTGGGACTTCCGAATACAGACAGACAGGGTTTTGGAGCATAATACCCCGGATATTGTGATTGTGGGGAAGAAAAAAGTGTGGATCATTGATGTTGCTATACCAGGTGATAGAGTCACAGAGAAACAACTTAAAAAAATTACCCGCTATCAGGATCTGAAAATTGAACTTTGGAGACTCTGGCATAAACCAGTACAACCTGGGATACTGATCCTTCACTCCAATGGTAATTGGCATGCTTGGTGCGCTGCCCAAACAGCTAAGCAAGTATTTAGAAGAAATTGGAGTTGACAAAGTCACCATCAGTAGGCTGTGGAAAGCCACCTTAGTGGGATCTGCTCACATTATTCGCTGATATATCACATAGTCCTAAACACTAGGGAAGTGTTTGACTGGTGATTTGTAATACAAAATTCAGCGTAGTTATCTTGTCTGCTGTGTGATGATGATGATGATGATGGTGATGATGATATGATTATGATGATAATTTAGAGGCAGATTAACATAATTAAGTATTATTATATTAATATTAATTTATTAGGTTAGAAGCTTATTCCTAAAAATCTATTTTAATGCTATTTTTTCGCTTTTCTTTTATGTTCTCAGTGATCCTAATGATTTTATAATGATGTTGTATTTAATTGGTTTATTGTTTTTTTGTTGTTGTTGTAAACCGCCTGGAGTTCCTTCTGGAAGACGGTTGGTATATAAGCCCTAAAATAAATAAATAAATAAATAAATAAATAAATAAATAAATAAATAATGTGTGTTTTTACATTAAAATGCCTTTTTAAGCAAATGTTATGTGTCTGGCGGTGTGTGTCACAGGTTACTTCACTATATTTTAAAGGGATTGTGGCTTGAAAAAGGTTTGGGGAGCTCTTTTCTCACTTGTCTAAACAGGACAACGTCTATGCTATTGATCTGAATTTGACTTTTAATTTTCCAAGCTTCTAGTTAACGTGTAGAGATTTCATGAACAGTGGAGACTTCTCTTGTTCAGACCCATCGTACCCCCCTTGGGTAATCAGGGCGATCAAACTGGAGATTGTTTGTGACTAGAACCTAATATTACCACCTGAACACGGCTTTAGAATCCTAGAAACAGTGTGAGGACAACCATCAGAACTCAGAATCTGACAGCAGATTTTCAGAGAAGTATGACTGTTGTAATAAGGAATTCAGAGACTAGGACTCAGGGCAATGGTTTCAAAGTACAGGAAAAGAGATTCCATTTGAACATTCGGAAGAACTTCATGACAGTTAGAGCTGTTCGGCAGTGGAATATGCTGCCACAAAGGGTGGTGGAGTCTCCTTCTTTGGAGATTTTTAAGCAGAGGCTGGATGGCCATCTATCGGAAATATTGTGATGGGGTTCCTGCATGGCAGGGGGTTGGACTACATCAGGCATGTCCAAACTTCAGCCCTCCAGATGTTTTGGACCACAACTCCCAAAGTCCTTTGCCATTGGGAATACAGGCTTGGAATTCTGGGAGCTGTGGTCCAAAACATCAGGAGGGCTGAAGTTTGGTCATGCCTGGACTAGATGGCCCTTGAGGTCTCTTCCAACTCTGATTCTATGAGTTCCATTGAAATAAAAAGGGGAAGCCATGTGGCCAGGGATGCCCAAACCTTTTGTAAGGAGGGCCAGATTTGGTGGCTGAGAATGTGTCAGGGGCCGGTTGCTCCCCAACCCTGCCACCCCACTGCAAGCCCCACCCACTTTCTTTTAAAAAAAACATGGGGTGAAGGAGGGGGAGGGAGGGGTGGGCCAGCCAGCCGCGGGCCACTCAGAATGGCCTGGCGGGCCAGATTTGCCCCCCCCCCCCGGGACCGGACTTTGGGCAGGCCTGCATGTGGCCATTACAAAATACAAATACAAGACTAGGCTATAGGTGATATCTTTATATGGAACTAATTAAAATAATAATAAATCATTGCAAAAAAAATCATTTGCAGCTTCTGCTCTATGTACGAGGAAGGCACATGGACCTTCAGCCCTAGCAGGGCAGAAATGCAACCACTAGGTAATACTCCGTTTTTAAACCTGGCCCTAGTTGGCTATACCAAGTGGATTTACTAAATTATACCCCAGTCCCCAAGTGTATGGGTTTACTGTGTCATCCCCCTCTCTGCACAGAAACTTTTATGTTTCAAAGAGTCAAATGGATTGGAGGTGTGGGTGAATGTGCATGACCCAGGTCCCTTTGTGGGAAGGATTGGGGTGGGAAACCCAGACCTTGACTTCAGTAACTTTACAGTAAGCCTGACTGCTTCCTGCCTCATCTGAGGCAGACCTGCCTGTCGAAAAACATCTTGCCAAGTCCTTGACATTTAAGAATAATCTCCTAGCGAGCCACATCTTTTGCTATATTTGGGCTTTTTGTACTTGCTTTGAAGAAGCAGATACTTGTCCACAAAAGCTTGCAATGATTTTTTTATTAGTGGCCTATCAAGGTATCACCTGTAGCCTACTCTTGCAAGAATATAGTTGTGAACATACTACAAGCCATCTCTGCTACAGTATTTCTAGATTATAAAATGGTGAAATACCCTTCAAACCTCCTTTACTTGAGTTGATCAGAAGCAAGGCATTATTGCATTTCTAAGGTATAGAAATCTTACAGAATTTGAAGAAACAGCAACATTGGATGAGCACAAGCAGAATTATTTTGAGCTGCCTGCTGGCCCAAGCAGCTTGTTCTCCCTAACAGTGCAGAAAGTTCCTGTCTGCAAGCTTGATCCAAACAGACTTGTATATCATTCCAAATCTGTTGTTGATTGTGTGTGTGTGTGTGTGTGTGTGTGTGTGTGTGTGTGTGTGTGTGTGTGTGTTTAAAAGTGTTGTTCTGCACCATCACGTCACTTCCTGACATATGGCAACCCCATGAATGAGTGTCTTCAAAATGTTCATTCTGTCACTTTCTTGCCCATCTCTTGCAAACTTGTTTTTGGTCTTCCTCTTTTTTTCTTGCTGCCTTCAGTCTTCCCCACCAATATTGTCTTTTCCAGAGAATTCTGTCTTTTCATGTGGAAGTTGAGTCATGGCTTTCTTTTCACAATATGGCAAAAGCAGAACAGCCTCCATTGTAACTTATTAAAAAAACAGAGGTCCAGGGGATGGCAAGTGCCCCCTTTGCCCTCCTCCCTGGCAGATGGCAGACATCTGTAAACTGAAGTGCCACAAATGTTCGTGTAATAAAATGGAAGTGTGCCATGCCTTAAAGAGTGTAATCCCAATTAACCATTCTGGGCTGCTTTTCCAAAGGTCTTCTGAAAAACGAAGCTATTCCTGAAGTTGGAGAAGACGCTGCTGCATCCGTTAATATAGCAGAAGGATTATCTGAAGAAGAACAAGATGAACTTAGAAGGGAGCTTGCAAAGGTAAGCCTTAACCTTTTCAGCTTGCTAATTTAGCACACATCTAGGGTTTCTTTTATAGGGTCCCAAGATCTTTTCTGTTGAATAATGCTTTGCAGCTTTAATGGCATGCATTTTTAATAGCAATCTGCTTTATGAGCGAGTCTATTTTTTACCCAGAAAGGCAAACTAGAAATATGTTAGTAATATCAACGTTGGTTAACAACCTTGATACTATATGGCAAGTCTGCCTTGGTGGTTACAAACATTTCAACTGACTTGTCCATTATAGAATTCACAAGCAAAATGGCTTCTTACGTTTCCTTTAATAAAGAGCCCTCCTTTTCTTCCTTTTCCTGTTCCTCCTCCTCCTGTAAGTCTTATTGAGGAGCCTAGGGCTGTGGAGATTTTTCATTAATCCAGGCATGCCCAAACTTCGGCCCTCCAGATGTTTTGGACCACAACTCCCACAGTCCTTTATCATTGGCATTCTAAGCTTAGAATTCTGGGAGTTGTCGTCCAAAACATCAGGAGGGCCGAACTTTGGGCATGCCTGCATTAATCAATCTATTTGTATTTTCAGCCACTTGGTGGTTCATGTAGGCCAGGCATGACCAAACGTTGACCCTCCAGATGTTTTGGATCACAACTCCCAGAATTCCAAGCCTGTATTTCCAATGGCAAAGGACTGTGGGAGTTGTGGCCCAAAACATCTGGAGGGCCGAAGTTTGGACATGCCTGATGTAGGCCCAGCACCTAAGGTTTTGCACTTAAATTTTATGCTTGTAGTCAATGGTATCTCATCCATTAGAGCAACTGGGAGGCTGCCCCACCCTGTGTTACCCCTCAGCCATCCTAGTCTTGCCAGCCTCCTTGCCAGAGGCAAAGGCCCAGTGTGTAAGTGAGAGAAAGAGAGTGAATGCTTCTGTGGGGCTGGTGGTGTGAATACCCAACCTTGCCTGTGGGCACTCTTCATCCTTCCAGCCACAGTGGGCACCAGTCATGGCAGTGTTTAGATGCTATTTAGTCATTGGGAGACATCTGTCTTTTGGAACTTCTCAGTGTAATAATGTAAGCAAATAATATAACTACAGATATACTGTCTATGCAAAGATTAAGGGAGGATACTTCCCTAGATAGACTTGAAAATACATTGTATTACCTGGTATTTTGCCACCTAAATACTAATCAGACCCACCTCTACCTAGCTAGCTTCTGAAACCAGAGGCAACTGCATGTATTCAGAGGGATTGGGTGATTAAGGAAGTACTGTTCATTATTTTTTTGACTCTTGAGTCCCAGAAGTTTTCAGGAATACTGCAATGTTTCCTGGGGGTATAGTTCTTTATGACACATCCTCTGTACTGTAATGCATAAATGACAGTGAAGCTGGAACCACCAGGAAGCATTGCAGGATTTTCCTCTCAGAAAGTATTGTGGCAGTAATGATTGCCTGAGAAGAGGCTCCAGCCAGGTGAGTGAAATGTTGTCTGTATGTGTGTTTATAGGGTTGGAGCTCCCAAAATCCTTGTTGGGGTATTCTTGGGGAATTATGGGATTTCTATCCCCCTGCTTCCTCCTCCTATTTCAAAAGTTACAGCCCTAATGGTGACTCAAAGTGATGGACAAGTAAAGATAAAGAGTATCTGCTGGATACCTTATTATCTGGTAAAAGCTGGGAGATCTCTTTCAAAACATAGGTTCTTTGAGGTTGTCGTTGTGTGCCTTTGGGTTGTTTCCAAGTGATGGTGAGTATAAGATCTGCAGGAGGACCTGTTTGCAAGTCAGTTCTGAGCAACCTGTGCTTCTGTTGTTGTGGGACTACAACCTGGGATACTGATCCTTCACTCCTCTTGTGTCTCATGTCCATTAAGAGTTGTGCTGTTGCTTCTTCAACTTACATACTGTCCCATAGTGTCACAGTACTCTCTGGGTGGTTTACAACATCATCATGCAAACAACACTCTTCTGAGCTGGGTACTCATTTTAGAAGTTTGAGCTGACTTTGAGCTAGTTAACTAAGCCTGTCGAGATCAAACTGAGGTCATGAGCAGAGGCTTGACTGCAGTACTGCAATTTAATCTGTCTTGGGGCTCAGAATTACAAGTTCTTATGTATATTTTGGATGGATCTAAATATTCAGGACAAGTATGCAGTCCATCTTATGCAATTGGATCATGGCAGAATCCAGCTGGAAGATTGTCAGTGCTGGTTGTAATGGTGCCTCCACATCAGGCACCATGTTTTGAGAATTCTGCATATACTGGTGATGCTACCTACCCAGAGTCATTCATTTATTGTCCTTTTCCTATGAAGAGAACTGTTTATTAATAGAGTTATTTTTATCATTGTGGAGACAAATATCTCTACTTAATGCAATGCATTCATTTCCTCTTAAAGGAAACTTCTTATGAAGAGCTACTTTATGCTTGTGGAGATAAAACGTCTCTGCTTAATGTAATAGTTTAGCAAAAAATGGATGGAAGAAAGAGGAGGCTTGATAGCATCTTGCGTGTTTTTTTGACATTTGCATGGTTATTGCTATTAGATAGTTTTATATGCCTGCATGCATGAGAAGTGGAAATTCCCCATGATCCTAAATCCTGAAACATTAGACGATTTTGGAATCTAAATTGACCTTACTGTGTTTTATGTCTTCTGTACCACTTGTTTGAACTAAGAGTGAGTATGAGCATGCTAGTGTTTTTCCAAAAAGGGGGAAATTTTAATTGATATGATAAACACCAAATAGTCACACCAAAAAGGTTTCTTGGTATTTTATGTATGGTGGTTTTTTTTGGGGTGGGTGTGTATTTTTTTTCTATACTTCAGCTGCTTAATGGCTTTTGCTTTTGCAGGTAGAAGAGGAAATCCAGACTCTGTCACAAGTGCTAGCGGCCAAAGAGAAGCATCTAGCAGAAATAAAGAGGAAACTAGGAATCAGTTCCTTGCAGGAGCTGAAGCAGAACCTTTCTAAAGGATGGCAAGATGTAACATCAACAAATGCGTATGTTTCTTTTCTTTAGCATAGCTTCAAAGCAAGGGAATACTGAGTTTTATTTGTGAAATGCCCTGCACACCATCTACGGAAGTCTGTGTTTTGAGATCCATAGAGGGCAGGGTATTTGTTTGAATGGTGCCTGAAAAATCTTCTTTTCTGAAACACTAGTGTTCCATATGTAGGGAGTCTTCAAGATGGGGAGGAGTTTTGGAAACAAGTAACCTCTTCTACCCCATAGAGGTTTGCCTGAAGTATTGTTAGTGAAGAGGATGTGCCATGTCAATCTGTATGCGATGTGCACTGGTTCCTAATGTTTTGGAAATACAGTTAGTCGAAGTACAACCATAAGTGTAGGTAGAACTTGATGTTCTACCTGTATAAGCATGTATGTGAAGATGTCCAGATTGTCCATTCCTTTAGGGTGGCTACTAGGGGTGGGCTGTTTGTTTTGGAAGCAGCATGTTCCTAAACAAACCACATGAGCCCAGGTGCTGTTTAGAAGCCTCTGCAATGCAAACAGCCAATCACTTACCTTCCTGTACGGTTGTATCGGGCTAAAGTCCAACCAGGAAGAAGTCTCCTGATGTCATCTGTCCTTCTCCCTGGTGCTGGCCAATCAGGAGCTATGCGGGGAAATACATCATCCTGCCTCCCTGTCTGATTGGCCAGCACCAGGGAGGACAGATGGCATTAGGAGACTTCTTCCTGGTTGGACTTGAGCGCAATACGACCGTGCAGGAAGGTGATTGGCTGCTTGTGTTTTGGAGGCTTCCGAACAGCACCTGGGCTCGCGTGGGTCATTTTGGAACGTGCTGCTTCCAAAATGAACAGCCCGTCCCTAGTTGTTGCAGTAGCTGAAATGCTAAACGTGTTACTCTTTCTCATATGGTTCCATTGTCCTTGACTGTTGGCCACCCTGGCCATAGCACGAGTTGGAGTTCAGCCGCACCTAGAGAATGCCATGTTGAGGCTGACTGGGCTAAGCTAATACAGGTTTAAAAAGTAGGCACAAAAATAATGTTTTTAATGTCTTAGCTTAATCCTAAACCACCTGTGTAGTCTTGTATTTCCTAGATCTCTTTCTGGTTCAATGGCAGAACCTAGTAATTCACCAGCTTTCTCTTTTTTTACAGTAGCAATTGTATGGTGTTGAGATGTTTCCTGTGTCTGTAGTGAACGTTGTCTTTTCTTGAAAAATCTAATTCTTCTAATCAAGGCATAATGTTACCTCATGCGATTGTTAGCTTGTGTTGGGAACAGTGGCAACTTTTGTAGCAAAATAGTCATTCAGTGGCAGATCAAATTTCCGTAATTCCTCTTAATGGAAAAAGGGGAAAGATACAAGACTAAATCTGGAGGCTTAGCAGCATCTACAGAGGGCAAATTGAATAACCCATGGGGTTAAATAATTCTTGCTTGGTTTTTGGGTTTGTACAAATCCTAGAGGGTTGGTAGACATCTGAAGATCCAGGTAGATGTTTGTTAATTGCTAGCAAGAAGCTGTTGTGACTTATGTCATTAGGTTCCATTAGTGTAAGTGTGCAGTGGGATTCTGTCCGAAATCTACCTTTCTAGATGAATCTGTTCAGTGGAAATGCCATTGGCTGTGACCTTGAATACTCTCGACTTTCAAATGAACTAGCTTTTGTAAAGTAATAGGAATCTCTTATGGACAAAGATGCACGTGAATTACAATAACAGGTTGCTTTCTTTCTAAATGTAGGTATAAGAAGACATCGGAAACGTTGTCTCAGGCTGGGCAGAAGGCTTCTGCTGCTTTCTCAACAGTTGGCTCTGCAATCACGAAGAAACTGGAAGATGTGAAGTATGGCTTCAGTCTTTCCCTGCCTATTTTACACTGCACCCGAGTTTAACTTCAGTAGGCTGGAATGGCTAATGCATCCAGTGGTGGAGAGTCTGTGTGGATTGTTGGTAGAGAGCTGGTTGCACAAAGCAGTTGGAAAGGAGAGGAGGTGGCCCGGTTCCTCCACCTGCCCACCCATTGGCTCCTTCCCAGGCTGGCTGGCCACAGCTCCCTGAGGGGCTGGCCTTGCCTTGCCTTGCCCTGGGTATTCGCCCGCAGCCGGCCTCCACCACTGAGGGGTGATTCTGCACTTGCTCGCGGGCCCGGTTAAGGACCCTGGTGGGCCAGATCCAGCCCACGAGCCTTAGATTGAGGACCCCTGCTTTAGATAATTCTTAAATGATAATTTAAATAGTTCTTGTTTCAGGAAAGGAAAACATTTAGAAAAGCAACTAGCAATATTTCTTGGAAATAAACATTATTTCCACTTTCTCAACAGCAGAAACCATGCTAGTGTTGAACTTCTCGCAGAGCAGCAAGTGTATTTTCTTGGTGTGACTAAGGCCTAAGGATCTTGAGATAATGTAATGGGCTGCAGACTGCAGTAATTAGTTAAATGTTTTAACATAAGTCTCCCTTCAGTGTGAGTGCTTAACCCAATTTAACAGATTATTGCTAGAGATTCCCCACACCACCCCCAAATAATGAAATGATATAATTGGAAAGAACCCAATGGTTATCTAGTCCCATTGCTTAACAGTTTAAGAAATGTGCTGCTTTTGTTTTCAATCTTCAAATGAATAAGAGTCCACCACCTTCTGAGGTGGTTTGTTGCTTGCATCATTTTTGAGAACTTCCTCCTGTTTTGTCTAACTCCTTTTTCTTGCAAATTGAGTTCACCGAACTCAGTGCTGTTTTTAGAGCAAGAGGAAACAAATGTGCTCCATCCATTAGACCAGGCATGTCCAAACTTCGGCCCTCCAGATCTTTTGGACCACAGTTCCCACAGTCCTTTGCCATTGGCGATCTAAGCTTAGAATTCTGGGAGTTGTGGTCCAAAACATCAGGAAGGCCGAAGTTTGGACATGCCTGCATTAAACTGTTCCTCACATATTTGAAAATAGCTACCATCTTGCCACTTGATATCTGCTCAAGTTACCTGACTCCTTCCACTCTTCCTCATAGCACATATTCTCCAGACCCATCACTGCCTTTGTCATTATCCGCTGGACACATTGAGATTTGTCAACATCTTCAAGTTTGGCTCTGTAGCTACAATGAAGCATTGAAACAAATCTTTGTTTACTCCCTTTCAAAAAACTTTACTGGATTGTTCACATACTTTCTGAAATTCTAGATAGAAGTGAGATGATGATGTTTTACTAGTTTTCCTTGTTGATCATTTTAAAATTCAGGTATTATCTGTTCCTGAAGGAGAAAGTGAAAGGGATGTTAATTTCTGGTGCGACATCTGAAAAGAGAAATCTCATCTCTCCGACTGTGAGCAATTTGTGCATTCAGTTGGGAAAAAATATGAAGTGTTCTCTCTTTGAAAGCATGAAGTGATTTGAACTGCAGTTAGTTTCAGGCTCACATACTAGTCTGGCTTCCTCTGTGGTGAGCTAGAGGGTTTGTATGGTTTTCTCTCACTTAACTGCTTTTCACATTTGAAACAGCAAACTGTGGTTTTACACTACCTATGGTTAATTCCAGGCAGGTCAAATTTCAAATAATGTTTGAAAACATAGATTCTGAAGTTGGGTGCTTGCCATAGCTAATGTAAAACTGGTTTCAAACTTGGAAGATACTGGACACAACACTTAAGTCAGAGCAAATGCATCTGAATGGGAACGTACAAGGACAAGTTCTGAAAGGCTTAGTATCTACTTCATAATGAGCCTTGGTTTAGCATGATGTGCAAATACACAGTAGCGGCTGGTATCATTCTACTATTTCCTTGTCCGACACCACAATGGGCAGAACCATGCTTTGCTTTTAATTCTTCTAGTTCTCTCTGGTTGTGCCCATGAGTCGATTATGTAAATTGGCATTCCTGGAATTCCAGGTGGTGTGCACTTTTGCAGACTCAATAGCTAATGGGCATAAACGAATAGCAAATGTTTCAAGAAGCACAACAAGCTCGTGGAAGTACTAGCACAAATCCCGGTTCAGTGCAGCTGGAAAACACATAACATGCTCTTTGGTACTGTTGCTACTGATTTGTCAAAGTGTGTTTCTGCGGGGATTGTAAGGCAGATTGGGTCTGTGGCAATATAGGTCAGGGCAACAGGAGACTTGGGGCTTTTAACTAATTGCCTTATAACTGCTTGATTACCAAAGAGGAGACGAGCCAAAGACATGTACGGAAGCAAATTGGAAAATACTTTGCGTGTTCAAACATAACAGCCGAGACACAGATCAGGTGGAAAGTGAATGATCATTAAAGGATGTGTGTGTGGGGGAGGGAGTTGATGGATCTAGGGGAAAGAAAGCACATGCTTTTTGATTCACTTGTAAGTGCATGTATGTTAAATGGAGGAGACCTGGAGAGAATCACGGGATGCTACCATTCAGTTTTGAAATATCTGGAGGGTGACAGACCATAGCGCTACCATACCAGCCCAAATACGCAATCTCATCTCCTTTTGAAATCGGAGCATAATTGGGCCTAGTTAGTGCTTGGATAGGAGGCCATCCAGGAGTAACAGAGGGTCATCAGCTACGGCTAGGATCCAGTCTTGCCTGAAAGTATGGCGAACTGCTACTATTTGGAACTGACAGTACCAGACTAGATACACCAGTGACCTGGCTCAGAAAAAAGACACAGCTTCCTATGTTCTGAGGAACAGAGATCAGGTATCTGGTTCTTCCTACCCATAATCTAAAGAGACTAATACCTACCTTGGAAGAGCTTAAAAGTTGTATTTGGACACATAAAGTACATTCCAATGTCATCAACCTAAGAAAGAGCTATAATAATTCAGTATCTACAATCTACTAAATACCCATGATATTTCTGAATTGATTTGGACCTTTGTTCATTACTTGTTCCATTTTTTTAATCCAGGGGATTGAAAAATTGAGACAAAAGTGTTTCTTTAAAAACTTTTCTTTCTTGTAGAAAGCTTTCGTGGAATATGAGTTTTCTCTTGTAATGAATAGATAGAGGGAAACATGTTTTTTTGAACATGTGATTACAATGCTTAATTGATCATCATCTCATTAAATCTGAGTAGCACATGCTGGCAATTAGCTCATTTAAACTAAGCAGCATTTTTTTAAATTTGTGCTTCATTAGCTACTCCTGAGTTCCTAAAGGAAGAAAGATCTTCAAAAAGGTCTTATGATCCTAGTGTAATTTTTCCCAGTAAAACTTTCTCATATTTTATACCTCTGAAGGCATGTGGTGTATCCTAGGATGATGCGGGGTTGAACCTACTATGGAATGTTTACATAAAAGAAGAATGTTTTACATAAAGGGAGTAGTTTTGTGTGTTGTGGGGGCGGGGGCTAAGTAAGGCCACACAGAAAATACTGTTGTAGTTTACTAGTGTACACATCCATAACTTGCTGTAGGTAAATATTTTTAAATATTGTGCACACATTGCCCCCATCTACATAGTGTATAATTTGTGTCATATTGTGCTAAAAGGGATCATTTGCTCTGGAACACAAACTGTGTGTGTGTGTGGGAGGGGTGGGGAATCCTTAAAACCTGCATGTGGTTTTTGTTGCGGCTGCTGCTCACTTGTTAACTTTGCATGCTGCTAACAACGCTTTCCTTGAGTGGGTTGATGTGTGTATATAGATTTGGCTAGGACATTTTTACTACTCTCTGTAATTGGATTTTCCTTTCTTTTAATGCTGGCATTTTAGTATACGTTGTCTACAACATTCAATTAGCATGCCGGCCATGAGGTAATGTATGAATAGTCTACTAGTTGCCCACAAATTATCCTAATAAACAGAAAGGATAATTTTGGTTGGTACCGTTATGCCTTGTTTACAGCTGAAGGTGTATTAGACTTAACCAGATTATTCATACTACTCGTCTTTGATATTCTCCAATTGAAATGATACATCCTAACCCTGCGAAATACATCTGTAATGTTATAGACTTGGGCAATGATGGCGAACCTTTTAGAGACCGAGTGCCCAAACTACGATTCAAAACCCACTAATTTTTCGCAAACTGTCAATACAGAAATTTAACCTGAAAACGGGTGGCTGTGAAGGGGTGATGTCAGGTGCCCACAAAAAGGGCTCTGAGTGCCACCTTTGGCACCCGTGTCATAGGTTTGCCAACACTGGACTAGGGACACTTAGGAATTAGCTCCACTGGGCTGCTGGACCTCTGATAAAGCAAATACAAGATGAGGGTGAAAATAAGATGGGATCAGATAGGCATATAGAACCACTTGTGGTGTGGTTCAATGCAGACTATATTCTGATGATCACATGACATCCAGGGAATAGCATTCTGGCCTGACCCCATTCCATGCACACACTGGAGCTTTTTGGTCCAGCAGTAAGGCTACTAGTGTTGGGCGTCAGGCCAGAGTAATTTCCTGCTAAACAGAAGGGTTGTTTTTAAGGTAGATCTTCCCCAGCAAAGCACACCTTTCTGGTATGATCAGATATGCACCTTGTAATAGTCTAATAGTTAAATTCTAAAGGTTGTATCCAACAAACAAGAGGCAAGCAGAAAATGTACAAAATATTATAATATCCTGCTAGAAGATATGCAAGTTGTATTAGAATAGCTAGTGCAAACATCACCTAGCCTAATAATGGTCATTAACAAGAAGAACAGCTTGGGTATGTGGAATTAGACCAGTGGTCAAACTGTGGGTCCCCAGATATTCCTGGACTGCAGCTCCCAGAAGCCTTCATCACTCAGTGTGCTGAAAGGGATTTCTGGGAGTTGCAGTTCAGGAACATATGGGGACCCACAGGTCGAGAACCACTGAATTAGACTGGATTTGATAGTTGTGCAGGAATGAAAAACAGCTGAATTGCAATAGTGTTATGGCACCATTGGCTAAAACCCAAAGGTGCAATATATAATGAGGATGGGGTGTGCTTGTGAAGTGATCACGTCACAGGTTGTGTCATATCTAGTGTTTTTCTCTGCAGAATTTTTCTTCATTAATTGATCTTTCATTGCATGCAGAGTTCTACTAGAAAACTTACCTGTAATTTCTTTCTCCACTAGAAATTCACCAACATTCAAGTCATTTGAAGAGAAAGTGGAGAACCTGAAGGTAAAACTTAAGCACAAATCTTGTAAAATAACAAATAATCTCGCTAATCTTTCCTAAGATACTGGAACTCTTGTGCTATTCCACAGCATCATTATGCAGTAAGGCAACACAGTAAAGGTTGGATGAAGTTGCAAGAGGAAATATTTATTAATTTAATTTTTAAATATTTTTACCCCACCTTTCTCCTTGGAAAAGGACCCAAGGTGGCTTAGAGTAATGAAGGACAATATACTGTCCAGTACATTTAAGACATATTCAAGTTTGAGAACATTAAAACATGGCAACATTAAAACTAAAAGAACGTGAGCAGTTAAAGAAAAGAGTAAAAATTCCATTATGAGTGATAGCACTAACATTGAAAACACCAGTGTATTTATGAAGTTAGTCAACGCAGTCATGTATGGTGGACCATCTAAAACGGGGTGTCCAACCTTTTTGCAAGGAGGGCCAGATTTGGTGAGGTGAAAATGTGGGGTGGTGGGCGACAATTCAGCTGCAATTTGGACTTTGAACAAGTCTCTTCAACATGCAAGATTCTATAACAGATTCGGGGCTTGGGTGGTGGTGGACAGAGGCAGGGAGGGCAGGCAAACCGTCAAACTGTCAGCTGATGCCTCCATCTGGCATGGGGAGGGGCCAGCTAGTGGGGATGTGGCAGGCTGAGCTATTGGGAAGAAGAGGCCGCGGGCTGCTCAAAATTTGAAAACGGGCCACATCTGGCCCCCGGGCCTGACTTTGGACATGCCTGATCTAAACGTTATGAGGGATGGAAACTAACATTGAAAACATCAGGTCAATGCAATCACACAAGGAGATATCTAAATACAAAGTTATAAGTGGTTATAAACACAAAGTCTATATAATCATGTATGGTAGTTCATATAAAGACACATAATAGGTAGTCCCTCATTCAGGGAAAGCTTGCCTGAAGACAGAGGTATTTACCTGATTCTGAAAAGACAGCAGAAATACCCAGGCAGCTTACTTCTAAAGGCAAGTAGGACCTCTGAGGTGGTTTAGTAGAGCTGGCCAAAAAAGCATAGTGGAAGGGTGGTGCTTAAATTCTACTGCTGAAGATGGCAGTACTTAATACTTTTCAGCTTGTTTTCCATGTAATTAATGCCTGAACACCCACTAGTAGTGTGCCCAACTGCTGCCTTAGATTCTCCAGCGAGCAGAGGCAGATCTTAAAAAGCCAAAAAGCTGTTGTCATGGTTTGTGTAGATTTAAGTTCAATGCTGTTCTCCCACGGACACCTCTACAGGTTTGATACTTTAGAATCCCAAATTCTGGCTGGTTCAAACTGAGAAGCTAGAGTTCACTTTTTAGTTATAAAGCTAAAATAATGGGGGTCTCCACATATAATTTATGCATGTATTTATTTTTAGAAAGTAAAACAAATACATACAAGCCTTAAAAAACCTAATAACATGAAGCAGTGGAAACAATTATACAAATAATGGTTTCCAGGTTTTTTTTATTCTGCTCCTGCTGACAAAAAGAACCATGGAGAGAGCATTCAGGCAACATGCACAAACACAAAGCCCGGATTCTCCAGATGACATTTTGCCCAAACAGCACTTTGTATAGTTTAGCCAGATGTAAAATGGGTGATAAATCGTGCAGGGAATACATCTTCTGGTCCAAGACATTCTAGGTTTTCATAAAAGCTACAGTTCTCATCTTCTCTAACTTACCCCCTCCCATGGTCCCTCCCCCACCCATCATCCTAGCTATGTGGACAATGTCACCTGAGATTTTTGGGAAATTCAACTTATACTGGAATCATCTATTGTATCCAGAGCAAAGTTGGGTGTGGTCCCCAAAATGTATATTCTTCTAAGGCATACCACCAGTGGACTGGATCTTGATAAATCTTGGTCGTTCACAATACTATTATTATCCCAGGCCTTTACAAAGGGGCCGTGGTTGCATAGAAAGTATGCTTTGGTGAGCAGCATCTAAGCCAGGATTGAGCAACCATGATCCTTCTGTACTTGAACCCCTGGAGCTCTGTACAATTGGTGATGCTTGCTAGGGTTGATGGGATTTCTGGCAGACCACGGCGGCCTGCTCCTCATCTGATTTATTGTCTAAATGAGGCACATTGTCTCAACTCAAATTCTGGAGGAGTGTACCTAGATGTGACAGTTTGTTCCAGAATCAATTAAAGGTCAGTATTGTTTTTTAGCTGACCAGTAGGGCAGTAAGATACGTTCTAACAGCAATTGTTGCTGTCAATACTGCAGTTCCCATTATCTGTTACAATGGTCAAATACCTTAGTGGTAAGTATCCTCTTTTCTTGTGTGAGTTGAAATTGATCTGCATTTTAAGCATACATAAAAATTCAGTTCTAATCAAGCTCCTGCACTGACGATGGATCTGAAATAGAATCTATAGAAATAGCTAGCCGAACTGCTGGCCAAAAATATGGCAGCTCAGAGAGGAGTCTACAACACTTCCAGAAAGACTTTAGGCTTCTAGTCGGGAACTTGAGAGGAAGCAGTTGCAGAATTATGGAAGGGCTGCAGAAATCACTCCTTGATGATTTTCCCCATTCTCAAGTTGGCATGATATTCAATGTATAGGTGCAGTGAAAGTTAAAACTACAGGTATGTTTGGGACAAGCTGAACTTTCTAAACTTCTCTTTCAGTATAAGGTTGGAGGAAGCAAGCCTGCAGGGGGTGACTTTGGGGAAGTCTTAAATTCTGCTGCCAATGCCAGTGCCACAGAAGCTACTACAAAGCAAACAGAAGAGGGGGCTCCATGATTTATCCTGCCTCCCTTCAGCAAGCCACTGCCAGATGCTGCAAGCAAATGCTGAAGCACAACACCTCTGCTATTGAATCTTCTAAGATGTCCTCTGGTTTAGCACTTAGCTTTAGGAGCAATTGAATAGAAATCATTTGTAGGTTCTAAGTACAAGTTTATATGCATTTTGAGTATTTATAAAATTTGTTTCTGTTCTACAAGTAATCACTAATATACTGCATTACAAAAGATTCCACGGGAGGTTTACCAGTGTATGTGCCGGATGCTGTAATTATTGATACTTGCTTTATGTTAAGCTGTACCTGCATATTTCACTGCCAAACACCTAAACTGGCTTCATTAAGAGAATTCCCAGAGTTAATTTTTCTCAAAAAGAATTGCAACTGCCAAAATGTACTGTTAAGACTGAATACGTGTTGCACTGTGTGGACACTGCAATAGTACAGGTTCCCTTAATACTCACTATTGCTTAATTGAGGTTTCCTAAAACATTTTGTTGTTTCTTTCAAATATTACAGATTGTCTTAATTCAGTTTTTTCTCTTGGCTTTGGATGTTCCAGGGACGTACTGGACTCAAAATAATGAAGCAGACTGTTAATGCAGTATGCTGGCAGAAAGCATGAGAAGTGCTTTAAGATAGAAATAACAATGATAAAAAGCAAGATAATTGCATTTAACACACCTCACAACTTAGAAATGAATAACCAGGAAATATGCCATTTAAATTATTTGAATGGCATGATTTTCCCAGTGGCCTGACTTATCCATGCTGTTTCCTCTAGGCAGGAGATATATATTCAAATGCTGAAAAGAAAAAGGCCCTGCAGGCAAGCAAGAGCCTTTTAAGATGTTATTCCCACACTGAAGCCTGAAAATACACTGGAATGTTGTACTCAAAGCTCAATCTTCAATTCCAAAATATTCAAATGGAAACCTGTTGGTGATACTGTAAAAATACTTGATTTTCTAGAATCTGAATGCACCCTGTTTATATCTTGCGTGCTGGCACCAGAAAACTTTCTGGCATATTCTTAAGATTGAATTCAGATGGTTATGCCATTTTTAATGACCAATTCTGGAATGAAATAGAACATTCTCAAAAGGTGCATCACAATTTAGGCTTTAAATTTCTAGTTCCACCAAAATCACCATGAATCATGTCTGTAAAAAAGAACACATACTGTAGTTCACAGCTGTCTGTATCATTTCAGATTTAGGTCAAATACCTGAAAAAAAATAAAAGCATTCTATTCTCAAATGTAAAAGATTAGCCAGAATTATGCATTTATACAATGTTACCATAATTCAAACGAAGGTCTTAATCTTTCATTTGACCAGTTTTGTGCACCTTTATTTGGGGATAAACAACACACCTGTGGAGCACGTTGGCATTAAGAGCTAAAGTTCTTTGGATCATGCCACCATTTGAATTGCAGCAAATGAATGTATTTTAGCAGTAGAAATGAAATAGTCTGTCTTGCTTGCTATACTTACAGAATACCTGTCTGAGGTGTCAATAAACCCATAGAAACACATACCTGAACAACAGTGGGGACATCTTTTCCCCTTTGGAGAAGAAATATGGACAATCAGTGTGGTAAAGCAAACTGAGTGCTGAAGTAGGCCTCTGGAGACCAGGGTTGGAATCTCCCCTCAGCCACAGAAACTCACTGGGGGTGTGGAACTGGTAAAACCACTCCTTCAGTATCTCGCTTGAAATCCATGTTAGGATCACTGTTAGTCATTTACAGCTTGATGGCAAATAACTGACTAGCGGCCATTGTGGTGTCAAATCATTTTCCTCTTACTATCATTTCTTAAAGATCTGAGTTTGAACTAAGCTGTCAATAAGGTGTCTTGTGCCCTCCTTATATCATGCTAAGGAGCCAAGTTTGGGATGAGGTATGTGCACACATAGCTTGCTTATCTAGGAAGTGTTGACAGCCTTTCATAAAGTGATAGCTCCTGGCTGGTGTATACATGTATACATTACAGTAATAAAGTCTTTGATGGTAAATTTAATTTAATCGAATAGCGAACTCAAGCCTGACGCAATAGAATGTTTTTCTATTACTGAAGGCAACGTGGATAACTTACTCCTGGCTTATCCTTACATCAGTCCTGCCTGGTTAATCTGGCTGAGAGCAACTGGTTAAACGGTGCCTGGTGAATTTCACTGCTCGTTCAAGTCTACAACTTGAATCTCATGCAAGTTTCTGTTACAATCTAATATCAGCCACATTGTCTCCATCCCTGCAATAAGTACTCTCTCCCTATTGTGTCCTGTACATGTTCCAGGTTCTCTCTGAATGCACTGAGGCAACAAGGTGATGTGGGGACTGAGAGGAGTGGAATATTTCTTATGTGCTGGATGCTAGCCATTTTGAACCATTTATTTCTACTAGAGTGTGAAAACTAAAGGCTGTTGTGCATATGCTAGTTTTCTCCAAAATCCTGAAGTTCACAAATCTCGGACAGTTTTGTATATATGAGGCACTTCCAACAGAGATGTTAGTAAAAATGAAGCTGCTACAATATAGGAGTGAACATAAATTCTATGTCAGACAAAGGGTTTGAGAGTGTTGTGCATTACAGTTATACATATTTGGAATTATTACAAAATACTGTACTGTACACCCTCTATAGCTTTTTCCTGATAAACAATAGAAATATTAGGAACACATGTAGTTAATTGTGAGATGAATCCTGGCACATCTGACAGAACATTCGCAGTTTTCCATACCTGCTAGGTCATTAGTTTTGTCTAAATCCTTGTTTTCTTCCCAGCTGGCTATTTTATCCCACAGCCAAGGATGTCCAAATACTAAGGAAACATTTCAGAGTGGGCTTTTGTGGCTTACAACCTACTTCTGCAGACACATAGCATGTGAGACGCACACAAGCAAACACGGACATTCCACAACCTGTTTAGGAAACGGATGCTTTACTAGATTTGGAAAAAACATTTTGGAACTGCTGAGAGTTGCTGCATCAGTCCAATATCTTGTTGACCTTTTGTTTGGAGACAAACCTGCCACTGTTCTGGGCACATGAAACTTAACACATCAAGCAAACGAGACTGTCCTCACAACAGCCACAAGGTGGAAGCAGTTGACTGGGAGACCGGGAGATTCTCAATGAGAATTTGGTTCCTTTCCCCAACAGCAGAGGGTGTTTATCTTGTATACATGTACCTCTGAAAGGACTCAGAGGCATGTTTTTAAGTCACAGTTTTCTGAATGCAAGCTGCAAAAATGCTTATTTTCTCTGGATAGAGATGGACTGTTTTAAATCCAGTTGTTACTAACATTCATCCCCAATACTGCTCATTTCTGCAGTGTTGTACTCAACTTCAGCTGTTGTATTAGAATTCTGCACCTGTTTCTTGGAAACAGTCCCATTTACTAGGAATTGTAATGGGAAATTGAAAACCAGTCCAGGTGATATAAATTACATCTATTCTATGCAATTAAGGACCTACAAATCAGTATGTGGTTCATACCAGTTCTACAGTTTCAGTTATGTTTGTTTCTTTTCAATTTCTACACTTCATCTGCAATTTCCTCTGATACGTATGTTATGCAAATACTCCTAATAGAAACATTTTTATATGTCATCTTTCAACCAAGAACTGCATTGCAAACTGTAGGATGTAGAGAAGTCTTGCTGATGCATTCATTCAGGACTGATGTCAGTTCAGTTAAAAATGCCACTAAATTAAATTCTCCAACCACCACTGATGGAAACAGCAACAGCAGTATCCCTCATTTGCCTTTGTAAATTCTCACTTGACTCCATTAAAATTTGGTGTAGGCCTGAACAGTATACCCGTTTTTTTGTGTGATCATGCAGAACCCAGCCTTTCCATGGTATTGTGCTATGGTTATTAGCAATTTTGAGTCTGATATTCTGGCAGTAGGTACAAATTATGTCTGTAAACTGCATTTTGTCCTCCTGTTTTGTTTTTGTTTTTTGCAAGACAAGGTTCCTAAGTCACATTGACTTTGGATCTTTGAGCTGCAAACATGCATGGATTTGTCCGTTTCTTTTCATTAATATAAAATTGTAATACTGTTGCCAGGTGCTTATGCACAATTCTGCACACATTCATAGGCTTTCCTATTAAGCTCTCAATTCCATGGGGCTATGGAATTGCAGACAAAAATCAACAAAAAATATAACAAAACAAAAGACAAAACACATGGCACCTTAAAGACTAACTTTCATATTTTAATGTAAAATTTCGTGGACACGTCCACTTCTTCAGTACTAACTAGGGTGCTTTCAAGCTAGGTAATTCACCACCGTTAAGAAATAGTATTTCTTTAAAACCTTTTAAAAATTGGGGGTTGAAGGGATGAAGAATTTGCCTATCCACCTCTCTAAATCTATTATGCTTTTTAAATTATAAAAGCAAGGTCATAGACAATAGCAACAGCGCAGACTGCTGTACTAACCAGTCCTTTCCTGCACTGTAGGTTGGCACAAGGCCTTTTGATTGAAATGCAGCTGCTTGATTGAATTAATTTTAATTTTAATTTTTTGCTCCATACAGGAACAAAGAAATCAGTTTTTAAATTAAAAGCACAAGAACCAGGTCAAAGGTCTATCAAGGTCACCATCTGGTCTAGATGGTCTAGATGGGTGGTATAAAAGTCAAATAAATAATAAATAATAAAGGATCCTTATGCCAAAGGAGCAAGCAAGTGGACCGTGCTTTTTAAAAAAATCATGCACTTTTAGTATTGATTTTATTTACTGATTTAATATAATACTGTACTTAATTTTTTTCAAATATTTGCATGCTTACTATTTTTAGCTTTTAAATATTGCTTTCTAAATTGTTGGCCGCTTTGAGTTTTTAAGGAGAAAGGCGGCTTTAAAATGTTTTGGATAAATACTGTATTTGATTTCCTTGGCCTCCAAACAGGAACTATTAGTTTTTTGCCACTCCGACTGAGAAGTTCTGCTTTACCCCGCAGGAGTAGGTGTTGTTCTGCAAATCCTTAAGGTTTCCTTCCCAACCTCCTGCTTGTATTTGAACTGGATCTCTTCGGCCATATGCTTTTCGGTAACACCAAAAATGGCACTTTCCCCTCCAATCCCAACGGGGTCATTCCTGGCACCACAAACCAGACGGGAGACATATTGAGATTGGAAGGTTAATCAGCAGCCGCCTCCAACCTAATGGAGGAAGGGGTTGCCTTGTTGCAGCAGGGCGTTCAGCGGAACGAAAACGAGGCGCCTTCTGTATCGCCCGAACCTTCTAGGCTGAAACACCAAGGGCCCTTCTGCTGTGTACCATAGAGACAACCGTTCGTCGCGTTGTAAGGGACGTTGAAGAAGGTCCCACAATTGGTCACCTCTATGGTTGTTTTTAAACGCTAGAGTGGTCCCCGTTTCCGGCGGAAGTTGGGTTTCGGTCGCCTGGGAGAGGGCGGCGGGGCGAGGCGTAGTCGCAATGGCAGCGGCTGCTGTGGGCGTCGCGGCGAGGCGGTGCCTGCAGCGGAGGGTCCGCCAGGGAAGGACGCCCGTCCTCTGCGGGACTCCAGGAGCGGCGCTGGGCTGGCGGCGTCCGGTCTCGTCCGGAGAGGGAGGCGGAAGCGAGGTGCGGTGCCGCGCCGCGTGCATCCCTTCTTAGCCTCCGCTTTGCTTCCCTTCTTCCCGCGTGCCTTTTGGACCTCTCCTGGTGGCCGGGCGGCGTGCTGGGGGGGGGGGGGCGGCGGCGGCGGCGGCGGAGTGTCTCTTGTAGGTGTTGAAGGCGGCCCTTCCCACTCCTCTTCTTTCCTGCTTCCCGAGGATTTTCCTTGGGCAGCGTAAGGAAGCCGGGCTAGACCGTCGTCATCCCCCATCATCATCATCATCATCCTACCAGTATTTCTAGGCATGTTTTTCTTGGAAGTTAGTCCCACGGAGCTCAGTGGCCCTGTGATCATTCCTTACATGCCCACGCAGGATCACCTGTATGGGCCAGGACACTCTCTGGGGACGGTGGGGCTTGGTGTCCAAAGGGATTGGGAAGCCACCCCGTAAATAAGCTGCACAAATTCCTAATGGGGCTTTTCACAACTCCTAGAGCTATATGGCGTCAACGGATAGGATTAGTTGCCCCAGTTTATATTGGTCCGTGTTACTTTTTTGTGTCCAGTTTTGTCTTGCCTTTCTTCCAATTACAGGATCCAAGACAGCCTGTCCATTATTAAATGATAGATTGAATACCTTCACAATGGTAGTATTCTGCTGTTACATGTGACTCTCAGCATTCACAGTACAATGTCTTAGTAGCGTGTTAGTTCAGGTTTTTACTTCCTGTCTTGCTTTATCAGTGTGTTGGGACAGGACTGGAGAACCGTGTGTCCCACCAGATGATGTTGGAGTGCAATTCCCATTATGGCTCACCACTGATATTGCTAGCTAGAGCACGATCAATATCCTAGTATTAATCCAAAATAACTTTGTCTCAATATACATGAACTATACACTGGTACCTTGTATAAAGGAATTAATTTGTTCCAAATGAAATTATGTTAAACAAATTTTCCTTTATACAAATTCCCATAGGAATGCATTGAAAACGGAGTGATCCCATTTTTATGTTGCACAGATTCTCCCCATAGGCGATTATGTTAAGCAAATTTCCCCTATCTCCAGAATTTTTTATGTTGTACAAATTTTATGTTATACAAGCTGTTTGTTATACAAGGGTCCACTGTATTCTCCAAATTCTGGCTAGACTCGTATTGGTTAGTTATGCCAGCATACACACAGTGACGGAAATGACTGCAGCAAATTAAAAAGTTGCCCTTGTATTTTCATTACATATCACCTCACACAACTGGTGCATGCTAAGTTGGTGACTTGTTAATCCCACCTTCCTTCCACTAAGGCGAAGGCAACATAACTCAATAATATGACAGCTAACTGAACTGTAAAAATGTGGAAGTTTCAGTACCTTTATATCCTTTTTTCCCCTTTCAGGTATTGCTTATAGTCAGGAATGTGATTCCTTTACTAGTAATGGGGTTTTTAGCAATTATTTTCATATTGGAGCTAATACTAAGTCTTCGATATGGGATGAGGTCCTTGCAGTCCAAGGACAAGAATTACTCAATTAATTGTTTTGAACAGGCTATTAAGCTTTATATATATTTATTTAAAATCTTCTAAGAAAAAGAAGAGTTGTTTCCACTTCTAGACTAAGTTTTCATAATGCAGAATGCAATAAAAAGAAAAAGGAAGGAAGACCGGAAAAGAAGATATCTAGCAATAGAGTATAATCTAAATAGTATCAGGGAAAAGTCCATAAAGAACTTATGAAGCTGTTTGGATGAGCAGCTCAAGAAAAGAAGTCCAGTTGCCATGATGCAGCCCCCATAATGTCTTATGAGTCACTATGCTGGCTTGAGTGGCTGAAGGTGTATCCAAAAACCACCTGCTACAAAACTGATGTGGTACAATCAAACTGCCTTGTCATTACAAGCATTCTGATAGAGCAGTATTGCAACAACTCAATTTTCTGGACTGGTTTTAAAGGCAAGAGTACCGAACATTACCGTAGTCTTAACCTGAATCCAGCCAATACACGTTCAGTATAATGTCACACTGGTACTGCTCTTTGCAGGCAGAGTTGGATTTAGTGAGCGAGATCAAGGGCAGGTCTCAAATTAGAAGTTTCAGTATCAAAACTGGAGTTTCCAGCAGTGGAAGTCCCAGCTCAATGTGGAATCCGGTGTATTTTTTCATTTTTTTGATTCCTATCTAAAACAGGAGTCATAGAGATAATGATGATGTTAACAGGTACTTATGCAAGAAATACTGGGAGTCTTTATGTAAGAGACTGTGTGCTTAACAGGCATATTCATCCTTTCCCTTCACATATTCACAAAAGAGGCAGGGGATGTAATAAATCAACAGTAGGTGAAGAAATATCTGATGTCTCAGCTGATCTGATAGCTGGATTGCTTTGTTGAAACAAACTGCCTAAAATGTGTGATGTGTGGAGACTGATTTAGAGGAGAGGGGAGAAAAGAAATCTTACATAATTGACCAAGACCTATAGTGACAGCAAGTGGAGAAAATCGCTTAATGGTACAATTGGCAAGTATTGCTACATTTTTCCTGTCTACAACGAGCTGCAATCAGGAGCTGATATGCCTTTATTGCTTGAAAAGTGGCTGTTTTATAGTGACTCATGCAAGAGGTTCATATCTGAGACAAGAGTAAGTTGGTTCCAAGTTAGTTGAAGTGTTGACCCGAAACAATTCACCACCTCTTATAGCTCCTGTTTGTTTTCATCTGTCAGCACTTCTAAGTCATCAGGCTACTATTTCTGAA
Organism: Phrynocephalus versicolor; assembly: GCA_023846285.1. Classification (NCBI taxonomy): domain Eukaryota; kingdom Metazoa; phylum Chordata; class Lepidosauria; order Squamata; family Agamidae; genus Phrynocephalus; species Phrynocephalus versicolor. The sequence continues at coordinate 30,903,130 of JAHTLZ010000204.1, forward strand.
GCAATACCAACAAAGATTAGGAGTGGTTCCGAGCTGTATTGCATTCATGTCTAGCGTTTCACTAGTGGTGTGATACTTTGGGTGTCATGCTTCAGCAAATGTTCAGATTGCACATTGTATTTGTGCTCCCAAAAGTGGAGATATATTTGTATTCTCATTTCTTTCTGTTCTCACCTTACTAACTTTGTTTGCTCTCAAACAGTATATGTAAACGTAGATATGCTTTAATGTACACTACGGTCTTCACGGACCTTCGGGCTACAACAGCTTTTGTAAGATAAACCAAATAGTTTCTAAGATGAAAGCCTGTTTTCTAGTTTTGGATGTATGCTAACACCATCATTGTTTGGCCTTTTCCTCCCTGTTAATTTACCCACTTAGTCATGTCGCTGTTTGAGTTGAGAGAGTCTGCATACTTGCTAGTGTAAAGCAGGATGCTGTTAATACAGGACTTTGCTTGTGTGGAATTTTTTTTTAGCTTATTGCATAACCTTGTCATTCAAACTATGGTCACTTTTATATGAATATTTTTGGTGTGTGTGTACTATAGTACATAACCTAAGCTGCTGACATTAAAATTCCAATTGGGTGTTTGTTGCAGATATTTGTGAATGGAAAGGAAAAGGTACTGACTCTCATCATCATTGAAAAGCAACTACTGAGCCAATTCATGCGGCATAATAAGTCTCCCTAGTCCCTACCTTCCCTTTTATTATTATGGCCCTATAATCATAGAATCATAAAGTTGGAAGAGACCTCAAGGGCCATCCAGTCCAACCCCCTGCCATGCAGGAACCCCCATCACAGTATTTCCGACAGATGGCCATCCAGCCTCTGCTTAAAAACCTCCAAAGAAGGAGACTCCACCACCCTCCATGGCAGCTTATCCACACTGCCGAACAGCTGGAATGTAATGTTTTTAGTGTGTCACCTGTGATCCTGTTAATCACAGAAGCACTTACTTGGCCCTCTGTACTTTTATCAGGTGTCTCTGTGCTGCTAAAAATATCATATTTAGCTTTGAGAAAAGAAAATTGAAGGTAGATATGGTAGTACTTTTCAAACACTTGCAAGGTTGCAATACCAAAGAGGGGCAGGATCTGTCCTCAGTCATCCAAGAGTGCAGGACGTAATAATGGAGCCAAGTTGCAGAAAGACAGAGATTGATTGAATATGGGGAAAAACGTATTCACTGTTAGAGCAGTATGACAATGGAACCAATTGCCTCAGGAGGTGGTGGGTACTCCAATAGGTCAGCCATTCAAGAGAAAATTAGACCATCATCTATCAGATGTATTTTGATTTGGATTCCAGTACTGAGCAGGGGGGTTGCACTTAATGGCATTAGAGACCCCTTCCAACTCCATTCTATGACTCAATACAATTCTATGATTCCTAAAGAAAGGGGACAGAAGTACAGTACAATGATATTATGTAATAAGGAAATCTTAGAAATGTGTAATTTCAGACAATCTTTGCAGAAAAATTAAGTTTGAAAAGTTTCTTTGGTAATTATATGATTGGGAATACATTTAAATAGATGCATCTCATTGATTTAATGGAACATAAATGTTAGTACTGTACTGTACTGTATTACAAACCACTGATGCTATTGATACGCTATTCACTGGTTTATCAAGAACATTTTTTCTGTCTTCCTAAGAGGTCATAATGTGGCACTAGCTGGTATTCTAGTGTCTCTGGAAAGATCCTTAAATACAGCCCGTTGCTGTTACCTATTATGTTTTCAAGTTTTTTTTGAGGAAGGGGATGGACTAATAAAGAAGTCAACTGAGTATGTGACATTCTGAATGATTGTTCATCTCTGTCTGAAAAATAAATGGCATGAGCTGCATGTGTCAAGATATTTTTCTGTTTTGTGTTTCAAGAATGTAGAATCTTTCGCCTCCATGTTGAGACGTTCTCCTTTAATTCAGATGGGACCTGCCAAAAACAAAATTGTCCTTGGACAAATTTTCCACGTTGTAGAAGATGACCTCTACATAGATTTTGGTGGCAAATTTTACTGTGTGTGCAAGCGACCAGAAGTAGATGGAAAGTAAGTAAGTCTTTTATAGTGGATGTCCTACATATGTGACAGACACTAAATCCTTCGTTTGTTTTACTGAACTCTCTGTTTAACTCTCAACTGTTCTATTCTTTTCTCATGCTCAGTATTGCCTGTTTAGTGCTAGCTTATCTTCTCACTGTATTATTATTATTATTATTATTATTATTATTATTATTATTATTATTA
>JAHTLZ010000204.1:30914756-30931019 GCA_023846285.1 Phrynocephalus versicolor
TAATAATAATAATAATAATAATAATAATAATAATAATAATAATAATAATAATAATAATAATTTATTGTCATTGTGTGTATATACACAGTATACACATACAACAAAATTCAGACACCCAGAGACCAGATTCAAAACACACACACACACACACACACACACACACACACACACACACATCCCCGAACACTCTCACACACATTAAAAAATCCCCTCAACACGCACATATAAAAAATCCCTGAACACTTCCCCACCCCACCCCCTAAAACATGTCAAAGAGAGAGCGAACTGGCTGATTTTCATTTATTTTGCTGTTTGGAGCTTGTTCTTTCTTTCACTACTACCCCCAGCATCTGAAATTTGACTACAGATGACTTGCTTATTCCATGTAATAGATATCATGAAATCGTATTTGTGAAAGTACTTTTAGGGCCATAGGTGCTGTAAATAGAGGTCTCCTGAATGCAAATACGTAATAGCACTACTGTCCCAGAGTGCAGCGTGCTTTGAAAATTAAAACAAGTCAAATCCAACAACAGCACACGCTCAGTGAGCATGCAGAGATGTGGGCGGGGGGGGGGGGGGAGGAGAGAAGCACCTGATTTATCTTAGCTTTTATTGTTGTTAGAAGAGAAACTGAATACTAATACCTTAACAAAGTGATGCCGTCTTGGTAATTAGGAGAAGGGAAGTAGCCCAGCTCTGGTATGATCTCAAGAGAGGAAAGGCAAGCAGGTAGAACTGTGCAAGTATAAACTGAGAAGTTGCTGCAGCCTGAGTGTTAGAAGCTGTTAGTCCACTGGATCACTGCAACCTCTTTGTAAATAATCTTCCATCATGGCTGACCATTGACTCCTGAGGAGGAAGGAGTATAAAAATGGTTCCTGTTCTCACTGGAAGGCCTCTTGGGCAGTTGTGTCTCTATGAGCTCTAGTGTTTCTGATCTTACTCTTTGATCCTGCTTTCTGGGGCATCCCCTGACTCTAATTGTTCCCCAATCTGGACTCCTAGTTTTTGGCTCCTCTGTTGCTCTGGATTGCTGCCGACGGCCTGGCCTTGGCAGTCTCCCAAGGAACTCAGCTGGATGAACAAATGCCCCTTAGTTTTTGTCCAGTTGTGAATAGCAGTGGCTTCACAGGGTCCTCTTTCTAATGCTGTGTGTTATTCCTGAAAGAGGGTGTGTGGGAAGTTTTAGAGAGGCAATAGGGAATATGAGAAGAAAAGCTGTTAAAAGAAAATACATGGCTTTCCTGTAATGTCACAAGCCTGTCTGGGAGGTACACAGGGCTAATAAATACTTACAATATAGAGCTGGAAGACAGGAAACAGAGAGATGGTAGACAAGAGAGGTGAATAGGTGAGTATTCAGTATGCGGAGAAGCTGTGAGGCAGATCAGGATAGAACACTTACCACCACTGAATGCAGAAGTGATTTCATTGTGGCCTGAATGTTGATGATGTCCCAAACGAGAAATGCTATAACATTTGGTAATCTCTTCTTTAGAAAGTACTGTTTTGGGAATCCTGTTAATGTCTGCTGCCATTTTTAATTTAAGTGTAGGAGATATGGCAGCAGGTTTATTTATTTATCTGAATATTTTTACCCCACTTTTCTCCTTGGAAAAGGACCCAAGGTGGCTTACCATAATGAGGGACAATATACAGCCCAGAACATTGAAGACATAGTCAAGTTAAGAACAGGGAATTAGGAGAGGCATCTTAGAACATTAAAATATAACATTAAAGCTACAAAGATCACACAGAAAGAAACAAATCCATTATGAGGGGTGGAAAGTAACAGGGAAATCACTGGCGCTCTTATGAAATCAGTCAATGCAACCATGTATGGTAATCCATATAAAATACATAGTAAGTAGTCCTTCATTCAGGGATGAGGGTTGCGTGGCCTAAGTCCACTTCAAGGGGCAGAGAGCAGATGCAAAGCCTTCTGCTGCTTGTCTCGGGGGCCCTTGGATGAAACCAAGCCATCACCATTCGATATGAGTTTGGAGTGACTTCTGGAAATGGCAGAGGGAGAAAGCCAGGCGACCAGCTACAGAGCCCCTGGGTGAGCGGTAGGCAAGGCGGTGAAGACCTCTGGCTAATGGCTAGTTTCCCCGTTCCTGTATTTTCTTGATATTATATAGATGTAAAATGCTGGAAAATTTCAAGAGTTAAAATGTTGGCTATTTGAGTTGGGATCCTGTAAGGCTGCTACATCTTCAGATTTTTCTAACATAGTAATGTTCAACAAAAGAATAAGCAAATTGATAGAAAACATTCTCTAATGTTAGAAGACACAATTTTTCCAATTCTCAGGGTTAAATATCAGATATAACAGCATTCCTCTTTTCTGTTTTTTCTTTTGGTGTACAGTTGTGTGTACAAAGAGTAGACAGGAATGGAGTAGTGGATACCCACAGTACCCTTCGGGGGTACCCCAGATGGGTACTGTGGCCCTCTTCCTAGTCTGGGTGTCGTCCTGGATCCGGATCTGTCTCTGGAATCCCAGGTGGCCAGGTTGGCCTTTTACCATCTTAGGCTAATTGCCCAGATTCGCCCATACCTTGATGGGAACTCTCTGAGGACGGTGGTGCAGGTGCTGGTCATCTCAAGAGTAGATTATTGCAACGCTCTCTACATGGGGCTTCCCTTGAACCTTGTTCGGCGATTGCAGCAGGTGCAGAATGCTGCGGCCAAGTTGGTGGTTGGTGCGGGCAGCTTTGACTGCATCACCCCCATTCTAGCTCGCCTGCATTGGTTGCCCATTGCCTCCCGAATAAGGTTCAAGGTGTTGGTTTTGGTTTACAAAACCCTCCATGCCCTGGGTCCTGATTATCTGGCAGAGCGTATCTCCCTACGATCAGAACTGGCCCGACCCACCCGATCCTCCATGGCTCTCTCACTCTGGGTGGCCACCCCCAGGGAGGCCTGTAGGGTAGCAACGTGTAAACGGGCCTTCTCGGTGGCCAGCCCGGTTCTCTGGAATAAACTACTGAGCGAGATACACCAGGCTCCTTCTTTGGCATCCTTTTAAAAAGCTGTTAAAACCTGGCTGTTTAGGGATGCCTTCGGCAATCACTAGGGTTTGTTTTAGGGTTTATTTTTGTACCTATCATTAGTCTTACTCCTCTTGCCAATTACTTTTATTTATTTATTTTACTCTCTTCTAATTGTTGTTGGGTATTTCTCCTCCTTATTTTATTATTATTGTCCTTTTAATTTCTATTACTGTATTGCGGATTTCCTGTGCTTTTTATGTGAACCGTCCAGAGTTCCCCTGGAAAATTGGTGTGGTATATAAATATAAAAATAAATAAATAAAAACTCCTACACATCAGGGCACACATATACCTTCTTTTCTCCAGTCTGTTGTTCCAGGAACCTTTCTTAAGTTCTTTTTTGCTTCTGGTAATCAAGACCAAAAAGGAAGAACAAAGACTTGGGATAAGTGACTGTGGGCACCATGGTCATGTGTTAGGTGGGTGTGAAAATGGTTTTAGATCTTTCCTGAACCCGTCTTTTATTGCTTTGTTCTTTACCCTGCCCCAAGTTCATATGTGAGTGGCATGGAATGTTTTAAAAATGCAGATTCTGCATTATATTGTGTGACAGGTTCGTATCCCATAAGATAATATACAGAAAGAGCCAGATCAGCAGCAAGAGGGGACTGCAAGTTTCATATAAGGAGCTTCGTTCATTGAAGCCAAACTGTATGGTGAGGGTGAAATTCAAATTACGTTCCTTATCCCACAAAATATCTAAAGAGCTTGAAAGAAAGAAGGTAGAATTTCGTGCAATGTTTGAATGGAACATCCTGGAGTTGAATTTTAGTCTTTGGCTAAAATGGTATTCTGTATCACCCTACCTCCCTTGAAGACAGTTTGAAAGCTTACATGGTACTGAATGCATGGCTTCTTGCAGATACCAGGGCAGGCACATGTGTGAGCATCTTTTTGCATCACCTTGACATCAGCGACCAGTTTGCTTCCTTACTCAGTTCATTGTGGAGCCTTTTTACAGCCTGGCATAGCTTGAAACCTTCATAAGGGTCCCCAAAGGAATCAAGCTCCCCTTCCCTGGCTTTGTGGTATATCACATCTATGTAAAAACCCCATCATAATCCCCAAAGTGTTTTTAACTTTTGCATCTTTCTGAAAATAAACTAAAAAAAAGATGCCTCTTTGATCTTTGGCTTAATCTCTTTTCTGCCTTTTGTTTCGCCTGTTCAATGTACAGTATTTCTGTGTGCTGTTTTTAAACAACCCTTTTACCTTAATTAGAAGTTCATACCCAAAGCATTAAAATATCCATTAATTTTTTTAAATAAAACTAAGTAGTAAATATGAAACAACAAGTAGACCGTGGTGTCAGGTAGAACCTGTTCAAACTCAATGAATGATCTGTCAGAATGAGACTGGAATATTTTTTTGTTTTACCCATTTCTTAATACCATCCGGTTTCTTTCAAAACAAATTCAGAAAAAGAAATTGTACCTCAGAAATAACAGCATCAGCGATATTTGCATAAGTCATATGAATATAACTTCACAGGATTCTGGCTCATATGTTTTATTTTAAGCCCAAGAAGTATGTTTTCCTATAAACAAACTTAATTCTTAGGCTTCTTATATCTCCCATATTTCAGCAGCAGCGGGACATGCAATGTTTGTCCATTTAAAGAAAAAGAAGCCCACTGCTGCACTTTGCTAAACTCATGCAGCTGCTGCTTGATGTCATGTGCTATGAGAGTACCTTTTTGACAGGTTCTCAGGCTCCAGTTTGAGGTCAGAGAAGGATTACGATAGAAACCTTTTTGCCTATACTGACAGCTGCACTGTTCCTTCAGCATGGTCTCTGACCTCAGCTCTGTGGCTTTTATATGTGCACATATTTGTATCTAGCTGAAAGTCAGACCTACCGAAATCAGATGAGATAGCTATGCCTAGATAGTGAAATGCAATTTTGTTCCATGTTATGTGCAGCCTGTGGCAAGCCTAATAAGTTTTTTTCCCTGTATGTGAAATGTTTTAAGGAGTGGTTTTACCGCTGTAAATCCCATAGGTGTCTTTCCATGGCCAACCAAGGGTTCATACTCAGATCTCCCGAGTCCCAGTCCGTCGTTGTATCCATTGCACTGGCTCTCATAATAATTTTGTCTTAGGATTGGGTGTATAAGCAATTTCTGGTCCGTGTATCCCTCATCAGTGGCCAATATTATATAGAAGCCAGCACTGAACAGAATCCCCAAATGTATCTGATTCTTCCCCAGTTGCTATCTTCACCTAACATGCTGCATATAGGTAAGGGGATGGGAATTTATTTCTTTATTTGATTTATATACCACAAAACACCATCTGGCCTGAAGGCCACTCTTGGTAGTTTATGGGAACTAGAAAGTGCATGCTTCCTGTTAGGAAAAAACAGCTACCCAGTCCACCTGCCCATCACAATCCTTGAGGATAAGAATTGTAACACCTAAGGAGGCCAAAAGCAGAAAGGGTGTCAAGTCTTCCTGAGGAGCTGAGCTTTCTCTGTGGCCCCTTTCCTCTGGAAGAAGCTTTCCGTACAGGTTTTCCAAGCACCATTCCTTTCTGTTTTTAGGAAGCTAATTAAGACTAAATTATATAAAGTTGGTGGTGTAAATTTGTCCCAAAACGTTAAAATGAATTTTAGTTTGTGCATTTTTATTTAAAAGTAGTTTCAGCTAGTTACACCAGTGAATTTAATTGTATTTACTTATGTACTGTATTTTTAGATATTTATTATATTGTGTTTATTGCATATTGTGAACCGCTCAGACTGCCAAGACTAATGAAGTTCTGTAGAAATGAAAATAAATAAATAAATAAATAAATAAATAAATAAATATCAGAACTAGTTGCCATTGATAGCCTTGTTTTCCATGAGTTGACCTAATTCCCTTTTAAAATCAATCATATTCATTGGCATCACTGCATCTTGTGCCAGTGAATTACACAGTTTAATTGTGTGCTGTATGAATAATTACCTGAATTTCCCACCCTTTCGCTTCTTTGCATGGTTCCAGGTTCTAATGCACTCACCATATACAGTACAGTGGTACCTTGTATAAAGGAATTAATTCGTTCCAAATGAAATTATCTTAAGCAAATTTTCCTTTATACAAATTCCCATAGGAATGCATTGAAAACAGAGTGATCCTATTTTTATGTTGTACGGATTCTCCCCATAGGCAATTATGTTAAGCAAATTTCCCCTATCTCCAGAATTTTTTATGTTGTACAAGTTTTATGTTATACGAGCTGTTTGTTATACAAGGGTCCACTGTATATGGGTTAATTCTCTAGACACATTCACAGTCTGGGATATAAAAGTTGTTTTCATTTACATACCGTAACTAACTAGAACTTATTGCCACCATCTAATTGCTGATAACAGAATATCTATATAACACTTTGACTCATCATTAATGGTGTTAACAGTGCAATTAGTTGTCATTTTCTAAGTCCATTACCAAGGTAATTGTCACCTTTTTCCTATTCCCGCCCTCCCTTTCTTTCCCTTCTATTGTCTCTTCTGTGTAGATAAATCTGTTGCCTAGCCATTCTGCTTCATGTGCTTGAAGTTAATTGTAGTTCAAGAGCACACACTAGAATAAATTGTTTGGTCATTTGCTTGCATTTAATATATTTTGATTTTATAATTATTTCAAATTTAAATTTAACTTGATAAATTTGATTTTTGCGATCCATTTCAATGCTCCATTTAAATACCTTTATTAATGAGACATAGTGAGATCTGAAGCCTGAATATTGATCTGTGGAAGAGTTTCCCCAATGACCAGCTAGATGAACCATGCTTTTTAAAAATTGTGTCACTTCTTCACTTTGTCACGCCAGTGCAGCAGTCCTCATTTCATTGAGTCTGTGAGGTTCAAGGATCAAACTCATTGAACTTGAAAGTTGCTTTTCTGGCACCCTTTTTGTGTGAATCTGTTTGCTTAGCCTTTGTTGCATGAAAGCTTCCTTCTGGTATGCTTGATCTGGTCATCAGTGCCAATATATGGAAGGCCTTGTCAATAGGAAACTTCCTGTCAGATACTCAAATAACATAAGGTTTGGAATAAAAAAGAGTGAAAAAGAAGGGGGATTAGCGAAAAGCCTAAAAATACTATGTGTAACATAAAGCCATGCTGTCAACAGTGAATGACCAAAGCGTACAACTAAGCCACTTTAGACATGGTTACTTCATTCAGCAGTTCCCTCAAAATGTAATGCAAGGAACTTCATGCTTTTCCTATAAAAGGGTGAGTGCAGAGAGAAGCTAAGAACACAACAGGATATTTAATATGCTATTGTATTAGTAATTTCCATGTGATCATACCAACCAGATAGGCTTCAATGACACCACACATTATACTTTCAAGCCTTTTGTAGATTTTAACGCAAACCTTTCTGGCATAAAGAACATTAGAATTAGAGGATCTCGGTATTGAGCAACATTCCCTTTACTATGGAAGAAGGAAGCCTCCCTTCATGAATCGTCTCCAGTATCCTAAGCAAACATCTTTTTTTAATTGTACAGGATATTTCTTTTGTAGAGCCATAGAGGCTTTGGAGTGGATGTTAGATAATGTCTGTTCTGTTCCATTGCCTGTCCCCACTTTTAAGTGTAATGTTTACTTTCAGCTTTAAATATTCTTGTTGTCTTAGAGGTGGAGTGTTAAAACATATCAGTTAGCTTATGGATTATTAAAAGTCCCTTCAAACAAGCCTCAGGAAAGATCTTTTCATGTATAAAGGAACTGAATGAAAATGTTGAGAGGCTGCTGAGTAAATTGCAGGTAGCACAAAAAATTCTCCGCCTCATACCACTTCAGTTAGTCTCTGGGCGGTTTACAGTTTTTTTTAAATTACAGTTTGCAGGCTACATATTGCACCCTCCTCCCCCATCAAGCTGGGTACTCTTTTTACCAACCTCAGAAGAATGGAAGGCTGAATGAACCTTGAACCTGCTACCTGGGATTGAACCCCAAGTCATGAAAGCAAAAGCAAAGTGTTCTGCTTATATACCACCCCATGCCACCTGAAGTAGTCTATAAGCGGTTTACAGTTTTAATTACAGTATGCAGGCTACACATTGCCCCCCCCCCAGCAAGATGGGTACTCATTTTACCGACCTCGGAAGGATGGAAGGCTGAGTCAACCATGAGCCTGCTACCTGGGATTGAACCCCAGGTCGTGAGCACAGTTTTACCTATATTTAACTACACCACGGGACTCCTATCATCTTCAATGAGAGATTTTTTTAGACAGGTGTGCCAGAGAGTGTTTCTTCCCTGACATTGCTTCCCGATTATAGAATGTAATGTACTTCTTTCAGAGTTGTGACCATTTTCCAACTTTCACTATTTTAGGAGAAATGGGGAGACACGGTTCTATCTGGTCCTTTAAACTGTTTTTATGGTTTTGGTTTGTTTTTAAATTTGTGGTGATGATGATGATTTTAATGACCAATTGCCCACCATAAACATAGGGTATAAGGCCCAATTTCCCCCAAAAAATCTGAACAACAAAGTTGCTCATGTTAAAATATTCCTACCTCCTCAGAAGGTCAGATTTTGTCCAATTCCTGCGGGGTGGGGAGGTACTTTACTTCAGAAATAGATGTCATTCAGGAAGAGTTTTACCATTGCAAACCAGTGACCAGAGAGTGATTTATTTATTTTTCTATAAGAGAGCAGAATAGTTGAGCAAGATGGTTCAAGATGACAAACGTGGGAGGATTTATTTTTAAAACCATAATGAACTCCTGTATCAGGAAATGACATCCCATTGGAAGCCAGTTATTGAAATGGTAGACTTTTACACTTCTCAGCACCCTTTATTTCTCTTCTTAATTTTCGTGGATTAATAGTAATATTTGTTAAAAACATTCAGCTGTTAAAAATTATGACTTTAATACACAATAAAATGTTTAAAAGATAACAAGTGAGATCCTTGATAGTTAACAGCTGTGCTCCAGTTCGAGTCTCTAATTTGGTCATCTCTAATTTGGTCATCGTCTGTATCAGAGAACTGTTAACATTAAGCAGGAATCTAGAGGTGTCAAGCATGGATTGGACGGCCCTAATACATCCATGGACAAAATCACTTCATGCTCACTTATTTCCTTCTTTTGTCCAAGTGTGAGAACTCTTTCTGAATAACTCTTTACCCCAAGGGTATTTCTAGATTGCTGGTGCTGCCAATACTTTCATCAAACCTTTTGTTGACCAGCAAAGGCTTTTTTGTTCTTTTTATTGAGAAGTGCGCTAGAATTTCACCTGCCACTTAAATGTAGATAAATGCTTTTGTTTAGAAAAGTTTGTTTGAAAAAGTAATTCAGAGTGAAATGAATTATCTCTTAGGTGTTTGGTGTGTACAGACATATACACACAGAGGCACGTATGCAACTTGATATTGTGGGAAAGGTACAAGAACTTTCTGAGGTGGCAAAAGAGACATACTAAGGCTCAATTAATATTGCTCACACTTGGGTATAGGATTTTGCTGTTAGTTTGTGGTATGTTGTAATATAACCAGCTATAAATGGTTGATAATTCTTAGCGAAAGAAATCTCAGTGAAATCCCCACTTTGCAGTATCGTTCTTGTTTCAACAATCAACAGTAGAGTATTCCCTCTGGAAGGAGAACAGTTGTTTGAAAAGACTTCCCTTCATCAATTTTTTTAATTTGTGAACATGCCCCTTAACCTACTTTATCTTAAGGAACGATGTTTACTATTTGCTTTTTAGGAAAGTGCTGTCTGAACTGGGCCTGCTGTGGCCAACCAATGCTTTGGCTGTATCAACAGTGCTTTCAGGTAGAGCATTTATTAAAGCAAAGGAAAAAGCAAAGTGTGACACTTATATACTGCTTAAAGTACTCTCTGGGCAGTTTACAAGTTAATTATGCATCCCCACACACACACCATGATCTGGGTGTTCATTTTACCAACCTTGGAAGGATAGCTGAATCAACATTGAGCTGGCTACCTTTGATTCAACTCCAGGTTGTGAGCACAGTTTAGGCTGTAAGACTGCACTCATGGCCACTGCACCATGAGGCTGTTAATAACCCTTTGTTCCATGAATGTCATGAACACAGAAAGCAAAATGACATAGAAAAAGCTAGACTTCAAACTTTGCCTGATACTGTATTTAGTTTTTGATTGAATTAACTTGGAGGGATTAATTTTAGCACCTATGTATACATCAAACCTTTTTGTTTCCCGGGTTATAAAAAGAAGATTTGAGTAGGTTAAATCTCAGATTGTTTCATGAAAGTCTTATTTTGGTTGTTTCCTCTTCTGTACCTCGTGACAGTAAACAGTATCACCTTACAATATTTTATAGAAAAGGATGCCACAGGGAAGTTACAGTATATGCCCATGATGCCCTTAGTAAACTACAGTATCTACATATGATACATAGGTGAATAGGATTCCTATAGCTAATGCTATAGATTTAGCTCTATACTGTATTATGAGATGTTAATGCTTTCTTTTCAAAACAGTGCTGCATAAAGAAAGAAATCCACTATGTCACTTAATTTCTCAAGTGAAACTCTTGGCTAGCTCATAAGAACAAGAAAGAGCCTTGTTCTTCTGAGCTAGCCAAGGGACCTTAGTTGGAAGGATCTGATTCATAAATGTGGTTTTACCTTGATTTCTAAATCTGCATAATGCTGGGTTGAAAACTCTAGGGTTTCTCATCATTCATAAAACATAGTATTGTAGATGCAATCAGTGTCTTCTACATTTTCTTTAATCTTTGATCTGTCTTAGACACCTCAGTGCCACTTTCCACCACCACATCCAAAATCATTGGCAGCCTTAACAATACAGAAACTGCCTTTCTATTTCTCCCTACAAAGGAGAATGTGCACTTTGTACTGGACAGATGCCATCTCTCAAAAAAAGAAGTCAATTTGCCATGACTCAACTTCCAGATATTTTCCCCCTGTGTCTACCAGTGTCAGAGGTTCTTCCTCTGCATACCTCCACTATGGAAGGTAAATGGGGAATGGATACAGAGTTTTCTCAACTGTGGTGCCATATTTGTGGAATCATCGTCCTGGACAGCTTACTTAGTAGCTCTGTTGTTATCTTTTAGGTACCAAATCTTTTTTATTTTTCCAGATCTTTTAAATGGGTGCTTCTTTTTATTTTCATTGGCTATTTCTAATATTACTGGTAATTATTTTGTGTTATTGTTGCAATTTAACGATGCTATGGACCTGCAGATTTCAGATTGAAAGGTGACATATAATTTTCCTTGCATAAAAGTTTTCTAGCTGCTCTGGGTTCCTGTGATCAAGTAAATAAATGCTAGGTTGCATAATACAGCCACACATCCTTCCGTTCCTGAACAGGAAGATTATACAGTTGAAAGATTTAGCTGTGAGTACTTGGGAATGTTTACCTCTGACATGGTGAGATGAAACGCTCTGCTAAAAGAAATCATTGAAAAAGGTGGTAGAGAATTGCTTTGCTTATTGTCAGTTCCCAAGCCAAGTTATTCAGATTCCCAAAAGAAGGGAATACAAAAGACATTGGAAGCCCATTTCAGTCAACCAGAATTTGCCTCTAGCCTAACCTTATGATGGTTAACAAAAAACAAAGACACCCCACCTCAGATCTGCCACTAGTTTATATGGCATGAGTAAAATTATGGGTGGCCACTTCAGTGCAGAACATCACTGTGTCCTGTTTAAAAAGCAACAGAACAAATATGTTCATTTTAAACTATGGATTTTTCCATAGTTCATATTGCAATATGCTGTTTGAACTTTTTAAAAGAGAAGCATTGAAATTACTGTCTCTACTTTGGTGTCTGACGGGCAATTTTAGATTTTTTTCTGCGCTCAGTTGCCAGAGTCATCTTGCATAATGCAAACAGTATGACATTTGGCAAGGAACTGTCTTGACTTCAGAAATCACCATAGATATTATTGGTTGAATACTGAGCTCTGTGATTCATCTTGCAACAGATTATGCCTCTGCTACTTAACCTGAGGCAATCAATTTGCCACGTAAAGTTATGTCACTTGTGCTGCATGAGCGTAACTGCTCAAGATGATTTGGGCTGTTCTTTTTCATGTTTTTTCATTCTGTTCCATGCCATTGATATGGTTGTTGAAATCTAAGGTGTAAACACTTGACTTCCTCATTTATTCTTGTTATGTGTAAACATAAAACACAACAAAGCACACAATACATGTTAGTACTTTATTCTTGTAAGCTTAACACCCAAAGGAGTTAGGGAGAATGTGTTCTGGCAGGGTTTCGCATGGCTTGGAGGGTTGTTGGGGGAAAGGAGAAGAATAAAGTGGTTGATCCTCAGCATGATACAGGCTCTAGTCTAGATCCTAATCAGCTGCTTGGTGCATATGTGTGTCACTCAACTCCTGTTAAAATCATGACAGCTTTCACACATGTGCACTTGTGCAGAATTCCAGCATTTTTTTATTTGCAACTTTAAATGATGTTGGCCAATGTCCACTTGATTGTATATAATGAAGTATGTTTTGTCCTTAGGACTTAACGGAAGCTCCTCATACCTATTTTATTCTGTGATTGAACTTTATGCCTGGAACAGCTGCTGTTCAGTGGTATGTTTTGCTAAATTCCTGCCATTACTGGTCAGTATAAAACAAACCCTGATTATAGGGTTGGAAATGAAAATTAATCTGAATCAAACTCAGGGAAGAATGGGAAATGTTAACATCTGGTTGATTGCTAGGAATTAAACATGTTAAAAGGACGTTTAAGATAAGGGAAATGATTGGAAGGCTACTTCCTTATCAAGCAGTCCTGTGGACCATTGTGTAGATTTTTTTTTTTTTGGCTTATTCAAAAAGTTAGGTTTGTATGGTTCTGAGCACACAGATGTTCCTTTTGGCATTTGTACAGTAATAGTCACTAAAGGGATTTTTGCAGACACAGCATGTGAGTGCCTTTGTTAAAGACAAAGTATTGCCTGTTGTGGGAACTGCTGTAATGTAGCATAATGTATTGTTTTACTTCCCTAGTCCCTGTAGTGCTCGACTGGAGACAGGACATTTAAATAACTTTGTGAGCAGTAGGTTGTTTTAGCCAAGCTTCGCTAAAAAACTCTTTAAGTTTACAGTCATATGAGAGCTGCTTTGCATAGTCTGGATAGTCACATGTCTTGTTTTAATTTGACACATCAAAGCTGCTTGTGTAAATTCAAAATTTAACCATTGGAATTAAAGGCATTTTCCCTGTAAACATGGAACTGAACCTTATTGTGAAAAAGGAAAACACAACATGATCAGTGCTTATCTATTTAAATGCTATAGGTGGCATTTCCCACAAGATTGTGATGTGTAAAAATTAGAAATTATATGTATCTAAATAATATTTATATACCAAATAATATTTATATGCCATCTAGTCACATAGTCTTCTAGCTGGTTTATTTGAAAAACAATCTTTACAGACTTGCAGAATGTGTGGGAGAATAAACAGGTTTACATATGGTTCTGAAAAGACCACAGCTTAGGTGTCAAACAAGCCTCTTTTGGAGGATAATTCCCCACTTGGCGCCCCATCATTGAAAAGGCCCCTACTCTGGTGGCAACGAAAGTGTGCAGCAATTCAGTTAAAAGCACTAACAATATAAAAAAGATAAATCCACATCAAAGTAGCTTTAAAAGCACATTTTATTCGCCGTTCAAAATGCCAGATGTCTCAACTTCTCTTCAAAATGCCAAGAGCGTGGGTGCCAATCCTTCCTTTTTCTGGGCGGCATGGGTCAAAAGAGCTCCATGGTGTAAGTGAGGAAGAAAAGAGAAAGCCATTAGAAATTCTGGGAGGCTGTTGTAGTCACCCAGTTTCTGTTTCAAGAAAGGTTTCCAGTCTTTTGTTGCAACCTGAGCCCCTGGGAGCAGGGGAACACCAATAGGGTTCTGAGCTTGTATGACCAAAGGAAGCTGAGCCATGTCATTGATGGAGACCCCCCTCTCATCACTACTCCCTTGTGTGAGACTTGATTCAGGTGAACTTCAGGCATAAGGGATGCTTAGGAACAAATCCATTCATTCAGTGATATGTCAGCTTTAGAGCAGCATTAAAGCACATTGCACAATGCAGACTGTTAACAGTTCCGTATCTCAGATAGCACACCTATTTTTTTATGCCAACCACTTCCGTTGTTTTAAGCTCCCCCAAATTAGACTTTCATTAACAGCTAAGCCATTCATTAAACAACTTGTCACATTGTCTATGAAACTATGCATAGAAGGTGGTCCGACTTTCTTCTAATCACTGCCATTCTGTTTTGTTTCATATTTGTTGTGGCTAAAAAGTGGGTGGAAGACAAATAAGTGAATTCTGGATTCCATCAAGCCTGTACCTGTATTGGAAATTGAAATTATACTGAAGGCTATTGGAACTTTGATGTATCACAAGAAGACACACTAGAAAAGACAGCAGCGTCGGGGAAAGCAGAACGCAGCGGCAAAAGAGGAAACCCTGTAGTGAAATGGACTGATTCATTAAAGGAACTACAGCCTTTAATCGGCAAGAACAGAACAATGATAGGATAATTTGTTAGATCATTGGTCAGAATCTTCTTACTTAAGCAAACCAGGCAGCATAAAGTGTTGCAGCAAATTACTGCTGATTAAAACATTGATGCTTGTATTTCTCATTGTACACCACGTCCACTTGACTTGCATTGGCAAACTTAATAGGACTCCGGCTATTAATTCATAGGGTCATGATAGGCTGGAAATGAGTTGATCACATATAACAACAGCAAATGGGTAAATTTCTATTATGGCATTTGTATTAACTAGAATGCTCGCAAGTATTGTGACTAGAGATGGGCACGACCAGGAAATTTTTTTTCCCGAGTTGTCGTTTTTCGGGACGGGTCCGTTTCGGCTCGTTTCCGTTTTTCATGAAATTTTTCAAAAATTTGTCGTTTCGTCATGTCGTTTGTCGTTACCGCCGCGATTTAACGCGGCTTGACTTCCAGTTCCCAGAGCATGGGGTTAGGGGGTAAGGGCTAGGCTTAGGGTAACGGTTAAGGTTAGGGTGGGTTAGTGGGCTGTACCTCTGGGTGCCTCTGGCCCACTAAGAACACAGTGTACTAGCGTATGGGTTAGGGTTAGGGGTAGGATTAGGATTAGGATTAGGGTTGGTGGGCTTTTAATGCCCTCTCTGGCACATCCAGAAGTCTCAGCAAAACCTGGCCATGCGATTGGTGGAATGGCTCCAAAAATTTGCATGGTCACATCCCATGGCCAGCCCATCATTGTACGTGCGCAGGTGTAAAAAAATAAAAATAAAATAAAATAAAATCAATGGAGACGTTTTATTGCAAGAAAAACCCACTGCTGCTACTGTAAAAATTCAAGCATTTAAAATAGCTAATTTTCGCATGTTTCTGTGGTGCTTTGGTGGGTTTTTGGACCACGATTTAAAAAAAAATATTGCAGTCGCCATTTTGGATCCCCCCGCACCGCATGGCAAATGGAGACGCCGAGGATGCCCCCTCCCAGCCTGGTACCAGCAGCCCAGGACAAGAGGGAGGGGAAGGCTGGAGTGGGGACCCCCCCCCCCAGAAACCACCCCTCTGGTAGGTGCCCTCAGGCAGGCATATTTTCGCCTGCTTTTTTGGCCGGGAACCGTTTTTTTTTTTTGTTTTTTTTTTGTTTTTTTAATTTTTAAAACCTTTGTTCTGTGCCGCTTGGCATCGCGTGATCGCTGCGATACCAGGAACGACAACGACAAATCAGACCCAATTTTTCTTTTGTCGGTTCGAGTTCGAGTTCTGGGGGAGTAATTGTCGTTACCGTTTCCGTTGCGTAACGGAAACGAGTAACGGAAACGGAAACAAGAATTTCGTCAAGTCGTGCCCATGTCTAATTGTGACATAATTAGTGCTGTTGGTCAGAGGTGGGAAACCTCAATTGTTCCACCTCATCATCTCCAAGTCCTGATAACTGACTGTGGTCATTGATGGGAGGGGGGGGTAGTTGAGTGTCCAGCAGCAAAAAAGCTGCTAGGGGAATAACAGAATTTATACTGTTGTAGGGTACATATTGTTGTAGCATGTCTGTTGGCTGCGGTGAGGAAGCAATGGTTGCTTTAGCCCATCCCATTTTATTCACAATCTCTAATACCAAAACCCAGTATTTGATGCCAAAGGATTTGCTAATATGAGGTGCTTGTTGTGGCATCAAAACACTCTTAATGTTTTCTTGCTTGCTAC
>JAHTLZ010000204.1:30931029-30969000 GCA_023846285.1 Phrynocephalus versicolor
ATACATACATACATACATACATACATACATACATACATACATACATACATACATACATACATACATACATACATACATACATACATACATACTGCCCATCTGGATACAAGGCCACCCTGGCTGGTTCACAGCATGATAAAACAAGGAGTAGCATTTTTAATAAATTCATAACATTGTAACAGTACAAATCAAATTGAACATATCAATCAACTTAATCTAAGAAAAGACAGAATAAAATTAGTTAATAAAAAACATGGTGGTGAAACAAATTAAGCACTGATGCACCTCTGCACTCTGATGATGCAATGTCTGGGAAAGCCTGTCTAAACAGCTAGGTTTTGGTCTTCTCTTTACAGGCTTCTCTTGGGGTCAATGCGCTCAACTGCTCAGCATGAGTAGGTTGGGGAGATCTCACTGGAAGAAGGTGTTCTGCCAGCTACCGAGGTCCCAAATTGTTTAGGGCCTTCTATATCAGCACACTCACAGTCTAAACCTGACCCCCACCTCAAAAAAGAGAGAGCTCCCCAGATTGCAGACACTAGGCTCACCCATGGGACTTCCATATTGTCTGGGTTCACCTTCAGTCTTTTGCCCTTCACCCATCCCAGCATTGTGACTGGAGAGTGCCCAAGGGAAGGGTAGAGCATCTACTGCAGAAGGATAGAAAGGGAGGGCTGTGTGCCATCTGCATATTGGTGACACAAAACTCCAAAACTTTTGATGACCTCCCCCAGTGGCCTCATATAGGTATTAAACAACAATGGAAAGATGATGGACATCATCTCCCTGAGCTGCACTCTCTGAGGACAATCCTCTAAGAAGGACTAGAGCCAGCACTTAGCCCACCCACTGATCCCCAACGCAAATTTGACACCATGGTCAAAGGTATCAAAGGCTGCTGAGGTCAAGGAATACCAACAGGGACATTTTGCCCCTGCTGGTCTTCCTCAGGTCACTGTGCAGGGCAACTGATGTCATCTCCATGCCATGATACAAACTGGAAGGAGTTGAGGCCATTAGTCTCTTCTAGGAGTACCTAAACAAATTGCTTTCTGAAATCTTTCTGGGCCAGATTGTCCACACATTGTCCATTCCTGGAGTGAGATTTTCTTAATATCTTTGTCTTAGTCTCATGATTGGGAGGTAGCACACGGCTAAGTTTCGTAGGTCTAGCCAAGGGAAGATGAAATTCTATATGGGCTAACCTTGGGAATAACACCTTTTAAACAGGAAAGGGTTTGTATGTATCAGTCACGGTTATGAATATCTTGGTCCTTTGGATCTGATTGCATTATATTGAATAGGCCTTTAACATTGCCTTTCCATTCTCTGATGTGAACCTATTAGAAGCCCCAAAGGATTTCACTAATAATGAGTCTAAAATAAGAATGCTATACACAGCCAGTCTTGGGACAGAAGAATGCACATAGACTTCCTTTGCCAGATTTAAAAATGCAATTTTTTGAGATAATGAAAGCGCACACAGTGTCTAATGTTTTGTTTTCTTTCTTACCCACAATTATCACAGGTAATGTTTTGTTTTCTTTCTTACCAGGAAATATCAAAGGGGGACCAAAGTCCGCCTGAGGCTTCTTGACCTTGAACTCACAGCTAGATTCCTGGGAGGCATATCAGATACAACTTTACTGGAAGCTGATGCAGTGCTCCTGGGACTTGTGGCAGCCAAAGAAGACAAGCAGATGAAGTAAATCATTGAATAGAAAAATATCAAAATACTAGTTCTATATATATTCATTTCTGGGTACTTTGAGCTGTTGAAATAGCTTATTGGATTTGTAAAATATTGTATACTCAGTTTAAATTTAAAATATGTCATCTGATTGATGAGATAAAAATTACTCTTACAGATTTGGTTGTGTAGGCTGCATTTCCATACTATCGTTGTTTCTGTTAACTCTATTTTATATTCAGGAACTTGCTACTTCTTGAAAAATGTGATTGAGTGGCAGACACAAGGTATTGACAGTTGAAACATGATGGCAGCTGGAATCCTGTCCATTTATGTGAATGTGGAAGTGTTTTTATCCTCCTTAGCCTCCTTGCAGGTTCACCTTGGCTGCCTCAGCCATGCAATCCTGCAAAATTAGCTGTCTGGTTGGTTGCATCTTGAATATATATAGCATGATAAGGATGTACAACTGAGTGAGCAGGTAGAACATGGGAGCTTCCAGGGAGTCACACCTAATACACATTAGACGCCAAAGTATGCATTATATCATTCCCACTCTTAAAGACAAATAAGACACATAGCAATAGCTAGGAGGAATTTTCAGGTTAAAAAATCTGGAACATCCCCTGCACTCTGCATACTGTAGAAGATGTTCCAGTTTGGAGCCCTGGAACTACTTTTCCTTTGGACTAAAAGACAGTGTTAGCTTTTCCAGAAATGTTGAAGCTGAAACAGTTGGATTCTTGTAGAAGTTACTTTTTCATGTATGCTCTCTTTTGAAATGAATTTATCTGCTGTTCATTTCAGAGTGTTGTGTACCTACAAGGTTCATGCTGGGTGGCATCTTCTACTTGAATCATAATTGCATTTATCTTATATGAATTTACATATGGGGCTTATAAATCTCTGCCGTAACTACGTGTATAGAGGGGTATCACTCACTGTATTTCTTTTTTATCTGAAGGATGAGGGCACAATTATCTATTTCTAAAATCATCACTTCACTTAAATTACCGGGAAGAGAATAGACTAGATTTAAACTACATACTTGTCAGACCAGCCAGTTACAAAGGTATTCTAAGTCTGAAACTTATCTGCCAAAAACATTTCTCACAATATGTTCTGAATAACAAGATGCCTTTAAAAATAACACATTTGGAATGGGAACGTGTTTTAGCATATTCGGTCTGCCAGGCAATAATAAGAGGTGTGTTGTCGGAAATGCTTCAAGCCAAAGACCAAATAAAACAAAAGACAGAGGCAAGACCTTAGAGCTTGTCTGTTTGCTTTCAACTGAGTTCTTATTTCATGGTTATTTATTAGCAGGATTTGAACAGGAATATCTCAGGATGTTGGCATCTTTTTAAAAGCCCTGTATAATGGCCACTGAAATGAATACTTGCGTTTTGAGGAACCACTAAATATGGCTAACATGGGGGTGGGGGTGATTGGCTGTTCTTTGGCCTTTTGTCGGGCATGTGAGTGAAAAACAAAATATCAGTAATGCAAAAATGTAAACAGACTATTTGTTGACCCAATTGAAAGTGATTACAGATGTAGAGTTGTCATTGCCTTAAAAACCAATTTGGAATTGACTGGCAAAGGTAGGGTACATTAAAAGTGTAAAGAAACATAAAACTTTGTTTTGGTGTGATGTTATTTTTGTTGTTGCTTTATCGCAGCTCAGGCACATGTCCAGTTTGGGGCAAGATCTTGGAAGTTGGAACATGTTCTGCGTGAAATGTGCATCAATCTGTACTTTGAGTTTCTGTGATCTCATTAGCGCAGGTAGTCCCTGCAGTGACAGAATTGGCAGTTACTTGACTTTTTTTTAAGCAGCTATGGCAAATGGTAAGAAACCTCTCTGTACATAGCTAGACTGGTCCAAGCATGTCCTTTTGCCACTTGGGCCGTGCTCAGGATCCTACGTGATTTGAAAGAACCTGCTAGAACTTGTCCTTAGGAATGGATGAAAGATAATTGAATTTTAGGAGAAAAAAAAATATTTGAAAGTTACATTAAAATGTTTCTTTTAATGATGCAGCCAGTGAGAAACTTCAGAATTTGCCTTTGGTTGAAGTTTCATAAGTACTTATTCAAAGTCCCTATTCAGAAAGAATTTGAGCATTTGAAAATAAATTGAATATGATAGAAACTGAAACGGACATTGATCCATCCGTGCTCACATCTGGAGCCCCAGTGGGATGATAACATTAACATTATGTGTTCATGTTGGAAATGTATAGGGAATAAATGGCTCTTCTCTCCCACTTTCCCATATAACTTTCCAGGGTTCTCAGGGTGCCATCACAGCATTCTAGCTCTGTGACTGATATCTCATTCCTTAACACTAGAGTAGGACTATTGAATCAGCAGGGATTTTTTGAGTCAACTCTTCTGTAAGTTCCATTGAGTCAAATGGGCCTACTCAAGTGTGACTTACTATGCGAAGCAACAAAATTTCAGTCTATGTTTCCACCATAACTCCTATGTTGAGCCCTAGATAGAAGTACTGTATGCTGTTGTCTTTATCATCTGGGCTTGAGCCAGAATACATATCATACCAGGAATTTGTGTTAATTGTAATATCAAGTCACTTTTGAATTAACAGTGAATGTATCAAGTCATGACCCTCAGAAATTTCTGTTATCAGCAAACCTACTGGGGTCTTGGACTCTGAAAGCTACAAATTCTTCTACTGAGTCATTCCATCTTGTGTTAGATCTTCTTTTCCTACTGCCTCTCTATAAATATAGAATTAATTGTCTTTTCTAAAGAGTCTTCTCATTATATGTCCAAAATGCAAAGGCTTGGTTTATTCCATTTCACTTCTAGTCAGACGCCTGGTTTTAGATGACTTGTGTGTGTATGTGTTACGTCGTTACAGTCGTGACCGACTTTTCATGACCCCATGTCCATGGAGTTTTCTTGGCAGGAATACTGGAGTGGTTTGCCAGTTCCTACTCCAGGCGCCTACAGCACCTGGTATTCCCTGGTGACTTAGAACCCATTTATTTCTCTTGTAGTCCATCCTATCTGAAAGCTCTAGTTCAGTCACATTTTGAGCTAATGTACCTCCCCCCCCGCTTCCTTCATTAGCCAGCTTCCACATCTGTACATAATAGTTGAGAATACCATAGCCAGTCTCCAGAGACACATATTTGCACTTCAAGGATTTCCCCCTCTCCCCTTGTTTCTCCAAAATTGCCCTGCCCATACAAGTCTCAATCTGTTTCTGATTCCTTGGCTGCAGTCTTCATTTTGGACTGAGGTTGAATGGTAAATCACTTCTGAATATTTACACCTGGCACGAGTGCTATAAAATAACACCAAAAGTATGTTGTACCGGTATGTGATCATGCATCCTGGCTCAGTCACAATTAAGCATGCTGTTATTTAAAGGAGCTCAGCTACTTTCTGACTTCTACTTCACTAATAGTATGAGAACTTAGCTACTTTCTGCTCAATATTCCATTGGCAATTAATTGAATTTTAAATACATTTGGACACTTTTTAAAATATACTGGGAAGTTCATCTCTTGTACAAAATGATGCAGGAGTAAAGTACAGCTTCTAAGAGTGTTTCCTATATTGCGTACTCTGATAAACTGCACAGCAAGTGGTGCAATCCCAAATGACACAATAACCTAACTTGGGTTCTTTTTTAAAGGAGAAAGGCAGGGTATATATAAACAATATCTGCAAAATTGGGGGGGGGGTTACAATTTATTTTGAAAACCATTCTATTAAAAATTCTTACTGGTATAATACCTTGATTTGCTTAAACAAGTTAACAGTGTTCTGTTCACACCTCTGCATTATATTTTCTGCTCACATTTGCCGCTTCCAAGCAACTGCATAAAACCTGTGCGATATTTGTTATTTGCTAGCATCAGCTTTGCCTTGTATATTATCAGAGAACAAAAGAATTCTTGTTTCAGATGGAAAATGTACCAGTTGTTTGTTCTACTTCTGTTTTGTTTACTTGCAAATTGTCTGTCTGTCTCTCTTTGGTGCCTATTTAGCCAATGACCACTCTGGGCAGTTTACAACATGAAAGAAAGCAATCAAAACACCACTATCAATTTAAAAAATCAATACATCATAAGACATAATAAAATATTTGAACTTGTTATTTCTCAAATTCAGTTTCACACCACTTGAGAGTTGAGCCCCTATAGAAAGCAAAATGCTTGTTTGTAAACATTCACGTGTATATCTGTGTGTGACACATGTACCCAGACACGTGTACACACTTGTATGCATATGTTTTATAGTAGCAAGAGTACTGGGGGGGGGGGGGGAGAGAGACAGGCTGGTTTGTGCCTGCTCTTGCCCTGTGAACTTTGGGGCGGGAGCAGTGCTAAAAGATCAAGATCTGTGTGCCTCCCACCCCCCACCCCGGTTTTACCAAACAAAGTGGGCCGCCTGGCTTTTGAGGCAAAGCAAGCATGAGCTGTGAAAGAGCAGCGGCTGCCTGGAATGCCTCTTTGCTACGCCCTTTGGCCTTCGGGCTGCAGCTTCCTTGCACACGCTGGAGCAGAGGAGCTGAAGTTTCATTTACCGACTGAGCGACTTTGAAAAAAACAGCCCCTGTTCCCAATTAGTGTTGCAAGTTGTCCAGATCAATGGTGGGTTAAACGGAGCTGCCCACTCGAGTGGGCGGGAGGGGGGGAGCGGCGTAGCGTGCAATAAAAGGAGAGGAAAGTGTGTGTGTGTGTGTGTGTGTGTGTGTGTGTGTGTGTGTGTGTGTGTGTGTGTGTTTGGGGGCGGAGAGAAGCTTGCCTCTCTTTCAAGGGGCTGGATTCTTTCAAGGGAGCTGGAATCTTGTGTGAAAAACAACTGCCACAATACTTAAGTTGTAACCTTCTCACCCCTGACGGCATGGGAAAGTGTACTCCTCAGCTGTTACTGAGGAAAGAGGCTGCTCCAGTCATGAGAAATTTCGATTTAAAAAAATGCAGCTTCAGGCCTGCCCTCCTCTTTTGCACATGTCATCTTGCCTATCAAACGGCTTAATTGGAAAATTAGTCGTGCTTTTCATTTAGAGCCCTGAAAGTTCAAGTGCCAATAATTTCTCAGAGGCCTTTTTATTTCCCTTTTGGTTTTTGTCTTATCTGCTAAGAACGTATTCATTGTTGTGCGCAGCAGAGATTCTGCAACAAAAGAGAAGAACAGAAGTTTAGAATTTTCATCTCTTGGTTCATTCTTTTATTGTTATTATTTTTAGATAATAAACCCTCCTTCATTCTCAGCATATGATTTCTGCGCACTTTTGTTTTTGTCATGATTATTTAAAATATGGCACTTGTAGAAGAAAAGGGAACATGAGCTTGATATAGTTGTTTTTAAAAGAAGCTAGGTGGGATATTATATCTTTTGGATGGCGATGTAGAACAAGACTGGCTTCTGAAAATCTGCCCCTTTTTGAACCACACTTTAGTAAAACAGTGCTGTTTTGTTTGATGTACAGTACCTGCAAAAATAAACTCAGAAAGACTGGGATTTTTCAAGCTCGGTATCTGGAAACACATTTTTAATGTGTTCTTTGACCATGGTAGACCTTTCTTACAAAAGCATTGCCTAAAATTATACCTGGATCATT
Organism: Phrynocephalus versicolor; assembly: GCA_023846285.1. Lineage (NCBI taxonomy): Eukaryota > Metazoa > Chordata > Lepidosauria > Squamata > Agamidae > Phrynocephalus > Phrynocephalus versicolor. The sequence goes on from JAHTLZ010000204.1 coordinate 30,938,325, forward strand.
GAACTTTCAATAGTCAGTACAGCCTACAGGGGTCCCTAGGATAATCTGTGGGGCCCTCCTGTCCCCACCACCATCCCACTCTTCACCTCCAACAGCGGAATCCCTTACAAAGGCTTTTGGTTTAACCCCACACCTGTTTCCAGCCATTTACCCTTAGGAAGTCTCCTGATCAAGGACATACAGCTGTTCGTAACACACCGAGACATCTTGTTGCCCTCGCAGATGCATAATGGACGTTTGTGGAATTTTACACCACAGAGAAAAATACTTCTGTTGCTACCATCTTGAGACGCTTCTAGTGGTCTCAGGGCACTGGAATGTTGATGGATGGAAAAGATACAGGTGCTGAATCTGCACCAGGAACTTGCACTTTGCATCATTTTTATATGAAATGGAAATGTAACATTCACCTAGATCCATCTAGCACCATTTGGAGGCAGGAGAAGTGCCCATCATAAGATCAATGAAGTGGACCATGAATATGCAGTTCCTATAATTTGGTAAAAACTGGGCATCTCAACGGAATGTGAATAAGATTCAGCTCCAAGCTTTGGGGTTAGTTTTACAAAGATATATAGACCATAAATGACAGGAGAGCTACTTATAAAGTTGGCTTTCACTACATTGGAACTTGAGCTGACCAGCAGTTGAAGGCACACTCTGCAGATGCCTGATGCTGGATCTCACCCCCTCTCAACCCCTAAACCTTATCTCAAAAACCACCTGGAATAAATTCAGGTCTTACCAGAGTGATTTCTCCTTTCTCTAACAATCCTCTAGATCAGTGGTTCTCAAACTTTTACGCTGCGGCACCCTTGATGGGCTAAAACATTTTTGTGGCACAGCTACCCTTAAAGCAGTTTGAATACTTAGGAAAAGAAGGAAAAACAGTGCAAAGTTAATGCTCAGTTGTCTTTAATGTGATGAATGAAACTGTTTGGATGAATTTTTCTGTTATGTTTATGGGAAGTTTAGTTAATTAAATATTATTGTCACAGCAACCCTGGCATATGTTCGTGGCACCCCGAGGTTCCATGGCACCCAGTTTGAGAACTGCTGCTCTAGATGGAGTGGAACAGAAGGAGAGAGAGAAGGAGATGGCATTGACAGAGAAGAGGATAATGTAGGGAATGGGTCTTGCCTTGTCCACTGCTGGCTTCAGTCTGATGTGGTACCTGCACATGGCACCTGGAAGGTTACCACCAGTGCAATATAGCTCTTGATATTAACACCCCCCAAACGGTGTCCTCCTGAACTAAATTGAATCTATCTAAAAACACAATGCCTTTTACAGCATAAAATACATGTTTACTCAGAAGTAAAATGCAGTGTTAGTGGGGCTTATTTTTGCACATACATGCACAGGGTTTTAACATGAGAGGATAATTGTATTTCTGTCTACACAAAGTATAAAATGACTTAGTCCTAGATGTGCGTAACTTGTCCTTTTCCAGCTTAAGTAATAAAAATGTAATATTCTCTTAAGTTGAGCCTGACCGATGTCAGCCCTTCCCAGATTTTTCTAGATATAAAATACTTGGAACGCCCTTGTTCTTGTACTCAGGAACCAGACAGCTAACATAGGCTGGCTCTTCTGGAAGTCACAATAAGGATGCAAACTCACTCTCCACTGAGATCAGCAATGCTCCAACCTACTGACCTATCGAGCCATCTGCCTATTTACTTCCTCTCTTTCAGAGGCAGCTAGCCCGATAGCTCTGTCAGCTAGATATCCAGTTGTAGAGACGGAATTTGGGTAGTGTCTCCTGCAGAGGTGAACTAGGCAACCGCCTAGAGCGCAGACCTGAAAGGGGCACAGAAATGACCTCAGCGGGGCACAGAAATGACCCGAGAGGCTCATTTTCCTACCATTTGTCTGCTTTTGAAAATTAGTTGGAGCTGGGGGGGCGCAAGTAGTTAGTCTTGCCTAGGGCACAAAAAAGCCTGGCACCGGCCCTGCTCCTGCAAGTAGAGTCAGTCTCTGTGGCCTTGGACAAGGCACATGTGCTCAGAAAAAGGAAATACGACAACACTTCAGAATATCCTGTACCTGGAAAACCTTGAAAAGGGCTACCATAAGTCAGAATCGACTTGACAGGAGATGGTTATTATTAATTCTCTGTAGGTGAAGCCAAAAAGTGTGCATCAGAGTGCAATAGACTTCAGAGCAGAGGGAGAGGAAACCATTCCATTACCTTTGCTGGGAAAACACCTGCCTTCAGATATCCCTCAGTGCATACCCATTAGCAGCTATTCCATCAGGCCACCTCAGCTGGTTATTATATGAACTGCCTGAAGAATTGCTGTCCAGGTTTGTATTTTCCTCCTACAATTCTTTCTTCCTTGGTTTTTTAAAATGCCTTTTTGATTGTATTGGTGATATCTGTAGGTTTCCCTACAAGGGTGAGATGGCTATGGTTTAAGTGATTGGAAAAATGAATAAATATTTTCTGCTCACTCTCTGCTTTGCATAAACTTTTGTTTTCCTTTTTTATTAATTTGAATTCTGATCATCTGTCTGTTTACCTGTCTACCTACATATCCAATTATGTACGTATGATCAGCTCACTTCTTGACTTCCAACTGTGCTTAACAGTTAGTCCTTGGGCTCTATTTCTGAAATTATAGTTATTTCTGCTACTCCATGCACTGAATTTATTTTCCTTTTAAACATGAGTAAAATGTGAAGCTGTTTAAAATAATGTTGCATTCCTCTTCAATATGAAAAGCACAAGACCTGGTGAGATCAAACCTAAAGTTGCCAAATCTCGGTACCAGTTCAAGATTCAGGGAATTGAAATACTGGAAGATTCAGAGAAATGAACTGCTAGGCATGGAGACAAAAGCAAAAAGTGTTCTGCTTATATACCACCCCATTCCACTTCAAGTAGTGTCTGGGCAGTTTTACAGTTTTTTAATTACACTATGCAAGGTACACATTGCCCCCCCCCCCAGCAAGCTGGGTACTCATTTTACCAACCTCGGAAGGATGGAAGGCTGAGTCAACCATAAGCCTGCTAGCTGGGATTGAACCCCAGGTTGTGAGCACATTTTACCTGCAGTACAGGCATTTAACCACTGTGCCACAAGGCTCTTAATTTGGCAGGGTGAGTGGCAGGGGAAGAGCAGAAAACTTGATGTCCATTTGTGACTGGCTATAGAATATAAGAACTATTCTCATCTCGTGTCATCGCTGGTTCAAGACAACAAAGATTTTATGAGTGTTGTAGTAAGGCAACGCTAGTGCACCCAGAAGCCAGTAGTGACAGGAGACAACTGGGGAAGGGCCACGGGTTCATGTGCTACGGCTCATTGCACCACTTGGAGCAAGACAGGGAGTGGAGCATCACCCTGTTGACTCATGGGCCTTCTTGTTGCACAAGGCCCAACAAAAAAAGCACAGGACCTAGAATGCACACTGCCAGTAACAGTGCAGGTCCTCTCCCTGTGGGCTTGCAGTCTGCTCTCCACAAATTCCAACATAATACCAATTAGGACCACATAAACTCTACCCAGGTTATGTGTGCTGTAAGTACGTAAGACCTAGCAAGACCCATGGCAACTGCTGGTCCTTTTTGTCAGCTATCTAGAGGTGTTGCTCTTCTTTTTCTTTTTAAATTTCCTTTTCCTTTTCCTTTCTTTTTGGTTCTGTATGGTTATATTATCTGATTTGCCATTTTCATCCAGATTCTGTGGCTCTTTGCTAAGAGCTTCCTCATACCCATTTTCATAATTAACCGGCCCAGAAGCAATTCTGCCCTCGCCCTGCAAACTTTGCCCATACCCTGTCCAGTGACATCACAGAGACTGTCCCCTGGTGAAGACAAATCTCTCACAATGAACAGAAGCCTTAAACAAAGGCTGTTAGCTATTCCCAATGTGGTCTGCTCCAATTCTTGATCCTCTTGTTTAGGTGAAGTTTGGCTATCATTGCAATGAGGATGAGTCGTCAAGAAGCCCGGGGTGAACAGCAGCCCCTTTCCATTCCATGTATAGAAGTCAACTGAACATACGATTGAATCTTCAAAGTCCTTATCACCCGCCAATGAAACAAACTAAGCTAAGATGCTGCCAGGTTTTGCGGCACAGTCCTCACTTGCTGCCCCCTCCTAGCATGGATTCTCCATGTTCACCCAATGTTCACTTAATGGATGGCTTGGCACTGAGATCCATTAGTTTCCTAGATGTTCCTTCAGTGTGTAAACGTTGCTTTCGTGGTGAAGAAAATGGTCACTGAAGCCCGATTGGAGCTCAATGACACTGAACATCCCGTGACTCTGCCTTTGCTTTCTTCTTTCCTACTCAGAGTGACAATGGTATGTCTCAAAAATGAGGGACTTCTAAAACAGGTCAAGGTTTCTATGTCCGGCAGGGTGTACATACCCTCACTAACGCCGCCTCCCTCCCTTCCTGCCTTGGCTTGCTCATTCTAGTGTTCCAGGCAGAGAACCAGATATTGTTCACCATGTGGTGATCCTGGAAAACTTGAGGATCTACAAAACACATTCCTCAGACGAAAATGCCCACCCAATATGATTAAGGAAAAGCTTTTGCTTTGTTCTTGAGAGGCATCCACCGTCAGGCTTAGGACTCCTGTTCTGGGATTTATTGTTTGCTTAATACAGTGTTGTTTTTAAAAATATATAGGAGATGAACAATTTTTCATACAAATGTTAGCATTTCCAAGGTATTTCCTAGGGTGCAGTGGTGTCTCTGTGTGCTTTTTAAATGGGAATGTGTGTTCCCATTAAAATGTAATATTTTTCTCCCTTTTTAAAAGACCCTTTATGGAAGATGGAAAAGAACACAACAATGGGACTTCTACCCGTGAAGCCATCCTATGCCCCACAAATTACATGAGCTTGTGGCGCAGATGGGACCTGGCTGCGTCAATGCCGCGTTCATTTAACCAGGGCAGAGGGTCCACTGGGTGCACCTTGAATTAGACATGTGGTAAGCGTTTAACCACAGGCCTACCAATTCCCATATGAACAGCTGACAAGCCTGAATAATTCATTGCATGCAGATAGTGAGACCTGCCTTCGACATTCGGATATTTGCCTGTAATTGCTAGTTTGGGTTGACAGCAGCAGGACAAACAATCCTGCAGCAAGTGATTAGCAAGCAGTGGGGAGTGTCTACTCCACCCTCTTTCCCCCTCAAAGATTTCCCCCCTTGTTCTTTAATTGCACAAGACGGTTGGACCAGGAAGCTTCCATATGTTCTATATAGGGCATCTATATACAGGATTTAACAACATAAGTTCAGTTGATCTTGTTTGTGGCTTAATTAGGGACAAAGCATTTTTGAAAGCAAGGTACAGCCGGCCGCTAACTAGTACAGATAAGCATTCAATTATTGATAGGGTCCCGAAAATGAGACAACTCTAGAGGGTAAGCGGATGATTCCATGAGATAATTTTGCCCCCTTAAATTCCTTATATCACAACCTTGTTCAACACGGACGGGGAGCAGAGCTCAGGGAATTTACTTATTTTGAATCTACAGCCAACATGGACATGACTTATGCTGGCTGGAAGATGCTGGATGTTCTAGTTCAAATTATAAATTGTTCATGGTTGGGAACATTGGCCTTTTAAGAAATGGTGAACAACGATTCTCATCACCTCTCACTATTGGCTTGGCTGCATGGTGAAAATAGGAATTAGAGTCCAACAACATCTGGACAGTCACAAGCTTCTATATCATAGCAAGAAATGTTCATTAATTCTGTTCTCATAGATTGTACTTTCTCCACTCCGGTGTCTTCCACTTTGAGTTTGACTCAGTGCTATCTTGGAATGATGAAGACTGTTGATATACATGTGCTGAGCATATCATGTTGGTGAATGCTCTCATGAATCTTGATTCCTACAAAGCCATTACCAACAGCATGGCTGTGACTGTCCTGTCATCTGGGTCTGTTTGTCTACATTTCTCCCTTCCCCACACATCTTGCTTCTACCTGTTATTTCGAAATATTCTAGTCATGCCTTGCCCTTCCTGGTGATTCAAACATTTACTCAACACAATGATCTTGAGCGTTGCCAGCTTAGTAAAACTCTAGTATACATAGAGACTATATTCATTTCAACTTCCAGGCAGGAAAATGGTTATTGTCATTGAAATAAACATGCATAGGATTTGGAGATGTTGACATCTTTTAACTTTTTGTAGAGTAGAAAATCAGCACTTAATTAAGGTAAAGAAGCAACCTAATGCAGGAATACGGTATTTGAATTTGTCCAATATGAACACACACATCGTCATCATTATTATGTATCTGGAGCTGTATAAATGGAGCAGTCCTCTGAATTAAAATCAAATGTTGTTATCTATTCTGTATGTGAATAAATGTACACATTTGACGACATATGGTTCAAAAGGAATGACTAGGGAATTATACTGCAGATATGGAGTGCATATGGCTAGGCAATTTACGTTTGTGTTTTGACACTGATCAGTAAGTGACATGGAAATGCTTTAGAATAAGAAAAGTGAAGGCCACTGTGGTATAGTGGATAAAGTGTCAGATTAGGATTCTGGAAATTTGGGTTCAAATCTCTACTGAAGCTGTGAAAACTCTCTGAGGAGCTGCAACTTGAACCCCCTTTTGAACATCTCACCTACCTCAAAAAAAAACCCATAAGGGTCACTGAAAGGCTAAAGAGACTTAGAATCATAGAATCTAAGGGACCTTGGAGGTCTTCTAGTCCAACCCCCATGCCCAAGGCAGGAGGCCTCATATCATCCCGGACAGATGGCTGTCCAATCTCTTCTTGAAAACCTCCAGCAATGGGGCGCCCACAACATAGGGAGGCAAGCTGTTCCACTGTTTAATGGCTCTCACTGTCAGGACATTTCTCCTTATTTCCAGGTTGGCTCTCCCTCTGATGATTTTCCACCCATGGTTCTTGACATACCCTCAGGTGCAAATGAGAATAAATTGATGCCCTCTTCTCTGTGGCAACCCTTCAGGTATTGGAAGACTGCTGTCATGTCTCCCCTCAGTTTTCTCTTGGTCAGGCCAAACATGCCTAGTTCTTTTGATTGCTCTTCGTACGATTTAGTCTCCAGTCCCCTTATTATCTTTATTGCTCTTCTCTGCACTTTTTCTAGGGCCTCTGTGTCTTGTTTGTATTGTGGTGGCCAGAACTGGACTCTGTATTCCAAATGTGGCCTCATTAAGGCAGTATAGAATGGTACTATCATGTCCCATGATCTTGATGCTATCCCCCTCTTAATACAGCCTCAGACTGTGGGTTTTTTTTTGGGGGGGGGGAGCTGCAGCACACTGCGGCCTCATCCTTAGGCGGTGGTACACTAGGACTCTTAATTCCCTCTCGCAAGTACTACTGTTAAGCGAGGTACCACCTATCCTGTACCTATTAACTTAACTGGATATTACAACACAACAAGAAAAAACAAGTATAAGTTTTATCTGAAGAAGTGAGCTGTGTATCAACAACGTTCCAACTGGAATAATTATATGTGTTAGATTAACACAGCTACCATTTGGAAGCTGGTTCACATACAGACCTACCCTAGCTTCAACACACTATCCTCCCTTATAAACTCAAATAAGAGTTTATTCTGGATGTGATTGCCTTTTTGTTAGTTGCATTTGCTAACCCTGAGTTCAACAAGCTGTGCTTATATATGGGGTAGAATGCTTGTCTTGAGGGGGTATGTGTGTAATTTTAGCTTTAAATATTGTATTTAAATGATGAAACCACCTTTGCATACTCAGTGGTTTTTAGCTTTAAATATTTCCTTTTAATAAAGAAAGCTGCCTTAAGTCCCTTTTAAGGAGAAAGGTGGGGTAAAAATATTTTAAATACAGTGGTACCTCGTATAAAGGAATCATTTCGTTCCAAATGAAATTATGTTAAGCAAATTTCCTTTATACAAATTCCCATAGGAATGCATTGAAAATGGAGTAATCCCATTTTTATGTTGTACGGATTTTCCCCATAGGCGATTATGTTAAGCAAATTTCCCCTATCTCCAGAATATTTTATGTTGTACAGATTTTATGTTATACAAGCTGTTTTTTATACAAGGGTCCACTGTAAATGAATATACCTTGCCAGTGTTCCCTTCAAAAAGAGTTGTTTGCACAAGCTTAGATTAAAACAACAGCAACTCATCATTCACACACATACAAAAATGTAAAGTAGCGAACAAATAAAAAGAAAAGAAAACGAGGCTGGGTGGTCGTACAAAATCCAGAAAAAAACAGCAGGCAACACCTTGTTTGGACCACATTAGTACTGAAAATGTTTTTCAAATGCAGCCAGATTGTTATTGCCAAACTTGATGGGGTAGGGGTTTTCTGCTTCTCCCCAAATCGCAGTGCCTAGCTTGACAAAGTGTACTCTTGAAGGTGAAAGCTTACCTGTTGTAACATACAGTATTAGTGTAAGTTTACTCCCAGATGCTGTAGACTATCAGACTAGGAATATGAAGACCCGGGTTCAAATCCCTTGTTGATCATGCAAACTTGCTGAGAGTTTGCTATGGTAAAACCACTCCTTAAATATCTCATTTATTTTGGAAATCCTACAAAATCAACTTGATAGCACACAGCACAATTGATTATCTACTCTACCCCTGTTTTTTTTTGTTTTTCTTTTTTACTTTTTTACATCTAAAATGTACAACTAATCAGAAGTAGTTAATGGGAATTTGACTGTATCTATTTTATTACTGTCCCCCCACACCACACACACACACACATGCAAAAATAAGGCAGTTATTTACTCTATAATTCACCCAGCCTACTCATTTGAGGAAAGCAAGTAATGTCCATGCTAACAAAGGTTTGATACCATGTTAGGAATTACAAAACTAAAGTTGGAAAAGAAAGCAAAAGTAGAATCCTTATATCCTCAGTTGCTTTTTCTCTATTACCCCCCCACCCCCACATCATGCCTCCCTTACATTGGAATTTTATGAAAGAAAGAGCAAACACCATTTAAAGTGGCTTGGGTGCAGAGGAAAAGAGTGTCACTTTGATGTACTATTTTGCATAATCTCCCACTACAACTGGTTTTCAGTGCCTTGGTACAGCTTGTCCTTGAAGCAAATGGGAACATATTATTGGGAAAAGCCTAGATCAGGAGATAAAGGCTTCATCCCAAGAGATAACCCTTGCTGCCACGGAATACAATGCACCATGTTTGTTTCCCTTCCATTCTCCCATCTCCTCCCTCAAAGATGTCTGTGATATATTTACATGAGGCATCTGAAGTTTTCATCCTGTAGATGGATTTTTCTTCTTCAACAGGCATGCTGATGCCTTTTTAAAAAATATGAATTTCCTCTGCGTGTTCTTTTTTATGAGTTGAAATAAACAAAAGCAAGGCAACAGACAAGAGCCTGTTGGCACCAAAACCAACAAGGAGCTTTAGGGCAACTTATAGATTAGCATGTTTTCTTTGGTTTAAGATTTTTATGGACTCTCGCCCTATTTTTTCAGGATTTTGTGACCCCATGACTGCGAGATCTTCAAAACGTTCGGTCCTCATATTTGCTCTTTTCCTGCAGCCTTCAACCTTTCTCCACATTATATTTTCTAGACAATCTTACCTACTCATGTTGTGGCCATAATAGGACAGCCTCAATTACATCATTTTTGCCTCCTGAGATAGTTCAGGCTTGATCTGATCTCCCTTCCTCTCCCTTCCAGCTGGATTGTTGGTGATTGTCTGGAATGTTCCGTCTCAGGCAAGCCTCAAAATGCAGAGGGAGGAGAGAGGAAAGGAGCTCTCCCTTGCATCACCCACTTGTTTGTCTTTCTGATAGTCATGGATATCTGCAAAACTTTCATCCAGGACCACATTCCAAGCAAATCATTTTCCCCCTGTCACTTTATTTACTATCCAGCTTTCACGGCCATATATATTGAATTTAGGCATGGGCCTAAATTTCGTTTTGAGATGGGTCTACTTCTGAAACGAAGCACGGCAGCACAGGTGCCATTCGGAACTTGGACCCACCCTCTGAAACGAAATCACCCATTGACTTACCTTGCCTTACCTCGCGTGGGGCTAAATGCCAACCAGGAAGTAGCCTCTGACATGTCATCATTACTTTTCCCTGGCACTGGCCAATCAGGTAGGGAGGCAGGAAGATGCATGTCTTTGCCAGCTCCTGATTAGCTAGCTCCACAGAGAAGGAACGATGATGTGTTGGAGGCTACTTCCTGGTTGGAGTTTAGCCCCACGCAAGGTGGTGATTTCATTTTGGAGGGTGGGTTCAAGTTCTAAATGGCACCTGTGCTGCCGTGGTTCGTTTCAGAACTGGGCCCATCCTGAAACGAAAGGCCCATGCCTAATATTGATCAGGAATACAAAGTTCCCTCTAATTTTGAATCCTGATGGGTGGGATTTTGCCCATTGTGTGGATGACTCCCCCACCTGCATGGGTTCTGTCGTGACCAGAACCAAAAAACCACAGTGGTGCTGGGGAGGAGTCCTGCATCGAGGGGGTTAGAGTCACAGGCACATGTGCAGGTGCACACCTTACAGGGAACCTTGAATACAAGAGTAGACTGTCTTGGTCTTAGTCTCCAGTGACACATCCTTACACTTGATTTTTTTTCCAAGTCCCTGTCTTCTGATTTACTGGCTGCAGTCTCCATTTGGACTGATGGGTGAACCACGGTACAGTAATACCTTGGTTTTAAGAGTAACTTGGTTCAAGAGCATTTTGTAATACAAGAAAAAATTTCTTCTAAATTTTGCCTTGATGAACGAGCAATGCAAGACCTGGAGTTTTGCAATACAAGCACTGGAACAGGTTAGATGATTACAAGTGAGCCAATGGTGGTTCTCCCTTCCTTCTGGATTGTGGGTGATTGTCTGGAATGTTCCATCGCAGGCAAGCCTCAAAATCAGAGGGAGGAGAGAGGAACGGAGGTCTCCCTTGCATCACCCACAAAGGTATTTAAAGAAAAGTGCAGGTTAGGGGTTCACTTTATGTTTCTTTATGTTTCTTTTCAACATCCTTTCTTATTTTTCAAACCATTTCTAGTTGTGGGGCAGCTAGTCAAGTGTGTATAGGGCTACAAATTGCACTTTACTGTATTATTGTCACATTAAAAACACAGAGTAAAATCCAGTTGTTAGTCCCAAGCAGAGCAGATTCTGCAATCATGTACCTAAACCATGGTGTGGGCATGGACTTCTAGCCAATTTATTTTGTGAATTTGGGCATTTTATGTGTACAGTATGTTGTCTATGGGACCCCAGAATGGATCATCTGAACTTCCATTATTTCTTATGGGAAAATTTGCTTTGATATAAGAGTGTTTTGGTTTACAAGCATGTTTCTGGAATGAATTATGCTCATAACAGCAGCGTTGCAGCTGGTGAAATACTCTTAGCTTTGAAGGTATCTAAATATGAAATATGCTGCTTGGGCATATAGGAACAGACCCAAGTCCAGGAAACTACTGGATTGCATGCTTCATTCTTTAAGGGGACCATGGAACTCTTAAGAGAACGAGGTTGTATATCTCTATCTTTATTAACAAATTTTTCTATTAAATGTTCTGCTTTGTTGAATAGATTAGATTCCAATTTGTTTGTTCACTCAAATCTAATCTGCTCCCAGAGCCCACACATTCTGGAGTTCCTACTGCTTTCACTAACCTGACCATCATAACTGACTGCTAAATGAGGTTCCCGAACCCCAGGGGTGTCTGTTTAGAAACAGTTTGTCAAACCTATTCTCTTCTCCATGGGAAGCAGGCTTTTGTGTCAATGGATGTTAATTCCCCATTCATGTTGCTGGAAGATCCATTCTGTAACTCCACCTTGTCCTCATCTACTGTAAGGACTGATGCTAAACTCAGAAGGAACAGGAAAGAGTGAGGCAGGTGACAAAAGTTATCAAGTACACCAGCTTACTGTACAATATTGTTCCTGTTCCAACCATCAGTCTCAAGAGCAGAGAATCAGTGCCTAACTCACAGAGTTACGGATTCAGTTCATAGAATAAACTGAGTTGGAAGGGGCTTATAAAGCCATTGAATCCAACTTCTTGCTCAGTGCAGAGATCCAAATCAAAGCAGATCTGACTGATGGTTGTCCAATTTTCTCTTGGATACCTCCAGAATTGGAGCACTCAACATCTCCTGAAATTGAAGAAACTAAACACCCTTCAAAGGATCACTGCCTTGTCCCCGCGAAGGGGCTTGAACAACTCAGAGAAGCTATGAGGAATCCCATAGGTCATAATGGAGAGTTTGACTAAATGTGGTCCACCGGGGGTAGGAACTGGCAAGTCAACCCAGTATCCCTGCCAAGAAAACCCCATGATGTTTTACCTATCTTCAACTTATTTATAATTCTCTCAATCTCTTCATCTGTTGTTAACTGATCCATCTTTACACTATCTTAATTTCAAATTTTTGTTATGATATTTTCCCTTGAAAACTCATAAATTCTACTTGTAGATGGGTTGTTGCTTGCATTAAGGTTCTTATAATACTCTTGGAATGCCTCTAGCTTTTCGTTCATTTTGTTACAACTTTTACCCCTTTGATCCTGTATTACTCCTATCATTTTTTCATTTGTCTGAATTTGTGTCATTCTTGCTAACAATTTGGAGTTTTTGTTATTATGCTCATAATATTCTCTCTTTAAGTATAGAAACAAAAGGCTAAAAGATGAACAGAAACAAAAGGCTAAAAGATATGATGCTACTAAAGAAGAGTGGACAACAAGTGCAGGTAGCTCCAGAGCTAATGAAGTGGCTGGGCCAAAGCCGAAAGGACACCCAGCTACAGACGTGCCTGGAAGAGAAAGGAAAGTCCAATGTTGCAAAGAATTATACTGCATAGGAACCTGGAATGTGAGATCTATGAACCAGGGTAAGCTGGATGTAGTCAAACGTGAGGCGGCAAGAATAATCATTGACATCTTGGGCATCAGCAAACCTAAATGAATGGGAATGGGTGAATTCAGTTCAGATGGCTATCACATCTATTACTGTGGGCAAGAATCCCACAGAAGAAATGGAGTAGCCCTCATAGTCAACAAAAGAGTGGGAAAAGCTCTGCTAGGATGCAATCTCAGAAATGATAGAATGATTTCAGTACCATTCCAAGGCAGCCCTTTCAACATCACAGATCCAAGTTTATGCACCAACTACCGGTGCTGAAGAGTCTGAGATTGACCAATTCTATGAAAACTTCCAACTCCTTCTAGATTTGACACCAAAGAACAGAAGATATCAAGAAGAGATGGCAAGAATACACAGAGGAATTATTTCAGAAAGATCTGGATGCCCCTGATAACCAAGATAGTGTAGTTGGTGACTGTGCAGCTCGTGCTCTTCCAGTTTCCATCCTCCCTACCCAGCATAACCAGTTACAGAATATAGTCTTCCCAATATCCTTTTTTTCTTCATCTGGAAATACATAATTCACACATGCATTCATAATGAATCTGCCCATTGGTCATATTTAACCACATGCTACTACATTAATAGTATTAATATATAAACTGAAAAAATGCAGATGTTAGAGGACGACTTGTGTTATTTTTGAAAAATCAAAAAATATTTCTGATTCAGCAGACCGATAGTTTTGTACAAAAAAACCACAAATATTTATACAAAAAAAAACCCTAAAAACAATTCATCAGAAATGCTGCCCAATGAATTTATTGGTAAGGAAACTTGAATTATGTCTCCACAATAAAAGTGTAGCAATAGAATTTCCTTACTTCTGTACCAAAAGGTAGTTACATTTATGGAAGTTGCCATTACTTCAGTAACACTTATAAGTAACTTTACATTTACAGTAGGATTCCTGTATCCACTGATTCATTAACCACTGATTTAGTTATCCATGGCTGGCAGAGGAAAAAATTAAATAAATAATTTAAAGCAAGCTACTGTCACAAACAGCAGCTGTAAAGCAAAGAGCAGCTGTAAAGCATGCTATTGTCATAAAACATCAGCCATGAAGCAACCTACTGTCACAAAACAGCAGTTTAGGGGGTGTTCTCTCTTATCCACAGTTTTCATTATCCACGGGAAGGCCTAGAACCAATCCCTAGTAGATACCGGGGTCCTATTGTATTTATTTCTATTTCTGAAATATCCATTGATTACAATTCCACTACACTATTCCTCCAATGAGCTCAACGTGTGATTATCATTCTCCCAAAGTTGTTTTCACAATAATCCTCCGTGATATGTCAGATTAAGGGAAAGTGTCTGCCCAGAAGTGATCCACTGAATTTTCTGGCTCAGAAGAAGTTGAACTGTACTTTTAGGTTGTGTGACAGTACTGTAGCCACTACACCCTGCTGGCTCCCACTTGTTACACATTTTAAGTTTTGTCTATCTGTATTTTGCCTGAACCCTGAAACCATGCTGGCCCAATACCTCAGTGTAAGAGTAAACACGTTCCTAATAAGTTGCTTTTGTAAAGAGTTACATTTTTCAGTAACGAACTGGAACAAAATTACTTTTTGTCTGCTGCAGGAATAGCTGTCACTCTCCATTTCTCGGCTGATGAAGAACAAGCGGGTTGCCTGGGAGCTGAGGGGAATTTAGCTAGGAATGGTGAGAGGGTGAAGGGAAAAGAATCACAAGGTGGCTTATTTTGTACTGCCTCTCTTTGTAAATTACATGTAGTACAGTGAGCGATGAGAGGTCACGATGGCAGGCACAAGGGGCCTTTCTGAAGTCTGTCAGGATTTCACTCCCCGTCTTGGCCTTTTTCATCTCCTGAACCATCCTCTAAAGGAAATCAGCCTCTTGACTCTCTCTTAATAAGAAAAAAGGAAAGAAAACCTCAACTTCCAGGGCGAGAAAGGAGGGCTATTGTTTAAAGTTACAGTAAATGCTGTCATGGCCACTGGAGGGGGGGGGGAGGATGCATCAAGTTCTTTTTTTGAAAGTATAATATGAAAGTGTGCTTCCCAGCTGTACTCTTACTGTATTGATATGCTACTGAAAATAACATCAAAAGACAGAGGTATCTTCTGTCTGCTATTTTCTCTAGCCATTATTAAATGAAGACATCATTTTTAATTTTTTTAATTTTTTTAAAAAAACAAAACCAACCCTACAAACATTTACACTGTTCCTGTCATGCAATAAATAGGCAGTTTCCCACCTGACTAGTGACAACCTTGAGAAATGAGCTGCATTCCACGGCCCCATCTGCAGAGACTGATGGTTTACAACTCTCCGGTTGCAACAGAGAAACCTCAGAAACCTCACCAAGGATGTTAAACACATCAGGGTGCAACCTCTGGACCGTATCCATCATCCATCACAAATTACCCATTGGTAATTTGTACAGATGTACAGATGCATCAGCCACAGGCAGATGGAGAGACAGTCCGGTAGATAGATAGGAAGGACAAGACTGGTAGCTATTACTCCTTTTATATTAGTTTCACTTAATACTATTTTAAGCAATATGCTTTCAAACTGTTTTATTCATTCTTGTTTTATATTACAACATATTTATTTTTTGTTGATGTTTTAATTGTTCCTTACTGGCAGATATCCTGCTCCACAGTTATGTGAACTGTGCAACTTTCAGACTGAATGGCTCTACGCTAATACGTCTCTGTAGTTGATATATGTTGTGCGGTGAACCATTCAACTTCACATGCAACCGATAGTCCCCAACAAGATTTCTTACCTAATAGCAATTCACATCTAAAATAAGCCATTTGTTTAACTACAGAACAGCGTTTCAGCAAATTACTCCTCCCACCCCCCCCATATATTTCTCCTGTTGGGAGCATCTTGGGACCGTGTTTAAGAAGAAAGTGGGACATAAACAAACAAACAAACTCTATCCTATCATATGGCTGAATGTTTTGGGGGGTGGGATACACGCAACATCCCATATCTCAAAAGTAAGCTGTTGATGACAATATGAGAGCATTTTGTAGGCGTGTTGCCTCTCCTCTCTATTGGGCTCCACTCTAAGGTATTGTTCCCTCCCCCTCCAAGAGCAACAGCTATTATTGCTAGATAAACAATGTAAGCAGATTAGGCCAGAATTCATGGAGCCAGGGAGGCTTTAGAGGGGGTATTTATTTAGCTGGTTCCTTAAGGTAAATGACACAGAGTTCTGCTTGGCTGTCAACTCTCAAGGCCTGTGGCAAATCTCTTTCCTACTCTAAACTAAGCCAACCAGAGGAGGGAGGGAGATGGGGAATAAAAGTGGGGGGGGGGAGAGAGAGAGAGAATACCCTTTGATAAATAACCTTTCCATATTAAATGCACATCAATCTGACATGAACAATTAGCTGTCAGGTGCTTGGCTTTGCAAGCAGAGGCCAATTTTCAGATTAGCACTAATTGCAGGGAGGGCTGACACATCAACTGGGAGAGCCAGTAGCTCGCAGCCCTGGTAGGAGCCGACTTCAATAGGCAAAGCGAGGGAGGGCTGAGGCGGCCTGTCTCCAGATTGCTGGCAGTTTGACTGTAGACTAAAGTAATGGAGCTGGCAGGGTGGAATCAATTACTGGCCAATGAAGATTTTCCCACAGGTCGGGCCTTGGGAAAAAAAAAAAAAGGACGTCCCTGCTGCCTAGACAGCTGGCACGGACTGTCCAGTGGGAAAGGAGCTGGTGGAATGAGGAGGGCGGGGAGGGGGAAGAGAGAGCGAGAGAGAAAGAGGGACAGTTCTCTGCGACAAAACCAGGGACAGACTATCAATTATGAAAGGGGTTATTGGCAACGGGCTTAGGGCACACTACCTCTGTTTTCATTCCCTCTGCACCCAGGATGGCTCTCTCAGAGTTATTCACCGGGCTGAGCTGGAAAATAAAATGTGTCAACAGAGAAACCCTGCATTTATCTCGGGCAGTTCTCTTTAATGGGGTACATGTGTGAGTTGTTTTTATGGACCCTTTAAAGTGACATTTTCTTTTGCAAGGCTGCCTTTCCTACTGGGTTCACTACTGAGTGGTTACCCAGAGTGATGCTCTATCACTCAGCCCATGTACAATTTATTTATTTATTTATTTATTTATTTATTTATTTATTTATTTATTTATTTATTTTATTACTTATATACCACCCGTCTTCCGAAGGAACTCCAGGCAGTTTACAACATCAACAGTAATAACAAAGAGCAATAATAGAGAAGCAAAACAATAACAACAACAATAATAAAAAGATAATAATAATTTTAAAAACCTACAGTAATCAATGTGCCCACAAATCAATGTGTTCTTTAAAAAGGAAAAATAAAATAAAACATTTTTATTTCAGAAGCACATCGTCCCATAAATATCTAAGCTGCAGTCCTGCAGTTGGGTTACATGTTAATAAGATCAGATCAACAACAGAACACATATGCCCCCAAATACAGACAGATACAATCTTACTAACTATTTTATACTGCCCACAAGATAAACTTATCTTGATTTGGGAAGCAATTTCCTAGTAATACCAACTAAGCAGGAGTGCTTTTGGATCAAGGATTGTTCCATCATAAAGGGAAAGGTTTTTCCTATTTCCAATTGAGAGAAAGGTCATTTGAGGGGGATTTTTTAAAAATAGAATGCCATTCAACACCACCATATGGTGTAGGGGACTCCATGAATTAAAGCCCCAAAAGTAATATTTCTAAGTTCAGTTTTTTATTACTTCACTTTGGGATACCTGTCATTCCACAGTGTGTCATATATTTGTGCAACAGGGTTGAGTGCTCAAGCCTTAAATGTGCATGATGTTTCCAGTTATAAATGCACTGTGAAAGTAGTATTTTGCTTCATTGTTTCATGTTTTTCTTCTGTGTTTTAGACTGTTTTATAATGTGAATATTATGGCAACCTTTTTCAATCTTCATGGCCTCAAAACCAATTAACCAATTTTTGTTATGGACTATGAAGTTGCATCCAACTTAAAACAATCGGATCCTAATACATTTTGCAAGGTACGTGAGATATTTAAGGGAAAGCTTTACTGGTGCTGCCTCCCTGCATGGTTTTATACCATAGCATGGATTTGAACCCAGGCCCCTGGGACCATAGTCCATCAGTCTCTCTGCTGTGCCACACTGGCTCTCAGTTTAATGCAGGGTTAAAAAAAATCCTTAAGGATTTCTCCAATAGTGATGCTGGCAAGTCTGAAGTCCAAATAGTGCATTTGCTAGGTATGCCAATTTAACAGTGGCTTTCATAAATGCAACCAGCAACCAGGGAGTCTCTACTTAAATAGTTTCCTTTGTTTAAACTCCTCTGTCCCCACTTCTATTATCAGACATCTCCATCTCCTCCTCCCCCTTCTATGTTTCTATCTTTCTCCTTATAAAGGACCCAAAGCAGCTTAATATCATTAAAAGACAATATTTTAATGTAAAAAGTAAATGTACAAATACAAAAATAAAATCAAGCAAATGCCACACTAAAAGATGGTAGAGAAAAGCAACACCATAAAACATATTCAAAGCAGTAACACACTGCCATCCACCTAAAAACTCAATTCAGGTATTCAATTAAGGGAAAGTTTGCCTGAAGATAAATGTTTTTACCTCCTTGTAAAATAACAGCAGTTATCAAGCCAGACTAGCCTCTTGTGGGAGAGAGTTCCAAAGTATGGGAGCAGCAACAAACAAGGTCCTCTCATGTGTCCCCATCAAATGCACCTGTAGAGGTGGTGGGACCAAGGGAAGGTGGTGGGACTCCCTATTTGTCATGTGGTGCTCAGCTCCGGTGCTGGCAGTGACATGTCAATCGTGGATGCACCCAGATGGCTCTTCCCTGCCTCCCAGGCAGCTGACCACTGATAAGTTGACCAGGGAGAAACACTGTACCCACTCCTCACCGAAGTGCTGTAGTTGCTTGCATGGGGAGATTGAGAAGAACTGGCTGGACTACTTTTTGCAATTGGGGTGCTGCCGCTGGAGCCAAGTGAATGGCCTTCCTCTTTCTTGTTGCCTTCCACTCTTCCTAGCTTTCTTTTCTCTTCTAGAAAATCTTGTCTTGATGTGCTCAAAGTAATGTATAACAATATATTTCATCATTTTTGCGTCTAGAGAGCATTCAAGACTCATTTGATCTAGAACCCACTTATTTTTCTTTCTGACCTGTCTATATAAAGCTCTAGTCCAGCACCATATTTCAAATGAATTTATATTTTCCCTGTCAGATTTCTTCATCATCCAGCTTTCTCATCCATATATGGTAATCAGGAATATAGTAGGCTGGATTATCTTGGCTCTTTTCTCCAGTGACATGTCCTTACACTTGGTCATCTCTCCTAGCAGTGATTATTTTGTCGTCCTTGTGCAATCTGAATGTACATGGCAACTTTATTGGATGAAGAACATTTCACAAACAGATGCTAGATTTCGAGTTCTTCCAGACTTGCCATCAGGCTGGGCATCACTGAACTGGTAGGGGTGAAAAAGCTGCAGATGAATCTGCCAAGTCATGACCAGGTGTAGGTGCCAGGCTCTCTCAATTTGGGCAAGTTTCAAAATGGAGTCTGCAAACTCAAAGAAGTTTCAGGTGCAGTAGGACCCCTGTATCCATTGATTCATTAACCAGTGATTTAGTTGTCTACGGTTGGCAGAGGGGAAAAATTAAATAAATAATTCAGCTGCGGCAAAGGAAGCTACTGTCACAAACAGCAGCTGTAAAGCAAGCTACTGTCGTGAAATAGCAGTCGTAAAGCAAGCTACTATCACAAAACAGCAGGTTTTTTGGGGGGGGCAGTCTTTCTTATCCACAGTTTTTGTTATCCATGGGAAGGCCTGGAACCGATCCCCAGTGGATACCGGGGTCCTACTGTAAATTTAATTGTCCTTCCCAATCTTGGTGAACAAAGCTACCAGTTCACATAGGGACGTTATAATACATTAGTACCTCGGTTTACGGGTGCCCTGGTCTACAAGCGTTTTGCAAGATGAGCAAAAATTTCAGAGCAGTTTTGGTCTGGTTAATGAGCTCATCTTGCTAAACGTGCACTGGAGCACGACCCCCTCCACATCTGCCACTGGCTCCTTGCTACTGGCCAACTCCTTGCTGCAAGGACCACCAGACAGCTCCTTGCTCCGTTGGCTGCTGGCCAGCCCTTCACCTGCCAGCCAGCTCCTTGCTGCTACAGCTTCTGGCTGGCCCCTCGCCACTGCAGTCGCCAGTCTCTTATTTCCACATAGGAAATAATGGAAACTTCACCCAAGAACTAATCATGTAAGTTTCCATTTTTTTCCCTATGTGGAAATTGTTTTTGTTTACGAGCATGTTTCCGGAATGGATTGTGCTCATAAACCAAGGTACTACTGTACAAGATTCCACAAACAGCTATTGGAAGAAACAATTGCTCATGTCCTTTGAATATTATTATGGACCAGCATGGCCAACTGAGGGTTGAACCTTTTAATTCTATAGCATTAAATTTGATCTATTTATTCACATAGGGCTATAATGTCGCAATTATTTATCATTATTTATTATCACTTGTCTTTACATCATGCTTTTCCTCCAGAAGAGTTGAACAGAGCACATATAACTCTTCCTGTTTTATCCCTACAACAATCCTGTGGGGTTGGCCTGGCTCTGAAGGTGGAACTGGCTACAGATAGCCAACCTAAGCCATGGTTCCACTCTGAAACTGAATCAAGAGAGGAACTTGGGGTTTTAAAGGTTGGTTTCAAGTCACGTGTTAGCCATGTGGTTTTTGGGTCAGTGGGAAACCTCATTTCTTAAACTGTGCTGTATTTTGGTTAAGGAGGTGACATTGGTTTTATGACTTGTTGCATTTGAAATTTTGTCTTAAAGTGACCCTAAAGTCACCATTGCCATTTAAAAGTAACTTTCAAAGTAACTATAAAATACTACTGATTGTACTCACAGACAAAATTAATACTGTTGTTCTCCTCATTAGCCAGAATCAAATTACTTACATAAATCAGCATATGCCAAACAGTGTAAATTGCAGTGGCCACCTATGAGTAATTAAGAAGTCAATGTTTGTATTCCTTATTGTGCGTCAAGTCACACAACTGGTATATGACAAAGAATACAAGTACAGTGGTACCTTGTATAAAGGAATTAATTCATTCCAAATGAAATTGTGTTAAGCAAATTTTCCTTTATACAAATTCCCATAGGAATGCATTGAAAATGGAGTAATCCCATTTTTATGTTGTACGGATTCGCCCCATAGGCAATTATGTTAAGCAAATTTCCCCTATCTCCGGAATTTTTTATGTTGTACAGATTTTATGTTATACAAGCTGTTTGTTATACAAGGGCCCACTGTACTGTATTGACTTCTTAACTAGTGGCTATTCACTGCTGTGGTTTAGGCCATTTGTCTTAACACTGGTATACATGAGTGATAGGATCCTGACCACTATCATATTTTTGAAGTGCACTTGGTTTACACTCATGTGACCCCAAAAGTAATTTGTTGCAAATTACAAATATTTATTTATTTATTTATTTATTTATTTATTTACCGCTCCATCTAGCTACATGGCTACTCTGGGTGGTTATATGTTACTCATAACTCATTATTTCTGAATTTGAGGCATATTACTATTTCATTTATATTTTTCAATACCAGGTATCTAGAACACCAGTCACTTCTGTGAAGGACAAGTTGGATCCCTTTCTCATGGTGATATTTCGTTAAACATTTTTGAGACTTTGGAGTTGAGTTGAGCTGGAGTATAATTCCCTATATTCCCTATATACTATGTGATTGCTGGAAAATAGCTGGCACCTAAATGCACCACAAAGGATCCATAATGGGAACTGTATGCCTGTGTGATCGTAGTCTCAGGAGAAGACTTTCTGAAAGCCTTATCCAGACCATTCCTCTGAAATAATTGATTGTTGCCTAGCGCGATATTACAACAAAACTACAGTGACCTTTGTCTATTTTTGTCTATATATATTTATTTTCAGTAAGCTGCAGAAAATTCAAGGCACAGTGCAGTTTAAAAAATATTAAGCACTATGTCTTATTAATTGATTGACTGATGTTGTTTCCTAATCTCAAAGCAGTGTCCCAGGGTGGTTACCTAGCGACTGTGTTGTGCAATTATGGTGTGCTGTAGTGTATTTCCCCTTTAATTCAAATAATACTTTTCTAATTATCATGATGTTTCCACACCTTAGTTTGTTATCATATGCAATTTTCATGAAATTGTTTTTCCTTGTTTTGTGAAGGATGTCTTCCTACTTGGTGTTCCTTGTCTTCCATGTCTAACCTTTTCAGTGACATCTGTCCTCCTTTTTAGCATCTTGGTTGCCCTGGCTTGAGTCCACCTTTCCTTTTTAAGAAAGTGTAAGCACAAGCAACAAACCCTTTTGGCTTCTGTGAGTCCAGCAAATTTGATCTAGGAGGGAGGGGCAGAACAACAACAATTGAGTGGCTTAAAAGGATATGGTTTCTCAAGGACATGAATTATTCCGGGATAATACTTAGGAAACAATGGAACGTCTGCAGGCTGAGGGAAACAATTCTGAGAATGAGAAATTGTACTGCTTAAATGTGAACTTCCTGATCAGTTGCTAAAAGGGGCCTCCCTCCCTCCCTGGTTGAGAATTCTTTTCAGAAGTGTCCCCTATTGTTCTTAAGGCTGCTGTTGCCTCATTGGCAACAATGGACAAACTAACATATGCAGGTCAAAGAGATGCTGTTAATATTTGTTGTACTGGTTGGTGGGGAGAGGGCGGTCCTCCCAGTAGTGGAGAACAAACTATTGAGGATTATCTCCGGGATAATAAACCTGGCGAATGTGCTCCTTTGTGAAGTGACCCTTTAGTAACTGTGCTTCAGAGTCTGGGAAGCATCAGAAAAATTCAATTGCAAGGACCTGAACAGGGCTTTGCAGCCCAAGAGTTGCGCTTGCACAGTCCCTGCCCGCCTTCAAAAAAGCACTTAAAACCATGCTTTATCAGGAGGCATTGGGTGACCTTTAATTTACTTCCCCCCCCTTTTTGATGCCTCTTGCCCTTAGTTTTCTTTCATTATTGTACTGCCTTTATTTTGTGTTGTTTTGCTGTTTTAATTCAATTGTTAACCGCCCGGAGTTCCCCCAGAAGACAGGCGGTATAAAAATAAAATAAATTAATAATAATAATTAAGAAGTTGCTGTATGGAACTGGCTGTGCTTTGCAGCCTGGAAAACAGTTGCATTATTAGGATTTATTCTTGAATTGACATGCCCGGAACTGGGCTGTGCTCTGTACCTTTGGTGGACAGGAAAGGTTAGCATTAATAGGGGTTACTTATTAATTATCAGCATTTCTATCTCATTTTTCCTCCAGTGAGGTCTAGCGCTATACATGACTCCCACTCCCAATTTCTCATAAGAACCCAGTGAGGTAGAACCAGCTGAGAGGCTGTGACTGCCCTGGTCACACACTAGGTTTTACAGCAGACGGGAGATTTAATCCCAGGTCACCTGAGCCCTTGCTCACCATTCTAACTGATTGCACTATTCTGTTCTTCTGGCCTAGTCCTACCCCTGACATCCAATGCATCTCTAAGATCCTTCCAAAGTGGGAAAACCATCCCCTGATACGGAGGAACTTTCGCAGTCCTGGTAACTGCTGAATAGAGATGGGCACGAGCTGCTGGTTCAGCTGTTCAGTTTTCAGCTCAGCAAGTGTATGGTGCTTCCCAGCCCAGCTGTTCGGCAGTGGACTATGCTGCCACCCAGGGTGATGGAGTCTCCTTCTTTGGAGGTTTTTAAGCAGAGGCTGGGTGGCCATCTGTCAGGGGTATTTGGATGGGGGTTCCTGTATGGCAGGGGGTTGGACTGGATGCCCCCTGAGGTCTCTTCCAATTCTATGAGTCTATGATTCTATGATCCTGCAGCAGCGCCCGGGGGGGGGGCATGGCAGGGAAGCAGGGTGCTGCTTCTGAGTTGGGTGCCCATTGGAAGAAATAGGACCAAGAAGTGCCACACAGCTGTTTAGGTGAAAAACAAACCAGCACAAACTGTTTAGTTTGTGCTCATATCTGCTGCTGAGTGCTGTCTTGTGAAGAGCGAAGGGATCCTTAAAACATATATATTTAAAATGTTCTGGTTGGTGTCTTGAAACAACAGTGTTGTATTCTTAAACTTGCCAGCATTTTAGATACAGATCTCAGTTGTTTATTCAAGCTCTCTGTTCCAACAGAGGGAGGGGGAGGGGGAGAGAGAGAGCAGGCTCACAGCCATATATTCTTGCTGGGAATACCCATTTGTCTGCTATTGAGAGGACTGCAGCTAACCTCAGAGGAAACAGGCATTGTAAAAACAGTGGTGACATAATCATCCCTACTAATAATAAAGTTTCACAGTCTTGTCTTCAATGCATATGATAGTACAGTTGTTGATTCAGTTTGTTTGAGAAGTAGTAGCCACGGACTTGCACAACACTGGCTGTTCGGCTTGAATATGGAGATGAGCACTGCCCCTAGAGTTGGACACGACTAGCACGCATGTGTGGGTAGAACCTTTACCTTTACCTTTACGCTTCTTGACATGACGTAACGTCCTACCATTAGCAGTTAAAAATTCAGTAGATGTAATTGCTAATAGTAATAGGTTGCTTTATAACACCTAACATTGGCTCATGCTTTGGTAATCATTAAAATCCACTACTATAATGCCTTTTACACAGGACTGCCCTTGAAACTGACCTCAACAGCTCCAAAATGGAGTGGACATACTAACAGGAATCAGCAGGTAGGAACACATAACATATTTCCTGTCCTGGCTTGCCTTCATTGGTTTGCTTTTACTGTAGTTTCTGTGCCCAATTCCAAATCCCGGTTATTACCTAAAAGGCTCTTAATGGTTAGGGACTTCGAAATTTTCATATTGTCTCTCCCACAAAACAGCAACCCCATATCTGCTCCTTGCAATCCATGATGCTAAACATGGTGATACCTAAGGAGGTCAAAAGAATCAGCCCTGCCATGCTTTTTTCATTTATGCCCCCCTCCCTTTCAAACAAAAGTGCAACAATGGCTTCTTAAGTACTTTCCTTCTCCTTTTTAAATAAATTGATTTTAAAAACCCTGTATTATTCAAAGCTGCCTTTTTTTGAACTACCTGGTGAGATGCTTAAATCTGTTTTAATTTGTTTAATTTTATTGCTCTGCAGGGAATGCGTCTGAGCTCCTATAACCTTGCTCTTGGCTGTGGACAATTTCATCCCCCCCAACCCAGTCCCCATTTGTCTATCTCAGCTGTGTATTCAGAGCTCCAGAGTCTGAGCTTTGTCCACCTGTGCCTACAAAAGAGGAACAGTCCTCAGACAGCTGCAGTCTTAATAGCAATGTAATACCCAACGTAAGTCATCCCACGCAGAGTGCCGGACAACCATATGTCCCTCACCCTGTGTTACACATACTTCTCATCTTAATGAAGATTCTGCAATTAAGCTGTTCTGTCTTGCTGTTAAGAATTGCCTTATCTCCCCAGTTGTTATCCAGGCCGGGGGGGGGGGGTCTTGAGAAAGCTCCTGCATTCAACTGTTCCCAGATGCCTTATTGTCTTTGATCTCTGCAGACCAGATGTGAAGACAATTCAGGCTTCAAGGCTTTCCCCTCAATTTGCATGCGGAGAAAGTGAGATAGACCAACAGAGTGGTAAAAACAGCAAAAAGTCTTGAAGACCAGCAGGTTTTATTTGGCATCAGTTTTCATGCACTAGTAGTCTATTTCTCCAGCTGCACACAATAGTCCCTTTCATCAGCTGCATCCCATGAAAGATTATGCCAAATAAAACTTTTCAGTCCTTAAGGTAGCATAAGACTCGTCATTGGGTTGGATATTGCGGACTAACCCAGTGTTCCATGTTGGGAATTAGTACACGAGCAATACAAGTTTTAAAAGCCATAAAACTGGATTTCTGCCCTTACTGGAAAGGTATTTCAGTTGATGAAGCTACTTAATGTAAGGAGAGCCCAGCTAGGTTCCAAAGGCTCCACCTGGGATTCAGCAACTTCCACAGGATGTGCTAAAGCCCTTGGATGTACTAAGCAATGCTCTCTGTTTACCAATGTCACACTATAGGTCAGCTGCCAGTCCAGCTTGCTTCTTTATGTAAAATCAAAACCAGACTATGGGTGATACCTTCATAGGCTGCTGGTAGAAAAATAAAAAAAGTTGCTGAGCTTTCGAGAGCAAGCTCTCTTTTTCAAAGCAGGTATAGAAGTCCAAACAAGGCAAGGGATGTAATTTGCCAAGAGAGTTCTTAAAAGTTCACTTGGCAGGATGGACGCCAAGTGGACGCCATTCTTCTTGGAAGGCATGGTCTGATGGTCTTCTTTATGTAGAATGCAGCAGCTGTGCCACCTGCGTGATAACACAGAAAACTGGCTTATGCTGTGTCAGACTACTGGTCCATTTAGCCTAGTACTGTAAACTCTGACTGGCAACAGCTGTTCTCGATTTTGAGCAGGATCCTTCCCTAGCCCTGCAGTGCTGACCTCCCATGTGAATACTGACTGCAACCCGTCTTACTTAGAATTTGAAATCAGACAAGGCTGGGGTGTGTTCATGGTGGCATTTTGTGGCTGTCTTTAGAGAGATTAAAGGGCGTGGTGACTGAGCGGACTACGGCTTCTGAAAACTGTCAGCTGCAAAGTCAGCAGCTTGGCGGTTCGAATCCTGGGTGCCACACAGCAGAGCGAGCTTCCGCTGATAACCCCAGTTCCTGCCAACCTAGCAGTTTGAAAGCACATAAATGCAAGCAGATAAATAGGTACCACCCTAAAAAGCAGGAAGGTAAAACAGTGTTTCCTTACAGCCATGCTGGCCACGTGGCCATGGACTTGCACAACACTGGCTCTTCGGCTTGAATATGGAGATGAGCACTGCTCCTAGAGTCAGACATGACTAGCATTATTCTCTACCTTTAGAGAGAATAAAACAAAAGAATCAGTGTAGTATGTGATGCTCCTAAGTTGCTGGTACTTATTAGATGAACCTGCCTTTCTCTGTCCCCTGGGCAGATAAGCTGAGCAGCAAAATAGTGTTCAAGGCAGCAGAAATTATCAGCAGCAGATTGTTGCTGATGAGTCTCTGTTTTGACTTTGGATTGCATCAGATTGGATCTCATTGTACATAAGCAACCCAAAAACTGATGGGGTACCTTCTTGATTACTGACAATCTGTGGCTTCTGGTGACATTATTCTCAGTCTTCCAGCTTAGCTTCACAACAGGATCCTGGTTTTTATGTCAAAATTGACACTTGAGTATTAAATTGGTTCCTTTTTGGACAAAATCAATAATAGATTTGGATTTGGGTATGTCTTCACTAGACTGCACATGCAAATTCTTATGGTTCAATTTTCTAACTGAAAGGAGATTATACCTTTATTTTAAAATTACATTTATGCTACAACATAGAATTATAGATTAATTAAGTTGGAAGGGGCTTATAAGGCTATTGAGTACAACCCTTTTCTCAATGCACGGCGGCTTACAGTAATGAGGGATAATATACATTCCAGTACAATTAAGACATATTCAAGTATTGAGAATAGGGAATTGGGAGACATCTTACAGTATTAAAAGACAACATTACATTAAAGGTACAAGAGAACGCGAGCAGTTAAAAAGAGAGTAAAATCCCATGTAAAAGTTATGACTGATGGAAACTAACATTGAAAACATAGTGTCAATGCAATCACACAAGGTTATAAGTGGTTGTAAAAACAAAGTCTATGTGATCATATAGATGGATATAAAAGACTCATAATAGGTAGTCCATTCAGGGAAAGCTTGCCTGAAGAGAAAGGTCTTTGCCTGTTTCCGGAAAGACATCAGAGATGGGGCAATCCTGGCCTCTAGTGGGAAGGAGTTCCAGAGTCTGGGTGTGGGAAGGAGTTCCAGAGTCTGGGTGCAGCAACTGAGAAGACCTTTTCATGGGTTACCACGAGACATACCTGTGAGGCTGGTAGGATGGAGAGAAGGGTCTCTACTGATGACCTTGACACCTGAGTCGGTTCATACTGAGATTCGATCTTTGAGGTAGCTAGGACCCAGGCTTTGCAGATTAAGGTCAGCACTTTTAAAACAGGACCTCCAGTGGTTCTGTCTAGAATGCTGCCAAATTAATCTACTTCCTATTCTTTAATCATCTAATGTATAAAATGTGTACTAGGAAAGGCCTTCCAGATGTAGGTGATTAACAGTTCCCACTAGCCCATAGCAAATAGTGCGGAAGGATGGCAGTTCAAATCTAACATCTGGAGGGCCACATGTTTCCCATCCTTGATTTATGCTGTCATTACACCATAAATAGTCTCATACCTGTCTTTTAACACCACCAAAAGAAGCCTTAAAATGAGAATCCTAGCATGGTGATAACATTAGCAACAACAAGGTGATAACATTATCAACAACAGCATCCATCACTATCTGTATACTGATATGTATGTATGTATGTATGTATGTATGTATGTATGTATGGATGGATGGATGGATGGATGGATGGATGGATGGATGGATGGATGGATGGATGGATGGATGGATGGATGGATGGATGGATGGATGGATGGATGGGACAGACAGACAGACAGATAGACAGACAGATACCTGTGTGTGTTTGTGTTATATATCTTCCAATTATCCAGTTGAAGACCTGGCACCACACTGGCTACTTATAGGAGTAATCACTTTGAAGTCACTTCAAAGGGGAAGTATATGTTAAGGCTGCAGGTTCTTTCAGTGCAGCATGACCACTGACATTCCCTTTGTTTCATGTTTTAAAACTGGTATTTGCACAAGGCCAAACAAAATGGGGCTGAGTTTTCTTTTTTCCATTGTTGACACTGATCCACTAGCTTAGCGAAGGCACTTGAACACTATTTTGCTGCTCAGCTTATCTGCCCAGGGGCATCTGTTGCACTTCCTTTACCATTCTGAGAGGAAATAAAAGCTACTCAAATAATCCCCAAACAACTTCACTCTTCTCTATGACCCTTCAAAGACCAAGATCTCTTAAACAGGGACTGAAAGCTTGGAGACATTTCATCAAGGGAGAAAGCTAATCTTAATGAGTACCACATATTTTTTAGAAACATAGTGGCTCTCCCAGGTGCTTTAATCTTTTTCTGTGACCCTAAGTAAAACCCCCCTGCACTTCATTCCTAGCTTGAAGATTAACAATGGACCCTCATATTAACAAACAGTTTGTATAACATAAAATCTGTACAACATAAAAATTCCAGAGATAGGGGAAATTTGCTTATGGGGCAAATCCGTACAACATAAAAATGGTCATGATTAGAGATAACTCTGTTTTCAATGCATTCCTATGGGAAATTTGTATAAAGGAAAATTTGCTTAACAGAATTTCATTTGGAATGAATTAATTCTTTTATACAAGGTACCACTTGTATTTATTTCATTTTATTTATTTGTTACACTTACATTCTAACTTTTTCAGTGGACCCCACCACTAAGTGGGACATATGCTAAGAAAAATAAGGAGGCATTTCTAACTTTATTTCTATGAGCTCAAGACACTGAGCTCTTCTTTCCCGCTTGATCAGCTAGTAAGGGAGAGATTAGGATGAAAGAGAATGAGTGGCCCAAGATTTCATCTAAATTTCATCTACCAGATCCCAAATCCCAGGATTTATTCATAGCACCACACTGTTGCAAACACTGCCTTATTCACACCATGCTATTGTGCCATAAAAGAAATGACCAAAATGCAGCCTGTAAACTTAGTGTCCCCTTTCTGATATTTTTGTTACCATCCTGGCTCTTCCTGAACTCCCTACCCCACCTTCAGGCCCCAAACTTATGATTTACCTTAAAACAAGGCCCAACTCTTCTAAACCTTGTTCTGTGTAACTGGACTGTTAGTTTCTTATAATTTAGTAGTAGTAGTAGTAGTAGTAGTAGTAGTAGTAGTAGTAGTAGTAGTAGTAGTAGTAGTAGTAGTAGTAGAGTGTTCCCCCGCCCTTTCGTGGTTCATATACTGCGGTCCTGGTATATTGCGGGACCGCAGTATATGAAAGGCAAGGCCCTCTGGGGTAAGCTGGATGGGCCTGTTTCAGGCCTCCTGTACTTACCCCAGGCCTGGTGCTGCCCTGAACAGGCCTCCAATGGCCTTCCCGAGCCTGTTGGAGGCCCAGGAAGTGCTTTCCAGCAAACCGGAAGTGACTTCCGGATCACAGGAACTCTCACAAACACCTTTTCTCTGGCAGTAAAAATAAGAGTAATTACAAAGCAAACAACTAAAACATTTCTACCTTGTCATGATTGGTTGTCTGAAGCAACCCCTCACTCAGCCTAACTGTGGGGCCAGCCCTGCTACCAAGGCCTTGCCCCAGTCCTGCTAAGGCCACTTTTTCTAAATAAGTGGTGGACTTATTTAGTATGGATTAATTAGTATTGATCCAGTCTCACCATTTCCAAATCATTTGCACGTTGATGAGAAGGGTTTATATATTTTTTCATTTTTATTTTTAACAAGAACATCCGTCCATGAGCCAATCAGGAGGGGGCATGGTCTGAGCTCCTTTCCATCTGTTTCTAATTCTCAGTCTTATCTTGTTTGGTTGCCTTTTTTGTCTTTGTGGCTTCTCACAAAAAAATGGCTAAATGGACTCCCTCTGCAAGTTGCTGAGTGCCAAGTACTGGGTATCTATAGTGTAGCTAGCGAAGAAGAAGAAGAAGAAGAAGAAGAAGAAGAAGAAGAAGAAGAAGA
>JAHTLZ010000204.1:30969010-30998022 GCA_023846285.1 Phrynocephalus versicolor
AAGAAGAAGAAGAAGAAGAAGAAGAAGAAGAAGAAGAAGAAGAAGAAAACAGCAGAGAAAGGGAAGATAGTGTGGGATGAAAAGGGGAGTGCTGGTTGCACGTGGGGTGGGGGTCGGAAGGAGAAGGGGCTTCCTCTTAAGAATTATTGCTGCAGACAGGAAACCCTCCCGTCCACCCATCCGTGCCTGCCTGACACTGTAAATCTATGCAGAGAGGTTGTTTGAGGGGAGTATGTCAGATTGACAGTGCAAATGTGTAACACCCACAGCCCTGTGAGAGAGGAGTCTGCCGGCGGGTGGGAGAGCGCTGGCTGAGAGTTGGTCACACGGAGATTGAATTACAGTTGAATTAGATCAGAGCTGTGGGAAACATCACCTCCTAAACACACATAGTCTGGGGAGGGGAGGGAGAGGGAAGGAGGACGCGCGGAGGGGGGTTGGGGGAGGGAGGGGGGCCTGATGGAGGCTGGGAGTGTTGTGAGGGGGGGGGAGAGATGGAGGCGGGCAGCTGGGGTGAAGGACTGTGAGCAGCTCACAGAAGCTAGGAGCTAACTTAATTACGGGGGATCTCTCTACAGCAGGCTTGCAAGCCTTTGGAGATTTCACTCTTGGAGCTTGAAAAGCCCCACGATGGCAGGCCAAAGACAAGGCAGGCCGCACTTCATACAAAACCTTTGTTTCCAAGTGCGGAGGTGGTGGTGGTTGTTGTGGTGAGAGAGAGAGAGAGAGAGAGAAGGTGGGAGGAGGTGGGGGGGCAGCCTCAAAAGGAGTGAAAACATCATTAGGAAAAGTATGGGAAAGATCTGAACAGGCCTTTCAGCTTCCCAGCTGTAAGAGGATCTGGGCGGCTCCAATGGCTACCTTTTAAGATCAGATGTTTTATAGCATTTTGCTCGGCTTGCTGTGGGAGGGATGAGGTGTTTCCCATACAGACCTTTCCCTCCCGTCCCAAGGAAAGATGAAAAGTGCCCTCCTTTGAATGCCCTTGGAATTCCAGCCTCCCCACCCCCAACGCCCAGCCCAACCCACTCAACACCCTTCATCCTGTTCCCAGATGACACACCGCAAACCCAGATTACACACATGTGCCTCATGGTTGGGAATCACAGCACGCAGCCTGAGGGGTGATGGGCAGGAGGTGAAGAAGTCAGGAGAGGAGGACGGAAGAAAGCCGGAGCCCTTTAAGCTCTGTTAAAGACAGGGCGAAAAGTCACTTGGCGTTGAAATGAGCTCGCCCAGCAGGGATGAGAGTGGGATTTCCAGGAGACAGCGGGACAGCATTTGTTTCCTTGCCTGGCACTGAAATGCTGGCTTCTGATGAAGAACACAATGCATGGCATTCTCTGGTACAATTGCACCTCAGCGGCGCCTTCAAAATAAGTCTCTCTCTTTTAGTGTCACTCTGCAAGGAGGTGGCGGGGTGGTGGTGGGGAGGATGGGAACAGCTTCCCTCCTGCTCATTTCACCCTCCTTTTAATTTCCTAGATTTGCACATGTCTTTGTGGGCAGGGATGAGAACCTGACCTCTAAACCCTTGCTAACAGAATATTGGGTTTAGTTTTTTTTATTATGCAACCTACTTTCAGGACAATTCTCCTTTATTTGACTTCCAATTGCCTAAGCTTGGCAAAAGCTCTCTCTCTCTCTCTCTCTCTCTCTCTCTCTCTCATTCCCAGCTTAAAGACTTACTGCACTTGTGCAGTAGGTAAAGCAACTGCTATCAGGTGTGATCTTGAACAGCTGAGCCATTTCATAAACTTAAACATTGACTAAGTTTTAAATCACAACCATCCCCGTCAAAATTTGCTCTATAGTTCACAGTTGCTCTCTTGGTTGCTGTGGATGCTTTCACTTTGCTGGTGGATATGATTGTTCAGTGATGAAGGAAAAGAAAGTGCATTGCTGTCTCTGTCATTTCTTGGCATCCCTTTGACACATCCTTTGTTATCTCACCCTTGGTAAACTTCGATCCTAAATTACAAGCATTTAGCAGAGTTGACAGTTCATGAATTCAACTGGGGCTTTTGTGCTTTCAGTAGCCCAGGGAGGCATTCAACAAATGCACTGTCACTGAAGGGAAACAGTGCATCTAGTTTTTCAGTACACAGTTTCTGGCCCTACATTTGTTCCCATAATGCAGGAAGGGTGGATGGGAAGGCAATGATGCCTAATGAAACAGAACCAACACCATGAAAGTTTATGGCCTCAGTTGCTTAGTCTTTCAAGTGCAGTAAGACTCTTTTGTTGGTCTTAGGTCATGCTATGTAATCAGTACTGGAACACTGTAGATCTTATCTTGGTACATGTTTTTGTCTGGGAACAACATTTAGGTAACACAGTCTGTTTTAGGGCTGTATGGGAAGCAGATCTCTCGGTGATTCATAGTCTATCGCTCTTAGTTTTTGACCCTGATTTTTCAACTCTAGCTACAAGTCTAAAAAGAAGTATGGAAAACTAATTCCCCAATTAAAGTTACCCCTTCGATTTTTTTCTTTGCTCCATTTCTACGCTACATTTCCTCTGGTGAGCTGAAGATGGTGTACATGGCTTTACTCCTCCCACTGTGTCCTTACTCAAGCGGGGCAGATTAGGCCGCATGGCCGTAACTAGCCCAAAGTCTTCTAGTGAATTTAATAATAATATGACAATACTCTTAAAACTACAGATCAATGGATGAATAGAAATTTGAATGCAGCTCTCTTAAAACACAGTCCAACAATATAGCCCCCATACCGCACTGACTGCTCCTGTTATACCTGTTTTCTATGTTACTGTTCTTCATTTTGGTCCAATTAGTTGATTTGCCCAACTAATTTCACCTATCTTTCATTTTTATAAAATACCTAGTTGGTGTAGTGGGTACTGTGCCAGAATAGGACTTTTGCAAAATAGGTTATAGCCGATACCTGTACAGGTATCAAAATAGGTTACAGCAGGGCTTTGGAGTCTGTGTTCAAATCTCTGCTGAGCCATGAAATGTACGCAAACCCCATTGATTCAATGAGTTTCAGGGGAAATAAAATATTCTTTCTCTAATGCAAACCCTTACAAATGCTGTAGAAGACAACTCACATAATCTGATTCTAGCTATGATGACTGGAGCACATGGGAGTTGTAGTCTAAAAAGTGCATAAGAGCCTTGATTAGATAAGGCTATTGCAGAAACTGTCAGGCAGAAGTCTTTGCTGCCTGATGTACTGAGTTGGTTTTTAAATTTTTGTCTTGAATTGTGACCTTTTGCATTTCTTTTTGTATTGATCATGGCTTCAGTTAAGCACTTAAAAATACATATCTTGTGGCTAAATGGTGCAGAATACATTTTATAGGAAAGCGTAACTAACTAGATTTCCACATTTTTATGGAGATCATAACTCACATCAGTTCTCATACATGCATACATGCATGCATACATACATACGTGGAATCAAAGGGATATACTGTGACCAAGATCTTTGATGATCTGAGGTATGAACCATATGAAAATCATAGGTGGAATTCAGGCCTTTGATCTAAGTGGGGACTGAAGCATTGAAACTGGACATGTGAATGAGAGATATTATCCAGCCCATATTATCCAGCTGCAAAGTCAGTCACTGGTTTCCTTTGCAGACTGAAAATGATACTCCTGAAATGGTACCTTGTGTTTAATGAGGAATGGTGCACAGAAGTGGATGCACACTTGCCTGATGAAGCTCACAGACTGATGACATCAGGAAAACATGAGGCTATTCCAACTGCTTGGCCTGGTCCAGATCATATAACTCCTTTAGAAAACCTGGACCATTTATAAAAAATAAACAGAAGGGAAGGGTTGGCATTAATGGTCTCGGGGAATGGCTTTCTGAAAGGACCAGCAGAAAGATCAAAAGCATATTCTGGATGTGTATGTAGGCCATTGGCGGAGTGGCTCTACCAGACCTTCCCAGTCACACTGAGGCCATTCAGCCTTATGTAACAACTTGCTTCCACAATTCCTAAAGTCTAGAAAGCTCTAATCCAAAAACATCTGGTAAAGCTTAGAAATCGCTTCTATAAAAGTAGTTTTCATAGGGAGGTCTAGGGTTAGGGTTAGGGTTAGGGTTAGGGTTAGGGTTAGGGTCAGGGTCTCTTTTTTAAATTAGGAAAAGTGCAGATATTATTTGATTGGAAAAGTAACAAACAGCATAAACATGTTGACTTTAATACATTATTTTGGAGTTCTGAAATTTACGTGCATGAAAAATCAGGAGCTTATGATCAGGATGAATGTGACACCTAACTTACTCTCAGTAGGAGGGTGTTGAAAGCAGGAGGAGAGTGGTTGCTGTGAGACCTGCATTTGTGTATTTTTCACTGAAAAAATATAATATTCCACCAAAAAGGGTAATCCTTGCTGCTTGGAATATTGTATGTGCTGTGGTTGCATAGGCATCTGGGGTACATTTTGTGCCTTGAGGGCTGCATTTGATGTTAGCTGCAGGGCTAGGCACTGCACCTGTATATAAGCCAGATGCGTACATACTGTTTATATGTCAATGCACTGCAAACACATCAGTGGTCAAGAAGGTATAATCTCAGTTACTTACAGGGGGTGGGTGTAAATCTGGACAGAGGAGGCACAAACACAGGGCATGCCAAGAGGCCTGCTGGTTGTGTATCTCAACAGCTGCCCTATGTGGCTATAGGCTTCCCTCCCAGCCCTGTTCTGAAACACTGTACGTGCCCTGTCCACCACAGAAGCGACAGCAAGCACAGCATCCAAAGAAATGTAACCACTTTCCCTTTAAACAGTGTATTTAGGAAATGGTGTTAGTCTTCCCAGACTCCTCTTCTATATGCAAGCTTAGCTCAGCATATATTTTATTTATTTATTTATTTATTTATTTATTTATTTATTTATTTATTTTTGCATTTATATCCTGCTTATCTTCAAACGAACTCTAAGCGGCTATACTGCTGCAAATATAGTTCTCTAAGGGAGCTTTTACACAACCCCTAAGATCTGCTGGCAACTTAAATTTGGACCAGAGATCTTGGGGGTTTGTCGCTCTTCCTGTGTTCCCACCCCTCCGCACTTCCTTGCTCCTGTCTGCGTGAGGGGACTCAAGCTGCTCCGGGAAACATTCCAGTCTCTTTCAGTCTCTTAAAGGGGCGGGGCAAAAACAAAAAACAAACACAAGGTGAGGAGAGCCCGGCACTCACTGCTTTACATCTGCATCTGAAATTTTTCACCTTCGGAGACCAGGTACTTGGAAAATGCGCTGGGATGTGCTTAGGTGGGCGTGGTTGTACTTTATTTTGTTTAAAGTCTGGAGCTGGTGGGAAAACAATTTTAAGCTCCGCATTTGGGAGCCCTTTGCCTCGGATTTTAGGGGTTGTGTAAAAGTGCCCTAAAGCTACGAAAGATGACAACGGCTGCCCTAAACTAGTTCACTTCCTGCCCCATACAGAACTGGCTTTAAAAGCATCGCTGCGGTGTAGTGGCATCTTGCTGCATGCAAAGATATGGGGGGAAATGGCTTCTTATGTTCACAGATATTTTCTTGAGGCCAATTTTCAAAGCAACATAATTTGGGAGAGAGGAGGAGGACTATTCAGAAGAGAAGCAAATTAAACCTCTTTCTGCAGCAGGTTGCTAAAGAACAAACAGTGACAGCTGTTGGAAGCAGCTCAGAAGTTTGGAATGTTAGAAGCAGATCCAGCTGGAATGGATTAGTGAAATGTGTGGAGGTGAGGCAGTCAAAGGTGGACCGTAAATTAATTTTATTGCACATACCATAGTGTGGCCATTCACTGTTACTCTCCTCCTTATTTTGTAGCTATAGGCAGATGGACACTGAAAACTATTCATTCCTACCTGTCTGACCTCAAGGTATCATCTTTTCCCCTCCCACCCCACATATGCCTTTATCTTGAATTCTTCTGTGACAATTAGGAAGGCAGTCAAGGAAGGGTTTTTTTTCTCATGACATGTGCATGCTTGGAAGATCATCTGTCGGAGTGTACCTGTCGGAGCGTATCTCTCAGAGGTCGACTGGGACCAGACCCACGAGAATGGCGCAGGCGCTCTCTCTTAGGTTGGCCACACCCAGGGAGGCACGGAAGTCGCTCAACGCGTAACCACGCTTTCTCTGTGGTGGGCCCTACACTGTAGAACGAACTACCCAGTGAGCTGTGCCTTGCAGCGTCCCTGCCCACCTTTAAAAAAGCCCTGAAAACCCATCTATTCAGGGAGGCATATGGCAACCTTTTTGCTTAATTTTCCTTTTTTTCTTCTTCCTCTCCTTGTGGCCGCCCATGCCATTATGTGATGAGGGTATTGTACCCTCCTATTTTTATTGATGTTTCTGATTTTTATTGATGTTTCTGATTGCTGTTGTTTCTTTACTTGTATTGTACACCACCCCGAGTTCCGTCTCGGAAGATGGGGCGGTATATAACTATAATAAATAAATAAATAAATAAATCTGCCAATTTTGGGGTTGTTCTGCAGCTGTAAAAGATGGGGCTGAATCCAATTATTAGTCCCAGCACAAGCAAACTCATTGAATCAATGAGGCTTACATACATGTCAACTCAACAAGTCCTAGCCATTAAATAGGTCTACAATGTTGGCACTCACAAGTGTATTTAGCCTAGAGAAGTCAAACTGCACATGAAGCAGGAGGCTTTAATTTAAGGTAATGAAATACTGTACAATTATACAGCAGAGCAGCAAGCATGTATCAAGTAGGGAATTAAGAAAGTCGTCATTGAGATATAAGTTGATGTTATGCTTAAGACAATCTACACAAAGCCAAGGTCAGTTGAGTGTGTCCTGCCTTAACCTTGCACTATGAACCCAATCACCAAAGCCAACCCTCATGGCTAGCAGTGATCACTGCTGGGATTGGCAGTAAAATCCATTTAGCTCAGTGGTTCTCAACCTTCCTAATGCCCCAACCCTTTAATACAGTTCCTCGTTGTGGTGACGCCTTGCCTTGCTTGGAAGAGGTCACAAGCCCACTTTGGCAGGCCACTGCTGCAGGTGCCATAGAGAACTTCCCACTATAGGCACCCTCAGCCAATCGCAGCCTCCGGTGTCATTGACTGACATCCCCTCCAACCTATCAAGCTGTAACTCATTCTTTTCCCCCCTTCCTCCCCCTCCGCCTCCAGACCCAAGCCATTTGTGCCTTTTTCTTCACTGGCTTATGGCGACCCCTGTGAAATGGTTGTTCGACCCCCAAAGGGGTCCTGACCCCCCAGGTTGGGAACCACAAGTTTAGCCCTTACTGATTTGACTGGAGAAAGTTAAGGACATGTTCAACTTGCCATCTGCTGAAACCAATGGAAATAAACAATGTTAAACTTCTGCTGGATCTTCCCATTGATTGATTAGCTTTCAAGTGAAAATGGTCAGAGAACAAAAATGAAGCAAAAACAAATCACCCATGAAAAAGGTTTGCAAAATAGAAGAAATTGCTGCACAAGGAGGTTGTCGGGGAAGGGAGTGAAAAACACACTTAAGGAGTTCTCATGTTGAATGGTTGTTCTCACTCCCTCTTCTCCCCTTTCCATCCTGAAATGGTATCAAGTAGAATGGGCAGAAGTGATACCCTAAAAGTAGGATGGCCAGAGCTTCTGTACCCATAATATAGGTGCAGAAGAGTATATGTCTTCAAGTGTAGCTTACAACACAAACCACAGCTCTGGAAATCTGGTCTGCACTACTGTATAGTTGCAGAAGCACTGCCAGATTAGTACACAAATTATGTCTTGGGGGCTCTAAATATGATTTTAAAACATAATTTAGAACTTCATATAACTGTTTGAGTAATGCATAGCATGTTTGTGTTTTGTGTCATCAGTGCTATGAACTTCTTAAACTGGGTATCTCTGAGTGCCTGGTCCTGTCTTAATCTATCCCAGTAACTGTAAGAGTTCATATGTTCACTCTAAAGAACCATCCAGGTTTGATTTTCATTAGAGGAAGGAAATGTTATTTTGGTAATGCTTGCCTTATTTAAAAATAGAGAGATGAAGCCTAAGCGGAGACAAACAGCATCTATTAAGCAGAAATTCCAAAGCAGAGTTATCATTTGCTTCCTGCAACCGTCATTTTATAGCACTCTGTGCCCCTCCATGTGTGAGGCCCACTATCATATATGAGGCCCATAGCAGAATGATCATTTGGCCCTGATTCTAACCCACTCAGAGGCGTAGCCAGGATTTGGAGTGCCTGGGGACAAAATTTGTTTTTTGTGCCCTTCCTGCCACCCCCCCCCACATTGCTCCCATCCATCAATGGGGGCTGAACCCTGCGGGTGTGGGGTGAGTGCATGTGTGCATGTGTGGGTGGACAGGTGCATGTGAGTGTGTGTGTGCACGCGCATGCGTAGTAGCGCATGTGCGACTTACATTTCTCCCACCAAGATGAGGAAGAAGAAGCGGAGGGCGCTGCGGCCACCATGCTCCTGTCTGCTTCGCCATGCGAGCAACGGTGGAGAGCGGCGGAGAAGACGGCAGAGGGGGTGCCATCGCCAAGCCTTAGGGGAAAGGAGGACTGCTGGGCGGTGGGAGGGTGCACGGCTTCCTCCTCCTGCTCCCTCTCCAGGAGCCCCCAGATTGCTGTGCCAGGGGCAGATGTACCCTTCTGCTCCCCCATATATATGCCCCTGAACCCACTATGCTCCGAAACCATAGGGCTGGACTTAATATTTGGCAGATCATATTGCCTTAAACACTGCCTTAAACAGAGCCAACTGTTTAAGGTAGTGAAAGTGATCAGCTACACAATGATGGAGAACAGACCTGTGTGCATAGCACCTGCCCTGCCCTGTGGCACCTTAACTAGGTAGGTGTGCTAGCAATTATCAAGGATCTGGCTCATGTGAAGTGAAATAACTCTGTCCTCAATAAGAAATACAACCGTATTATGTTCATTTAAGGCTGTGCTAACAGCTGCTTCTCTGGATGACATGGAAACATTTATGCCACATGCTAATGGTTTTAGCCTGGGGTTAATGCTTTAATTGTTCCTCCGAAAGGGCCTGCTTTTTGGTATTTGATGCACTTTGGGATTCCTTCTTAGACCACACAAATTGTAACTATTTCCAAAATAGCCAGATCTGTAACAAGTATGAGAGGGGAAATGCTAATGAGCAGAGGCAGGAGGAAACAGTTACAAACCCCCAAAGACTATAGATCCAAAGGAAATAGAAAAATGTTGGGATTCAGGAACATGACAACACAATACTTTGAGACTCCTTCTTTAAATAATTTTCATGATCCATCTGTTTGGCTGTTGCAAATCGAGGGGGGTGGGTGAAAGTTCTCCTTTTACTTCCTCACTTATACTTTCATAAACTATCAGATTCCTATGGCCAGAGTGTCTTATTATTGTTTTTTCTTTTCTCTTTTTCAACTCAAGTATTGAGAGTGTGAGCAATCCAGTTTTTCACATGCATGCCCTGACTTGGCTCCATTCCATTGCATTAACGGGGTATAACCTTTGTGTCCAGGAATCAGCAGAATTGCATGTCAGTTCAGATCCTGCTTTCGTTAGACAGGCATCTTTACCATAATTTGCACGGCATGTGATTGTTTTCTTAAATATCACATATTGCTTCTGCAGTCTGCAGTTAATACTATACTCTATCCCAGTTTGTGGCTCAGCTTCTGATCTTCCTTTTAAGTAGTAAAATTAGTACCTCTCAGACATGCTAATAACCTTAGCCATGGTCATTTGGACAAAACTTACCATTCCTTTCATCCTGGCCTTTGTTTCATCTTTTCTTCATTGCCAGTTTTAATCTTTATAAAAGGTGTTTTAACATGCTCTAGGAGATGCCTGGTTATTTACTGAACCATCTGCAAGAAACATTTTTTTATTAATTGACTTCTCTGGCTTTTAGATATATGTTCTTGCTGTATTAGAACCAAGGATGGTTTTTTTAGATTTCCCACAGCCTAGACTATCCAAGCATGGAGATGCAAACAAGGACCTTCTGTAAACATGTTGCAATGGACACATGTCATTTGTACTCTACATAAGAACATAAGAACAGCCTTGATGGAACCCGCAGCCCATCCAGTCCAGCATTCTGTCTCACACACCCACCCACCCGAGGCTTCTTGGAGGGGCCCGGGGGGTGGCCTGGAGCGACCCGATCACCCCCCCGCTGCCCCCTCCGCGGCTCTGAGGCTTTTCAGAGGGGCAGGGGGCGGCGCGGAGGACCCGATCGCCCCCCCCCAGCGGTGCAGGTACTGTGATCCCACGCCTGAACCGCAAAATGGCGGGGGGTGACTGTACCACTGAGTAGGTATCTCAAACATACCTACTAATAGTAGGTCAGCTGTTTTCAAGTCATAAGATTTATTGGCTCTTCTCTTTTGGTAATTGTCTTGCTGTTCATTTTGAAAAGTGGTTTCATGTGGGGGAAAGGAGGAAGCAAGGAGATTGTTTGGCTTTCTCCAAATCTTTCAGGAAGTGATCTTCCTACTGTTGCTCCAGCCACAAGACTCCCAGCATGGCAGTGGCTCCAGCTAATTAGCACATGTGATGGGAATAGGAAACAAAAGCCCAAACAACAGTAGCATGGGAATGCACTGTAAACCGCAATTACAACCCAGCTTTAAAAAATAATAATAATAAAATCAAAGAAAAATGCAACCCACAAGCCAGTCATTGGAAAATGGTCTCCCAGGCTGGAGTTGGATGACTTCTTGAGCCAGGGAAGGGAGTAGCTGATACCCAGATGTTGCTGGACCACAGCTCACCTGATCCCTGACCAGTATAATTAATGGTGTGGCTTGATGAGAGTTGCAGCCCAATAAAGAAGGGCAGATGTTTTGATCCATCGCTGGTCTAGTGTTACTGGCAGGGCCGGCGCTAGGGTTTTTCACGCCCTAGGCGGGGGGGGGGGGGGGGGGGCAAGGGGGGGGGGGGGGGGGGGGGGCGGGGGCGGCGGCAGTGGCACCCGGGGGGCCGGGCGGCGGGGGCCGGGGGGTCCTGTGGCGGCGGCGGCGGGGGGCAGCCGGCTGGGCAGCACCCCCTGTCCATTTTGGCGCCCTGCCTAGTTCGCCTTAATGGACGCGCCAGCCCTGGTTACTGGTTTGTAGATTGAATCTTAGACTGGAAAGATTGCAACCCTTAGAGAGGCAGGCTAAGGTGTGCAGCGTAGCTCTAGATTTTCGCTGACTATAGTATAGCAACTATTTGTGATTATTTATTGTGAGTTAGTTTCAAAACATCAAACATTTCTTTAAAAACAGGGAGGGGGGAAACGACTCCTTGCATTATTTGTTGCTTGCTTGCTTTCACATCCTGATAGTCATTACCTTCTTTCCCCTTCTACAATATGAAAATATGAGTTATGGATTTTCAAATGAGTTGTTTTCTCAGCTGGCCAGAAAAATACAAAGAAAACACTCCCATATTAGTCTATAATCCTGATATTGCATCCAGCAAATAATTTCACAAACACAAAACTGAAGAATATTTTCCTTGCCACTTAGGATTCATAAATGAATGGCATGAAATCTGAAACATTCCTATCAAAATGTCTCTAAAAATTGCAATCAAAGTGTAACTATTAAAATAAGTAGACAAGAATAGTCATTACATACTAACATAACTTGTGTAACTATTTGCTACATTGCTTTAAATTTTAAATACTCACTATAGTACTCATTACCCAGAAGCAGCTAGTTACAATCACCCATGTTAATTGCAACTAGTTACTTCCACCTTCTGTTCATATATGCCAGTACGCTCAAAATAGCATAATAATAATCAAGTGCTGTCAAGTCAATTCTGACTAACTTTTCTGGCAAAACCTACCATGCTATTGTTTTGTTTGGACTTTTAAGCTGTTACAAACCTGGTGAAGTAGATTTTTCATCCAAACAAGTTTGTGTATTATAAGATGATTGATTTAGTG
Organism: Phrynocephalus versicolor; assembly: GCA_023846285.1. Classification (NCBI taxonomy): domain Eukaryota; kingdom Metazoa; phylum Chordata; class Lepidosauria; order Squamata; family Agamidae; genus Phrynocephalus; species Phrynocephalus versicolor. Next base: position 30,980,914 of record JAHTLZ010000204.1, read on the forward strand.
GTCTTTAACAGTATGTGGTGGTGTGTGGTGGCTCAGCGGACTAAGGCTCCGAAAACTGTTGACTGCAAAGTCGGCAGTTTGATGGTTCGAATTCTGGGTGTCACGCAGCAGAGCGAGCTCCCACTGATATCCCCAGCTCCTGCCAACCTAGCAGTTCGAAAGCATGTAAATGCAAGTACTGTGGATAAATAGGTACTGCCGTAAAAAGCGGGAAGGTAAAAGTGTTTCCTTGCAGCCGTGCCGGCCACATGGCCATGGACTTGCACAACACTGGCTCTTTGGCTTGAATACAGAGAAGACCACCGCCCCTGGAGTTGGACACAACTAGCATGGATGTGCAGGGGTGAGGGTGGGGAGCCTTTACCTTTAAAGGCACAGTATCACCAATGTTTGTATACTAATTGGCTTGGACCACATGGTTTTCCTTTATTTCTGACTTACAGTAGTAGAAACCCCTTTCAGGATTTTCCAAATAAAGAATACACAGAAGTGGTTTAACATTTCCTTTGTTCAGAGGGTGGCCTGAGATTCTACAGCTTGCCCAAGGGCTTCACAGGCTGGCTTCTTCCTTGCAGGAGGCACTGTGAACTCCCAGCCTCTGGCTGCACCACTAGATACCTGCCTAGCCACTGTGCTACCCAGAGAGCTTGGAACAGCAAAGAATCCCTTTCCTATCCATTCGATGCACATAATAATCTTATGTGATCAGGCATATTGAGGAATGGTGACTGGACATGGCTGATTGGGGGGGGGGAATCCATCATGAATCTCCAAATCCTAGCCCTAACTACTACTGCTACTGGCATTACAACTGCTAGTAGTGTTGAAAAGCCTGGCAACTAGGAAATGCATTGTCACTTTTATTGGAAGGAAAACACATGGAGAAGGAAGGCAAGCTCCTACCTTTGCTGAGACAATTTAAAGCAAATGAATATCTAGTTGCTCCAAGTGTTGCAGTTCTGTGTATAATGGCCAAGTGATCCCAACCACCCTCTGTAGCTCAGACCATCTTGATTATTCTTAGAGGAGACCCTTGGCCGATTAAACGCATTGGCTATGGTGGCACAGCTCTGTGATGCATAACAGCCTCATCTGGCCCTTGGGGAAATGCTATTCATCATAACACTCTCTACTGCATTTCTGCAAAAGTCATCATGGTGTTTTATGTGCCTATTGGATTTATAAATTGGCATCTATGCAATTCTACATTATTATGGAGATGAGTTAAAATGGAGGCTGTTGATGAATTTTGGTGCTAAAATCTTCAAACCATCTGCTTACTTCCTTTGAAAAATCTATATTGCCTTTTGCTATGAAATACCTAGCGTGGCTTTCATTAAAGGGAAATCGCACGATTCAATTTAAATCGATTTAATCCCATTCTCCTTTGCCTTTTCCTCTCCAATAAATTTTAAGTAAGAAAATACTGTGGGGATTACCCAAAGTAGTGGACAGAAAGGGCTCAAGAAGTTTGGGTTTGAGCCCCTCCTCTGCCATGGAAACTCACTGGGGGTCAGCTGGTGAAACCATTCCTTCAATATCTCAATGATCTCAAAAGCTTAGCTAGGATCAATACAAGCCAGTTCCGACTTGAAGGCATCTGACAAGAACAACAAATACCACAATACTTTGGGGAGAAACATGACTGGTAAAGCAACTGAAAACAGTTTCAAGTTTATATTTGTAGGGGTAGCTTTGCTTTCTTTTGCCTCCCCAACGCTCTCTTTAATATGTGTCTCTATTTTGTCCAGTCATTTGGGGTTCAAGTAGTTTACAATCTGTGTATGCCACAAGTTGACTGACTGCTATTATTTCAACATTATGAAATGGCTTGCAAGGTTTCTACACATTCGTACTTCAGAGCGAAGTCATGCTTTCTTATAGGGATATTTCTGTGAATATTCCTCGCGTGTTTCCAGGTGCAGAGGGTCTCACCTGGCAGCCACCCTTGCTGCTTCTAACCTTGCCATCTGCTGGCCACCTCGTTGGCCGATGTACACAATGTCTCCACCACCACCACAACCTACCTTCCTTTATAGGTATTTCTACACGACCCCTAAACTCCGCCGCAAATGGCTGCCAGCTCCGGAGCTTACAATTGTTTCCCCACCAGCTCTGGAGTTTGCAGGAAATTAAGTGTGACCACGCCCACCTAAGTGTGTCCCAGCGCACTTTTCATGTACCTGCTCTTGGAGGGTGAAAATCCCCAGATCCGGATGTAATCTGGTGATTGCCGGGCTCTCTTCGCTTCTGTTTGGTTTTTTTGCCTCCCGCCCCTTTAAGAGAAGGAATCAGGACGACGACGGGGAGGGGACGGGCAGCTTCAAAGGTGAGCCTGCATTTTTCCTCTCTTTTTTTCTCCCTTCCCTCACGCAGACAGGAGCAAGGAAGTGCGGAGGGGTGGGGACGCAGGAAGAGCAACGAACCCCCAAGATCTCTGATCCGAATTTAAGTGGCCAGTGGATCTTAGGGGTCATGTGAAAAGGCTGTGGAGCTACTCTGTGTGCATAGTGTCATATTACAGGCTGGCATAAGGGGATGGGTGATGGACATAGGAAATGGCCTCTGCATATATTGGCTACAGGTGTGTGTGTGTGTGTGTGTGTGTGTGTGTGTGTGTGTTGGGTTCAGTTCTGCTTCCCATCACATCAACTCATGAGCAGCAGTCACATGAACATACTCCCCTCCGCTGCTACCTGTGAAGGGGCTTGAGTGTGTCAGTGAGGCTGGCAGCAATGTCGCCAGAAGCCCAGGCTCCATTACAAGTCTTCACTCCTAGCAGGGCCACTCAGGACAGAATGGTGACACCAGGCTAAGATACATCCACCCTCTTCAGGACAGCTACAGGGACACCAGCAGCAGCTGAAAGACACACTGGCAGAGGAGGCAATGGCGATGATGCTCAAACTAACTTTTGTTAGTCCTGTGCAGGTAAACCCCTGCTAAACTTTCCTTACCTTGAACATCCCACAGTGAGGCATTTTGAAACACAATACCGTACTTAAGCTTCTCCCTCTCACAAAATACCAGAAATAGGGGACATACACTCAAATTGAGGGCTGGGAGATTGTGAACAGACAAAAGAAAATATTTTTTTCACTCAACGCGTTGTTAGTCTGTGGAACTCCCTGCCACAGGATGTGGTGATGGCATCTGGCCTGGATGCTTTCAAAAGGGGATTGGACAGATTCCTGGAGGAAAAGTCCATCACAGGTTACAAACCGCGATGGAGATGTGTAATCTCCAGGCTTAAAACCGGGGTGCTTCAAAGGCCAGATGCAGGGAAGTGGTATCAGGAGACAGATATTTAGTCTCATGCGCTCCCAGACGCATCTGGTGGGGCCACTGTGAGATATAGGAAGCTGGACTAGATGGGCCTTTGGCCTGATTCAGCATGGCTCTTCTTATGTTCTGATGCTCATATTTAGAGCTTTCTATTGGCTGTGGTAGGGATGCTAGATCAGGGGGGAAATATAATGAGCGTCCAGGATTTGGTACACTAAATACTTTGGCACAGCCACTCTTTCTCTCTGTTTCTCCTTCAAGGGGGCAGGGTGTCGGAAGAGAAAAAGAGCTTCAAAGTTAGCTTAGCAGAGCTACCAGGACTGAGGTCAACAGCAGCTAGTTTCCTGTTTAGGGTGTCCTAAACCAGCAATCTCTCTTCTTTTTGATGGAAACAGGAAGGGACAGGAAATGTATCCAGAAATAAACACTGGCCTTCCCCCACTCCCCCGAGGCTGGCCTGGTGGAAAGAAATGGCTACACACACACCCCACAGCCACCAGGACTTATCTGTGGTTTGCTAGACACCAGTCAGTGCTTCCTCTGGCAGCCTGCATGATCCACATCTCAAGAAGAGAGCAGAGGGGAAAACATGATTTCAACACTTCTATGCCCTGACAACTCTTGGCTGCTGAAAAATCCCTTTATGGATATAAGCACCATGTGTAAAATAAATTCTTGGACATCTTGCCTTGCTTTAGCCCCGAGGGTGACTATGAGGATTCCTAGGGCCAGTTCAAAGGTAAATCAAACTCTTAAAAGAGTCTGCAGACAAAAAAACAGTAGCAGAACTGTTTCCTCCTCCTGCCCGCTGTTGTGCAGAACCCTGGTATAATAAGCAGGAGAGAAGAGTAAGTAGTAAGGCTATAGGCTGAGCTTGTTACTTTTAAAAAATAATTAATTACCCTTTAACTTTGGCATCCCCCTGTAATGTGGCCCCAGACTAGATGGCACAGTAGAAAAGCGTGACAGTCAGTTATGGTAAAAATATTTAAAATGTAATGACTATTTTTCTGTTTCTGAAAAGTAACTTGTTACTTTTGAATGACTTAAAACCATATCTGAATTCTACAAGCCTACTGCACAAAACCTTCTCCTGCCACGCATTCTGTTTTTGCCTCAGCGATGCAGGGTTGGATGCAGCTGTCTGGCCCATCCATTTGTCCTTCTTTAAAACTGAGTGTAGCCGTGCCCCATAAATATAAATGTAACTGAAAAGCTCTCGCAGCCCTGCAAAAGGAGTGAAATTGCTCTCTCTAGTTAAGTTATAGCTTTTGTATGCTTTGATTATTGTTCAAAGGAATTGTTTACAAGTAATCAGCTAGTTGTAACCGCTTTACCCCAAAACTACTATATGGGAGAGTAGATGTTTTGCAGGGACAAAGTCCTAGGAATCAACCTCAACGATTCCAAGTAGAGTTGGAACAATTCTTGCCTGAAACCTTGCTTGCAAATACTGGCCTAGATGGCCTCGTCTGAATCAGTGAAAGGCAGCTTCCGACTTGTTCTGTCATCTGACCAGACAGTCTGCAGGTAATTAGTCCCTTTAGCATCCCATCTGATTCATCTGCCATTACTTACCCAGGCATGCCTGGATGTTAGCTGCCCCCATAAATTTCTTTTGAAGTGGCTAGAAAGAGGCTAAAAGAATCCCAGAGGTCTTTTAGGTCAGCACTGAGCACCAAAAGCAGATGCGTACACTGTAAAATCTAAAATAGCTCTGTTCAGACTCCCAGTGTATCAGGGCTTCCAGGTGTGAATTGCCTTCTATTCTCCTGACCTCTGCGGATGGCTAGGTTGGATGTAGCTGATTGGAATCCAACAACATCTGGGTGGCCATGAGCTTGTTATATGTACTACAAAGGCAATTCAGCATACAGGTACAGGAGCAGTGCTTGGAGTACAGTGTCTTCTTACTGAAATAAGACTATGCAACATGTGTGTATGGATTACATTACTAAACACAAGGTTGTATGGGTGGGTAGGTTTAAGACTGATGGTGAACCTTTTAGAGACCGAGTGCCCAAACTGATTCAAAACCCACTAATTTTTTTTTTTTTTGCAAAGTGCCAAGATAGCAATTTAACCTGAATACAGGTGGCTGTGAAGGGGTGATGTCGGGTGCCCACAGAAAGGGCTCCAAGTGCCATTTTTGGCACCCGTGCCATAGGTTCGCCAACAGTGGTTTAGGATGACCATCCTTATTTTACTTTTCTTCTTCCAGATGTAAAGCAACAAACAAAGGGGTTCTAAATGACCTTTCAGATAGTACCTAACTAGGTCATCTTCGCAAATGATCAGTTATGATTAGAAACGGTTTCTGCTATTTTGACTGGTTTGAGGCAACTTGGATTATAATCATCTTGCTGAGAGCACTGTCAACACCGCATACCCCTTCCTATTGGGTTCTGTAGGTGGGGAATGGTAAGTTATCAATTTATTTATTTAATTTAGAATATTTTTACCCTGCCTTTCTCCTTGGAGAAGGACCCAAGGCAGCTTACAGTAATGAGGGACAATATACAGTCCAGTACAGTTAAGACATACAAATATTGAGAACAGGGAATTGAAGGACATCTTTCAGCATTAAAAGACAACATTACTTTAAAGCTACAAGAGAACACTAGCAGTTAAAAAGAATAAAAATTTCATGTAAAAGTTATGGGTGATGGAAACTAACATTGAAAACATAGTGTCAGTGCAATCACACAAGGTTATAAGTGGTTATAAACACAAAGTCTATGTGATTATGTATGGTAGTAGAGATGGGCACGACCAGAAAAAAATACTTTTCGAGTTGTCGTTTGTCGGGACGGGTCCGTTTCGGGTCGTTTCCGTTTGTCGCGATAATTTTCAAAAATTTGTAATTCTGTTTGTCGTTTCCACCACGATAATAGCGCGATTTGACGTCCCAGGGAGCATGGGGGGCGTCCTGCAATCAGGGCCGGCGCTAGGTGTTTTTGCGCCCTAGGCGGGAGGCGGGGGTGGGCACGGGCGGGGAGGTGCGGGCGGGGAGGTGCGGGCGGGCGGCGGTGGTGGGGGCGGGCGGCGGTGGTGGGGGGCCATGGGCGGGCGGCGACAGCGGCAGGGGGGAGGCGTGGGTGGGCGAGCGGGTGGCCGGTGGCCGCAGGCAGGTGGCGGCGCGGGCGGGCAGCCGACATCCAGTAGTGTCAGTCAAAACCTGGCCATGCCATTGGTGGAATGGTTCAAAAAAATTGCATGGTCCCATCCCATGCCCAGCCCACATGGGCAGGTTTAAAAAAATAAAAAATAAAATAAAATAAAATAAAATCAGTGCGACCTTTTACTGCTATAAAAAACCCACTGCTGCTACTATAAAAATTCAGGCATTTAAAATACCTAATTTTCACATGTTTCTGTTGGGCTTTGGTGGGTTTTTGGACCACGATTTAAAAATAAATATTGCGGTCCCCATTTTGGATCCCCCCCACCGCATGGCATGGACTCTGGAGACGACGAGGATGACCCCCCCCAAGCCTGGTGCAAGCAGCGCAGGACAGGAGAGGGGGCAGGAAGGCCGGGGACCCCCCCCCCCAGAAACCACCCCTCAGGTAGGTATCCTCAGGCAGGCATATGTTCGCCTGCTTTTTTGGCCGGGAGTCGGGTTGTTTTTTTTTTTTACTTTTTAAAACTTTTTCTGTGCTGCTTGCCAATGGCATTGCGCGATCGCCGCAATGCCATGAACGACAACGAAAAACCCGACCAAATTTTTCTTTTGTCGGTTCGAGTTCGAGTTCTGATAGCTTATCATTACCGTTCTCATTACGTAACGGAAACGACAACCAAAAACGGAAACGACAATTTCGCCGAGTCGTGCCCATGTCTATATGGTAGATTCGTATAAAAGATGCATAATAGGTAGTCCATCATTCAGGGAAAACTTGCTTGAAGAGAAAGGCCTTTGCCTGTTTCTGGAACGACATCAGAGATGAGGCAGTCCTGGCCTCTGTGGGAGGGAGTTCCAGAGTCTGGACACATCAGCGGAGAAGGCCCTTTCATGGGTTCCCTCAGACATACCTGTAAGGGTGGCAGGATGGAGAGAATAGCCTGTCCTGATGACCTTTAACACCTAAGTTGGTTCATACTGTGAGAGTCAATCTTTGAGGTAGCTAGGACCCAGCCTGTACAGTGCTTTGAACTGTGCTCAATAGCATAAATACATCAACAATAAGATATGGTCAAGGGCCACTTGGGAAATTGGTGTAGCCCTTAGAGTACTTGCCTAGAGTTCATCTTAGTCTGCAAATATTGACCTCAGGTCAGTCACTCTTTCTGAGCTACCTCACAGAGATGTTGAGGTAAAAACAGCTAAAAACAGGAGAACCTCATGAGGGGCTTCTTGGAAGGGCAGAAAACAAATGTAGATGTGATCACCAACATTATTATCTCATTTATACTGCATCATTTTATTGTCCTACAAAGGCACTTGCTCTTTTATTCATAGACCTATGGAAAAGCATTGTGTTTACACGGAACTTCTGTCTGCCAGGTCCCATTCACTCCCTCAAAAAGAAAAGGCTTAACTAAGTGTCCCGTGGCAAGTGATAAGTGCATGATCCTTAAGTTAAAAAACAACAGCCGAATGAGTTATCATAACATCAGTCAGAGACAATAATGGATAACAGGATGGGATCAGGGGGTTGAGCAATATGTCTTGGGATTTTTATTTATTTTCTCTCCCCTGTTTTACAAGATTCTGCAAATGTCGCAAATTCAATGAAAATCAGTAGCCCTCAGAAGACGACTTAGATCTACAGTGGTACCTTGTATAAAGGAATTAATTCGTTCCAAATGAAATTCTGTTAAGCAAATTCTCCTTTACAGTATATAAATTTCCTATAGGAATGCATTGAAAACAGAGTAATCCCTAATCGCAACCATGTTTATGTTGTATGGATTCGCCCCATAGGCGATTCTGTTAAGCAAATTTCCCCTATCTCTGGAATTTTTTATGTTGTACAGATTTTGTGTTATACAAACCGTTTCTTATACAAGGGTCCACTGTACTGAGATCTGCTTTCCAGAACGCAGACAGGACGGGAGAGCAAAGCAGTTCCCCTGAGCTCCGAACTGCGGCCCGGCAGAGCAGAGGGGGAGTGTTTGTGTGGGGGGGGGAAGGGAGGGAACGTCCCGAGGTTACCAAGAGAGCCCCCGCTTCCCAACCCCGTTCCCGGCGAGGCTCCCGGGCGGCGGCGGGAGGGCGGCCTTTGTGACGCCGGCGGTAGAGCGCGCTCTGCAGCAACAGCCGCCGGCCCGAGTGCCCATGGCCGCTCCACCCCGCGCCCCAGGGAGGTTCACACGCGGCAGCCGCCGCTCCTGCACGCCCCGCTCAGCGCCAGCGCCGTCGCCGACGGCCCCGCTTGGCCGCCAGCCGGGGACAGAGCAACTTTCCCACGGCCGCTCGGCCACGCGTGTGGCTTTTACAAGCTCCCCCGCTGGCTCGGCGCCCGGCCAATGGCACAAGCGGCAGAAAAGGAGGGGAGGCTCCGAGCGGCGGCGGCGGCGGCGAACTTGGCCGCGGGCTCCCCCCCCCGCTTCTCGGCGAGGTGCGCCTCAGCCAATCGGGAGCCTGGGGATGGAAGGGCGTGTCCCCTCTCGGTCTTGAGGCCCGCGCCTATTGGCTAGCGACCCCCGAGGCTTAGCCAACCAGCGGGAGCCGGGCTCGCGGATGGCTGCAGAGAGACCTCGGTGGCCGGGAGCGGCTGGCGCGCCTCCCTGCCCGCCCCTCCCGCGGGTAAGAGGCGAAGCGTGGGAACGGGATGGGGGAGACGGAGGCAGAAGAGGGCGGCCGGCGGCGACGGCGTGGTGGGGAGCGCAGAGCGCGGTGCTGCTGAGCTGGCGTCGGGGCATCGCCACAGCCGCCAACCTCCCGGTGCCTCCTTTGGGGCTGGTCGCCCGGGAAGCAGGGACCATGAAGCGGGCGCACCGGGACTACAGCTCTTCCGACAGCGAGGAGTTGGACGAGCCGATCGAGGTGGAAAAAGAGAGCGCGGACGAGAATGGGTGAGAGAGAGACCCACCGTGGAGAGGGGCGCGCGGGGGTTACCGTCTGTCCCGGGGGTCGGCAGGGGAGGGGAGGAGGGTCCGCCGCCGCTTTGTTGCCTCCCGGGGGCTTCCCCCCCCCGGCCCCTCTCAGGTGCGGAGACTTCGCTGGCCATGAGCGAATTCCCCGTCGCCTCTCTCGAGGGACAAGAAAAAGGCAACGGGGTTTCAGCCCGCTTTCCACTTCCTCGGGATGGAGCCTGCCTGAATAAGATGCAACCTCTTGCACCCAAAGGACCGCACCTGGTTGCTTCCTTCCTGACGCCTGGTGGCTTATTTCTTTCTGACCCCGCTTGTTTATTATGCCCAAAAGCAAAGGCGGTGGAACAAGGTTGTGGGGAGGAGAACGAAAGGCAGCGGTCGACTTCTCGCTCTCAAGCTCTCTGGTTGTGCTGGTGGTGGATTATAAACACTCCGTAGGTGTTCTGGACGGTCTCTATTTATGCTTCTTTCCTTCTTGCCTTTCCAAGGGGCAGCTGGCTAATTGCAAGTTTGGGCACTGGAAACAGGAGGGCAGAAATGGGTCCTGGGGTCTGCAGATACAGTACTTAAAAGATCCTTCACCTCCCCCCCCCCCCAAGCTGAGATTAGTCAGAAGCAGAGGTCTCTGACCTGTGTATAGTTCCCTATCTACAGTTTTGTGCTGTAATCTGTTAGAAATCTTTGCCACCTTCTCACTTTTTAAATTGTGGATCTAAACTGATCTTTTCTTCTTTCGGCTGGTTTCAGAAACTTGAGCTCTGCTCCAGGTTCCATGTCCCCAACCACCACTTCGCAGATGCTGGCTAGGAAACGACGCCGAGGAGTAAGTCTTTTTTTTTTTTTACCTGCTCTGCTAAATGGCACCCTCTCCCAGTTCCCATGACTGCCTTTTCAAATACAGTGGTACCTTGTATAAAGGAATTAATTTGTTCCAAATGAAATTCTGTTAAGCAAATATCTCTTTAGACAAATTTCCCATAGGAATGCATTGAAACCAGAGTAATCCCTAATTGCGGATTACTCTATCTCCAGAATTTTTTGTGTTGTACAGATTTTATGTTATGCAAACCGTTTGTTATACAAGGGTCCACTATAAATATATTTCAAATATATATGTTTGTGTGTGTGTGTGTGTGTGTGTGTAAAATGGTCTCTTTCCTTGCAGATAATTGAGAAGCGTCGCCGGGATCGGATTAACAACAGCCTCTCTGAGCTAAGGAGACTGGTGCCCAGTGCCTTTGAAAAGCAGGTAATTTTTAGATAGCTGGGAGTGCTGTTGGGGTCCTTTTGACTCCCTCTGCCTTGACTGAACTTCTGCTCTACTTGGCTTGGATCCACCTGCTTTTACGCTGATGGATTGCCATTTGTTTTTTTTTTTTTTAAGGGATCAGCCAAACTGGAGAAGGCTGAAATCTTGCAGATGACAGTGGATCATCTGAAAATGTTGCACACAGCAGGAGGGAAAGGTGAGTTCTTTTTTTTGTCCGGCAGACACACACCTTATCTAGCCAAAGTGATGAAAGCCATGCACAAGAAGGGAGTTTGTGTATGTTTATGAGACCCTTGCATTTTGCAGCAGCATTAAAAAACATTTTATGGAGTAAAATGCACACAGAAACATGTCAGTGAGGGGAAGTGGGATGAAGTATCCTGGAAGGGAATGTGCCTGGCTGGTTAGAACTTTGAACCCCACACCACTGCAACAGTTGTGTTGCAGGTCTCAACTGTAATGCCGAGTGCATCATAGTGAAGATTTATTCATAATGCAGGTGCTTGTCTTTGGCGTATTTGCTGTCCTTACAAATCCACAAACTGTGTGCTCTTCGGCACTTTTAGAAGAGGTAGCAGTGTTATTCAGTGCTAACATATCAGGCAGAAAACCAAGAAACATTAGAAATAAAGAAGATGAAATATATTGTGGTACCTTAGAAAGTTAATGCTATATTTTAATGTCTGTATTTTACATTGAAATGTAGCAGTAAGCCTTTAATGTGCCACAGCATCTTTGCCTTCTTTATTTTGTTTTTGCCACTTACCTTGAGCTGCTTTGGAATAAATGTGGTGGAATGATGGGGACATTTGTACTTCATAGGGATGACCTATATGCATGTTTAACTTTCTTTAGAGGGAAGGCAAGGAAGTTCCACTGGAAGCAGTAGAATGTGCATCTAAGTAACTTTAGGGTTGGGCTGTGCATGATTTATCTTTTCCTGCAGAAACCTGAAACTATCTCACATGTGTGAAAGGCACCTAATGTGCTTTATGGTTATGTTGTCGCTATTGCACCCATCTGGTATTTTCCACTTTGCTTTGTTCTTTTAATTAAGGCTATTTTTTAAAAAAAGAATGATGGTGTTTCTGTTTTTGAGAGTTTTATTTTGTGATCTGCCTGATGGATCAAAACACAGGATACAAACATAGTAAACAGATAATTGCATGCCCTAAAAGAAGATCCCTGAAAGTGAGACAGTGCAGTGTTGTTTACAAATAATCAGTTAGTAATCAGCTTTTTACTGATGTACAATAGTTGCAAATTATAGACTGCAATTTACAGCCTATTAATTCCTATTAAAACCAGAGTCATTGCTGCAAAATATCTAGGTTGTGGATTGTGACAAAGGAGGTTTTGAATTGACAGCACACATTTTGCTTGCAGAACATATCAGGTTCAATCCAATGTGTCCCTGATAGGACTAGAAACAAGTCCTCAACTGTAGAGAGCCACTGTGAGTTACTGTTGGTATTATTGAATGGAGCAATGGTGGCTATGCATATAAAGCAGCTTAAATTCCTAGGAGAGAGAAAAAAGAATTGCAGAGTGTAGACATGCATATGGCAGAACCTGTAGCTCCAGGCAGAAAGTCCTTCCAGTTAATAGCATCTTAGTGGCCATCCTGGCTGGCTGGACGTTGTAGGGCACCAAACCGAGTATATCACTCTGAACTTGACGAGCGTGTGGTCTAGCGTGGTACAAGGCAGCTGCATATTAACTAGCATTTCACTATGACATGGCATTTGTCTTTTCTTGATGACAGAATCTGTCGAGGAAGGACATGAGATATGGAAGTTTTCCCAATTTGCTGATTTTGGTCATCGTCTTGGTGCAACTTTAACTCAGAGCTGAGTTAACTGCTAGTTGATGACCCAACATGTCAGTCGGATTGTATTTCTAATGGCTGTAACCTGCAGTGCTAATGGGCAGAACTTCTTCATAGGGTGTCTCACACTTCTGTGCCGTCTTGTGCCTTTCCTTTTAACAGGATTTGGCCAGGAAACATTCCTGCAATTGCACCCATAATTTGTTCTGATTCTTTTGGAATGTTTTCTTGAGGGCTGCTTGTAGAGAGATTGGATAGTCCACAAATCTTAGGTCTGTTGGTGTCATTGGGCTACATCTCCCAGAACCTTTTGACTGTGCAGACTGAGAGTTGGCCAAGAGATAATCAATGGGAAGAGATGCACAGTGGTACCTTGTATAAAGGAATTAATTCGTTCCAAATGAAATTATGTTAAGCAAATTTTCCTTTATACAAATTCCCATAGGAATGCATTGAAAACGGAGTGATCTCATTTTTATGTTATACGGATTTTCCCCATAGACAATTATGTTAAGCAAATTTCCCCTATCTCCAGAATTTTTTATGCTGTACAAATTTTATGTTATACAAGGTGTTTGTTATACAAGGGTCCACTGTATCTTAACATATCCATGTTTCTTTTGTTTTTCTTTCAGGCTATTTTGATGCTCATGCACTTGCTATGGACTACAGGAGTCTAGGTTTTCGAGAGTGTTTGGCCGAAGTTGCCCGCTATCTGAGCATCATTGAGGGCCTGGACACTTCCGATCCTCTGCGTGTCCGCCTTGTGTCTCACCTGAATAATTATGCCTCTCAGCGGGAAGCAGCCAGTGGCTCTCATGCAGGAGTTGGACAGATTCCGTGGGGCAGTGCTTTTGGACCTCACCCCCACATCTCCCACCCACTATTACTGCCTCAGAACAGGCATACCTCTACCAGTGGAACCGTCGCTTCTGCAGAAGGCCATCCTCAGAGCAGAAATGCAGCTCCTCACGCTGAGTCATCATCACTGAGAGTGCCCCCTGCAGGTGGCATTGGAGCAGTGCTTCCTGTAGTCACTTCTGCTTCCAAACTCTCCCCCCCTTTGCTCTCTTCCATGGCTTCCCTTTCTGCGTTTCCTTTTTCTTTCGGTTCGTTCCACCTGTTGTCTCCTAACGCTCTCAGTCCATCTGCGCCAGCACAATCTGCCAGCCTGGGCAAACCCTACAGACCATGGGGGACTGAGATTGGAGCATTCTAATAATTGAGCGAGGAGGCTGTGTGCATGTGTGGTTGGTGTGTTTAAATATCCAGCTGAGCTGGGGCATTTCCAACATCATTTTTTCAATTCTTAACAGTTTTGATGGAAAAGGTACCATTTTACTTCTAACAGAGTTTGTACACACATAAGAAAAGTGTGTGTGTGCATGTGATCCTCTTCTTCCCTCCCCATGATGCATGTTAGCATTTTGAGAGGGAATTGCCCAAAGTTTATCCAAATTTTTAAACCACTATAGATATTATTTTTAAAAAATAGAATTGTGCTGACTACCTTGTTTATTATGCCAGTCAGTTAGTGGAATTTCTTGAACGATCCTGTTTGTCTGAGAACACTGGGTCTTTTTTTTTTTTTAAAAAAATAGAATATCTCTTGTGTTAGAACAACAGAGCCTTAACCCCCAATTTATTCTGTTTTTGTCTTTTTTTTCTTTTTGGTGAAACAGAGATGCCTTTCAAAGGAGACAATCTTATGTTAGCTGAATTCTGACTTCTGTATTTCTGAGCAAAAGCGTTGACAAATCAGATGGACCTGCTTGATCCGAGGAGGAGAAGGAAATAACTTTTCTCTTCCTAGTGCACTGGTTCAGTCTAACTTGCAGGTCCCCAGACATCAAGCCCTCCCAAGTAATCACGTACTGAACTGAAGTTAAAGTGGCATTTCCATTGACCGCAAGGCCAGTTCATCAACATCTTATTCCATCAGTTTCAATTGAATTATGTTCAGCCATTTGGGATCCATCTGGTTAGTTGAAATCCTGTTGCGTATGGTAGTGAGTCGTACTAGTGCAGGCCAATTGAACACGTGGGGATTTGGTGAGTCAGCTCGTCTGTCGTTTCCTGCTCTAGTTATAACTTGCTATGCTAAGCAACAGGATTTCAGCCATTATCTTAATGGCTGCCCAGTTTCAAGTCAGAGAACATGGGCTGGGATCCAGGTCGTTAATGATTGATAGTCTCCATCAAATACTTAGATCTTAAGTCAATGAACGCAAACTTTTTGAGCTGATACCAATAAGAGAGAAATGTGACTAATCTTGTTTAAAGTGGATGCCGATTACAGTAAGGGCTGAGGCATTTCTGGTTGCTCTCCTTGGGTCTTCTCTTAGCACTTCTCCCTGCCATAACCTCTTGACTGGGCTTGGGAACATGGCTGTGTTTGTAGTTTCAAGGGGAAAGATAGCTGGCCAGAAATGGCTACTTTCTTACTTGATTGCTGTGTCTGAAGATAAATGTGATTTCCCCTTTCTCTCTTTGCCTTGGGACATGCTGTTCCTCATCTGATGCAGAAAATCTGTGAAATATACTGGAAAAAAAGATTTGGGAACGTGTGAGAAGGGACCATGGGGTGCAGAATGTTCTTGTTTGGTGGCAGAAAGACATAGCCTGTGGGATAAAACCCATGGTTACTTTCACACCTGGACACTGCTGGATATAACCTGTGATTGCAGAGCATGATAAAATATGACACCTCCTGGGGCAACCTGGGCTGTTAAGGTCTCTTTTTAGATGGGAGGGTCTACTCGTGTCGAAAAATGATGCAAAGCCTGATACGTTACACCTAATACTTATAAACACTAAGGCCTTCCAGTACCTCGGAAGTGGAGAAAAATGGTAGCAGCTGCAGGACTATTCCTGGTGCTCTTAGCTTATGTTCCTTAAGGTAAGCCAGAATTGTGGAGTTGGAAGGGGCCTCTAAAGTCTAAAACCTCTGCACAATTCAGGAATCAAAGTATATTTGACAGATGAGGGTCTAACTTTCTCGCAAATGCCTCTAGCATTGTACACTCATCACCTCCCAAGATGGTTCCATTCTTCTGCTCTAACTCTTAGGACCTTTTTCTGTTGCTCCATCATACTGCACAGAGCTGCCTCAAGACATTTTGCTGCCTGGACCATAACAACAAATAGATTCTTCCCAAAGCCAAGAGATATGGTATCCTAGATTAGCGAGGTTGCTTGCTTACCTGAGGCAAAAAGTGAAATAAACACTTTTGCAGTGTGTTACCCTTTCATAACATTTGAAGTAATCCACGAGAAGCAACCACTCTGCTAGGGTAAGGCCAACTGAGCTGTTGCACATGCCCCCAGTTCTCTATCCCATGGGGTGGTGGGTGAGACAAGCTAGAAGAAAATAAACTAGTTCTGCTTTCAGCAAATGCAAGATAATACATTATTTTAGAATCCTGCTAGCTACACGTCTGGCATAATTCTCAGTGTCAAATTGCTGCACGGAAAGAGGTCAGTGCAGACATGTGCTTCACAACAGGAAAAGCACAGACTGATTTCTCGACTTGTGACAATTTGCCACTGAATTGCTACAATTTGGATTTTGCCAGTGTAAATGAGTAGTAGGATTCTGGCCAATATTTGCTTCAATCCTTTCACATAATCAGTTTTCATGTCATGGAACTTCAGTTTTTTCAGTGTACTCCAGTTGCTCAGGGCACAGAATGGGTGAACGCCCTCAAGACCACTGTACTCCATATACCTGTATGTATTATTTGGGGAAAATACCCTTTTTGGGGTCAGGACGTAATCTTGGAAGGTAGTGAGAACAGGACTCCACACATTGAAAAGATTCTTGCATATATATTGGTTTGGTTTCCTAAAATCTCTTAACAGGGTTGTCCTTTAAATAAATGCTCTAAAGAGGGTTTCACCAAATTCAGTTTGATCTCTTTTTTGTATTTGTGTCTAAATAAAAATATAAGATAATGTTGGCAGTTTTCTCTAGGTAGACAAGAGAAAAATGCATTGTTTTCAACAGGTTATGGTGAACATGCCATCTTTTGTATTGTTTTAAATGTAATGTTCAGTAAATGTATGATTCCATTTCATTGTTATCTTCTAATTGTCCTATTAAGTCATCTTTCACAATATTCACAAAGTGCGTATCAAGAAACCTCTTTAAAATTATTGGATACTACAATTCTGTAATAGAACAAGACCCAGTTATGAGGGCTTGGTTAAATCTGCTTGTGCTTTGCATATATAAGAATCAGTTTTATTGGCCTAAATCGTTTTGCAAAGCTCAACTAGAACTTGATCCCTCGACAGGAATTCTGCTGCACAATTCGGTTTGTGCATTGGGGCTGATGTCATCATCGGTGGCAAATCGACACTGCTTGAAGATAAATAACTACTGATGAAACACACTTTTGTGGTGTGTGAAGATCACACTGTCAAATTGTAAAAGAAAGCCTTTAGTCAGTGACAATTTGCTTCACTTGATGATATCATCACAACAAGCAGTGTGGGGGAAGAAACGTCTCTGTTGTATTTCTCCAATGCAGAGTGGTCCTTTGCTTCATCCTGAGATTGTAGTAGAAGAATGAACTTCCATCCATGCACTTAAATCCTCCCCAGTATTTCTAGGCCATGTGTTGGTGAAGACTTGCAAATAAATAAATAAATAAATAAATAAATAAATAAATAAATAAATAAA
>JAHTLZ010000204.1:31006653-31020635 GCA_023846285.1 Phrynocephalus versicolor
TTCTTCTTCTTCTTCTTCTTCTTCTTCTTCTTCTTCTTCTTCTTCTTGTGTCGTACAATCGTGACCGACTCTTCGTGACCCCATGTCCATGGAGTTCTCTTGGCAGGAATACTGGAGTGGCTTGCCAGTTCTTACTCCAGGCGCCTACAGCACTTGGTATTTGTGGTCGCCCATCCAAGTACTAGCCATGGCCGACCCTGCTTAGCTTCCAAGATCAGGCGAGATCGGATGTGCTCAGGGTAGCACTGCACAAATTATCCTCCCCCCATCCCACTTCTCCAGTGACCTTGTCACCATCCAAAAACTGACCTCAGAGCATTTCCCAACTTTGCTCATGCTGTGGTTCCTAACCTTGGGTCCTCAAATATTCTTGGACTAGGACTCCTAAAAACCTTCACCACTAGCTGTGCTGGCCAGGATTTCTGGGCACTGTCTTTCAAGAAAATCTGTGGACCCAAGGTTGGGAACTACTGGACTACTACAAGCTTTTGGGGAGCTGTTTTACCAAAAGTCCAGCGTGCACCTTAGCCCTCCCTGCCAACTCAAAAGAATGTTGACTGTTTGTTTGGTACCGTGGATTGAATGACTAAATACTTGCAGTATGAGGGAATCTTACCATCACTTCATTACTTCAGTCCAGGTCTATTCAGCTCACAAGCTTGCCATACCACTTTAGTTTTTGAACTCACTAAAGGAAACTCTGTAAATCTAAGCAGGATCGTAATGCTGTTTCTCAAAGATTAAATATATTATCTGTCAGATTTTAAAAACAATAGTTCAGCTTGGAAAAGCAATTGTGGTGAAATCAAAGACTATCCATTTCCACCCCCCCAAGGCACCTTTAAGTGATTCTACAGTTCCTGTTTCAGTAACATGGGATTTTTTGTTGTTGGTTTTGGCCCAGAAAATAACACAAACCATTTGAATTCAATTTCACAAGGATTGGCTTCTGTACAGTTTTTGTGTGTGTGACTTAGACAGGTTTGAGCTGCAAGCATCTTGTGGTTGTTAAGGAGAACCTTAAGCTCTTAAAGATTATTGAGCAGCTGAAATGAAGTGTTGCTTAGCCATTTATGTTACTTTATTCCCACATGTTATTTCCAAAGGCTTATCTGTTTATGTGCTGAAGTAGGCCGACCTGAATTCTTAGGCACTGAATGACTTCATAACAGAAATGGCGAAATACAAATATAGGGCAAAAGATCCGTAATTTGGGTACTTGTCCCCATTTCTTCTTTGTTTTTTTTTCTCTAGTGACCATTAAGACCATCTTGTCCAAGAAGGGTTCCAGAGAAAGGAAATCCATGTCTGAAAGGCTGAAGACTTTCAAGACATTCAAGTACGCAGAAAACAAAATGCTAGCTTACTGTTAACAAGATTGTGGACTTCAACTAGCATAGTAAACCCTGCCTTTGTACAATGGATAATTCTGATTGGTGTCATTTTATACGTTTCCTTGTGCCTTCTCAAGTGTGGGGGCCTGCCACCCATGTGAGAATGCTCAAATTGTAACTGCACACAGGATCAGACATGCCTATTCTAGCTTCACCATTTGGATACATGTTTCAATTCTCAACTTTCTGGCTGTGAACATTGGCTAGGATGAACTCAACTGATGCTTGCACCACTATCCTTGCTCTGCACAAATAGTCTCTTAGGAGATCCACCACCAACCAGATGCAGTGAATTTGGTGCTATTGTTATGTTAGGGTTTGGAGGCCATGTTCCGTGGCTCACCATCAGTGAAGAAACAGGCTGGAAGACACTAGAGTAGAGCCTATTTTGACTAAAAATTCTCTCTACGGGAAAGTTCCATCAAGCCCTTCTCTCCTTTGCTTCTTCAGACAAAACATTTTTGTTGCACATTTTTTAAAAAAATGAACAATCCTGTACTGATTTTTATCCTAGAAATAAATTAACCTACTATTCTATCTTGTGAAGAATACTGAAAATACTTTTTGTTTTTAAAAAGCAAAGCAAAGTGTTCTGTTTTATATATTGCCCCAAAGTGCTTAAAGGACTCTCTGGGCAGTTTACAATTAAATTATGCAGGCTGCACATTGCCGCCCGCCCGCCAGCGAGCTGGGTACTCATTTTACCAACCTTGGAAGGATGGAAGTCCGACTGAACCTTGAGCCAGCTACCTGGGATTGAACCCCAGGTTGTGAGCATCGTTTTAGCTGCAGTACAGCAATTTAACAGCTGTGCCATGAGGCACCTTAGCAGGAAATATACAGCCAGAGAAATAAGCCATTTTCATAGGTGAGATTTGCTAGCCAGAGACGGTGGCTGTAATCTTATTGGCATATATATAAAGACTGCATAATTTGTCTTAGTTTATTGGGGGGGGGAGTAACTGACAAAAGTGCTGTGTGTGTGTGCTGGGCCCACGTGGGATTGTGACCAGGTATGCAGCTGATTATGTGGCTCCCGCAGCTTCTGCACAATGAAACGGGCTACTTACAAACTGGACAAGCCGTGGGATTGAAGAAAGAAGCCTTTATTTACTGAGAATCCTCTCTTCCAGGGACATTATCACCCTTCCACAAGCATAACTTACACAACAGGATTTAGGCCACAGAATCATCTGAAATTTGCCTGAGATTTGATTTTTTTTTTTAAATAAGAGTCTTGAAATCTCTAGTGGAGTTGTACAAACACAGCGCATGTATTTCGTAGTTGGGAATTTAGAATGCTTACATTAACTGGACTGGACAATTTAATACTATTATTTTAATATTACATTATTATGCTTCGCTTAGTTAATACAATTAATTTTTGTATCTCTTATATTATTTTACATAGCCTTTCATGATTGTGATCTTGTAACAACTTCATTTGCTATGTTTTAAACATTATTATCATTATTTTTAATGCAGCGTATTCTGCATTTTCACTATTTTAAATGGCATAAACCTTTATGATTTTCATTTTCATCTCTCCAAATCACCTTAAAATGGATTGGGGTTTAATGGTAATTCTCCATAAGCTCCTAGAGATATGTTATGGAAGCAAAACAGGTTGGACGTGCTTTGGGCATTTTGTATGCAAGGGTGCAATGATTTTAAAAGATCAAAGGAAAAAAAATCTTTCTAATAACACGTTTTTGAATGAGATGTGCTCCTCAGTTGATTCTTTTGTTCTTTCCTTCTTTCTTTCCTTCTTTCTCTGCGGGTTAGAAAACATACGGCAAAATGGGGAGGGGTCATAACAGGCCAGAGGCGTTGCGGGAGCAGCTGTCCAGACAGATGCTTTCTCTTTCCAGTCTATGAGATCTAACTCATCTTGACATAAAATTTAAACAAGGAAACCGCTGTTGCAAACAGGTGTCGGGTTGACTTTGTGGAGATGATGCATGTCAGACACACGTCGGAGGCGATTTGTTGCTTGACTTTTAATAAGAATCATGTGCTGTCGACTCGGTCACGTTTGACTCATGGTGATCCCTTGTCAATGTTTCCCAAGGTAGAGGGTCCTCTGAGGTAGTTTACCAGTTACTTTGTCGGGGGGGGGGTGCCCTGGGACTGTCCAACTTGCTCATGGCTACATAGGCTGGCTCTGAGTCTGCAGCAAGAAGCTCAAACCAATGAGCAATTCAGTCAGTTAATTTTTAATAACCACCTGTATTTCAGCTCTCAGTTCCTTTGTCTGACTCATCACGGGAGGAAGATTCTCCCCTCCCATCCTGTGTTGTGTGCAGCAGAATCAAGCAGCCCTCGAACTCGGGCCTGTGTCACCCTGGGCAAACATGGACTCTGTGCATCCTCAGTGAATGAATGAATGAATGAATGAATGAATGAATGAATGAATGAATGAATCTTTATTTACGGTTGTTAACCAAGACAAGAGATACCAAATAATATCAATTTGCCACAATAAAATGATTTGCCAGAATAAAACATTAAATTTGACAGGATAAAACACCTTAAAACACTTATAAAACATTGTAAAACTTTTGATAAAAGCCACTAAATAGAAACAGGACTGTTATAAAATAGTCAATATCAGAAGGGTGGGTAATGTAGTGTATCAAAATCAGGCCAACATCAAACCCTAAAGTGGAAACCACACTCCATAAGGTAATCAAGAACTAGAATTACTGGCAGTCATAAGCCTACGTACAACTACTGCAGCAGTGCAAAATCTGGCAACACAGTTTGAAATCTGCTGGGACCTGTCAGAGAGAAGTAACTTTGCATAGAAATTGACAGGTCTCCCAGGAAATTTGTCGATAACAGGTTGAATAAGTTCCTTACGTAAGTCACGGTAGAAGGAACAATAAAGAAGGACATGGGTGACTGATTCTACTTGGCTCATTTCGCATGGGCACAAACAATTTGAGAGGGGAATATTTTGGAATTTCCCATCCAAAAGCTTGGAAGGGAGAGCGTTCAGTCTGGCTAGAGTAAAAGCTCTTGTAATCTTTGGAGGCATTAAACCAGTCAGGT
This sequence comes from Phrynocephalus versicolor, assembly GCA_023846285.1. NCBI lineage: Eukaryota > Metazoa > Chordata > Lepidosauria > Squamata > Agamidae > Phrynocephalus > Phrynocephalus versicolor. Next base: position 31,011,102 of record JAHTLZ010000204.1, read on the forward strand.
ATGGGGATATAGTAAATTTGTTGTAGGTGACTAGGCTGTGATTACCCAGAAGGCTCACATGATCTTGGAGTTCTATATCCCAAATCCTTTGTCTAACTGCGGCTTTGGCATTAGCGTAGCCCATCGCTTTTAAGGTACAGTTAGAGAAGCCGATTTGCTGTATTTCTTTGGCTACAAGCTGTTTCCATTTGGACTGGTAGGAATCGGTTAGAACCAAGGGGGCCAACCCTTCTGTAAAGAATATAAGTTTTAACCAATAGTTAATCATAAGGGCTTTGACCCGTGCTCTTATGGACACTAGACCGGCCTCCAAACGGAGGGCTACATTTGATGTACATGGAGGTACAGCCAGAACTGATCTCAGAAATTTAGTCTGTACTACTTCCAAGGAATTTAAGTTTGTACCTGCAAAAATTTGGGAGCCATACAACATTTGGGAAATAACCTTGCCCTTGAAAACCTGGATAGCAGAAGATACTTGTCGCCCTCCTTTAGAGTAAAAGAATCTGGTTATTGCTGCAGCGCTCTTCTGGGCATTCAGTGATGCATGTTTTAGTTGGGCGACCCAAGAGCCTGTGGAACTGAAAATTATGCCCAGGTATTTGAAGCAGGAAACCTGCTCTATGGGGTGGTTATTTATAACCCATTTGTGTTTGTTTCTTCTTCTACTAGTAATAAGTACTTTGGTTTTTGAGTAGTTTATTACTAGTTGCTCGTGATTGCAATAGGTAGAGAAGGCCCTCAAAAACCTTCTCAGGCCAACACAGGTTAAAGACAATAAAACTACATCATCCGCGAACAGTAACATGGAGAGGGGTCGTGAAAATAGCTTGGGGGGATGAAATTCGGGTTTCGAGAGATTGCTCACAATACCATTTATGTAGAAGTTAAACAAGGTTGGGGCTAGCACACAACCCTGTTTTACCCCATTATGAGCTGGAATTGAGTTTGACAACACTCCTGCTGGATTACAAAGAACTCGTAGACTTGAGTTTTCATAGAGACGTCGCATTAACAGGAGAAGTCTCCTGTCTATGTTTGTCTCTTCAAACTTTGCCCAAAGTTTGTGCCCCTCCCATCCTGTGTTGTGTGCAGCAGAATCAAGCAGCCCTCGAACTCGGGCCTGTGTCACCCTGGGCAAACATAGACTCTGTGCATCCTCAGTGGGAGGGGCACAAAAGACTACAATAGCACAAATACTCTTTTTTTCTCATTTTAGTGCCCCTCATAGCTGCAGCCTTGGAATCTAGCAAGGTCAGTCAGCTAGCAGTCCCTGAACACTTGCCGCATACAGGGTTTAATAAGCTAGAGCGCTGATTCTCCTAGTCTCTGGGCTATTGAAAGACAGGTTTATTCTGCTTTCCACAGGCCTTTTATTGGAATACTTTCAGCTTCATGCTAAAAAGCATGAACAATGCTTTAATTTAGAGAGTGCAGAACAGCATCATCCCTTTTGAACCTGCTGGCAGGAGAGATATAGGTGGAAGAGATTAAAGGGGCTCAGTAATGACTTTTAAGAATCCAGTGTTGACCTGTAGATGTTTCCTTTTCAAGGTATGACCATTGCAGAACTGAAGTGTCATTTGAGGGAGAGGGTAGGACAAATTTGTGAAGCAGGGCCCCTCCTTACACAGTGCCCACAATCCTATTCTATGCTTATAATCTCATGTATCATGAAATAAAACCTATTTTAATTAAGAATGTATATTTTAGACATTTTTAAAAACTCACACTGGGGCTTTTCTAACCTTTTTCAAATAACTTGTGTATCCTCATATGGTGCCTTTAGTATGCATGGCTTGGAGGGACCTTCCAGGGCTGGGATGACTCTATCTAGTACCAACCAATAGGTTCTTCCCTGCCTCTGAATTTAAAGACGGTCATATCTCTCTGCTAAGATCTTTCCCCCTTCCATTTTGTCTGTTGGTGTCAATTAGTCTGTTGGAAGCCGTCAGTGAGTCTGTTGCTTGAAGCAGTTGTGTTTTTTCCCACTTACTATTTGATCTGTTCAACCATAAGTAAATGAAACCTTTTGCTTTTTCTCCGACTAATGTCTCAGAGCGAATTATTAAGACTGTAAGTGCCAGCTGATGAAAAGAAAAATGGTCAATTTCCAGGGAACTGAAAACTATTTCTGCTCTGTGAATCCTTGCACTTCTGCTGTGTAGGTAAAAGAATTTAATCAAAATTCAAACTTGTAACTCACAACTTTTCCTCCTTTTTAATTTAATGTAATGTCTGACCTGAAGGGCAAAGGTTGTTGCCTGCTATTATACGTACATATTTTAATTCTTTTTTTCTAAAATACTTTGAGCTGTCCCGAGGAAAGGCAAGGATATAGATATTTTAAATAAAATAAGCATTTAGTAACATTTCCATTGCTGGCTAGATAACTCAGTGAGTTGGGTCCCCTGTGGTAAAGCTACAGGTAGAGATTTTGATTCCTCTCTGGGCCTGTCAGGAGAAAAGTCAACCTATGTAGCCTTGAGAGACTGAGCAGTGCCAGAGTGCTCCCAGAAGAAAGGTCTGGTAAAGCATCTCTCTACCTAGAGAACTGGAAAGAGTCACTAATTTCCATGACTGGCATAAGTTGGAGCTCACTTGATGGCATGTGATTAAATATTCCATTTGACCCTAATATGGCTTTTGGTTTATTTTTGTTTTACATTTTAATGGGCCAGTGTAGCTGCAAGCAGATTATAAACAGACCACTTTGTTGGTGTTATTTTTCTGTCTTTTTATTATTATTGAAGAATTGTCAATCATCTCTTCAAGTTAAATTTCTCCTAGAAGTCTGCACATAACAGGTGAAACACTTTGAGCCTTTTCACACGACCCCTAAGATCTGCTGGCCACTTAAATTCGAACCAGAGATCTTAGGGGTTTGTCGCTGCTCCTGTGTTCCCACCCCCTCCGCACTCCTGGCTGCTGTCCGCGTGAGGGGAGGGAGAAAAAAAGGAAGAAAAGAATGCCGCTCACCTCCCTTCTGCCATCTCGCTTTGCTCCCCGCACTGCATTCAGATCTCTTAAAGGGGCAGGGAGCAAAACAACAACAAACAGAAGTGAGGAGAGCCCGGCACTCACTACGTTATATCCGCATCACGAATTTTCACCCCTGGAGAGCAGGTACTTGAAAAGTGCGCTGGGATGCGCTTAGGTGGGCGTGGTCGCACTTAATTTTTTGTAAATTCCGGAGCTGGTGGGGAAACAATTTTAAGCTCCGGATCTTAAAATTTTGCCGCGGAGTTTAGGGGTCGTGTGAAAAGGCCCTTTGTTATTTGAACAATTTGTGCCTCGTAGTGAAAAATAATTTTAAAAATCGATAGAACTAGACACCTCCCTGAAAATTTGCAAACCTCATTTAAAAAGATACAGGGGGGCAGTTCATATTTTTCTTCTAAAAGTATCCTTGGCTTTCAGTTTTATACCTTGAAGTGGGTAGATAGGAACCTATTGGGATTGGTTTCTGTGCAGGTATTCTGAGTTTACACAGTTGAGGATTTTCCCACAAATTGCAACATTTCACAATGAAAGATTTTGGAAAGATCTGCTGGATGTTTCCAAAGAATACATTTACTCACAAAGAGTTTGTGTTTGTGAATACTTCCAGCAGCACTGGTTGGCATTTTCTTTAGGATCAATATTCCTTTTGGTTTCTTTGTCCCACTGTCTTGTCAGGACGGATCAAATATGTTTTGCTTCTCAAGACAATGAAAGACTCCCTCCAATTCCATGTTAAAAATGCATTGGTATAGGGTTGGTACCCAGGGTAGTGATGGAGGGAAGGAATAGACCTCGACAAACCTGGGTTTGATTCCCTGCTTAGCCATAGAAACTCACAAGGGGTGGGTGGAACTAGTAAAACCACACCTTAAATGCAGGTAAATCACTTACCTTGAAGGTCCTATTAGGGTCACTACTACTGTACAGTATAAGTCATATCAACATGATGGCACATATATAAATCTAACAAATAAATAAATAAATAAATAATAAATAACAGGGAGTTGGACTGAGTAATCCTTGGGTAATCCCCTAGCTCTGTGAGCCCAGGATTCTGTTATTTGCTTCCATGGCTAGATAATACCCTGGACTTATTTAGTAGGGATTCTCTGATGCTCTTAAAGTGTCCACCAGATGTTATTCTCAAATAGTACTCTCAAAGTTTTCACTAGTTAAATAAAAGAACACTTAAGGTGCTTTTCACATTTGATTCAGTTCTTTAAAAAGAAATAAGTAAGCAGAACATCATGCAGACAAATATTCTTCTGAAAGCAAACAGCACAGCTGCTAAGCTTGTTTTGAGGAGCTCAGAACAAGAGCTATTGGCAAGAATGATTCAGTTTCAGTCTAGCTCTTTCTATCTTATTTCTCTCTTTCTAGGCACTTTCCATATATTTTACGGTCCACTGTTGCCCTCTGGTGATGAGACAGGATTTTACAGATTTTTCTTTTAAAAATACCCAATGTAAAACCAGATGAGATACACTGAGCTTGGGAGAGTGTGTTTCAGGATAGTGATTGATGCACATGACAATGAAAAGGTAAGAATTTTTCTTACTGAATGCAATGTGTGATTCGCTTCTTGCAGCTTTTCTGGAAGATGATGTGGCTCATCGGGTAGTGAGTATTTAGACCAGCGATTTCCAGCATTGGGTCCTCAGATGTTTTTGGGTTACAATTCCTGACCAGCACAGCTAGCATTGAAAGCTTCTGGGAGTTTTAGTCCAAGAACATTGGGAGACCCAAGGCTGAGAACCACGGTCCAGGCCAACCTTCCACTCTGCTGCCCCCACCCCCAAGGTATGTTGGGCAACCATTCCTATCGCCCCACAGCCAATAAAGTTACATAGGTTGTGGGGTTATGGGAGTGGTAGATCAACACACCAGCACTCGGGAACTACCATGGTTATTGCTGTTTCCACATAACCCACACAGCCTTAGCTACATCACACAGGATGTATGAGAAATCCCTCCTTGTGGGCCTTGAGTAGAAGTTGGACAGCTAAATACCAGCTCCTAGAGATAAACGTGAGCTGCCTAGATGCCCTAAGCACATCCAATCTTGCCTGATTTTGGAAGCTAAGCAGGGGCAGCCCTGATTAGTACTTGGATGGGAGACCACCAGGGAATACCAGGTGCTGTAGGCGCCTGGAGTAGGAACTGGCAAGCCACTCCAGTATTCCTGCCAAGAAAACCCCATGGACATGGGGTCACGGAGAGTCGGTCATGACTGTAATGATACAAGACACACACATAGATAAACATACACACCCACACCCACACACTGCTACTGCCCCCAACTACTGTTAGGATAGGAAGGCTTGTGTTTCATGATACTTATGGTTCTGTCCCTTCTTTGTTCCAAATGGCTCCAGTGTCCCAGGTGTATACATCCATCACCTCTCTCCCCACCATCGCCCTTCCCCCTGCTGTTGGTTGTACTAAGGTTGGGCAAAATCACCATCATGCTGAGGCCTAAAGTAGCTGGGAATGGCTGACAATGGGTGCCCGGGCTTTTAGAATCCACCTGGCACTTAAAACGAAAACAAACAAACCAAAACCTTCCCCTCCTCAAGTGCTGCTTGCCCTGAGATTTGTGATTTTATTTGTAGACCTGGGGAAGTTTAGAAATTCCTTGAGACTTCATCTGATGTCCTGACTAGAGTGGTTTCTGCTTAATTAGCAAAGATGGAGGACATGCAGGATACAGAACACGACAACGGAAGGATCTGGAAGTTGAGTCATGGCAACTGGACTTTTTTTCCTTGAGAGAGAAATGTTTTTCTGCTCATCCAAATAGCTTCATCAGTCTGGATAAAGCTAGTGTGAGTCCTCAGTGGACTATAAGATGGAGGACTCCCATTAGCTTTCTTTGGAATGACGAAGCTGTTTGGATGAGCAGCGGAACGTTTCTATCTCTCAAGAAAAAATAAGTCCAGTTGCCATGACTCAACTTCCAGATAAACTCACCTGGATGACTGAGCATCTTCACAGACAATGGAAGGAATTTTTGCACTAAAGTTGCACATGGTAATTTAAGATAATTGATGATAACACATTGACCATTATTACTATGATTGAAATAGGAACACAATGCAGCTCACCATATTGCACTTTGTGACTAGGTGACCATGGTGAAACACAGAAGGAGGGGATTTAAATCAAATAATAAGCAAAAGAGATCACTGTAGTTTTATGCAATTATCTAGCTAGGCAACAATCAGGGGTTTCCCCCCTAGAACAGGCATGTCTAAACTTCAGCCCTCCAGATGTTTTGGACCGCAACTCCCACAGTCCTTTGCCATTGGCAATCTAAGCTTAGAATTCTGGGAGTTGTGGTCCAAAACATCAGGAGGGCCGAAGTTTAGACATGCCTGCCCTAAAAGAATGGTCTGAATAGTGCTTTTAGAATATTCATCCCTGGGACTGATCTTACATCTGACATTCATGAAGAATTGACATGTCTTGCCATATCCTTCTTGCCATTTCTTAGTGGCTATATCAGTGTTGTGTAGTTTCCTTCTTTTCTTACAAAACTGCATGCCCCAATCCATTTTCTTTTTTCTTTTTTAAAAATGAGGGACAGCTGATTAGCCACATTTACCAATCAAAGCCTCGACTACACACAGGCTGCAATCCTGTTGCACAACTCCATGGTCCCAAAGGCTGATGAGGTCATCACTGGTGGATGATCATCTGTAATTTAAGATGTCCTGTTCCCTGCTTCAAGGTTCCAAGGCTCCCTTGGGATTCTTTTCAACCTTGGGAAGACCTTGGGAGTCTCAGGATAGGAGGGAAAACATTTAATATCTGAAAATCACTACGGGTACTCCAGCCACTGGAATTGGAATTGCTAACAGGGATTTTCAGATATTAAAGGCTCCCTTCTAGTACTGAGACTTCCAAAGACTTTCCAAGGACAAAAGGGAACCTTGCAACTTGGGAGGAGAGGGAATGAAAATGAAATTAATTTATGTGGCTGAAAACATCATACAACTGTTTAGCTCTCCCAAGATAATTCCAGCAGATAAAATCTAACTTCATTAATGACTGATAATAGCCAGGATACAAATTAAAAAGGAAGGCATTTTACCTTAAATTTGCATATGTTAACTGTAGATTATATATGGTAATGCATAGAGTATCAGAAGCATCCATAGAAATGCCTTCATTCACTCAACTACACATTACATCCTTTTTAGGCGTGTTGTATTATAGCCATTGTTTTATATGGAAGAAAAAGGCCTAGGATTCAATGCAAAATTAACCAACTTCTTACAGGTACCTGGGAGAAGAGAAAAGGAGCAATGAAATGTACAGCAGTAAACTCTGTGTCATTTTAAAGGCTGTGCCTATGTGCCTACTTAATTGGATAGAAAAAGGAAACATTGCATCCTTTATCCATAAGCCTGGGCAGATCTCTGGTCAGGGCAGGTGAATGGAAGTGGGAGAATGTCAGAACATTTCCTGCAAACAGAATCAATAACAGAAATAAAAGAAATTTAGTTTGGTCTCCTATGAAGAGGAACAGGAAGGTTATAAGGTGTACAACTGAACATATTATCTATAGAGCAGGAAGACTTTGTCAAAACAGGCAAGCAAGAAGTCCTGTGGGCAAGGAAGCTAGCAGAATAAGTGCACAGTGTGTAATGTAAATGTAATAAAATGTTTTCCCACAATTCTCATGTTATCCTGCAGGTGTAAGGTATTGTCTTTTACCAATCTACCTGCCACAGGTTATTATCAGTCTGTGACAACCTTTTAACCTGTAACCTTGGACACTTGGACATACTCTAACCAACACTGCTGAAAATTTAATATCCAGACTTCCTGTAACAGAGAAATATATTAAGAGAACGGCCAGACTCCTTGCAAAATTTGCTGTTTTTAATTGCAACTCATTCCCAAAGTGTTGAGCCACATTTTGGTTGCACAACCAGCCACATGGCCAGGAACACAACCAAGACGTACTAGCTAGAGACAGCAAATTGTGCAGCAAACACCAGTACAGGTTTGGCCAATGTCTGTAAACATCTATATGTCCTTCCCAGAAAAAGTGGCCTTTTGGTTCTAACGTGATGGGAACATGGTTTCTTCAGAGACTGCCTGAGGAGAAAATGGGTGAAAATGGTGTGAAAGCCAGATGCAAACCTTAATTTACATGGCACAGAAGGGGCTGAGTGAGACAACAGACCAGTCCTTTTTTCAGTTCACAGAACCCCAATTCTTTATTAATCACAGCTTGCTCACAATGACATACAGGAAAAGTAGCACTAATATAGAATATGCAGGCAGCAATTTCAGAACAACTTTTTGGGGAAGAATGTGAAGTGTTTGATCTGGTAAGACTGGACTTGGCAGGAGCTCCCAGGCCAATCTCCCCTGTTGCTTCAGCCCTTGTTACTTCACCTATCTTTTTACAACCAGGCAGGACAGACTCATGCCACAGAGCTGAGGTCAGCAGGATTACACCCAGCTCACCAGGTCCAGATGAAAAAAAAAATATCATACAGAGCATCTTGCATTGTAATGAAACAGAGTAGCTTAAGGCTGGAATCCTGCCCGCAAAGATCCACCTCTTGCCCCCCCCCCCCACTGATTTCAGCAACCACAGACAGGACTATGGCCTAAAATAAATAGAACAGGTCAGTCACAGTATCTATACCTACAAGCCCCTTGACTCCACGCGATGCATTTCTCTAACAGTGACTTTGAAGATACCAACTTGGATTTATTTTGGAATCTAGTTCTTTAAAACAAAACAAAAAAAAGGGGGGGGGGGAGAAAGCAGTTTGGCCCCAAATACAATTGTTAATTCTCAGCTGCATGTAATAGCTAGCTGAAGTACAAAATTGCTTCGACTTGCCTCCTCATCAAGAAAAGCAATTTTTCTTTTGTCGGCAGGTGTAAATGCTTGCCACAAAAGCCAATTTACAGTACAACGCTAGAAGTGTTTACTTAGAAGTAATTCTGTCTGCATTCAATAGGATAAATTCCCTTGGAAGTGTGTTTGGGACAGCTGTCTTTGATCTGCAACCCTATACACATTTACTTGGGATTATATTCTGCTGAACTCAGTGAGGTTTACTTAGCGCAGACACATATTCCATGTGTAACGCAATCCAATGTACGTATTGGTATAGAACCAACGCTGTTGTGCAACTGCTTAATATTTGAATCAATGCTATAATTTCAGGATCACTGTTGAGCCACCCACACCTGAAATTTGCTTTTTACCTTAAGGAAGTGTATTGATCACAAAGCATTCTGGGTAATTAGGCAATGACTGGAGTCTAGCACCATAGACCTTCTACTGACTTGGTTGTTCAGTTGGAATGAGTATAGTTCAGCATAGATTTTGCTGCACAGAACTTCATAGCAAAGTTCTAACAAATTCAACTGAGTGGAAGTAGACAACATCAAAAGCCTGTTACAGGACATGTAAAGATTATGAAATAACTTGCATAATGCAATACTTGTATTTTTTAACAAAAATGTAAGTATTTACAAAATAAGATCCAAGTTTTATTT
>JAHTLZ010000204.1:31025207-31056926 GCA_023846285.1 Phrynocephalus versicolor
TTATTTATTTATTTATTTATTTATTTATTTATTTATTTATTTATTTATTTATTTATATACTCTCATCCAATTTTCCCAATGGGAACTCTGGGTGGTTTACATAGAGAGCAGTACAACTACAAGTAAAACTGGTAAAACTATAGTAAATATGAACAATTTTATTTACCAACTAATCAAACAGCTTTAAACAATTCTGCTATGCTGGAGTTTATCAAAGGTTTTTATTTTTTAACTCAATAAAGTGACCATGCACATCCAACTTCATATTTTATCATCTGTCCCCAAGTAAATATAAACAATCTACGTAAGTATACCTGGCTGGATAGCTCACTGGTTCAGATATCTGGCTATGGAGCCAGAGGTTGAAAGTTTAATTCCCCACTGTGCTTGTAAGAAGAGAACAGCCAGCCTGCATAGTCATGGCCAAGATCCCAGGACACCCCCCCCCACCCAAAAAAGAAGGGAACAGTAAACCACTTTTGTATATTCTCTACCTAGAAAACCGGGGGTGGTGGTGGTGCCATACTGCCATATGTCAGAATTGACTTGGCACAAACAGAGTACGTAGTTTACCTCAAAAACATAATGTCTTCAAAATTATAATTGGAATGCACATACATCATGCTGCTCCTATGCTGCTGAATGTCAGCAACATGCACCTAGCTTTGGCTGAGCTCATCTGGAGGGCATTAATCTAATTTCTCTGGGCCGAATACAAATTTAGCCCATAGGTCTTGTTAGCTTTTCCAATGATGTCTTCTGTGTTTGGAAAATTGACCAGAAAGAGTCTCATCTGCCTTAAAATCTCTATCATAACTTTGGTGGGTTTCGTTTTTGCCTTCTCCATGTACCTTACATTTTTGGCTTCCTGGATTGTAGCTGTGGTTAGATGTGGCAGCTAATGGTTGTTGAGGGCAAAATCTCTTCGGACACTCTTTCTGCCTGGGGAATATGGGTCAGTTCTCCAACACATTTTAGAGACTAGATGCCTTGCTCATTTACTCACATACTCTCTGAGGCCTGTAAATCAGAACCTAATTGTTACAGTGCTTCTCAGTCACTTCTTTTGCCCCCTTTGGCCAAACAAAATGAAATGCTGGGGAGGGGAGAGGGGAGGAAGTTCAGCACTTTCAGCAAAGATCCCCTAAACCAGTGTTGGCAAGCCTATGGCGCGGGTGCCAAAGGTGGCACTCAGAGCCCTTTCTGTGGGCACTCAAAATCGCCCCTTCACAGCTACCTGTATTCAGGTTAAATTGATGTATGGGCACTTTGCGAAAAATTAGTGGGCTTTGAATCGCAGTGTGGGCACCCGGTCTCTAAAAGGTTCGCCAGCCATCACTGCCCTAAACCATCCCAGTTTGTGAGTTTTTCCTAGTTTGTGGTTCGGCAGTGGAATATGCTGCCACAAAGAGTGGTGGAGTCCCCTTCTGTGGAGGTTTTTAAGCAGAGGCTGGATGGCCATCTGTCAAAAATATTGTGATGGGGGTTCCTGCATGGCAGGGGGTTGGACTAGATGGCCCTTTAGGTCACTTCCAACTCTACGATTCTATGATTCTATACCCATCTCCACCTGCAACACTCTACATTGGGGCAATCAGAGCATAGTCATGTTCCTTTCATAAGTAAACACAGCAATGGGTAGGGTGTACTTGCAATTTCTTCTTAACTTAGTCTAGGGCTAAGTGTTCTTTCTAGTTGTGAAATCATTTTCTTTCTTTCTTTCTTTCCTTCCTTCCTTCCTTCCTTCCTTCCTTCCTTCCTTCCTTCCTTCCTTCCTTCCTTCCTTCCTTCCTTCCTTTCTTTCTTCCTTTCTTTCTTTCTTTCTTTCTTTCTTTCTTTCTTTCTTTCTTTTTCTTCCAGATAGATTTTAAAAATGAATTAAAAAGTAATATATCATAGAACAATAAGTACAGTAATACATTGGTTTAAGAACATTTTGTAAGACAAGCAAACATTTCTTCTAAATTTTGCCTTGATCAACAAGCAATGTCTTTATATACAAGCAAGTCACATGATCACAAGTGAGCCAGTCGTCTCTCCCTCCCTCCCTCTCTCTCTCTCTCTCTCTCCCCCCCCCCTGCTGGTTGTTTTTGTAGGAGATTGTCTGAAATGCTTTGTTTCAGGGAAGCCTCAAAAGCAGGGGGAGGAGAGAAGGCGGCAGGTTTCCCTTGCACCAGCCAGGAACGTTTTCAAAGGACAGTGGAGGTTTTTCTTTCTATTTAAGTGTTTATTTATATTGTTTCCAACATCCTTTCTTATTTTTCAAACCATCTCCCGTCACGGGGCAGCTAGTCAGTATGTATAGGGCTACAAATTGCATTTTATTATTGTTATATTTGAAACACAGAGTAAAATCTGGTAGTTAGTCCCAAGCGGAGCAGATTCTGCAGCCAGGTACCTAAGGCACGATGTGGACGTGGACTTCAAGCCAGCTTCTTTTGTGAGTTTTGGCATTTTGTGTGTATATTGTGGTCTATGGGGTTCCAGAACAAATCATCCAAGTTTCCATTATTTCTTTGATATAATGGAAACTATATAATGATATAATGAAATCTGCTTTGATATACAAGTGTTTTGGTTTACAACCAGGTTTCCGGAGCAAATTATGCTCGTAAACCAAGGTATCACTGTAATGATAATGAGGAACAGGAAATGGTTCTTTTTGAAAAGTACCTGTAATTTCCAATCCCTAGAATCTGGCACCAAATAAAACTAGTTATTCCACTGGCCACAAACTCCCAACATGCAAGAGCAACTAATATTCTTCTGCTGGATGTTGGGACAAAGAGTTAAGAGCACAGCTTGGCCTCTTTTCTCTTCTGTACCGTTTGTAAAGTATTTATGGTTGGTTGGTTTTTTTTTTAAAGCAAGCTCTCAAGCTTGAGTTCCTGATCTCAAATCCAATTTGATTTTATGCTTTGGGAGAGACACCCCAAGAGAAAGAGGTGAGAGAATCAAATTAGAGAGAGCATGAAATGTAAGCCACACACAGGTCACATTTCTTTTTAGAGTACTGGAACTGTATTGACACTGATCTTTCATCTCATTGATGAAAACTTTCTCTTGCAGTATGAAGATTAAGTGATGTGGATATCAGGCTACTTTCAGGTTTGTGTTAAACATGCTGCCAGACAGATGCCCCCCCCCCGCTGGCCTGCATGTCAAACAGCACCTACACCAAAATTCTGTTGTGCAGTTACATAAAAGACACAATGTTTGGAAGTTGTGTGATTCAGTGCATAACAGACAATATCGACAGAAGCATGGCTCTGCTCACCATCCAAAATCAGAAGAGACTGGATATTCTCAAGATGGCATAACTTGAACCATGCCAGAATCTGTAATACTCATTGGACTTTTGACCAAGGTTCAATAAACTTTGGTGGGCAAGTTTCATCATTTTAAGTTGTTTTTGTGTTCTGAATAGCAAAAGTAATTTTTTAAGACTATGACTCTAGAATCTGCCAGGCAACACAGCCAAAGACCATAACTGGCTGAATAAGAAAAGCATAGAATAGTCAAGTTTGAAGGGATCTATAAAGCATCAAGTCCAACCCACTGCTCCATGTAGGAATACAAATCCAAGGATATCAAAGGTTGTTGTCCAAATTTCTCTTGAATGCCCCCAGTGCTGGAGCACTCACCACCTCTTGAGGTAGTTGGTTCCATTGTTGTACTGCTCTAACAAGGAATTTTTCCTGATATTCAGCCGAAAGCTGGGTTCTCTTGGGATTCTGGGACCAATTCTAGAAACTAACCTTTCCAAGTTGTGATTCTGGTGCAGTGGCTACTACTGCAAAATACTGATTTGTACCACATTGGCTTACAACAATTGTACTTTGCCTGAATGATTACTTCTCGGCCAGCTGCCCACCCTGAACATTTACATGATTTCCACATACTCTCTGTAACTCTGTACATGCCCCTGGAATATAGGTTCTCTGCAAAATTTGGAACTGAGACCTACAGGTTGACTCAAACTACTGTGTACAACATTTTATAATCTGCCTTTTGAAAAACAATGGTCGAAGAACCTATTGCAATTTGGCTCGGTGCTCAACAGTGGATTATGAAGAAATTGGATGTATGATTATGATGCACGAAAGCCAACAGAGAATATACTCAAGTGTGTGTGTGTGTGTGTGTGTGTGTGTGTGTTTTGGACAGTTCAGTGAGTTAGGGTTTGGGACTTTGATCCACCACTTTGTGTCCTAGGAGAAAAGCCAGCCTTCATAGCCTTGGACAAGCTGAACAGTCCAAAGCTGCCCCCTAGAAGACAGAAATGGTATACCACTTCCAAGCAGTCCATCTTTATGTAGAAATCCCTGCAAAAGGTTGCTATAAGCCAGAACTGACTTAATTGAACACAATAATTATTATTGTACATGAGTTCATTTTTTAAAAAAATTAACACTGGCCAGAGTTTATACATAGCAAAAAACCGAAACTGCATAAATGAAGTGCATGATTATTCTTTATCTATGTTGAAGACATACCTAGGTCACACAGCTGTGTGTCCAATGCATGAGAAAGTCAAAAAAGTGTGACAAACACTTGTATAATTTCTCTTACATATGTAGTGTTTGCAATAGGATCCTGGCTGTCTATTCTTCCATTGTCCTTTCCATGGAATCACTGTAAAGTTGAATTATTGGTATTGGGTTTGCATCATTTTCATTCCTACTGTTCTGTTTGAATGAGCTACCGAGAATCTATTGATGGGCTCATAAATGTTAAGGTCACCTCTGACATTGTGTTAATGGGTTAATTTTGTAGAGCTAATGATAACACTTGGTTAACATGGCCTTTCAATTGCTGCTTTTGTTTTCCTGCAGAGAAAATCAAAGCCTCTGGCATTGCTTTCATTGTATCTGAGAAAAATGTCCAGGGTGGCAAGCAACTGTTCTACCTCCAGATGTTTTTTTTAAAAAAGATGACAAATTAAATGAAGTATACTCAATGATCATTTATCTTTTAATTGCTTATATTTCAGTCAGCCATACTGCCAATAACACAAAGTAATGGAAAGGATTGTGATTTGGGGCTTTCCTCTCATTTGTGTATCAATTTTTTTTAAACTAGCAATGCTTATAGGTTATTTCTTTAAAAATCTGATACAGCAGCCATTAATAACTGAGAGCAGCTACCGGGGAGACTTTCATTTCATCTCCCTTTTAGACATTCATCCAGGTGGATGAAAACTGAAATTGAATTAGTTCCAGGATATTGTGTGACCCCCCACCCCCACCCCGGGCTTCCCCTGTATGCCAGGTTAGCAGCAGGTTTAGGGTTGCAATGACACTTGATCCAATGGGGCAGTGATTCCCAACTTTGGGGTCCCCAGGTGTTTCTGGACTGTAATCCTGATGAATCCCGGCCAGCACAGTCAGTAATGAAGTCATTTGGGAGTTTCAGTCCCAGAACATCTAGGGAACCAGGGCTGGGAAGCACTGCGTTAGGGAAGGTGGGGTGCCACCTAAGCTCAGTCTCTCCCTTCCCCCAGTGAGCCAGCACAAAAATGCATTAAATAACTTTTCGATTGAACACTGTGCAAGCTAGCAATGGATGGAGAAGGCTGCTAGGTCTCTAAAGCCAACTCACATACACAAATTGAATATTTCTTCCTCCAGATGAATGCTTCTTGTCCTGAGTTTTATCTCCCAGCCTGGGGAACATAGCAGTCAGCCAGCTTCCTGAAATTTTAACTAGTGTTCTGAGACCTGGCAATCCTCGATGACAGTGGATGTCATGATTTAGGATCATAAAGGTTTCCAGACACATACACACTCTTTGCAAGTGTGCCCGACATAGGTACTACTGGCTGAGCACTTTGATGAGAAAGATCAGAGAGGAAACAGACTAAGAAATGTAAATGGAACAAAAACAAAAAGACTGTACATACAACAACAGAAGTATAGCAGTTGGTATTGTTCTCCTGGCATTTTTGCAAGTGCTAACAGAGAGAGCGCTACACCTAGTGCGGGGGTCTGCAACCCGCGGCTCCGGAGCCGCATGCGGCTCTTTGGAAACTTTGCTGTGGCTCCAGGAGGTTCCCCTCGTGGAAGGGGTCCCGCGGCATTTAAACTAGGACCGCGGGGGAGACTCCAGCTTGCCGCCGCCGCCGTCCTCCTCCTCCTCCTGGTGCTGCTGCAGCCGCTGCTGCCACTGCCGATGCACCACCTCCTCCTTGGCCGTGGCGAAGGCTCCCGGGCCGGCCAGGGCCAGGATGGCGGCGGCGGCGGCAGCGTTGGAGGGGTGGTGGGGTGGCGTCGGTGGCCGCCAGGGTGTTGCAAAAGTTGCCGTCCAGTGCACTCTGGACGTCCGCCTCCCCCCAGATCTCCAGCAGCGCCCGCGTCTCCAGGTCCGACCACAGAAAGCCACGCGTGTTGGTAATCCTCCTCCTCCTCCTCCTCCTCATGCCACCAGCCCAACCGCCGGCAGTGGAGGAGGCAGAGGCAGCGGCGGCGAGGGGGAGGCGGCCACAATGGCCGCGCCCGCCCGGGAAAAGGGTGAGGGGAGGCGGCGGCCAGGCCCAAGCCGCCGGTCGGTTTGTGGTGGTGGTGGTGGTGGTGGCGGCGGCGGCCTGGACGGACAAAAAGAGGGTCCGAAAGCGGAATGGAGGAGCGGACCGGGGAGATCCGCGGTGGCCTGGCGCGCCACTCGCCCTCCCGCTTCTTTCAGCCTCGGCATCCCTTGGAAGGCGACGGGGGCGACCGCAGCGCCTGGCCGGGCCTCCGCCGCATCACCCGCTCCTTCCCTCCGTCTCCTTCACAAGCCAAACTTTGCCCACACACACACACACACCACGGCTGCAAGAAGGGTGTGTGTGTGTGTGTGTGGGGAGAGAGGTCGCCGCTCACCCGCTTCCAAAAAAAGGGACCAGCTGTGGGGTCGCAGGCCCGTCCTTTCAACTGCTGAGGCGGGCGCCGCTCCCTCGCCTCTGGCTGCGGGACCGTGGCGGCGGCGGCGGTGGTGCTGGTAGGCCCAGAGCGCAGGTCATCGCCTCACGGAGCCTCGAACGGCGGCTGGCCCGGCGCCCAGTTGCTGAGGCGGAACAGCGAGAACAGTGGCGCGGTTGTATATATTTGTTTTAAATGTCACAATGGTTTAGCGGCTCCCAGTTTTTTTTTCCTTCGGAAACGGGTCCAAGTGGCTCTTTATGTCTTAAAGGTTGCAGACCCCTGACCTAGTGCAAGTAACAGCTGGCCCAATGAAGCTGTAATGAGTTGCACACGGGGTTTTATACTATTATGCATAACAAAGTATGGTGAACTGGATATAGTGCTGACCTAGGAGACCCGAGTTCAAATCCTGCTTGGCTATAAGAAAAAAATCACTCCTTGAACATCCCACTTATTAGAACACTCTATCAGGGCCTCCATAAGATGGAAGCAACTTGATGATGCATAGCAACATCAAGCAACAGCTGGAGTAGTTACCTGGTTTGATTAGCATGGCTTCTGGAACTGCTTGGGCAATATCATGTGAAACTGCCTAGTTGAGTTGTCTATAACTTAGTTTGTGAAAGGGCTTGTGGAATCCATTGCGTGATGGCCGGTGAAAATGGAATCAAAAATTGTATCTGCTTAGGGATCAAAACAAGGTTTCTGTAAAAGGTGAAAGCTCTGCAGTAGAAGAATTGATACAAGTGAATGTCTTATTTCGTTTACTCGCTGCCTGAACGTAACTGGTTCTTCCATGCACTCTAAAGCTCCACTTTTGAGAGCTCATGCTAAGTGAATACTTACGGGCAATTAAAGCACATACAGATGTGTCTATAGCTTGCTATTTGGATCACTTTTGGTGCTGTTTGGTTTGAATGAAATTATGGTGTCTAGTTTATGTTTTCCTATTGATGTAGCGCTATTTTAGATAAATGAAATAAATTGTGGCATTGTGTCACCATGCTCGGTAAATGCACTGCTGTTTCACTATGTAACCCAAGGGAAAAGGAAAGTCACCATGGCTTGCTGAATGATGGAAAGGGCAGAGAAGGGGGGTAGGGTTGAGTTATTAACCAAAAGGGAGACAGACTGGAATGATCTGCAAATCTCTTTGGAGCTTTCTTTTGAGAAAGAAAGAAAAACATTGATTTGTGTGAATGGTGAGATTGTTCAAGTGAGATAGAATGTAGATTGGACTAAAGATAAGAATCTTTTAAATGTGAGCCAAATTCCAACTTCCACCATATAAACATGCCCCATATTTTATAATACTGTATAGGAATAAACCTTTATCTTTCTCCCCTTCCCTGCAGTAATTATCAGATTCTCTTTAACTGACTGTACTTGTAATATACAGTATGTATATAATTATGTGCCACCAAATCCATTCCAATGTATGATAACCCTCAACAAAGTCTCCTAGGTACAAAGTATTTACAAATGCTTTACCATTCTCTATTTTGGGTTATATACTGGGATTGTGCAGCTGGTCCAATGCTCCATAAACTGACATTTTTCCTGTGAGACACAGTGAGGAAGTCACTGAGCAATCTGGCCTTTGTATATACATGAGGTTGGCACGCTTATGAGAGCAGAGTCAGCTAATTATCAGTAATTGCAAGATGAAGTATTGGAAAATCTATGGGTAGCAAGGACAACTCTGTCATTTTCACTGCTGAGTCATGACGACAACTTTAATACATCCTTAGTAATTTAATACAGCCCAACAATTTTGCTTTTTTACTCACCTTCCACATAAGCCTCAAAAGAGTCTTTACTGATGAGGTCCTCCTCAGCCTACTGCCTCACCACCGACCCAGACAACAGTCTGCTTCCCTTACTTCTTCCAACTCCAATGAGAATGATAAACCCGCTCCCGTGCCACTACTCGGTAGAACAGCTAATCTATCCAAGCACACTAAACCCCCTGTGCTTGAAGTGGACGCTTGTACCCACTCTCCCTGTGAGGCGGTCAACATCGCTCAAATGTCAGCTCAGACTCTAAATCTGGAGAAAGCCCTTTTATTATTCAACAAGACTGGTGAGGAACCCTTGGAAACACCTCCAGCCGAGCAACAAAATATGGAAACCCAGTCCTATTCCAGTGCTCCCTGCAAACAACAGATCAACAACACACCAGGTCCTTCAATACAGGATGGTATGGTCAAGGCGAACCCCACAGCCGAAGAACCATTAACTACAGACCACGTCGCACCCAGATCTCAATCTGCAGACACCTTAAATGAGGCTTCGCTTATACAACTGGACTCAGTAAGTGAGCTCGCCACCTCTGATGTCACCAAAGATCCTAGGACTATACCCTTAAGTGAACAGCTCACGACTCCTCAGCATTTTGACAATGTTACACCCCTGCCTACAACCACTATGGTCAACTGCCCACAATGCACTGATTTTCTTCCTGACCCTTTATTGTTGGAACCCTCCCACTGTATACTGTATGAACAGGCTGTGGGAGATTCCACCCAACTACCGGCAAAGCAGTCCCCCACCTGTGTAGAGCCCCCATCCACTGACCAATCTACTCAGTTGGTTTGACACCCCATGGGTGTCCCCCCATCAGATTAATTTCCACCCTTTAAGTATACTGTCTTGGAATGTAGCAGGATGGACGAGGATAATGCGAGATCCAGAGTCCAGAGGGGTCCTACTGAATCAAGGGATTATTCTCCTCCAGGAAACCTGGTCTACCACTGACATTACTTTAGATGGATTCCATGCTTACTCCCTCCCAGCTTCCAAGCAGAAGCCTAGGGGCCGCCCTTCAGGCGGCCTCGCTATATTGGTTGCACAACATATCCACTCGGAGTTAGTATTCATGGCTGATAGTCACTGCAAGCTCCAGATTATTAGAATAACCACTCCGATCCATGACCTATTAATAGCAAATGTGTATATTCCCCCTACCGAGAAGAAAGCAGATAGAGAACTGCAATGGAGCTACTTATCTCAAGCATTAGAAAACGCCGAAATTAGGTTTCCCAAAGCATGGTGCTTGGTGGCAGGTGACTTTAATGCCAGGGTGGGGTCTGGCCTTGAGGTATTCAAGACAGCAGATGTCTTAACTGTAGGAAACTCCTGTCCTGACTACTTTTCCTGGACAAGAGTCTCCAAGGACAAATCAATTAACCATGCTGGTCATCTACTCACCAATTTCAGTATTTCAAGAAGCCTCCTCTGGCTAAACGGCTTAGCCGACCTAAATTTCGACGGTGAGTTCACCTACATTTCACCACATGGAACAAGTGTGATCGATTATATACTGATACCTGTTCCACTACTATCCATTGTCCTTGGTTTTAAGGTCATACCTCTTGACCCTAGTGACCATCTCCCCATACTCTGCACTCTCGCCGTTCAAACTGCACCCCCTGAATCTAATACAATGCTCCCACGCTCCCTTTCCACACCACTGCGTGCAGTTAAAATAAAATGGGACCCTGTCACCAAAACTCTTTTTGAAAAGTTCCTGCAGAGCAACCCACCATTAGATGTCTTTACAGTCTCTGCCACTGATAGCCCTTCGGCCTGCATAGACAGATATGAGCAGTTTGTAGAAACTCTAACAGCTTGTATTGGACGGCCACCTTCTACCTCAGCTTCCCATCATTTAAGGGTCGTTCCCGAGGGACTCAATACGGCCTGTCTCACTCTAAAGAAAGAATTACGCCAAATTTATCATACCTTCCAAAAATCTAATAGTGTTTCTTTACCCCACAGATACTTTATTGTCAAGCATCAACTTGCAGAGGCCATCAAATCTAGCCATAAACACCGTTCAGCAGCCTGTTGGGACAGGTTAAGCAAGGCCATTAAAAGTAGGAACCCAAAGCAGTTTTGGGAAGTGATTTCAGGCTTTTTCCGTTCTAAAACCTACCCAATTTCTGTAATCTCCTCCTCCACCTGGGAAGACCATTTTCGGTCTCTCTTTTTTGATGACTGCATGTCCGACCCTCCTTCAAATACGGTTAATCCTAATGATTTACCTGATTGGCCCCCAGTCGCCATCTCAGAAATTAAGCAGCTACTAAACAACCTGAAATCAGGAAAGGCCCCTGGTCCTGATCAACTTCCTCCTGATCTATTCAAAACTTATGCTGACTGGTGGGCACCCATTCTGGCAGATCTTTTTACTTTTGTGGATAGATCTGGGATAATGCCCAAGTCATGGGTTCAATCTATAATTTTACCCATTTTCAAAAAGGGGGATAGGAAAATGCCAGGCAATTATAGACCAATCAGCCTGCTGTCAGTCGTGGGCAAGGTATATGCTAACCACCTCCTGACTCGACTCAACTCCTGGATAAAAGATAATAACATACTTGGGCCAGAGCAAGCAGGATTTCGTGAGAATAAATCCACAGTGGACCACTGTTTAATACTATCTCATCTAATAGCCAAGCAAACTGCCCATACAAAGAGTCAACTATATGCTGCCTTTTTAGATCTTAAAGCTGCATTTGACTCTGTAGACCGGGAACTTTTATGGGCCAAGTTACAGGCTGCCGGCTTAGACAGAAGACTGCTTTTTTTAATCCAAAGGTTACATACAGGGAACACTTGCTGCATTCGAGTTTCCAGTGATGGTGCTCTTTCCAACAGCGTTCCCATTAACAGAGGAGTTAAACAGGGCTGTGTTCTTGCCCCCACCCTATTCAATTTGTACATCAATGACCTTGCTCCCCTATTGCTAGGAGTAAATAGCCACTGCCCAAGATTGGGCCAATTGGCAGTGCCCATTCTTCTGTATGCAGACGACATGGTGCTACTTTCCCGCACCAAGATAGGTTTAAGACGATTAATTTTAGAATGTATTAAATATCTTTCTTGCAACAAACTGTCCCTCAATTATAGCAAGTCTAAAATAGTCGTTTTCAGTAAGACCTGGAAACTCCATTCTTGGACTTTTCACGGGAGAGCAATACAACAAGTCAAAGAATTTAAGTACTTAGGTCTAAATTTTTTCTACCGTAACACCTGGGCCAGACACAGGCATATCACCATCAACTCAGCCAGACTGACCATCCAAGCTATCTACCGGTTCTTTTATATATGGGGTAATCAACATATCCCCAGTGCTCTGCAGGTCTTCAAAGCCAAGGTCATCTCCCAACTGCTGTATGGGGTACCAGTTTGGCTGGACGCCATTAATCCACTGGTTGAAAGGCTTCAATCTGCTTTTCTTTATAAAATATTAGCAGTTCCACACTGTGTACCTTACGCAGCCCTCTGTCTGGAGGCTGGACTCAGCAGATTGAACACCCAGGCACAGCTAAGACAGTTCAAATACTGGCTGAGAATTTGTTTTATCTCACATAAAGACCCTCTGATAGAGGGCATTCTCTCCGATCATTTTTACTCTCCTGGCCTTAAACGGTTTCTCCAAAGAATTACGGTGCTGGGCATTTCACCTGATCACCTGGGGGCACTACCTTTCATGCAGGCTTATAGGCTGTTAAAGCTTAGACTGCTAGACATTGAAAGGCAAGACCTTTTTGCAGCAGCCTCTAAAGCTTGTTCTCCTCTCAGCCTCCAACTCCCACTACCTGTTGGTAAGCCGGCCAGCTACCTACATCTTTTAGAGAATCCACAGGAACGACGTGCTTTCACTCTAGCTAGATGTAATGTGCTCCCCTCTAATGTCCTATACGGGAGATTCAGCTCTCTACCACTAGAGACTCGGTTATGCCCCTGTAACTCAGGGACCATTGAGTCTCTGGTGCATATGATCCTATATTGTCCTCTATATAAGGACATCCGTGCTTCCCACCTAGAGCCACATCTTGCTAGATTTCCTGGTCACCAGGATGAGGTCATTTTGCATAATCTTTTTTCAGGCTTAGACAAAACCCACACTAGGCAGATTGCCACATTTATCAATCTGTTAATCCAGCGACGCAGGCCACAGTTACTTAACGGCCCTTTTGTTCCGCACCCCCAATTATAGTCTGTTCATTCCGGATGGTCTGCACGCAGTCAATTTTGGTTGGACAAACACAAGGATACATGGAAACACCCTCTTGCTGTCATTCTATTATAATACTCCTATTTTTCCTCCAGCCTTCCCTGTTTTTAATTGATACTGGTTCGGGTATGTACACTTTCCCAATTGTGCATTTTATTCTCTATTGCTCATTGTCTTTTTTACTTATTTATTTATTTATGCCAATAAAGGTGTCTGACTGACTGACTGACAATTTTGCTTTTGTTCTTGCAGTTGTGATATCAGTAATCTACTTTAGTGACAGCTGATTGGAATAAAATATATAATGGCTCAGCAGCCTAGACAAATTAACGTAAAGAGCTCATATTTCACAGTGTCATTTAAAGCTCAGATTGTTCTGAAATAACTGCTTATTTTAAGAAAATAATCCACACAATATGGCATAATCTTTGTAAGTGTCATTTTCAGTATCTTTCCTGAAAATGTTAATCCAAAACAGTTATTACAAAAGCCACGTTTCCGCCATGCTAATGCTATTATTCCCTGACACAACTGCATATTAAGTTTCAAACGTAGGAGGTAGCACAAGGTGAGATTAAATGAAATCCTGGATTTGTTCCTAGATTGCTCTAGGACATCCTAGTGAAGCATTTCTTATCAACACTCAAAATGGCTGGCTCAAAAAGCAAGGCATATGCCTCTGGCTTTCATAATGCAAACAGGATGTAAAAGCTTATCATTATAATTCAACATGCTATCAAAATATGGGTTCTTGTTCACACAGGTTCCTAGTTCAGCCAGCGGTAGTGTTGCACAAAACATGCAAATGGATGAACAAGGCCTTACATCTATAGAATGCAGAAGGATAATATTTCAATTTTATCAAGTGTCACTGGAAAATATTATCCCAGTCTGAAGCCATGCAGAGATGGTACTGCTTAGAAGCAGGTGCTTCACAGAAATGAAACCAGTGGCGACTGGTGGTGACTCCAATTTCCAGCACACTATGAATCCATGCCAGGTTTTAGCTTGTGCTTTGTAGGTGCTCTCCAAGGTGCTGAGCCCTATTTCTCAAATGGGTTCAGCCTCTTCAATAATATTTGTCAAGAACAAACTAAACCCTGAAGTGGATTCACAGCTCCCCTGAAACTGGAGCCACCAGTCATTACTGGTTGAAACCAATATGGAAAAAGACCCAGCATCTACAATAGTGTGCCCACTGAAATCTCTTTCTCTATTGAGGTCATACATTTTCACTGGTTTGGCATATTTTAAAGATACAGACATGTCACCTAACAGCAAAAGGGATTTGGTTTGCTCTGAAGAGGTACATGCTATCTGTTTAGAGAGCAGGACTGACCCCCTTCAACCAGTACAGAAAGACTAGGGAGGCTTTTAAGGACAGCAGTGCCAGCTGTCCCAGTAGAAACGCTGCATGCACAACATTGCCATCACTCCCAGTAGGCATCTGCCTAATGCAAAGGCCAGCCCTGACGCCTTTCTGGAAAACTCTTTGAAAACCCTTACTTGTATATTCTTAATTTAAAATGTATCATTATAATTCTGCATGCTCCCAAATATATGGGTAGCCTATTCACCTGAAAGGACATGGAAAATGCCACAATTTAGTGGAAACACAATACTGTACTTTAGAAGTGAAGGGTGTCTTGTTTCATTTCCAGGTAAGGCTGAGAAACACGGGCATAGGAAACCCTGGAATTCTGCCCCCTGTCTGTTTAGACAACACTGCGGAGCAATATAGACCAACGGTATAAATTTAAACATGTTCCTTTGAGCACAGGCAATTTAAGAACATAAGGACATAAGAACATAAGAACGTAAGAAAAGCCATGCTGGATCAGACAAAGGCATATCTAGTCCAACTACCTGTATCTCACAGTGGCCCCACCAAATAACTCTGGGAGTGCACGAGATTAGATATCTATTTTCTGATACCACTCTGCTGCATCTGGCCTTTGAAGTCCCCCAGTTTTAAGACTGGAGATTACACATCTCCATCATGGTTTGTAGCCTGTGATGAATTTTTCCTCTAGGAATCTGTCCAATCCCCCTTTGAAGGTGTCCAGGCCAGATGCCATCACCACATCTTGTGGCAGGGAGTTCCACAGACTAACAACACGCTGGGTGAAAAAAAATATTTTCTTCTGCCTATTCTCACTCTCCCAACCCTCAATTTGAGTGGATGTCCCCTAGTTCTGGTATTTTGTGAGAGGGAGAAGAGCATCCCTCTATCTGCTTTACTCATGCCCTGCATTATTTTGTACATCTCAATCATATCAATTTATGGATTATGTGTAAAGTTAAATAATTACTGTTATCAATCTGCAATAATCTTTGCATTTCATTTTTACACGGCAACGATACAATATTTTCATCATGATAAGGAAGTTATCATGAATTTGTGGTTATTAATAGAAGTTACAGCAAATTCTTTGTTAATTTAATGGACTGTAACTAGACTGCCAGCATTTAGAAGGGCCTTAAAGACTTGGCTCTTCAGGCAATGCTACTGGACCATCTGAGCACAATGTAATAGTTCCTCCCCTCTTTTACTGCTGGCACCAGTTTTTCTTACCAGTTCTTCTTGCTGGATTTCACCTTGATGTTGACTTTGTCATGGTCAGTGGTGTTATGTCTATTTTATCTGTTGGGTTTTTTTTTGTATTTTATATGTATTTGTATATCAATAGTATTTGTCAGTCCTTTATTGTTTTTTACTGCTGGGGTTTATATTGTACTTGAGCAGTCTCCGTTTGGCTGACATGTACACCGCCCAGAGTTCCCTATGGGAAAACCAGGCAGTTAATAAGTACAAAAATAAATAAATAAATAAATACTTGAAAAAAATACGGAGTCAACAGAAGATGAAAGCAGCAACCAGAAACTGAAAGATAAAGAAGCTGCTATGGTATGCTGTATTCTTAGCATAATGTGAGAGTTCTGTCAAATTACTTCCAATTTATAGCACAATTTAATAATCTCTAGAGATTTTATTATTAAAAGCCTTGCTCAGGTCTTGCAGACTAAGGGATGTAGATTATTTTATGGAGTCAATCACAAGTCTTCCTATTTTTTTATTACCTCCAAATTTTCCTAATATTATTATCTCTTCCAATGAATCTTGTCTTCATATGGTATACCCAAAGCATGATGGCCTTGGTTTATTCATTTTAGTTTCTAGGGGCATTCATACTTAATTTGATATAAAATTCCTTTACCTGTCTTTTCTAGTGAGCCATGGCATCTCTAAAGCAGCCTCTGCATGTTGTCGTGCATTTTGCTTTTTAAAAAAACAGATATACAACAATTGCTTTTTAAAAACATCCTTTTTCATGAATGTGCTTCACATTAGCTTTATAATCTGAATTAACTCTTTAAATGAGGCTGTTCTGTTCTGGGTCATAGATTCTCCAGGATGGATATTATCTCAGAAAATGGGACCAATTTATGCATAATTTAGAAACAGAGACCTACATCAGTTACATCTTTGTGTCACAGTGATAGAATGAACAGTGTTTGGCTGTTAACAGCCGTGTGGTGGGTTAAACTGCTGCACTACAGCCAAAACTGCTTATAACCTGGGGTTCAATCCCAGGTAATTAACTGGCTCAAGGTTCACTCAGCCTTCTATCTTTTCAAGGTTGGTAAAATGAGTACCCAGCTTGCTGGGGAGTGGGCAATGTGTAGCCTGCATAATTCAATTGTAAATCTCCCTGAGGGTGCCTTAAGCACCATGAGGTGGTATATCAGCTGTAGGGTTTGTTTTGCTTTGACATAGAATAAAGAATTCAGTTTCAAATCCCACTTAAGCGTATGGGAAGTCAATCTTGCTTACTCCAATTTTGTTTGAGCAATGCTCTGGATAGGTGTAGTGTTATTCATTATTAATCACGACAGTGCATCAAAGATTGTTTTGATGATGAACGTGGACACGTCTGTTTTATTAAAAATGCTGCATTACGTAATTGATAGCTGTTTTCAAAGAGAAGAAAGACACTGAGTGCAGAGTAGTATGTGAATGACTAGCCGACAAACTGGTAAGAGTTATCAAAAGGTGTTACTGGTTTTATTACAAAATATGGTGTTACTTAAATATGCATGTTTATTATATTGATTAAATTACTGCACATCCCCAATATGCACTTCAGCTGCTTTAAACTATTGCTGTTATTGGGAGTAAATCTCTAAAATGTAGTTCAGTGCTGGAGATGGAAGAAATGACCCTTTAACATGCGGGTTGGGGTGTGTGAGAGATATCTTTATCTCAAGGACAATATTATTAGGGAGGGGCCTTTCATGTTTAAACACCCGACTGAAAATATGAAAGAGGGCTATTGTTTGTGTGATTTGTGTATTTTGGGTGATTGCCAAAATGCATACAAAGCAGGAAACTATATATAAATTCTGAAGACACACAGAGGGCCATGTGCATCCAAAACCCCTTTAAACCTAATTCTGCCTTCCTGCTTTGTGTGAACTACACAGTTATAAGCCTCGGAACATTTCTGCAGAATTGACTATAAAATGGACTCTTATTAAAAATGAAGCCTGGAGGATATTATCAGAGATTTATGGCTTAAAAGGTTTTCTCACATTAAGGCTAATCATTTCCTAAATTGATGGTATCCCATTCGGTAGACGAGACATAATCCATTAGCCTTGATCTGTGTAAGCTAGAGATGGAGATTACTAATTTTTTTATATATATAAAAGAAAAATAAAGGCCTACATTCCACCTGAGATAGTGGGGAAAGACAGGCCTCCTGGTAGCAAGTGGTGCCAGAGGAATCGAGGAACCAGAAGTGGGTGGGGCCACTCTGTCTCCTTTTCTCTTTGTGATGTCTTTCTTTTTGACCCCCCTTCCTTCCTTCCAGCTCCATAGGTTGCTGGGGGGGGGGGAGAAAGAGTTTCTTTTCAAGTTCTGAAGTGTTCCCTTGCAAGGGGCTTTTGGAAATCGTGCAATGGATCGTAGCTCCTGGTCTAAGCCACCAAATATGTTTGTCTAAAGACCATTTCACCTGGGTCCAAGCACTATTCCATTGAAAACTATGCTTCTGGGCCCTGCTGTTGAGGATTTTATACTGTATATGGGAAACACTGATCATCCCCCAAACCGTTTCAACTTTTATGGTGGGGAAAGAGTTTAGCACATGCTTGCAACTCTCTTTCTGTTAAACCTGAGGATTTTAAAAGTGCATCCTATTGGCTGGTTTAGTTACCGCCCCTGGAAAGCTACTCTCAAAATGAATGAATATAATGATGTGCTGAAGCCATTCAGAAGTGATCAGTGGTAGGATGGTGTGGTGAGACCCAAAGCATTTTACTCCCATTGCTTCAGTGTGTCCTCATAAAGATAACTTTCCAAACCCTGGTATTGTTGATCAGGTATCTTGTCAACAAATGCCCTGACAGCTTAGAACGGAGCAATAATGTGTAAGCACAAGTGGTTAGGCCAAAAGGATTTTGACAGCCCGGAAAATAACATGTAGCACTCCCAAAGAATCGTGAAATATCACAGAACAAACAGAACCAGCCCCTAATAGTATTTATCGAATGAGTTATATTCCTTTAAAAAACCCACCTTAATTTACTTAATGCTTATCCCCCTTTGTTATAAAATCAAGACAGCTTGTAACACATTCATCAATATTTGAAAATATTAAAGTAATGAATAATAAAAATGACCATAAAGCTGTGTACAAATGGCCTTCAGCGATTCCCAAACCTAATCGTAGAGACACTGGGTTGGGGTGGGGGGCAGGGGACAATTTCATTGAACATCTTCTGGGGAAAGAGACATCCTTCAGCAGTTCCTCACCATTAGCTATGATTGTGACACAGCTTTGTTCGTTTCCTCCCCAGCATTTTTGGTACACTCACCAGTAGTGAAGCCAATGGCCATAGGTTCACTTCCTTCACAACAGCTCCTACCTAATATTACTCTAGGGCCTCTGTAGGTGGTGGTGATGGTGGGGAGGCAGCCACCAAAAACATGGTGGAGGAATTCTAGAAATAATAATGCCAACAATTCTTCTTCTAAGGAATGCAGAAAAAGAATAATAGAAAATAGGCTGTTGTTTCAGAAAAAGGGCTCCAGAGAAACTGTGGTCCAGCATTTGCTGTGGTTTCTGGTTTAGTACTGTCAAAATGATACATTTTGGAGTGTCAGGGTAGATAAATTCATTTCTGCTATAGATATTTACAGCACAGATCCCAACATGGAAGCCTTGTAGCAGCTATGAGCTAGCAGGCTGCTTTGCCCAATCTGGTAAAAAAAGGTGATGGTGGAGCAGACAACTGATCCTCCAGTTTCCCTGAAATTTTCTTTCCACGAGCTGAGAAATCATGGTAGACAAAGGTCTTATCTTTTCTGTATTCTTCCTCAAGATATATAATTCCAGTGATGAAATAACATGGCAGCTTCACCGATTCAAGGACAAAACACCAGGAAACAGTTGGCACTAGATCCTTAATTGCTCGACATTTTCCAATGCAGCTGAGGAAAGACTTGTTTTTGTGGAACCAGTTTGCTTCCACTCAGCCCATGACCATTGTGGTATAAAGCAAGACCAGAGGGAAAAGCTTCCTGGCGAGGCATCTTGAGGGCGCTTTCAAGGCAAGGAATAGCATTTGGACCAAATCTGGCGGTGAGTCACAACTAGGGTAGACCCACTGACTCAGCCGGACTGGCAGATGTTTTAATTTATCAAATCCAGAACATTTCGGCAGAATTGACTATAAAATTGACTCTTATTAAAATGAAGCATGGAGAGTTATCAGAGATTTATAGCTTAAAAGGTTGTAGAATCCCATTGATGCTACAGCTTTATTCTGGGTTGGGAATAACAATTGGATTTTTTAAAATGAGAAATCTGGGTGCATCTAAGGACCGCCACCACCCTTCCAGCAGTAGGCTGAGGTGCTGCTCTTTAATCAAACCTGGGGAGACTTTTGCTGGCCCTGAGCAGAATTCTGAATGAAAGGCAGCCTTCTGCAGCTACCAATCTCCAGCTGATGACAAACCATCAATACTGATGCCCGAATGCTGCAATGGGGAGTGGGGGGGCAAAGAAAGGGGCCAAGCCCAGTTCTGCAGGGTTGGCCAGACTCCTCTGGCTCCTGCCTGATGGTCTTGGCATAAACAGCTGTCTCATGCCCTTCCCTGGGGAATAACCAAGTCTCTCAGAAAGGCTCCCTGTGGTGCCCAACATCTCTTGAGCTCCAAGAAAAGCAGCTGCTTAAGATTCATCCTGGACCAGCGGAGACCAACAAATGAGCAGAACCGGTCCAGCCAGAGGATGGTCATCCTCAGTGATAGAGCTTTTGTTTCCTGGTGGAAATTAAACCATTATGCCCCCATACCATACACTTATCAAAACCTTGCATGTTTATTTTGGAAAGTTGTCTCTCCCTGTTTGAATATCCTGTTTTCCTTTCCCCCTCCCTTGTTTTCTATTTTCAAAAAGAAGAACGATGTATTTTTTTTTAAAGGAGCCCCTTCACGCTTATGTGATGCCGGCAGCCTGAGCGTATGTCCGTGTCTCCCACCGCGCCCTTTACAGCAAGATCGTTTGCTGTACCAGGAAGACAGGGCTGACCCCCCCACCCCCCACCCCCATCCCCTCCTCCTCCTCCCCTGCACCCCGAATGAGGAGGAAAAAGTAACCGAAAGGGCAGGGGAAAGGAGAGGCCAACCGTTGGGATGAACGAGTCATCAATCGGGGAACGGTGGTGGGGCTCGAGGAAACGAGAAATTTAGGGAAATCTCGACCGAGATCCAAAAGCACCCCCTTCTCGTCCCCGCCCCGACCTGCTGCAGTCTAGACGGCCAACTTCCCGGCACCGCAGTGAACCTCTCCTTCCGCGCAGGAGGCGGGAGGGGGAGCGCAGCGCCCAGGGGTGTGGCCGCACGCACGCTGAAGGAAATTGGGGGGGGGGGTGTTCAGTCGGGGTGGGGTGGGGAGCTTGGGGGGGCGAGACCGAGCTTTTTGGTTGGAATGAG
Source organism: Phrynocephalus versicolor (assembly GCA_023846285.1). Taxonomy (NCBI): domain Eukaryota; kingdom Metazoa; phylum Chordata; class Lepidosauria; order Squamata; family Agamidae; genus Phrynocephalus; species Phrynocephalus versicolor. The sequence continues at coordinate 31,046,137 of JAHTLZ010000204.1, forward strand.
GCAAAATAAAAACAAAGTCACCCCCGGCCATTTGAAAAGCGAGTGGAGAAAACGGGTGGGGCCATGATGGCGGTGGGAAGAGCAAGACGGCGGCGGGGGGTGGGGAAGCAGAGGTAGGATCCAGTGACCTACTTTTGGGTCCCCCGGGGTTGCGTCTCCCAGCATCTGAGGAAGCAATCCGGGCGAGGAGCAAAGGAGCCGCAGTGGCCCCGCCTGCAGCCTCCCCTCCCCCCGCCACGAGCGGGGCCACCGGGATTTGTTCCCGGGTCCGACCAGGGGAGCGCCGTTCTCAGGGGCACCCTAGAGCGCCTCTCGCGTTTTTGCTGGGCTCAGTGGGGTGGGGGTGGGGCCGGGGAGCAGGGGGCGGACAGGAGATTCCCCCGTGTCCGTGGGCGGCGGCAGCGGCGGCGGCGACCTGGGTGGGGCCGGTCTGCATTGTGCAGGGCGGCTGCCTGCCTACCGCTGCTGCTGCTGGTGGAGTCGGGGCGGAGGGGTGGGGGTGGGGGTGGGGTGCGCGCGTTGCGCGTTGCGCGCTCTGCAGGTGCGCGGTTGCCGGGAACGCCCGTCGGTAGCACCGGCGCGACCGCCCGACACACAAAGAAAGCCAATATCGGAGCGCCTAAATCCCCACCCTACGAGATGACTCCCCCCAAGTCTTTAACACAAAGGAGCTATAAGGCGGCGACGCAGCCGGATTCACATCTCCGGCCCACCCCACCCCCACCCCACCCTTTCTTTCTTTTCTCTGTTGCAACCACGATCGAGGCGCTTTAATAGTGGTCTGCATTCAATTTACCTGCTAGGTCCGCGGGCTCAGCTCGTTTCCCCATCATTCGAATGGATTCCGACATCCCCCCCGCGCCAAAGCCCCCAAAGCCATCAGCAGGAAAATAATTCTGCATAAACCCTCTGATCGCCCTCTTTCCTCCCACTCTCCCGCCCGCGCCGCCACACACGCCCCCCCCCCATCACAGCCGTCTTAGCGAACGGGAACCTTGCGTCTCGTTTCTAACACGAACCGCTTCGGGAAAAGGCTAGCCTACAATTCTGAATCGGATTAAGATCCGCCAGTGCACCGACTGGGATGGTGGTGGTGGGGAAAGGACTCCGGCTGAGAAATTCTCCGAGAGTAAAATCTTAAAGAGCGTCTCCCCCTGGGAGACCTTCGATCTAAGGAGCCCTCGCCTTCGCGCTCCCCTCCGGGTGGCGGCTTCAAAAAGCGACCTTCAGGAAGCCGAAGGGGCTGAACTGCGGTCCGGAACGTCCTCCGACGCCCGCGTCCCATTCGACGAAGGCGGACCCAGACTCCAGGACGACGCCCGGGAAGGCAAGGCTTTGGGTGCGGAAGCGAAAAAAAGGGAGAACGAGGCGGCATCAGCTCTTACCCATTGCAGTTTTAGCCATGGTGGAGAAAACAGACGGGGCGCGCCGGGGTTTGTGTGAAGGCAGCGAGGCTCCAGCCACAGCAGTGGAGACGGGGAGTGAAAGGAGCGCGAGCGAAGAGACGACTAAGGCACTGAGTCAGCAGAGTGGGGCCGCGCAAAAGAAGGAGCCAGAGGCAGGAGCCCATGAATAATGATCACGCCTCGGTCCAAGCAGATTGGCTCCGGCGGTCCCCTGACAGGTCTCCTGCCGAGCCAAAAGCCCCGAGCATTAAATATGGATCCGCCCGTGGTGCGGGAGGACAAGGGGCCAGGAGGCAGTTTGACACGGAAACTGGCCTCGGGATGGGGTCTCCCCCCCTTTCCTTTCCCCCGAAGTAGTACATTCCATGTCAAATGCCGAATGTCTGACGGGAATCAAGCCGATTGGTCTTGCCTCCTCTGGCTGTTGCTATCTGGAAAACAGGCATGCCATTTTATGGCAGTAATAGAACATGGCAAGGGAGGACAAGCCAAAGGTTTTCCTATCTTTCTGAATCGACTTCAGATCACTGATAATTTCGCACCCATGCATGGAGCTTACATTACTGCGGCCCCAGTACCAGGCTTCCCTGGGATCCATCCCTGTGGAGCGCACATGGGAACTTGCTTCGGTGTAAAGGTGCATGGGATTGCATTTTGCATGCGAAGGCAGCGGTTGGTGCTCTTTTGTTCTCTTTCGCAAACTCATCCTGTATAAAGTGCATGTCAAATTAAAAAAAAAAGGCAGGTGGATTAACATGGTAGAAGGTAGAAGCCCAGGGATCACCACAGACCCCTTTTTACAATAGGAAGAGGCTTGTTCTTATTTTCTGAAAAACAAACTGTAGAATGATCAGGCAGGGGGAATATGTACAGCCTCAAAGAGGCTAATCTCTGTGATTTCAGTGATTGGAGCATGTATCTGAAATTTACCAAAGAAGAGAGAAAATCTTTAGAAAAGCGAACATGGGTCTATATGAGACAAACATCCCCCTCCCCCTTTGTGCTGAGCAATAAAAATAGAAGGAAAAATGTTACTGTGATGTAAACCCATGGATGGAAAAATCAACATTTTCTTGAATTAGCACATCCCCAAATTCATTTGAAGCAAAACAAGTTGAGGAGCTGTGTAGCCATCACAAAAACCAAATACAAAAGTGGAACAGGTGATACCTGTTTCAGGGAGAGGACCATCTAAGAGCAGTGATGGATCTAGGAGCCCTTCTAAAGTGCAAGGAGAAAAATCATTAGAACCTGCTTAGACCATCTCTCCTGCCAAACAGCATGTATGTTTTCTGAACTTCATATTGATCCCCATGTTAATCCTCATATTGCCTCGAATGATGGGCAGTGCTCTTGCATCTAAGTCCTACATTGACGTACGCATTGATTCAGAGCATCCATGCAATCCTTGGAGTGGATGGAAAAGAAAGTTGGAACTGGCTTCATATTATCAATACATGAGTTCCAAAGAGGGTGAGCGTGTTGGGTTAGTCTGTTGCAGCAAAACCAATAAAGAGCCTTGTGGCAAGTTTTATTTAATAAATTTTATTGGGTGTAAAATTCTGTGGGCTCAAGAGGTTATTGATTCAAATATTTATATTCTACTATTCTAGACAAAGGACTGTTAAACAAAGGAGTTCACAATCTAGCTAAGCTAGTATAAATATCATTTTAAAAAATAGAAATTAATTTAAAAATAAGCATTTGCCGGAGTCTTATTCAGGTCCATGCCTTGGTTTCTATCATATGGATTTATATGTTAGAGTGATTTATGATATGAGAGATGGCTGATTCAGATTTTTATTTTTATTTTTATAAGCGCAGGGTCATCTCTGCAAAACTTGGAAGTTTTTTTTAATCATGGACACAAGGATTGTTCTTATATAAGGCAGGAGTTCATGACAGGCCAGCTAAGCTCTTCTTGGAGTATATCATAACCTACAGTTAAGGGGTGCATGATCCAACTTATCCTACTAGGTCCTGTGAACAAACTCATGCTAGCTGCCATTGGTATAAAGGAAGAACATTATAGTTCAGTAATGTCTAGAGCTACAGAATGCCTTTAAGAACTATGGATTCAGCAAGTTCTCAGTTTTGTGGAGACAATACCTTCCAACCAGGACAGATGCAAAAGCAAAGCAAAGCAAAGTGTTCTGCTTATACACTGTCCCATACCACTTCAAGTAGTCTCTGGGCGGTATACAGTTTTAATTACAGTATGCAGGCTACACATTGCCCCCCCCCCCAAGCAAGCTGGGTACTCATTTTACCAGCCTCAGAAGGATGGAAGGCTGAGTCAACCATGAGCCGGCTACCTGGAATTGAACCCCAGGTCGTGAGCACAGTTTTACCTGTAGTACAGGCATTTAACCACTGCACCACGGCCAAGACATTTTGCTGCTAACAGGACAAAGGATAAGATGACAGTATTGTTTCAGTTTATATACACTGAAACCAGCTGGACCGGACCAATTAATCACCATGATGACAATTAGAGAGCATCTTTTATTGCATTAAAGGAAACGGGTTCATTTTGGGATTATGAGGAAGTCTACATATCTCTTCCAGCCCCCAATGTGGCTGCCTCCTTGTACCTAATGGTAGGAACAGTCCTTTTTCACACATACATTGTACCAGAGACTGGCAATTATTTGGATGCTTCTTGAGATAAAACCTGGTAGATATCTTTGTTTGAAGAAAATCCGTTTTGAGAAAAGGAATATACAAATGAGTTAGAAGAAGAGTCTTCTGAGATCAGGAGAAAGTACAGTATGTCTGTTGCAATGGTAGACTCTTTGACCATGATGAAGGCTTCACCCTATGATGAACAGCTTTCATTCTGATAACATTTATTATTTATTTATTTGTTATATTTTTATACCGCCCATCTTCCGAACGGAACTCTGGGCGGTTTACAATTAAAACAATTAAAACAGAAAATACAGAAAAAGGGCAAAAGTACTAATAAAATAAGGAGGGACGACACCCTCCACAAGAGATGACATGGGCGGCAAAATGCAAAAAACAACAACAACAAACAAATTAAGTAAAGGGCCACCATATGCCTCTTTATAAAGGTGAGTTTTCAGGGCCTTTTTAAAGGGGGGCAGGGACTGTGCTAGGCGCAGCTCTCTAGGGAGATGAGTCCATAGAGTGGGGCCCACCACAGAGAAGGCGCGGTTAGGCATGAGCAATTTCTGTGCCTCCCTGGGTGTGGCCACCCTAAATGAGCGCACCTACACCATTCTTGTGGGCCTGACCCCAGTTGACCTCTGGGAGATTCGCTCCGACAGGTACTCTGGTCCCAAGCCAGAGTACCTGGTGTCACTCCACTCCTAGTTCCTTATATCTAAATATTATGACCAAAATCCCTTTGGAGACTTATTCACATGCAAGTGAAATCACTGAAAGTGGCAGATTGCCACTAATGAACTGATTTCATTCTGGTTATTTGCCCATTGCACAATTTGGTGGATAACAAGGACCTTATTAACAAGCAGCAATTCACTGTTGCACCTCCTGCAAGTTCACTTACTTTATGCAGAAATCTCTAATAGGGTCCATAAAATATGGATCAGGAATTAAAGTGTGAGATTCTGCAGATTTGGTTGACGATAGCTGAATTTTGGGGTGACTAGAGAGAAAGGCAGATGGTGTGATGGAGAACCTGCGGTGGGGACACAGGGCCAAATGACTTCGCATCTGCATTGCTGGGTGAAATGCGGTGTGTGTGGGGGGGAGGTTTGTGTGTCACTGGCTGAAAAAAAAAAGAAGAGCAAGAGCCCTAAACACTGAAATTCTTATTGGATGCTCATCAAAATCCTAATTCTGGGAACATTTAAAATATCATTACTCGTCGTGATCTTTGTCCGGGACGTATTGCTCAGCAAGAGTGAGCGATGCCGCTGTCCTTGGTCCTGAAACGTCCTATGAACTTGCAAACAGTTCCAACTTCAGGGCAGCTCGAAACACTTAGCTGAATTGTTCCAGTCATCGGACAGCTCACCTCACTACAGTGGTGGTGACTGAAATCGGGAAGACACTGACGAGTCAGACTTTTTGGTTGGGGAACAAAAACGCGTGTGTGGGTGTTTCCTTTCTATTGTTTACCGTGCTTCTCAAAATAGGAAATTGCTGTCTGTTATCGTATCCTCAGCTTACTTCATTTCAGAGCATGTGTGAAGCCAGCCAGCTCCCCTCTCTGCTTTATTTTGATCTAGCCAAAGAGCATAGAAGATGATTTGATCACCTAGACTGAGAAATAGGGGATGGATGAGCTGTAAACAGACTGTCCAATCCAGCAGCGTTTACGTGACTCTGTCTGCATCTAAGTGTGTTTCCTGTGTGGGAGAGGGAGATACTCAGAAAGTGTATACTGTAGTTACATTGTAGAATTTGATACCACATGTTGTAGGACTGGTCCCCGACTTGTAGAGCTATAAAATAGAATGGAATAGTCAAGAATAATGAAATTAATATTATTCATAAGGGCTGTACGTTCACTCCTGTTTCAGAATTAATATGCCTTTAAATATGAGTTGCTTCTCATAGGCATTTGGCTAATGTGAATGGAACAGGATGCCCTTCACTTGAACCAAGGTCAGCAGTAACAAGAACAACTGTGCTATATTAATTCTTTCCTGTTCTACTCTTCATCATGATTCCTGTGATCAGTAACTTTGGAATTAATTTTTCCAGTTATTGTGGGGAAAAGATGCATGAAAATATTGTATTCATTACTCTAATACACAAATTTGTTGTTGGCTCAATGTGTAAGGTTGGTTGAGTCTAGTTTGTAGTGACCATTATCTGCTCAAACCGAAGGATTTAATGGAGTTGGAGTGAATGAATCTCAGTTAACTGTAAAAGGATTAATACCTGATTTTTTTTAAAAAAAACTCTACTTTTCTAATGCCTCCCTCTCCATTATCCCTTTCTGTCATATGTAAGTCACATGTTTGGAAAAGAGAACCAGCAGCGTCTGTAGAAGCACAACATTCTAGTAGGAAGTATGAAAAGTTGGGTTCATGCTGTTGTATAGATGCAACAAGATCTCCTCTTAAAACATGTTGCTTTGGTGTGAAGCAATAAGGGAGGGAGAAGATGCTGGAGTGCTTGTTACTTTGCATAGAGATATTCACAGGAAGATAACTGTTGCAAAGAGCTCAGGAGTCCCTGCAATCCAGCATTCTGTCAGTAGTGGTGGCCAGCCATGTACACCACAGGAAGATAGCAGAAGGGCATGTCTTGTTTGGCCCAGAAAACTGGGACCATTATACCATTTCCGATCACAGAAGACCATTTTGATTTGCCATTGGTAGATCTATGCATTCACAAATCATTTTAATTTTTTTGAAAATCCCCCTAATATGATCTGGAGATCCAAAGTGCCAAAGGGAAAGAATATGCAACATCCCACCTGCAGTGTCTTTCATCTGTAGTATATTCCTGAAAAGAATGGGAGAAGCAACTTGAGGCAAAAGGGAGTGAGGAAGAATTATGCTCATGGTGGCTCACTGCATAGACCATCATTTCCATATTTGAAAAGAAAATGTGGCAGAGTAACAAGCTACCCTTATTAACTTGTCAGGCACTGAACGAAGCTTCCTGCTATCCCTGCTGCCAGGGAACAAGGAGGAAGGCTGCCTGAGTGCTTTAGAGATTTCCATCATCAGACACTGGACTCAAGAAATTACATGACAAGCACAATCATATCAACCACCTTGGCATTCCAGTTATTTATAGAGAATTATAATCACACCACCTGTAGAGCACTCAGGTCTACAAGGTTTTTTTTTTATTATTATTATAGTGAGTTCATAATGTACTGTACAGGGAAAACAAAGGGACACTAAACCTTAGAATTTGATTTTACCATAGTGCAATTTCCAAGACTCTATTCTCTTCAATGTTTTTCAGGTATTTCCAGAGGCAAGAAGCTGTATGAATCTATGGCTGAATGTAAAATACATATATACATCTTGAATCCTGTGTATGTTGTGTCTTCCAAACACAAATACACTCATATTTAGTCAATAGTGTCAAGCACTGATATTTCACATACCAGGTAAAACTTTAGGAAGATACTTGTCTCAAATGCCAAATGTTGGAATAATTTTACCTATCTAGTTAGTAGCAAAGAACAATCACATTAGGATATAAAAACCCGCTCCCATTGATACCCAGTACTGTATTAGTACATATATGATTGCTATTTTCCCAACAGGATAGGTGCATGGTTTGGCCACCTTCCACAGGTTGGTGCCCTCCTGGGTGTAATGGATGATAACACCCATCATTTTCAGTTAGTAATGGTGGACTTTGCAGTCCAGCAGATACAAAGATAATCATTCTGGGGACTTTGGGGCTGTTCTTTGCTGTCAGGGTGCACACAACCTATACACAGTGTGATGAAATCATTTTACATGCTGGCATTGCCAAAGGAAGACATTGCCAGTGCCAATGGAGCTGCACAACAGGATTTCAGCCAGTGTAATGTAAAGGCAGCAATCAAAACAATCTTTTAAAAAAATGCATAACAGTGACTACTTTAAGAAGCATAAAATCTCTCTCTCTCTGTGCAGTAAAATCTTATATTTATTTATTTATTTATTTATTTATTTAGCTTGTATGCCGCCCACTACCCAAAGGTCTCTGGGCGGCTCACAATCAGAGTGAACAGTTAAAACATCAAAATACAATAAAATTAGAGCAATAAAACATGTAGATACAATAAATACAATACATTAAAAACACACCACTAAAATTGCCATCAGGGCCCACAATCATTAGTAAAAAAACTTTTGGAATAGGAAGGTTTTTACCTGGCGCCGAAATGTTAGCAACGTCGGTGCCAGGCGGGTCTCATTTGGGAGGGTATTCCATAGTCTGGGGGCAGTTGCTGAAAAAGCCCTATTCCTGCAAGCCATCCCCTTCACCTCCTTAAGGGATGGCTCTTTCAGGAGGGCTCCCTGACTAGATCTTAATTGCCGGGTAGGTTCATATGGAAGGAGGCGGTCCTTCAGGTATCTAGGTCCTAAGCCGTTTAGGGCTTTATATGTCAAAACAAGCACTTTGAATTGGGCTCGGGCAGCAACTGGTAACCAGTGAAGGTTATACAGAATCGGCGTGATGTGTTCCTTGGTGGCCCTACCACTCACCAGCCGTGCCGCACGATTCTGAACCAGTTGCAATCGCCGAACCATCTTCAGAGGCAGCCCCACGTAAAGCACATTACAGTAATCAATACGGGATGTTACCAGTGCATGTGTAACTGTCATGAGGCTCCGTTCATCTAGGTAGGGGCGCAGCTGGTATATATTCCGTAGCTGGAGAAAGGCACCCCTGGCCACCGAGTCCACCTGGGCTTCCAGAGTTAGACCGGGGTCCAGGAGCACCCCCAAGCTACGGACCCTGTCCCTTAGGGGGAGTGCAACCCCATCCAGAACAGGGAAGTGGCCCTCTAGCCTGTCTGACGAGGCACCCACTAACAGCACTTCCGTCTTGTCTGGATTGAGTTTCAATTTATTAACCCTCATCCAGTCCATTATCTGGTCCAGACACGAGTTCAGAACAGAAACCGCCTCACCTGGATTGGTGGAGAACGAGAGGTAGAGCTGAGTATCTTAGTAGCCCGACACACACTAGGATGTTAAGAGAAAAACACAATAGCTGTATTGAATATTGAGTCACAATGTCACAGTGCAGTGCAAGTGAGTCTGAATGAATAAAGACGATCAGAGAATCAGGGTGTGGATAATAAGGTTTCCATGGTAAGAATGGCTCTGTTTTATATTTGCAAACAAGTCACGGAAAATAGTTCTTTTGTGCTTCAAGGATCACACAGTAAATGTGGTCTGACATGTGAGCTGTCAACAAAATCACAAAGGGATTACTACACATGGTTCATGCACACTGAGCACTGAGAATCTTTCTTGGAAACTTCCTCATTGGTGTGAAGGATGTGAGTATGTGTTTGCCATTATGATAAATGAATCCTTTACTTTGTACTGTTGACACTTAAAGTATAAAACTTTCCCCCCACCATCTTGTTTATTTATTTATTTATTTATTTATTTATTTATTTATTTATTTATTTATTTACCTCCCATCTTCCTGAAAGAACTCCGGGTGGTTAACAAAAGGGATAAGAAAGATCCTATTACAGCGATCACTACAAAAAATAAAAATAAAAAGATAAAGGATTAGAAAAAAACAGGACAAAAGAAAACAGAGTCTCGGGCAAGATGGCAGCTCAGAAGAGGGGAGGAAAAAAAAGATTAATGATGGCATTCTAGATTCTTGGGCTGCTTGTGAATTGCATTTGATGGCTATGAGCCCACATGAGTGATCGTCTTGCCCAGCAGGGGTGAACGTTATTTGAACTTCCCAGGGCAGAAATGGAGGAAGTGTGGCATCTGAAGATGTGGTGCCATACTTCCCATGCTTGAAAAGGATTAAGCACAAGTAACTACATAAACAGAAAATTCACTTTGTATGCACACTTAAAAAAAAGCTGAGAACTAAAAACTTGATTCCCTTAAAAAAATGGAAGCTACACACCTGTGACTATTTTATATCCATAATTTTAAAAAATGCTTTAATGACTCCATACTGGTACTGTTCTATATAACCCTGTGTGAAAAGAACAGAGAAGAATTAAAAGAAGCTAGAACATAATTAGCTATCAGTATTGCATTACTCAGAACATTACTTCTTCTCTTGCCTCTGTAGGCTTCTGGCTTAAAGCTGAATGTAATAATCATGACCAGGAGGAATGAAACTACTGCTGCAGTGCATAATAAAAATGCCATCACCAAGCTAAAAAAAAGTTGAGAAAGACTACAAGCTCTTATTAATATGAACTAGTTTGAATAAGCCAATCAAAACAGTAATTCACTGCTGCTGCCCAACGTTAGAGGTAATGTGATCCAAAACAATTATAGTTCAGTCAGGATAAGGTTCTTATTTCAGGTTGAAAATAAAGAATGTTAAAAGGATGTCTTGTTTAATTATTTATTCCCTCAAGTTTAATTATTGCTGTGACAGAACTTTGAGCTGCTGTCCAACTTGTTAGCTCAAGGAGAATTTACCAGCTGATATCTACTTCATTATCATTCATGGCTTATTTTATTGGAGCCTCGAATGATGATGGGTGACTATTAGGTTCCCAGGAACAAGACTTGACAACTTACATTTCCTGTTGTCAGTGGCTGAGCTTGGAAGAATTACTTCTTTGCACTACAACTCCAGAATCTCCCAACCAACACAGCAATTGGATATGCCTGTTGTGACCTCTGATAGTTGTATGGATCACATAAGATTGGCATCCGCATCCTAGATAGATAGATAGATAGATAGATAGATAGATAGATAGATAGATAG
>JAHTLZ010000204.1:31056936-31073974 GCA_023846285.1 Phrynocephalus versicolor
TAGATAGATAGATAGATAGATAGATAGATAGATAGATAGATAGATAGATAGATAGATAGATAGAGCTGTAATCAAAATTATTTTAGACACATCCTCAAAATAATATAAATAAGCCACAGATGTTCTGGAACAAAACTGGAAATGTTTTGATCCAATGGATTAATGGAATGTCCAGAGGAAGAAGAATGAAGCCTATACTGAAAAGAACACTCTACCTACAGGTAAGCATAGTGGTTGCTCGATTATGCTCTGGGGCTCCTTTGCATCCTCTGGCACTGGCCACCTGAAGGATGTGGAAGGCAAGATGGATTCACTGAAGTACAGTATCAGGAAATCATGTAGCAAATGCCATGCTGTCTTTGAGGAAGCTGAAGCTTGGGTGTCACTGGATCTTCCAATAGGACAATGATCCTAAGCATACCTCGGATTCCATCAAGGCCTGGTTTCAGAAGAGGTCCGGGAAGATTATATAGTAGTCCCACGTCTATCACAGTGGTTAGGTTCTCTAACCATCCTTGATAAAAGAAAATCCGCAATATGCAGACGCCTTGGCAAACTGACCAGTGGGGGCTCCTGCACCCTGCTTGCCACACAAAGGGTGCTTCCACCATGCCACTTTAACTCCCCCAACCGCTGTGAACTGACCTGACCAGCAGGGGTTCCTTCAGCTTGGCGAGGGAGAGGGCTTTGAAATTGGGTGCTTCGTAAGCACCCTGTCTTCAGCTTTCAAAGCCCTCCCCCTTGCCAAGCTGAATGAGCCCGCACCAATCAGGTCAGTCGCCATGATGCTGAAGTTAAATTCACTGGCAGGGGCTCCTGCCCATTCGCACTGAAGACAGGGTGCTTGCAAGGTGCTGCTTTCAAAGCCCCCCACCTCGCCAAGCTGAGCTCACTGGTGGGGCCTGCTTCAGCTTGGTGAGGTGGAGGAAGGTGAAAGCAGCGCCTCACATGTGCCCTGTCCTCAATGTGGGTGGGCAGGAGCCCCCACCACTGAATTCAGCTTGGCAAAGTGGTGGTGTGTGTCAAAAATCCACTATATACCTGGACTGCAGTATGTGAACTGTGCTACGGTTGGGAATTTACTGTACAGTGGTCATCACAGTCACCTGACATGAACCCTGAAGCAAATCTCTGGTGGGATTTGAAGAAGGCAATTGCAGCACAGAAACCCAAGATTACTGCGGAACTGGAGGGCATTGCGCATGAGGAACAGGTTAAGATTCTTCAGGAATGCTGCCAGAACCTGGTGTTTGGCTATGCATCTTGTTTGCCGTCAGTCATAACAGCAAAAGGGTGCTCCACTAAGTCCTAAAGATGCTTGCCATGAAGAGGTTGAATAGTTTGGAGATGGCAGAATTCATAAAAATTACATTTTCAGTTGAATTTGGGGAAATTCCTTGAAGCATTTGTTGGGTTGAGTTATTTCAATTGCTTTTGTTTAATTTGTTCATTGCAAACAGCTGTAAATTTTGACAATCATTGTGATTTGCAATGGAGGTTGGAAAATTATGTTTACAATTGAAGATAACTAGCTAGCTAGCTAGATGTCTGTTGGTCTTGGTATAAAGTCTGTTACTTGCTTTCGTTAATTTTGGCTAATTGATGAGGTTCTGGAGCACATTATGATTATACAAACAGATGCAAATGAGACACATCTTGGCAGCAAAATTAGCCATAATTAGCTGCAGCATGTTATGCAGATTCTCAAAATTGCTGGGAAGACTCTAGACAAAAAAAGAGAAGAAGTCATAAATGAATGAGTGAATATAAAACATTTCCAAGATCTGATTCCACACCCAAGTTGCTGATGGCTTTGAACACAGGGGTTTGCAACTTTACAGCAGCTTTAGATGAGAAGTAGTGATGTTGTTTGTTGATTACCCCTGTGATTAATGGATCTTCCTTGCTTTGGAAAGTAAAGGAGCATATAACAGTATTTTAAGTTTCACTGTTGTTCGCAAAAATTAACATATGGTAGTTAGTTTGAGTGGGTCGTTTGCAACTGGTCAACAACATAGAGCACCTGATTATTTGCAGTGTACAATCTCCCATTTATTTAACAATAGTAATGTTTAGGTTTAAACTCAGGAGTTAGAATTCTCAGTCTGTAACAGCTAATGGCAATTATGTATTTTTATGGCCCATAGTGATTATTAGAGATGGGCACGACTTAGCGAAATTTTCATTTCCGTTTTCGTTTTTCGTTTTCGTTACATAACGAAATGAAAAATGAAAAACGGTTCAAAAATGGAACGAAAACGGAAACGAAACGACTAATTTTGAGCCGTTTTTCGTTATTGGAAAAGCACTTAATGGAGCAAAATGGGAAAAAACGAAAAAATTTTCGTTTTCATTTTCATTTTTTCATTTTCGTTACGTAACAAAATGAAAACGAAAAATTTTAAAAATTAGCTCACGAAAACGGAATGAAATGAAACAGACCCCTAGATGAAAACGAAAACGAAAACAAAATTTTTTTCTGAGTCATGCCCATCTCTAGTGATTATCTCCATTGCCCTGAAGCCCCTATTTGCAGCTGGTTTTGGTTGGGGAACCCTGGGGCTTTTATAGAAAAAACACGTTAGATCCTGTTACTTCTCCACTAAAAAGCAATATTTCAGTGAAAGTCAATTTATTTATAAGTGAAGACTAAATGTTTCATATCAGTTTTCTGAATGTCTCTTATTTGCTCTGTCTAGAGTCTTTCTTTAATTCATCCTAGTTAGAGTGTTTTCTCCAGTGAGCTGAAGGCAGGGTATATTTTATCTTCACTTTGGAGGGTTTTGTTCATAATGTTCAATTAGCAAATTTTGTGCCTTCTAAATTTTAGTGACTTGGGTCAAAACCCCTACTATCTGCCTTAGTTATAACTCTATTTATAGATGATTATATCTGTTTTCCTCTGAATTGCAAATAAGGACATTGTTTTATTAATTGTGTTCAAGTTTTTAAGTACAGTATATAGTTTTAAAAATGTTTAGCTTGGGTTTTAAGCAATTTTAGACAAGCAAAAGAAAAAAGTTAAAAAAAATAGTCACATTATATGGTAGCATTGTGGCCATTATTTTTACACTGTTCATTAACAACTCAGAAGGATCAGCTGGCCCAGAATTATGCCGAATACCTCTTTATGGATTTAAGTGACCCAATTCATATTGAACTATTCCCCCCCTGAATTGGATTTATTCCTCACCTTTTCCCCAAGGAATGACACTCTTGGCACCTACTGTCATACAAATCAGATCAAGTAAATACAATTAAAACATAAAATGGGTAAAATAAGCAGAGTTAAGCACACATCAATAAAAGAAAGAATAGCAGCCACATGGTTAAAATCTCCTTCTACTGTACCCAACCTAATGATGAAAAGCCTGTTGAAATGGAAAAAGATCACACTTTTAACAGGTCTTTATCAAATTAATGCTTACTGGGGTGCTTTTGGGTCCTCTCCTTTGGTGTTTGTGATAAGCTATGAAGAGTTTTATGGCTTAAAGGCCTTAGGCTTCAGTATCTCAGAAAAAAGATCCTATCTCTTTTTGCCATTCCTTGTTCAAGTTCATATCCATATCTATGTGAAGCAAGAACTGTAAAAAATGTGTAATGGCCTTTATATTAATTGCCCCAAGGCCAGGCCTCATTGAAAAGTAATGTACAAAATAATGAAACACCTACAGTAAAAGCAAGTTCATGTCCAAGTGTGATAAGTAATGCTTTCTAGTTACTTTTAAACTTTATTTTAAAAGGCCATTTGGGGGCATTTTAAAGAGGAATTTTGACAGGCATTTTTCAGATTTTATGATATTCTCTTGTTATTTCTAAGAGGTAAGGCAAGTGCTTATTTTAAAACTGTTGATTGTTTTATAGTTTCAGTTTTAGTTGTGGTGAGCTGCTTTGAGTCCCTTTTGGAGAAAAATGTATAAATAAATTCATTTGCTTTGTTTTCTGTGTGTTTGTAAATATTTATAAGGCACAGTGTCAGAATTGGTCACTAGAGGGAACCAGATAGCATTTCCCTGTATTTTTTCAGCCTGAAGTCAAGACAATAATGCTAGCTAGCAGGAGAAATAATAGCAGTAATAAGTAGTGCAACAAATTCCTTTAAAAATAACATTCCAAGCTCTGCTCAGGGCTATGGAATGCACCCCCTGCTGAAATCTATAATGACTAATTACTTTTGAAGGAATTGCAAAATATGTCTCTTCTATTTGGTCTTTGGATTTGCTTGATTTTTGTTGTTGTTGAAATACACAGAAGGAACATCCCCAAAGAGCAGGAAAGCATACTTGGGCAATAGTGTGCAACCAGCAAATCTTCACTTCCAGAAGTGTTGCACTGGAATTCCCCAGCCCCGCCCCACCCTATGGAGGTCAAGCCCTGGATGAAAGCTGAAGTCAAGGAAACATCGCTGCACACATCTCAAGCCCTGTCTGCTTCTAATCAAATACATGCTTTTCAGCAAAAATGTATCTTACACTTAATGGGCTTTGTATTGTGGATGGTCACTGGATTATAAAAACTGGCTTAAATTGCATTTCTAATCTCCCAGGCATTCAGTTTCTGAAGAATCTGAGTTCTATGGGGAAAGTAAATTGATTGGAAGAAATCTACATTCCTGTTTAGTTTGACTGTTAGCCATGCTTACATGAGACACACCTGAAACCCACAGGACTTTTCATCTTAAATCTCATTACTCTGAGCATGTGTAAATCAGAAACTAACACACTATGTCACATAATCATCATTAACAGTTATGCAAATCTATATTATATTCAGTGGGCAGAACAGGGAGATCATTTCCTTATTTCCTGACCCTTCCTACAAAAAATGGGAAATATATTTCAGGCCTACATGTCCCATGCCTTATGCCCTCAACCCTTTTTTGTTCTTTGGGGTTACAATATTTTTTTACCCAGCATGTTGTTAGTTTGTGGAGCTTCGTGGCACAGGATATGGTGATGGCATCTAGCCTGGATGCCTTCAAAAGGGGATTGGACAGATTCCTGGAGGAAAAGTCCATCACAGGTTACAAACCATGATGGATATGTGTAATCTCCAGGCTTAAAACCAGGGTACTTCAAGGGCCAGATGCAGGGGAGTGTTATCAGGAGACAGATATCTAGTCTCATGTGCTCCCAAACGCATCTGGTGGGGGCCACTGTGAGATACAGGAAGCTGGACTAGATGTGACTTCGGCCTGATCCAGCATGGCTCTTCTTATGTTCTTATGTTCTTATGTAATAGCATTGATCTGAAGCCCTTTTAAAGAATTATTCTTTTGAAAACAGGTTGTGAAATAACCTCCATATTTATAGTGTTCAGGCTCTGTGATACCATTTCATTAAATTTTATATACTGTTCCTAATATTCAACAACATATTTACAGAGGTATAACTACTCATCTCAATATAACTGCTAAGGAATGAAAGTTTTATATATAAAATATGAAAGGAAAACCATCAACAATGCAGCACAGTGGCGATCAGCTAAAAATGAAATGATGTATTCTAATTACACATTGTTAGAATCAAGCCTATTTAATACAGAAATTCAAATCTTGCAGGACAGCTTAATAACATTATTAATATCTCCAGTCAAAATGGTTGTTTTACAATATAGCATTCCTGGGATTTTCGAATTAACACTTGATAAGCAACATGCGTAATGAGACATACATCTATTAAAAGTCAAAACCCAAGGTACCACTTAAAACGATAATTGTATGGTGAAATTACATTTGAATAATAGACACTTGCAAAATTACTAAAGTGATGGAAGGATCAAGTAGCTCTGCATTTTAATGACTTATTTTCCTGATGTTGACATTTACTTGTTAGCTTGATTTTCATTTCACCGGTGGGATGGTTGCCCTCTTGGCTGATTTGGACTAGTCTAAACCGGACATACAGAAAAGCTTTATCGACTCACAGAAATTAAGTTGGAGTCATGAAAGGGCCAGTGGTTTTTCACATTTAGCCTAACATCCAAATTCATGTCATTTGTGCTCCTGCCACCCCCTGTGCCTGCTTCAGACATGATGCCTGTTGGAAGCATCAATGCATTTAAGGAGGATCCTGCAACAGTGGGAGACAACAAAGCCAGGGGGGTTCAAGCATCTTTCTCTCTTCTTCCTTTTCTAAGTAACTACTTGCTGAGAAGCAGCAAGATTTCACTTTCTCCCTCTTTGCGGATATCAGGTTAGTTATTATTCTATTTCATAAGAAAGAATGGTCCATGGAGGCTGTTCGTTAACGGTTATGACCATAAGGGAGAGAGGGCAAGGAGTTGCACCTTTGCTTAAGGGACTCTAGCAAATCTGCAAACATAGAGCCTGCATTAAGGGATTCTGTAACAAGTTTAGGATGCTTCTATCCTGCATTATCTGAACATACAGTATTTCCTAGAACAATAAACACAGATTTTCAATTTTATGTTTATTTATTTATTTATGTTTATATTTCTATACCGCCCATCTTCCAATGGAACTTTGGGCAGTTCACAACAATTATAATACAATAGTAACAACAAAATCAAAATAAGAAACAAAAAGAAATTTAAAAGAAATAGATAAATAAAAATAAAAGGCAGCGTAGATGGTGGCTAATAATTTTTTTTTAGAAAACAAAAACAAAAAACCCCTAATGGTCGCCAAATGCCTCTCTAAAAAGCAATGTTTTAAGAGCTTTTTTAAAGGCCAACAGGGAAGATGCCAGGCGCAGCTCACTGGGCAGATGGTTCCAAAGTGAGGGGCCAGCCACAGAGAAGGCCCAGTTTCGGATAACCAATTTCCTGGCCTCCCTGGGTGTAGCCACCCGCAGTGAGAGTGCCTGCGACATCCTGGTGGGACAGGCCTCAGTTGACCTCTGGGAAATACGTTCAATCCAACCACAAGTTCACATATTAGTTAGTTCTTTTCAGAAGCCACCAACACTAACCATCTGCACTCTGCTAGGATATATACCAAATATTCTTCTCATAAAGCTAGACACAAGGGCAGCAAGGGAAAGGAAGTGTGATAAAACTTTGGGTAAACCTGGGGCCTCTTTTGTCCTGTCTGTTTGATTCTGCTTGAAAAACAGGAGGCTGGTGATTGTGGTGTTGGGCCTCACATAGGAAAAAGGCATCAAAAGCATGTTGTCTACCCTATCCTCACATCTCTAACAGGAATATAACTGATCACAAGGAGTTAAAGCTAATATTTGCAGTATATTTCACAAGTCCCTGGACACATCTAAAATAACTCTTTTGATCCTGACTGAATTTCAGCCTTCAGTTTACAGATCCTCGTGCAATTTGCTCCAAGATGAGAAGATATTATTTTCAAAGTAAGACCTTACTGGAGAAATGGTAAAAAAGATGAAGGCTAAGTGTAGTCTAGACTTATTTAGCACATGTTCTCTAAAACATCATCTGGTGCATCAATTCCTAAACAACTCTGCAGCCAGAAACAAATCTCTGCTCCCAAAGTACGTTGCAGAGCTCAGAGTGCTCATATTTAGTACCCAGGGGGTACTAAATACACAGTTTGTCTTCCATCACACTTGATGTACACAAAGTAGTTAGAGACTTCAACTTGCAGATGAAGTACTACTCTTTCTAGAGACTTCTGGCTCTTAAGTTTTATGGGTCCTTGGATAAGATGCCCCCATAAGATCCCTGAATGGCCCTTCCTTGTCTTTTACAGCAGTGCTCATTTATGCAGAGGATGTATTGTTCACACTTCTTGTCCCAAGATGCCTCCTTCACTTCTTGGTTGCTTGTCCTCCTAGAGAACGTCATGAGTTGCCCAACAAAGCTGCTTTGCTCAAAACGCAGGGCACACATGGAACAGACGACCACACCACCATCATCCTGATGATCTTAGAACTGTGGAGCTGGAAGAGATCCTAATGATCATTAAAACCACTTCCTGTCAAGGAGGCACAGTGGGAAATTAAATATACGATCTCTGATTCTGCAGCCAGATGCCTAAATCACTGAGAGGGGAGTGTTAGGCTAAGGTGGAAGAGGCTCCTATGAGAGCCCTTGACAAAGACTTCAAAGCCCTTTCTGAAAAAGATATTTATTGGTTTTTTTTACAAACAGGATGAACTGGTATCCTGGACCTTGGCAGAGACAGCCTGCTTGAGCAGGATGCCCAAGTGATGGTCCCTCACACCACCCTGGGGAAGAGGAAGCTTCTGGCCCTGCAAGACAGAGAGAAAAAGACCAACTAAGGGGCAAGCTCCTCCATTGCCATCAGCCAGCATCAACCCAGTCACATCCACCAGCCTCTGTTCTGGCAACTTAATCCCGAGGTTCCACCTGCCGACATCCACTGGCTCACCTCTTCCACCTCTTTCACCTTTTCCATTCAGCTTCTGAAGCCAGCCTCCACCAGCCCCTGAATGCTTGAGTCACACACACACACATTGGTGACACACCCACGGAATGCCAGCCAAACCCCCCCTTCACTACACCAGTCATTCACACATACATGCTCGGGCTTCCATCCACCGATATCCACCAAGCTTCCGCCAGCTGCTTTCAGGAAACAAACTTCCACTGGCTTTATCCACCCACTTCTGCCAGCTTCCATCTTGCAACATCAGCCAGCTTCCGTGAGCAGACTCCACCAACTTCTCTCTGCCAACATCCACCTGCTTCCCCCGGTCCATTGTCGACATCAGCCAGCTTCAAGCTACAGATCTCTGCCAACTTCCAGTTGCTAACTCACAAGCCCACTTAGCAAGTTCCTCTGCTTTCGCTAGAGAACCTGCCTTTGGGAGAAGGAGTGTGTCAACTCCGACAAAAACAGCAGCCCCATTTTGTATGCTGGACTTGCCTCTGTTCTCTGCTCTGCCTGTCAAGTCCCTTTTATCTGTGAGCAGATAAGTGCCCCCCCTCGTGATGTCACAAAGACCCATGAAGGGGTGGGTAGTTCCAAAGGCAGCAGCACCCTCAGGACTGGCTGAGTCCTGGTGATGATGTCAACAATCTCTTTAAGCTGTGTGTGTACAGATTTTATTGATGTTTTCAATGTAATATTTAATTCTTTTTAAATGCTTGTCTACTCAATTTTTTTTAGCTTTTAAATATTGTCTTTTTAATGATGCAAGCTGCCTTGAGTCCTTTTAAAAGAGAAAGATGGAATTGTTATTTAAATGAATGAATGAATGAATGAATGAATGAATGAATGAATGAATGAATGAATAAATAACGGGTCAATTCAAGCTAGTATAACCTTGTCTTGCTATTCTTGCTGTAAATTAGTTTGCTTTTGTTTTCTGAATGATTGGTCATTGCTGGATAAACACAGGGTTCTTTTGTGGTTCCGATGGAGGTTTGAAGGAACTGTTTGCCATGAGGGAAAATAAGAAATATAGATTTAGCAGTAGCAGGGAATACATATTAATGTTTGTGTTCCCTTCTTTTAACTCCCTCCATAATTAGGACTAAGTCAAAGGAGGGGCCTGTAGTGCCTTCCCTCACATATCTTTTAATGTGGACCATTATCAAATAATAACTCATTTTTTCTTTGAAATGGCATGCTTGATGGATCTGCTATGCAATGGTGCTGTCGATGCAATGCATGATCACACTTATTCAGTGATAGTTTTCATTTGCATATCACATTTCAAGTGTTCAAAGCATAGACTAAGGCCTTTAGTGAGCTGAAATGAGATTGAATCAGAAACTTCCCAGCTGAAATTCTCTTAGCCAACTACATTTGCTCTTGGTTGGAAACCTAATGTTTTCTTTCCTTCTTTTTTAGAGTCACACCCTGCTTTTTTCAGTCAAGTCCCCAACGAGGACCAAACCACCATAAAAGATGGCCATTTCATTAAAATCATTGTTTTAGAAATGAACACTACATGGAAATGGTTTCGTAGTGAAGGAATGGAGAGGGGGAAAGAGGAGCACAGGCTGAAAATTAAAAATGAAAGTCAGTTCAATAAAAGGACTCATACTAAAGGAGCAGTTATCTTCTTTGGAACATGTGGGAGAGGATGCGCAGAAGAGACACCTGAAAGCATGAGCAGGTATAAGTAGAGATGTATAATGTGCAGGAATAATGAAGCAATTGTGGGGGGGGGGCTTGGAAGGAAAAATGGAAAAATTGGGGGGGGGAAAGAACAATAGTTTCTCTCCCCCCCCCCATCTATAGATGTGCAATTATATCTTGCTCTAAGCTCCAGTCCTAGTATTGGGCAGAGTGTGGCAGTCATTTCAAGTGACATGTGCTTGGGGAGTAAATACGAGTTTGTTCCTCCTGGCGCCTCCAGCCGTTCACTTCTTTTGGTGTGCAAACTCAGTTATAACACTGCCTAAGGTTGGCACCAGCTGTGATGTGGCCCGAGGAGAAGAGCAGCTGCCTCCCAATGGGTGCCCCCAGCTGCTGCTCCAACGTCATCCCTGAAACCTGCAATCACAAGAGCAAGAGGGGACAGGTGGGCAGAAGAGACTCCTTGTTTCAGGGGAAGAAGAGAAAACAACCACAACCACAACCACACACATGCATGCTTACATGCATGCACACATGGACACACAGCTCGCTTTGCCCCGCTCCTCCCACCCCACTGAGCCGCAGCCGCTCCAGCTCGTCCCCCCTTTACCTTGTTCCCAGCCAAACCCAATGCAGCCTCAGAGACACCGCTCTCCCTGCTCAGTGGCTCACCGCTATGTCAGCAAAAAGCCTCCCTGTCAACCACTGCCGCCTGGGACATATCCAAGAAAATAAGTGTTCTGGGAACACGGTGGGGAAAAGGCCGAAAAATAGTAGTGTCCCAGCCAAAACTGGACACTTGACAGGTATGGAGATGGGCCTTGAACTTTTTACCACACAGGAAAATGTAGCGATGTAATTGGAATCAACCGCCATAATTTCATGTGCCAGACTTTAGTGAACAATGTAAAATGCTCTACAAACCAAAGCACCACTTGATAACATTATTTCTATCTTGCTGGCCAGGTGCAAATCATTAAGTGAAGCAGGAATAGGATGATTGTTTTATATATATATGAAAAAAAAGGTTTAGACACGAAATTACATTATAGCCATAGCAGTCCTCTTTTGTGATTGGAACACAATTCAGCCATGAGTAATCTCATTACAGATAATCCATCTTTACAGGCATCCCCTTCACGGGATAATCTTGTCTGCTTTTCTCTGTGATCCATTAACTAACTGGATTCATTTCCTAAATACCTCTGCTGTCTATTCTATTTAACAATTGCCTTCCTTGGGACTTCTTGACAGATAACTGTATTCAGGCAGACAAAACAAGCATGGGAAAAGTGGCTAGGATGAGACATTTGGCTACCAGAGTTAAAACATAAGACAGCTCTGCTCTTTATGGAGCCACTGAGCAGACTAAGAGTTCAACTTGGCTATAGCACTGGCAATGGGATAGCGCCCTCGACTGCACTGGACAGCAGCAGGATCATGTTGAGAAGGTGCTGGATACAGCTACTTCCGCCAAGCATCAGTTGCCTGAGGCAGTTGCTTTACTCAGCCCAGTACTAAGCTGTTCCTGATGGGTACCAAAGTCAGCTGGGATGATTTTGGGTTCCTGTGAATACAATCATCTCTAAATCCTGAGATGACTGGAACAGTTACCAGAGTTCATGTGAACACGGGCTTTGCCTACATGTTTGTTTTGGCTACCTTGCAACAGTACATGTAGTAGCTGCAAGAAGAGAAGGGTTAAATTAGATAGTCAGTCGGGACTGTTTATCCTACTTCAGGTACTCTATGTCATGAAAGGCTCCTCCCCTTTGTCATCCCTTTGTCTCTCCATACTTCCCAGCTGATAATAAACTGAGTCACTGAATTTAAGCTGAATCTATGTACCTTTCTACACTGAGCCTCATTAAACTGCAGTCAAAACTGTGATCATGACTCAGGGTTCAATCCCAAATAGCTGGCTCAAGGTTGACTCAGCCTTCCATTCAGATTGTTTGGAACCAAATGGGTCTCCATCAGATTCCATAGTTTCCATCCCACTAACTTGTTTCTGGGCCCCAGGACAAGGAGGTTTGTGTAATAGGGTGGCTATAGATGGAAGCCTTGACCAAATAGCACCATACTCCTTAAAAGGAACATATTAATGTCATAAGATTGTTGGTAAAATTGAAAGGGGTTCCTGTTCTTATACATCTCAGAAGAGCAGGCAGGAGTTCCCAGGATCAAGAGACCAGAGCTGTGATACCATCTTTAGATATGGAGCAACCCAGGGCAACAAAAGTTGAAATTTTGCAACACTCAAGAAGAATAACAGCAGGTGCCATTTTAAACAAAACAGTGCCCAAGGCACTGCATACCTGCTATGAACACAGACTGGCCTGCTCTCTTATTGATTGGAGAATTTGCACACAGCTGCATGGATGAAATGATAGGTTGAACTGGGTAATGTCTCAGTGCTCCGTTTCTGAAACAATGGTCTCTTCCCTTTTTTCTCCCCTCATTGGTTTCTGAGACCATTCTTCCCACTTGGACTGGGAAACAGTTAGCATTGTGATAACATAATTCTGTCAATGGCAATAGCTGGTGATTCAGCCAAGAGCACGATGATTACCGATTGTCTGCTACTCACCTTTGCATCACAATGGCTTTTGGTCATTGACAGATGCCACATGCCATGCACATTTGTTTTTAAGCAACGTTCTATGTGTTAAACTGATAGGTTAATTAGCCATAACATGATGTGGCTCCATCACTGACAATATGGCTTGTTATAATGGTAACAAACAGTCAAAGGCTAGCAAGTAGCCCTCTTAACATTTTATAGGCCTGACTTTCCTTTTGTTTCTCAGCATTAAAGTTGCTATCATAAACTCTGTTTATTAAAGCTGATTTGCATATATTTTCTTCCATACCTCCTTTATTTTCAACATTTATAGTGCTATTCCACATAAATAAACACATTTGCAACTATTATAAACACTAGAATACGTAGTATTCATTAAACTCTTCAATATGGTGCAAAATAATTGTAGAGCTTATCGCACCACTGAGCAAAGCAAAATTAAAGAAAACACACAACCAATTTTCTTCCTCTCCTCTTCAAGAACAAACATCTAAATGGCCTAGTGCAGGGGTGCCCAAACTTTTTGTCTCGGATGCAATAATTTTCCTCCAGATACTTGAAAATTAACTAGATGTTGGCAGTCTTGCTTAAGAAACAACCCCTCCCCTTCCACTGCCAGGCAAAGTTCTTATAAGAATGCAGTGCCAGTGCAAGACTGAATCATTTTAAAATCAAACACTATAACTCTTATGTAGGAGGTCAGAAAATCCAGGAAGCCAACCATTAAGTCTTGATTCCAAATAATTCCCATTCTGGTCCAAGACTCAAGTTAGGTGGAACGTTCTACCTTGTAGATTTGTCCATTTTTTTCCTTTTGCTGAGAATCTATGCCTGACCTCTTGAGTAGCTTCGAAGGGGAAGACAGTGGCTTTACTTAGAATAAAGTCTGGCCAGATCTAATACTATGAATGTCTCTCCCCACCACCACCACCACCTTTTTTGTGTAGATATCCTACAGCCAACTAATACCTAGCTGAAAAGGCTTAATTTTGGTATTGTTTCTCTGCATTACTAATAAGAAAGAAACTCAGGGGCAAGATAGTTGTTTAGAAAATAGACAGACACTATTTTGTACATTTTCCTATGCATCTTCAGTAGTACAAGGGCTAGACACTTGCTTTTCTAAAAGCAGGCAAGCCATGTATCTGGGGCTTGTAGCTCATATATGAGGCCAGCAATGGATGGGTGGACTGCCTCACTGTCCTGCTGTGTAGATTTCAGAGATACGATAAAAGGTGGAGCTGCTTCATCTAATCATTTTGACCTTGTGAAAGAGAAAAAGGCAAAATCTTGTTGAGAATCCTAGAACACAACATCTCCATGAGCATAGCACAACTCACCGGGGATGAAACAATTTGGCCTGGTTCTTTTTGGACTTTGTATAACTCTCCAGCTGCACAACAAAAATCCCTGCCTCCTCGTCTGAGTGGTTGGCTGCTGGAGGAGGCAGGGAAAGTCTCCTTCTTTGGGTGTTTTTAAGCAGAGGCTGGATGGCCATCTGTCAGGAGCACTGTGATGGGGGTTCCTGCATGGCAGGGGGTTGGACTAGATGGCCCTTGAGGTCTCTTTCAACTCTAATGATTCTAAGCCTGAGCTCCAGCCTGGTCTGGAGCACTGCTGGAGAAGGAGGACCTGGGTGGCAAATACCAGATTGTGAGTGGTGGTACCCTAAAGTTCAGATTAACCACCTGAGGCCAAAATATTTCGAGACCTTAACTATTTCACAACTGCGCAGGGCTTTCACAGAACTAAGATTCCAACAGATGCCCTCCACTTATCTTGAAGGGAGATACAAAAAAATCCCAGTCACAGAACGTAAATGTATATATATGGCTGTGACCAGATAGAAGATATAATCCATTATTTATTATTCTGTCCTCTTTATAAGAATCCTCGAGCTAGACTTTTGTGGCCTATCACTAAGACATTTTCTACTTGTTCCAACGATGAAATAGTACTAAGGCTGCTCTCCGATAACCAGCCATCAGTTACTCATTCTGTCGCACTTTTTGCACTGGCAGCTAAGAAGCTGAGGTCAGGCTTTCTTAAGGGCTCAAATGATACTGGAGAGTTCATATTGTTGTTTAAAAAGGATAAAATTTCTTCGGTTTCTTGCACTATGTGATCTGCACTTTGTAAAGGCCTATGAAAAGGTATTACTCCCACAGATTGTGAGTGCAACAGCCGACCAGGAGGTGGGGAGAGGGACATGCAGCACCTTTGTTGGTGAGGGTACAGATTCAGACAAACTGAAGCAAATTGATTTGTGCCCATCTCTGCTCTTCGCATAAAATCTGTTGTGCAGTTTGGAAAACTGGAAATCACCCCATTCAAAGCAAGAGGGCTTCTGCATGGTAAGGAGGTCAGTAATGCCTTCTGACACAAATGGGGATTACTATTTTACTCATAGTAAAAACAAAGGGGTTTTGGACTAGAAATACGTATTATCTTATTTTGGAGGCAGCTGCCTCCCAGACTTGAAAAGGTGCACAACAGTGTGAAATCTAAGCACACTGAAACTTTCATTCAAGGGCCATGTGCTCCCAAAATCGATGACACTTTGGGGATCATCATGGGTCATCATGACATTCCTATTGTGTGATTTTGTACCCGACTTCCGACACACCCATGACCACTGCAGGATGCCAAATAAAAACATAGAACAAAGTGCTACTTTGTGTTGCATGTAAGGTTTGCATCTAACCTGCAGCAAAATTCATTTTCCCCCAGTTTATTGCAGTGGATAGTTCCAGCCCTGATCTTTACAACAAGTATCCAGATACAGGTTAGGAGACAGTCACACACTCCAGTACATGTATCACTTAGCACTCTGTTAACCAAAGCATACTTGTGCCATGTTTTAGAGACATGAGTAATACCTCGGATAAAGAATGCCTCTAATAACAAATTTTTCAGATAACAAATGGAAATTTCTGGGTATAGGGCTGCCTTGGATAACAAATATTCCCTATAGGCTGCCTTGGATAACAAATGTTTCATAATGCCTTGCAAAAAAAGTGTACCCAGGATGTATTGCATCCCCTGTAGTTTGTGGAGGGGTGGGAGGAGTTAGAACGTTTTTATGGGATTTTTGAGCTATTCTAGACATGTTTTGCTGAGGGATTTGGAGCTTTCAAACTTGGAAAGGTAGGGAGCTAGCTTTTATTAATCTTTGCACTGCCTTTCTTTGCATTTTTGGCGGGAAAAGGCTGGGGTAGTCATGCTGCTTTCTTCTGTTCACAATCTTTTCCATTGCTCTGCAGGCAAGAACAGGCTGGATTTCTCTTGCTGCTTATGTTTCTCTGTTTGCATTTTTCCCCATTGCACCTTGGGTAGGAATAGGCTGGGGTATCTTGCTAGTTTCTCTTGTCCATGTTTGCATTGCACTGCAGGGGGGTGTTCTGGAGGGTGTGTGTGTTCTAGTACTGCAGGCCTTTAAAGTGCACTTTATAAAGAGGTCTGGGACCCCCCCCCCCACTTTTTGACCTTTTCTTGGACCTCTGGAACAGATTAATTGGTTTCCCATTCATTTCAATGGGGAACCACGTTTTGGATAACAAATTTTTCCGATAACAAATTGCCTCTGAGAATGAATTAAATTCGTTCTCATAGGCACCACTCTATTTTATTGTGCCCATTGAAATACACATAGCTGAGAAAAGAGAAAGTAACTCTAATGGCACAGTTTTCCTGTTGATGGCAAACTGATAGATAGCAACTAGATAAATTTGCATAAACTGGTATTTAAGACGCTCAGTCTTCATCTGTAATTCCTTTCAGGAAATGCATCCCACACA
Organism: Phrynocephalus versicolor; assembly: GCA_023846285.1. Classification (NCBI taxonomy): domain Eukaryota; kingdom Metazoa; phylum Chordata; class Lepidosauria; order Squamata; family Agamidae; genus Phrynocephalus; species Phrynocephalus versicolor. The sequence goes on from JAHTLZ010000204.1 coordinate 31,073,300, forward strand.
GAATTAATTCAGTGGCTCTTTCAAATTTTTACAAATAGCATATGTTAAAGAAATCTGTTGAGGTCAGGAGAAATGATGCTTGCTACATGCTACTGTTGGCAACATAACCAGTCCTATGTTTAGTTTCTTGGCTGGGCTATAGACAGCGTTCTAGATGCAGGGTTTCTGTTGGTTCCAAGGAAGAGGACAAAGGGAAGACTGAAGTTGGGAAGGGATGAAAGAAACCATGCAGACTGGATTTATTTAATTCATTTATTTTATTTCTTAGATTTATATACCTTCCCACCAGTGTGACGCAATATTCACAGTGACTGCATAGAACACCAAATGGATTTCTGTTGCTAGGGCTGACGAGCTGGCAGTTTTCCCTGAGTACTATTTTCACTCAAAATTTATAGCTTGCATCCCTGAAGCAGCATTTTCTTTTGCATTAAGAGTCTGCAAAGAAAGATAATTACAGTGTACACAGTTTGTGGTTGCTAGAACGTCAGTTACGCTTGCAGACAGATTGCTCAGAAATATATACAGTAAAATAGATGGCTTGACTACCAGTGTTTTTCTAGGTTTCCTAAACTTCGGTGAGCTCATCATGTTTAATAGATAGATAGATAGATAGATAGATAGATAGATAGATAGATAGATAGATAGATAGATAGATAGATAGATAGATAGATA
>JAHTLZ010000204.1:31073984-31103686 GCA_023846285.1 Phrynocephalus versicolor
ATAGATAGATAGATAGATAGATAGATAGATAGATAGATAGATAGATACCTGAGCATGCAAACACAGGGGATGCAAACAAATATTACTGTCAAATGAAATACTGAACTCAAATATATACTCTTTTTCTTACTAGAGATGATGGCAGGCAACTCCTTGAGACATAATGTGGGAGGCTAAGCAGAACAAACAACTAGTGGGATTTCTCTTTTTAAAAATCCGAATAAATTATTGTGGCAATACATGTTAAAATTGTTCACTCCACATTGCTTTTTCTGTGAAATCACAAGCCAAATTCATAATAAGATGTGAAATCTATCCACACTGAATCAACAAGCACATCTTTTATTAGTTGTGGAACTCCAGTCTGGAATGTGGCCCCAATCTGGATTGAAGCCTCAGGCGTTTTTATTGCCAAAAGTTGCCCCCTCCTTCTTGGCTATGCTCCAGAATTATGAAAATAACTAAACAATTATTATTGTATGTAGAACAAGGATTGCTTCTTATTGCTCCTGCAGATAATCCAGGTCCCAGAAGCAGAATGGATAATTAACTAAGCTATCCATGTTCATAAATGTTGGGGTCCCTGAAACTACTTGAGTGACCTGATCTCAAGTCAAGCAACCTATCAACCGGCATTGCATTCCTCCTACACTGACTGGGCCAACTGTGAAGTCCCATTCGAGCAAGAAAGAGGGGCTTTGAAGACTTCCTCTTTTAATTAAGATCAACAAAGTAAAGAATAGGCATTTTGAACAAAAATAAACGTGGTAAGCTTTCATTTGGCACCAAGTAATTTCATTTATTCCTAAATGAGAAAAAAAGTGGAGGCAACCATATCAATGCAAGCAACACAGCACCGGATCAAGGAAGGACAGTCCACCAACAAGACCTGAGATTCTCATCCTTGCTCTAGATGTGGCCATATAAATCCTCCTTGTTGCAAGTGGATACGCACCATGGTCTCTAGCCCATTAAGAGTAAATGTGCAAGCGTAACCAAAAGACTCTCGGATTCTAGAAAATACCTGCTGAAAGTGGAGGGAGTTGTCCCTAAAGAAGTTGCTTTTTCTTCTCTGTTCTACAAACCCATCAACGTTGCAATCAATCCTGTTGTTTTTCAGTTACCTCTGGTGTCATCTATCTACTCAGGGAGGGAGGGAGGAACACTTGCCATTGTACAGAGGGAGCAGTTCTCTGTTGCTTTAAATTTAAAACATCCTTTCCCCCATTTCTTTTCTGGAGGGAGGTTAGAGGCTACAGGGAGGCCATACATTGTACTTCCCTGTTTTACAAGAAGGCGGTAACATTCATTATGAGCACTAGAGAGGTGTTTCAGCCTTGAACAGATAATGGGTCTTAGAAGAAAGACTAGAGGGAAAGTGGGGGGAAGGGGGAGATTGATAAAACAAAGATTGTGAAGCCTTTGAATACTTGTAGAAGAAGTAATGGGTTCCCATTGTGTGTTGCACTTACAGTGGGGCTGAAAACCACAGTGAAACAAACACTCTGGTACAGATACTTTTCTGGATGATATATGAAACAGATAATGTAGAAGGCTTGTTTAAAAATCTGAGCACAAGCATATCCAGTCAAAAAGAAAGGTGCCTTGTGCCAATTGATGTGTTTATATCAAAACACCCTCACTGTCTTAGCCATGTTGCTTTTACTATGTTTTCACCTTCCATATGTTTGGCCTGACTATGACAAAAAAAAAAGCTGAGTTATAGAATATTATCTCAATTTACGCTATTGTCACCACATAGCCTAGTATATTTAAAAACTTGTGTACTAATGGAAGTACACAATATCAAATTGTGTTACCTTATGTTATACTATTATCACTACTGTACATATATACTGTACTTGTATGCTTAAACACGTACAAGTGTGAACATAAACATTATGTTGGGGGGGGCAAGGAAGGAGCCCCCTAAAAAAAAAGATAAGGATGAAGTGCAAGAAAAAGAGGAAACCCTATATCTTGAAAACAAGAAGAAGAATCCTGGAATTGGGAGGATTTATGTTAGTCTCAGCTGTGTACCTCAGTTATTTCCCTAACATAATTCTGGAAATAGCTCTCTGATTGGGAGGATTTTTTGGGGGGGGAGCATGGTAACTGCATTGTGAGAAAGCAAAAGGTGCACAACTTAAGATAAGGAGAGATTTTGCATGTAATGTCTAACCTCCAACTGTGGGGAATGCTTTCATTGACAACAGCAAAATGAAATCATCTCAGCTGAATACATTCAGTCATTGTTACTGCTAATTGTCTGTAAATCATCAGAAAGCAGAAAGTCAGGAGGAATTAAAGAACCTCTAAATGAGGATGAAAGAGGAGGGTGAAAAAATGGGCTGAAACTCAACATCAAAAAACTAAGATCATGGCCACCAGTCCCATTACCTCCTGGCAAATAGAAGGGGAAGAAATGGAGGCTATGACAGAGTTTATTTTCTTGGGCTCCTTGATCACTGCAGATAGCGACTGCAGCAATGAAATTAAAAGACGCCTGCTTCTTGAAAGGAAAGCGATGGCAAACTTAGGCAGCATCTGAAAGAGCAGAGACATCACTTTGCTGACAAAGGTCTGGATAGTCAAAGCTATGGCCTTTCCCGTAGTGGTGTATGGAAGTGAGAGCTGGACTATGAAGAAGGGTGATCACCTCAGAACTGACACTTTTGAGCTGTGGTGCTGGAGGAGAGTCTTGAGACTCCATCCTGAAAGAAATCAACCCCGAATGTTCACTGGAAGGACAGTACTTTGGCCACCTCATGAGGAGAGAGGACTCCTTGGAAAAGTCCCTGATGTTCTGAAAGATTTAAGGCAAAAGGAAAAGGGGATGGCAGAGAATGCTTTGGCAGCTTGCAAACTTGCAATGTGATTGGCTTAATAAGATTCCTAAAGCAACAACACTCTACTGCGATAGCATTTTACTGCTTACCATATACCATACTAAAAAAACCTTTAGACCTTTGTTTTAGTAGGCATGTTATTATCTGTTTTTAATGCAACCCAACTTTTTGACTCTTTTTTGACTTGACTTTTATTGAGAGATAGGAAAAGTTATTTTTAAAGGCTTTGTGCCCCATAAATCCATTGCCAAGATGCTGGATTTTTGGGACATGTAGCCCAAACAACCACAAAAACCTTTGCCCATGTGTGCTTTTCTCAACCAGCTGGGCCTTTGTGACTGGCCAGAGAGGTCATCCAGGAGGCAGAGCACATCCACCTCAGTAATCATAGGCAGAAGAGGTATGGCAGCAGATAAGGTTTTAAAAATGAGTTTATGGGATGTAAATGATGTGATCTTATCACCCTCACACAGAAGCCTTGCATGCAATGAGACTTGTTTCTGAACAGAATTGTACTGTGATTCTCCTTTTAAGATTTCACAGTCCTTCTTTTCAGATGAATCCCACCCGTTGTGTGATATTCTCACCAAACGGTGCTCTGTTGTTCTTCAGCACAAAAGAACTGCTAAGTATTCTGGGACATTGCTCTTCAGAACTCCAAATCCCACTGTTGTGGAACATCCATAGCCATGCTGGGTGGTGAATCTTGAGAGGTAATTAATGAAAGTTAGACTAGGACAGAGGTTCTCAACCTTGGGTCCCCAGATGTTCTTGGACTAAAACTCCCAGAAGCCTTTGCCACTAGCTGTGCTGACCAGGATTTCTGGGAGATGCAGTCTAAGAACATCTGGGGATCCAAGGTTGGGGACAACTGGTTTAGGAGAGACACAGCTTTATTGTTGCTTCCTTTGCTCTTTTGATGCCAAAACTCCTTCTCCAGATCCCTCTCATGTCCTTAAGTTATTGTTATAGTTAATGTAATTATAAAAAATCCAAAGCGCTATAATGTCACTGCTTATTCTGAAAATAAAAGCATTTAATCTTAGGTCTATTAAGAAGCTTGGGATAGTGGTCAAGAAGCAGTGACATAGCTCCTTGTGTTTTTTTTAATTTGTTTGTTGCTTGCTTTTCTTCCTAAACCTCATATAAACAAATCATGCCTCAGGATGATTGTGTAACATTCACTAGGAAGAATATAAGCCTTAGGCTGCTGTAATTTTTAATTAAGGCAGATGTATATTACTATTCATAAAATATTGAGTAAGCCTGTGTCAGAGCTTGGACAGCTGCTCAATAATGAGTCATGGGCTTCTGGATTTTTATAGACAGTTAGCCAATCTTTTCACCATTTTAATGAGAACAGGTATCCACATTTGTATACATAACAATGGTGGACCACACAAAGTATTCCTTAAGAATTGTTGGAAGTAGTAAGGTTATACATATTAGGAGAATATGGTGCACCACAGATCTCAGAATGATTAAGCATCTCCAAGACAGGATAGTCCATGCTCTTGTTTGTATGTGTAACTGGGACCATGGGAAAGGGATGGTCCAGGACCGCTGTATGCTATACCAGAACCTTTATTATGGGAGACATACAGTACGTGGTATAGCACAGCAGATACAATGAATATGTGAATGTTGTGATGGTCATAATGTTCCAATTCTATTTTTCTTTCCACATCACGATGTCATCTTCAGGGTTCCGCCTCCATGTGAGTGAATCTCTTCTCCTCAAAAGTATGATAATTAAAATGGATAGCAGGTTCTGCATCCAATTTAATCCCAGCCAGAATAGAATAAATGGGATTTATACAAATGCTGACCAGTCAATCAGCAGTTGTTTCATTAAGTCTACTTTAGCTGGAATTATGAATTGCATTTAGGCTCTAAGTCAGTGGTCCTCAAAGTTTTCAAACAGTGGGCTGGTCCACCCCCCCCAGACACCACTGGGGGCTGGACCACAGTCTGAAAAAAAGGCCGACATGGAAAAAAGGGGGAGGGAGGGGCAAGTGGGCGGAGCACCTCATGATTGGCCCATGATCCTTGTGTATCCAGGGCCCCAGCAATGCCTCCTGCTCCAGATCACCACCCGGAGGTGCCACCACTGGGATTCCTCTGCTGTGCCTCTTCCTCCTCCTCCTCCTCCTCCTCCAGTGGCAGTGGCTGGCTCCTTCCTTCCTTCCTTCCTTCCTTCCTTCCTTCCTTGCATCAGGAAGGAGGTGGCAGCCCAAGCAAACTCAGGTCCCTCATCACCTTCTGGGCGGCCACTCAGGATGAGGAGCAGCAGATGCAGCAAGGGCAGCAAGGCTGGTGCCACTGCACTCAGATCCAGCCATGTGCCCTGGCCATCACATCCTCAATGTGCCCTGGAGGGAAAGCTGCCTCCTCTCTTGGCCTGGCCAACCCAGCCTGACTTGGTGTGCTGCAAGTGAGTGAGGGAGGGAGGGAACAAGGGCTGGGAAGGAGGGAGGGGAGGCAGGAAGGCATGCCCAAAGCCACCTGCAGCCCGCTCACTGGCTGAGTCCAGCCAGGCTGCGGTGTTCTCTTGGCTCACCAGCCCGCCCATCACCAACCGGGGACAAATGCATCCCCGCCACCCTCCCAGGAACCAGGCCCAGGCCATTGTTGGCCTTCCCTTCCCTTCTTTCTCCACCTCCTCCTCCTCGCTGGTCTCTAACCTGGTGATGGTGGTGGCAGCTTCAGCCTCCGGCTGTGCTCCCTCCTCCCCTCCCTCGCTCCACGGATCAAGGCAGCAGCTCAGAGGGGGCTGGGTGGGCAGGAAGTAACTCCGTTTCCCCCTCAGTCGCCTGCCGTCCATCCCTCCAGTGGTCCACTGCCATGGCTGCTCTGGCTCGAAAGGCTGGCTGGCGCTGCCTCCGCCTGCCCACTTCATTCCTCACAACTACAATAACACAGGTGGCAGCCACACAAGGAAGGCAGGTGGGCAGGGTGGAGGAGGAGCAGGGGTGGGGCCTCAGGGCCTTGGAGGGAGTGGGAGACCTTGACGTAGCCCTCCTGTTTTAAATTGCCCCTCTCGGCTGCACCTGGCGCCCCGACCATCTGGATGGTGGGTGGGGGGACTGGGGTACCTTGCCGTAGCCTTCCCACTTTGAATGCCCCACTAGTCAGAATACTGATCATCTGGGAGGTAGTTGGGGGGAGTGGAAGAAGCGACAAAGCCCACTGCTTTAAACTGCCTCAGCTATAGAAGCAGCTGCAGAGGCTGGCTTGCTTGCAAAGCAGGGGGTAGGTGGTGGGTTGCAATTGGTCCCGGGGGCCGGATTCAAGACCTTGGGGGGCCACATCCAGCCCCGGGGCCTTCGGTTGAGGACCCCTGCTCTAAGTGGTCTTGTTGACGTTAAGTAAAAGGTAAAATTTGGCCTTGCAAAATTTACTCTACTATCTGAAACGTTCTCAAGCACTCAGGGTCCTTATCTACACATTTCTACGCACTGTACCATCGAGACCACCATACATGTCCACATGTTATGATAAGAAAGCACAACCCATATATTTCTAACTTATATTGATTGCAAGCCCTTTAGATGGAGGCCATATCACTTCTATATAGTGCTTAGCACATTGCTGGAGCCAACCACAGGCTGGCATTCATCTTTAAAAAGGGCACAATGGTTAAACAGCTGTACAGCAATCAAATTTGTGCTCACGAGTCACGACCCAGGGTTCAATCCCAGGTAGTTGGCTTGTGGTTGACTCAGCCTTCTATCCTTTTAAGGTTGGTAAAATGAGTACCCAACTCACATCTCTCTCTCTCTCTCTCTCTCTCTCTCTCTCTCTCTCTCTCTCTCTCTGTGTGTGTGTGTGTGTGGCCTGCATAATTAAATTGTAAACTGCCCAGAGAGTCCTTTAAGCACTATGGGGCGGTATATAATTAGAACAATTTTCTTTGCTTTTAAAAATTGCACAGATTTAAGTTCATCAGCGTAAACATCAGCACATATTCCCACTAGTTAAGAAATCAACGTACACATTTCTGACTTGTGTCAAACCCATGAGTCTCCTGTGACATGAAATACAGTGCTTGACTTTTTGACTTACTGCAATTTGCTAATGAAATTTATACCAATGGATTTAGGCTAGCAGATGGAATTGACAAAATTCTGAGTCGCCTGGCAGTGGTTGTAGTCGTACTGGTGGTGCCAGTAGGAACAGTGGTTGGAACAACCCTACTGGACCTACACATGTTGAGTTGATGACAGTACTAGCATGTTAAGTAATTGTAGCATCAGTGGTAGTGGTAGGAACAGGAATAGTAGAATGATTTATTCTGTAGGAAATAGTTCTTCAATCAGCATCACTAGTCCTTTGTTTTTCCTTTCCCATTTCCCTGCTGTGTTACTCTTGTATCTCTGCTCTAAGTCAAGAAACACAAGGGATCTGAATGCCCTCTGTAAGTCAGTGGACAGCTCTACAGGGATTACAGTCCTCCTGTTGTCTGCAGAGAGTGGAAACACTTTGAAGCGATACTTTTGATACCTTTTTTCTTCTCCACCCAGGGTGAAATCTCCAGCATGTTCAAGTCTGTCTGTTTATAAGAGAAGTGGATTACACAGACTGCCAAAAATGGGGGGAAACCAAACAACCCAAACCTTGCTGTGGTCAAAAGTCCACTTCTGGTTTTAAAGAATGGCTATTGTGTTATATTAAATGGTATGGGGCTGCCCTAAATCTGTATCCTTTTAGAAAAGTGAGTTGTTGTTCCAGGAAGCTTGCAGGAGCAATCTACTATGTTTGCTGGGTGTCCATAAACGCTGGAGTGGTAGGGAGGCTGCTAGCACAGGAAGAGAGAGTCACACTTTATTCATCCCTGGTTTGTAATAGATGATACCTATGGTCAGGTTTTTTTTAAACTTATGCTTCATCTTTTATCCCTTTGATTTAATAATATCCAAGCCAGAAGAAGAGTCCCGGGTGACCCAAAAACTTGACAGGTGAAGTTTTATTCAGAAGAGTTGCTTCTCAACTAGAGTTTTGTTTGGACTCAGAAATAATCTCTCTGTTTTTATTTTTCTGGTGAGTGTCTGAGTGTTGTTATTGTTGTTGCACCTGTGATGTCCATAAGTGCAGGTGAGGTTGGGTTTGTAACTAAAGGTTCAGGCTTAGCTAAGCCACAGGATATTCACTGAGATCACATTTCTTCTTATATTGCATTTGCTACAGTTTAAAAAAATGTCTGTCTATTGACACAGAGTGACTAAATTAACCAATGCCAGTAAATAATGTCTGAGCTGGAGGCAAGCCTTCTGAGTCAACTGTTCAGGGGACTTGCCAAATCTACAAGATGCAGTTTTTTCTCAAGCAAAAGCCCTACATTCCTGGAAGAGGAGTCTCACCCAAATGACTTCATCATGCCAGCTGATGACACAGTTTGATTCCAGGGAGTTCATGGAGATGCTGAACAATTCAGCACTTAACAGCAAAATGTTCCTGAAAACTGCTTTCTAGCTGGAGAACTAGTTGGGTAGTCTTATTTAGGTTTGTAGGAGAGGCAGTTCCACCATGGCCAGGAGATGTGGTAGTGTTCCCAGTACTGAATGTATGTTTAGGATTTAGCATGGGAAGAAAGAGGAATGAAATATGTTCTATAGTCCCGAGGTGTTAACTGAATAATGAGGTAGGTTTTGAGAACCAGTATCCATCTGTTCATCCTCTCCCTCTTCTTATGGTGGTGGGCACATCCCAATTGATGCCATCCTCTGCTACAGTACACCTTGTCTTCACAATCCCCCAGAAAAGCCACCTTTTCTGTCCTCCTGCATGGTAGAGGAGATGTGGTGACCATTTTCTTACCTCAAGCAGATGAGAGGGTCCAGAGTCCCCCTGCTGAGAGACTGGTCATGCTGAAGGATCAATGGAAGTTGGACCCCAACTAATATCTGGATGGCCACAGATTCTCTGTCCCTACAAAATGGAAAAACACTGAATTTCATCTTGAGTAAAATAGTAGACATGTAAAGCACTGGCAAACACTTGTAGAAGGATCACGGCCAATCTACAAGTATGTTTTCCCTACTAGGACCTGGGCTGTTGCTGACAGGGCTTGTGCAGTAAGAGGGCTCGTGAGTTGTGATGCTGGTTCTTGTTTTGCCCCAAATAGAATGATGGGTCCAAGCGTGTGCACCCAGTATTTCCCCCCCCCCCCGGTCCACTCCCCTCCTGTCCAATTATTTGATGTATCAACATTCAGTTAGAAAAGGCATGGGGGGGGGGAGGATTCTCAAGAACCAAAACCAATTCTCGTTTTTTATTCTTAGGCCTTTCGTCTTATATCTTAATTTTAATCTTAGAATGGCAGAGCTGTGTTACTCAAACCCAGAGATCATAGGGAAGCATAGCAATTTCCCGATACTTCAGCCCAATGGTGGGAATTCCCTCCTGATCTGCTCACTTGGCCACTCACTGCCGAAAAGCCAACAACGGGATTTCCTAACTGCTGTTTTCTTTGCAGCTTTGAAGCCCTGGAAGGCTGTGAAGGGATGGAGCTTGGTGGATGCAGACTTTGATCCATAGGCCAGAGGTCTGTCTCTGTGTTGTACACCTTTGATGAAAGCGGTACCATCACAAATCTTTTGTCAGGGATGTTGGCTGTTTTTCCCACTGTAGGAAGGAAATTGCTAAATGTCTCAGAATTGGTGCTTCTGCTCCAAGACTCAAGCAGAGTCTTGTTAAAGTGGGACATTTCTGCATTCTAATAATGTTGCATTCAATTATAATGGGCATTTGCTGAAGCATGTCATGCAATTCCTGCTTTTCTTTCTAGGTAGCTGTTCTCTGAAGAAAGAGTGTGGAATCATGCAGGAAACAATCTTCCCTAGAATTGATTTTGTTTTTGACAGGCTGCTGCTATTCTGCAGTATCCCTAGAGAACTACTGCTTGCCTTAATGGCTATATATTTCTTTTGGAGCTGCAGCCTAGTCATTTGCCAAATTGAGTCGAGGTTCCTGTTCAGATCCTGTAGCTGTAAAATCCCAACAGACCAATGTCTTATGAGAGAAGACTTGATTTTCTTGTGCCATCTAAAAGATATATTTGCAAAAGGAACGAACACATATGCCTGTTAAACTTGAATGCAATGAGTCATCCGTGTGGATCTGTAGTTCATTTGCAGGATACTGTACAGTGGACTCTTGTATATCAAACAGCTTGTATAACATAAAATTTGTACAACATAAAAAATTCCGGAGATAGGGGAATTTTGCTTAACATAATTGCCTATGGGGAGAATTCGTACAACATAAAAATGGGATCACTCTGTTATCAATGCATTCCTATGGGAATTTGTATAAAGGAAAATTTGCTTAACATAATTTCATTTGGAACAAATTAATTCCTTTATACAAGTTACCACTGTACTTGAAAATCTGGACTTGAGAGCCTTCAGCAATCACATTCAACGAACACCGAGTTTGGCTATGGAAATAGATGATTATGTTGTATGTCGGATATGAGCCTTAAGGAGTGGAATTCATGAAATTCAGATGTGCAGTGTGTTTTTCTGTCTCCAAAGGTTACTATGTTCTTTGACCCAGAATCATTCTCTAGGAACAATCATATGTATTATTTTGCTTATTAAGCCATTTCTATTGCATGCAGGTAATGGCACAATGTTAGATAATACAGTAATGGTTTTCCTTAGCTTAACTGTTCTAGAATTTATCCTTTGGTAATAAAAATGTACCTGAAAGTTTCAAATGTTCAGTGTGTTCAGAAATCAGGCAACATGTTTTTTTTCTTAAAAAATAACAACACCCTAAACTGTTATAAAATACTTAGGATTTGCAAGGTTCCTTTTATCCATTGATTCAAATAGGATTTGCAGTACTCTTTAAGCAATAGAGTACTGCAAATCCTATTTGATATTATCTGTCACCACAGTCTTTATTTTGAAATCATTGTTAGAACATGACACAAGGTTTTGTTTCTGGCCACTGGAACCTTTACTGTGAATAGACGCATTGCAAAGAAAAATCTTTAAGGACTTAACAACAATATGTCTAGCACTGAGATGCAGAAGGCACAGTATCACAATTGCTTTGTTCTCAGAGCTGTCTTCCGTCTGTTGCTATGGGCATGTGTTTGAAATTTCAGCTAGGAATCAAAAGAAGATGCCAAATACACATTTGCATTGGACATCAATCATTCCCTTAATGCCATGGTTAAAAATCAATATTGCAAAACAATAAGTGATGCAGTACTTTCACTGTCGCATCCTAACCCCCCCCCATACATGTATAGAGTACCTAAATTAGGCACATATGTTTTTCCTTACAGTATGTTTAAAAGACTCTGATACAGCAATTATGATGAAGCATAAGTAAATATTTGGTGGGCAAACTTGCTGGTAATGAGAGTATCTGGCTTTATAAAACCAGGCTGTTTATCTGCCTTGCCCATTTGTCATGTTTTCTTAGAAACCTCTGTCTTTGGAGTGTGATGAGTATGGAGGTTCATGGGTCTGGATGCTCAGAGCAATAGGCCAGGCTGAGAATGATACAAGTCCTGGGCTTTGTAGAGAATGGTGGAGACCCTCCCCCCCTTTCTGTGTTCTAGATGCAGGCCTGTAAGTAGGCTGTGTGTCACCTGGGGCAAACATGGATTCCATGCACCCCCCCTAGATGTCCGGTGGAAAATAATTCAGGTTATGGCAGTGGCAGTCCAACCATCATTTGGAGGCACTAAGCTCCCTACCTCTGCACTAGATGGCACACTGGAGCGTAAACTACACGAAATATTCAGTCTGCCATTAGGAAGTGTTAGCCATTGGTTGTCCAGTGACAGGAACTCCTCAAAGCTGAATGGCAGTACAATCAAGACATGTACACTTTATTTATACAAGCCTATATAATGGTACCTTGTATAAAGGAATTAATTCATTCCAAATGAAATTATGTTAAGCACATTTTCCTTTATATAAATTTCCTATAGAAATGCATTGAAAACAGAGTGATCCCAATTTTATGTTGTACAGATTCGCCCTATAGGCAATTATGTTAAGCAATTTTCCCCTATCTCCGGAATTTTTTATGTTGTACAAATTTTATGCTATATAAACTGTTTGTTATACAAGGGTCCACTGTATTTACTTTGCAATGAGCAACCATAGCTGGCAGGAAATTTAAAGCGGGTCTGTCATAGTGGAAGTAAACTTTGGCCTGGGTGACCTTAACCTTCAGGCTCTTAACCACTTAGGTCAGTTCCTAACTTCAAAACGTACTTCTGATTGAAGTTATTCAGGATATTTTCAAACTCTGGGGGACTAAGTCCCCCAAGGTAGCCATAAACAAATTAAATCACAATGTATAATCTCATTAAAACTCTACTACCTTTAACTTAAGCTACTTGACATTCTATTAAAGGCTGCCAAATCCCGTTAATGGGACCTAAACTATGAACTCACCTGCAACCAAAACCTTGCACTACCTGCCAGTTGTGACCAAAGTGACTCAAGACCCTACCTAACCCAGTAATGAGAATGGGATGGGTGAAAATGCATCACTACCCAAATGCCAAGCAGGGTCATGATAAAAAAATTCCCATCTGCCCCCAAAATGACCAGCTACTCTCATGCTCATTGTTACTAGGATGCATGGGCAGGCTGCTGGCAAGTGGCAAAAGAGGAAGAACAAGCTGCATGGAGCCTTTTTATGGGCTTTTCAATCCCGGGAAAACCCAGGTCATGTGAGTTTTCATTTTTGTGCTGCTGCCAATGGTTCAGGAGAGCAAGGCATCCCATTAGGGTCCATTAGCCCCATGGAGCCATCAATAACATTGGGAAAAGATGAAGGAAGCAGGAAAAGATGAAGACCAAATATCAGGTGGTATATATCATATGATAATGGAGGGTTTTCTCTTTCTGTATTACAGCTTGTCTGACTTATGAGCAATCTCTTTCATTCTGTGGAAGCTGTGAGAGCTGTGGGATGGAAACAGGAAGTTTTTAACTATTGAAAATCTCTCCTTACCAGTTATTCCACCCAGCAGCAGTGGTTCTTGGCAACTGAAGTTTTCCTTCTTCCATCCAATGGCCCACACGATGTTCATGCAATGAAACAAATTACTCCCAGTTCATGGATGTGGGATAACAAAGAGGAAGTCTTTAATTACCCAAAATGTCCCTCTGTTGGGGTAAATTGCATATCACTTATAAATATCAGGATTTTGGCTATTCGATTATGGTTTTCACAAAGATTTTTCAAAAGAAAAACATTTTAAAAATAGACACAGTACAAGACAAGATTTTCATGGAAAAATGAAGGAAGGAAGGAAGAAAAGCTTGTGGAAGGAATCCCAATTTGGATTTCTGGAGTTGGGCATCTTCTATCTCCTTGTGTCAAACCAGATGCGAAGTGAAGGGCATATGTTTTCAATCGAGTTTGTAAGCTGCTTTGGTTTGTATATGGAGAAAGGCAAGAAAGGCCTAAAAACTAAACTAAACACTTCAATGTATTAAAATCTCAGTAAGGATATGACACTAACTTGTATTATTCTTGATTACAACAACAGTATCTGTATACTCAACCAGTTCATACTGATAAAAAATACCCTTCTTCTCTGTGTGACTCCACCTATTTATCTGTCAGCTTCAACCTCTGCTGTTATGGCAACCACAATGGCCATTGAGTGGAAGCAAGTACACAGCAGTAGGAACCCAACCCTTAGGTTTTTGACATTGTCAAATTTTAAATAGCAAGCACCTAGGCTGTATGAAAAAGTGCTTCTGGAACTCCTCCAAAACAACCTCTTTGTTATTTAAGAAAGCAAAATCCTTATCCATAACCAGCAGATCAAAATCAGTGGACTGCAGTCAATAAGCTGATCTAAAGTATCCAGTTCATTGGGTTCACAGAACCAAGTATTTGAAAAATGTGGTTATATATCTCTCCCCCAGTCTTCTTTTCTCTAGGCTAGACATGCTCAGTTCTTTCAGTCTGTCCTAATAGGGCTTGGCTTCCAGTCCCCTTATCATCCTTGTTGCCTTCCACTGAACTTGATTCAGTTTGGTGACATCCATTTTAAAGTGCAGTGCCCAGAAGTGGACAAAATGAGGGCTAACCAGTGTAGAAGGGGGTGGGGGTAGAACCCTGCAGGATTTAGAGACTATGCACCTGTTAATTCATCCTAAAATTGCATTTGCCTTCTTTGTAGCCACATTGCATTGTTGGTTCATATTCAGGTTTTGATCCAGGCCTGTCCAAAGTCCGGCCCGGGGACCAAATCCAGCCCGTCAGGCCATTCTGAGTGGCCCACGGCTGGTTGGCCCGCCCCTCCCTCCCCCTCCTTCACCCCATGCTTTTTTTTAAAAAAAAAATCTTCTGCCAACACTGACACCGCTGGGAAGCTTGGGCGGACGGACAGACGGGTGGTCTGTCGCCAGTGGCACTGCAGGGGAATGTGTGGGGGTGGGCAGGCCAGAGGGCCTCTGCCACCGCCAAGGAGCTTTGGGGTGGGCTGGCGGGTGAGCTGTCGCCACCGCTGGGGAGCTTGGGGGGGTGCAAGGTCGCACAGATCGCCTCTTCCAAGGGGCGACCTGTGGCCACGAGTTGTTGAAACCAAAATAAGTTTAAAATCAGATTTCAGCCAGGCTAGTCCTGCTGAACACTGCTGGACCCTAGAGACCCAATAAAGACTCTAGCAGGAGAGAGATCCAGGAGAAAATACTGTTTTTATTAGGCCTAATAAAAAGCAGTAGGTGAACACCAAGCCAGAGACAGAGCAAAGATGTCCGACCCCGAGCACATGGAAACCCCAACTTTTATTGATTTCACCCCCTCCCCTCCCTGAGTGGTGCCGGTCCAGAGATTGGCTGAAGGTGATTTCAAATAATCCAATCAGGATGATCCAGGGGTTGGCCAGAGGTGGACCTGGGCGACCCCTGGCAGGCTGGAGTCGGATGCCCATGCAGGTGTTAATGAGTCCAAGTGTTCTCTGATTGGGCCATCCGGAGGACACAATGGAAAGGGGAAGCAATGTATTGTTCTTTGGGTCTGGGTAAACTGAAGGAATCAGAAATTCAATGGAGGGTTGGAGAGGATTATTGTCAAAGTCAATGTGAGGCAGGAAAACCGGTGGGATTATCCAAAGGTGTTTGGGCAGTCTTTTGTGAGTGCAGGAAGGTGACAATGGAATGTTTCCCCAGGCGGTGATAACATCTGGGTCTGCGTGACAAGGATGCTGATACTCCAGGAAGCAACTGTGGGTGTACGTGCTGAGGACTCTGGAAACGATGGAGTCTTCTGGATGATTCTGCCAGCCGCCATGATGATTTTCCTTCCTTGTGCCATCATCCCCATAGCCCCAGATGGGAGGGTATAGAAATCAGAGAGTAGGACAGGCACACATTTTGAGCACATCCAGGATAGATGGGATAGGATGGGAGGAAGGAGGATAGAAGAGAAGAGAAGGAAAGAGAGAGAGAGGAGAGAGGAACAAAGGAAGGGGAGAAGCCCCCTTTTGGCCAGGGGCCTGGGTCTGGGTTTAGGCAGGGATAGCTGGATCAGGCATCAGAAAAATCAGCCTGAATTGTGTCTTGGCTGGGGCTTCAGGGCTGGGGAAATGAAAGGGAGAGAGGGGCAGGTAAGAGTTAATTTATTTATTTATTATTTATTTATTTATTATTCGCATTTATATACCGCCCTATTTCCCAACAAAGAGGACTCAGGGCGGTTTACAACAATAAAAACACAACAGATAAGATCAATAAACAGCTAAAACAGTGGAATCCAAGAATTAATTGGCGGGTTTAAAAAGAGAAAAAAAAATTGCCACAAAAACTGGGTCCCTAGACGTCGCCGAAGGCGTCCCGAAAGAGGAAGGTCTTAAGATTTTTCTTGAACGTCGCCAGCGAGGGAGCCAGCCGTAATTCGCTGGGGAGCTTATTCCAGATGGTAGGTGCCACTACCGAGAAGGCCCGGGCGTGAGTACTCACTTTACGGGCCTCCCTCGGGGTGACAGTCTGCAGCGAGAGGGCCACCGAGGAATGGGTGGGATGGGCCAGATCTGATTGTCGGGAGAGACGCTCCACCAAATAAGCAGGGGCCAAGCCATGAAGGGTTTTGTAAACCAAAACCAACGCCTTGAACCTTATTCGGGAGGCAACGGGTAACCAGTGCAGGCGGACCAGGATAGGGGTGGCGCGGTCATAACGGCGCGCACCCACCACCAGCCTGGCCGCCGCATTCTGGACCCGTTGCAGTCGCCGAACAAGGCTCAAGGGAAGCCCCATGTAGAGAGCGTTGCAATAATCTAGCCTCGAGATGACCAGTGCCTGTACCACAGTCCTCAAGGAGCTCTCATCGAGGTACGGGCGAATCTGGGCGATGAGCCTTAGATGGTAAAAGGCCGACCTGACCACGGCTGACACCTGAGATTCCAGGGTCAGATCCGGGTCCAGGACGACGCCCAGATTTCTCACTCTTTGCACCAGCTGGAGGGCGGACCCACCCAGACTGGGAAGAGGGCCACAGTACCCCTCCGAGGAACCCCCGAAGAACATAACCTCGGTCTTGCCAGGGTTGAGCCCTGGAGCTCCGGCTGGAACCCCTGGGGCTGGCAAAACTGGCTTTCCAAGGGCTGGAAAATCAACAGAAGGGTCCCAAGTTGTCAGACCAGTTTGCCAGGGTATGTTGAAAAGAAACAATGGGAGGTCTGACAATCTCCTGGCTGAGATTAATCCCATTGTTCATGAGGAAATTCTTGCCTCGCCCTGGAATCTCCTTGATGGAGTTGCTTCCTTGCTTCTGGAAGATGCAGTCTTTGTTTTTGCCCTGCCATGTGCTCCTTGCCCAATTCTATAATTCTATGTTTTTCATTTCCATTGTGACTCATCAGGCTCCCTGTGCTTCCTTTGGTCCCCACCTTCCTTCTTTCCTCCCTCCCTTGTTCCCCACCTCCCTCGGTCCCTTGTTGCCCACCTCCCTCCCTCCCTCCCTCCCTCCCTCCCTTGTTCCCCACCTTCCTTCCTCTCTTGGTTTCCACCTCCCTCCCTCTCTCCCTTGGTCCCCACTTTCCTTCCCGTGGGTGGGGTTGCAAGGGGTCAGTGGGTGGGGCTTATGGGTCAGTGGGTGGGGCTTGCAGTGGGGTGGCAGGGTTGGGGAGCAACTGGCCCCTGACACATTCTCAACCACCAAATCTGGCCCTCCTTACAAAAAGTTTGGGCACTCCTGATCTACCACAATTCCAAGATCGTTCTCAGTCCAGTACTCCAGCCTATCAAGATCACATTGATTTTTTTCCCATCTTCCGAGGTATTAGCTGTTCTACTCAAATTTGTGCCATCTGAAAATTTGATAAGTATTCAATTCACTCCCACATCCATGTTATTAATAAAAATGTTGAAGCGCACCAGCCCGGGATTGAGCCTTGTGGCATCCCACTTGTTACCCCCTCCCAGTTGAAGAAGGAGCATTGATAAGCACTCTCTGAGTACAATTCTGTAACTGATCGTGTAGCCAGCTGACAATTGCTGTATACAGCCCACACCTTATTTGCTTGCTAATCAGAATACCATGGGACATGTTGTCAAAGGCTTTGATGAAGTCAAGATATATTACGGCTATAGCATTCCCACCATTTACCATGGAGGTTATCCAATTAAACTATGAAATAAGATTGTCTGGTAGCATTTTTCTTGACAAATCCATGTTGACCTCTAATTATTACTGCATTGTTTTCAAGGTGCTTGCAGAGTGTTTGCTTTGTAATCTGCTGCAGAATTTTCCCTGAGATTAATGTCAGGCTGAGTGGTCTGTATTTCCCTGTTTTCTCTTTTGGGGCTCCTTTGAACTTTGGGACAATGTCAGGACTCCTCCAATCAGTGGTTTTGTGACTTCTTCAGCCAGTTCCTTCAACATCTTTGGATGCAACTCTTCCAGTGCTGGGCATGTGAACTCATTTAATGTAGTAAGGTACTGCTTGCATAATTGATTATCAATCTCAAGATGCAATACTAGCTCATCTCTTTATAATTCTTATTTTCTGAAGGAGCACAGACAGTTTTTTGGGGGGAGAAGACCAAATTGATGTAGGAATTGACCATCCTGCCCTTTTTTGTCATCTATTATTTTCCCATCTCCATCCAGTAGCTGAGCCACTGTTTCTTTTCTTTGTCTTTTGCTATGCCTGTACCCGAAAAATGTGTTTTGTTGATTTTATCATCTCTACTAACCTCATACAGTAATTCTTTGCTATCTGTCTGCACTCTTCCTTTGTGGTCTGGCTTTGCTTCCACTTCTTTTTATGTGACCTTTTTTTGTTTTCAGGTTCTCTTTGAGGTTTTAATGAAAACATACTGGCCTTTTTTTTGCTGTCTTCCATCTTTTTTATTGTTGGAATTGCTTGTAGTTGTGCCTTTAGCATTTCCTTTTTTAGAAACATGCATCCATCTTGGACACATTTTCATGTTAGGATTTCCTGCCATGGGACCTTACCTATCATTGTTCTGTGTTATTGAAATTGCCTTTCCTCAAGTCCAGCATATACTCTACGTTAAGTTCTTTTGAAATCAAAAAGTCAAGTAGAAAATCTTCTACTCATTCATCTCTATCCGTTAGGATCAAGTCCAAGGTAGCTACTTCTCTGCTTTCTTTCTTCAATGTTTGTAGGAGAAAAGTGTAACCCATGTAAGGCAGGGATTTCTTGGAAGGTCCATTTTTGGCAGACACTGTCAACCAACATATATCAAGATAATAGAATCTCCCACTACTTGAGATTTTTGAAATTTGTTTTTCTAAATTTTAATATGCATATTCTTCTTGATTGGATGCTCAATAGTAGACCCCACTTACCATATTCCTTTTGTCCATCCCCCCAATTATGTTAACCCAGATGCTCTTGATAGGACAACCAAGCTCATCCTCCAGCAGGAAGGAAGGTGTGTATTTGACATATAGTGCTACTCCCAATTCCCTTTCTCTTTGTTCTGTTCTTTCTGAACCATTTTGAACCTTCAATTGCTGTATTCCACTCATGGAAATTAGCCCACCAAATTTTAGGTGTCTCTGTCAAATCATATTTACCCTCCTGAAGAAGAATTTCCAATTAATCATGTTTGATTTCCATCTGGATTGTTAGTCTACAGTAGACCAACTGGAGCTGTCAAGTAAGTACCTATGTAGATTATATGGGATCCCTCAAGACCATTTTTAGGAAAAAGGCAGGGTAAAAATAAATAAATGAATAAATAAGATTTTAATTAGATACTAAACTGAATTTAGTCTATCCTCACAGTTTTCATACTCAAAAACAAGCATTTAAAAAATGAACAGTCTTAGTATGGTTCAGTGCTCTCTGCAGGAAAAGGGAAGGACATGGTATGAGAAACTCTCTGCTCCTTCATTAATCAATGGAAATCATTATTTTGAATGTATGGATACATTCGTAGAACACACACACAGTCATTTTTTATTTCAATGCTATGTCTTGACAAGCCATTTTACAGCTGTGCTCTGCAGTTATATAAAATGATTCATTCTTTGCATTTATAACTCAGAATATTCTAATTTTGTGCAATTAAACCTAAGGCTTTAGAAGCATATTTTGCATGTATCATAGGTTATTCATAAACACATTAATTTTTCATTTTGTTCAAATGCATTTTATTGAATTTACAATGCATTAGTTATTATAGTACTTAGAACAGATATATTTTTGGGATATAGCAAATATTGGATTCAAGCATACCCTAAGTGGGGCTATATTTATGTTGGAGTGAGAGGTGAGTACTGATTTTGTTGACCTTTCTACAACATCCTGTACCTCCTAAAATCTATTGTTAACAGGGGTTGAAGGACCCTCTGGGAAGCATAGCAGATGGCCTTGGAAAAGGGGGGGGGGTGTCAGATGAAGCTCATCAGTGTGTTCCTTCAGTGGGAGACCTCAATTGGATCCAAGTTCATTCTGTGAATGGGAGTAGCATATTCATACATGGATAGGGAATTCTACACCCATTTCAATGGATCTATGCAAGTGCACATGGAATAAAGGTTATTTGTTTCCTGCTTGCTACAGGGCTCTTCCAAAGTAGAGCAGGAAAAGGTTCCATTTGTCATTTGATATTCGTTCATAATTTATGTGCAATTTCACATGCCTCAAAGGTTTATTCTCCATTTATGCTTCAGCTAGTGAGACCAAAATGGTTTGCAATTTAGCTGGAAATGTTCACAGGCAGCAACTGCAGAGAAACTACCAGGACAAAGTGTTAAAAGTATTAAAATGACAGTAAAATTATGAAAATAAAATGGTGCACTTAGAAAGTGATCAATACAGAGATTTATGGATGAGATTAAAAGCAGATCTTTGTAAGCTTTTGCATTTTTAATCACTTTGGAAATGGTTTAGCTTAACTTAAATTACAGCTGTTGTGAGTTTATCGGGCTGTTTGGCTGTGTTCTGGAAGTTTTTCTTTCTGATGTTTCACCAGAATCTGTGGCCAGCATCTTCAGAGGGCAAGGAGCTCAGGGAACTAGGAGTTCTCTCTGTGCTCTGGGAACTCCAAGTTGCATGATTTGGGATGGAGTCAGTGGTTGCAGCACAGTTGTCCCTGGCACCCTGATGGAGGAGGGGGCTTTGTGTGGGATGGCTTGTCTTACCCTGCCAGGGCCCTTGTCCCTCTGCCATCTCCTATAGGTCTCTGTGCATCCTGGGAATTGGTCTTTCTTTCTGTACTTATGTGTGCATAAACTCCCCCCCCCCCCGCCGCCAGCTGTATAAGAGGCATGTTTGACAGGAGCAGCAAGTGTGGTTGTGCAAATGGAGATTGACTGGAGGATGGAACTTTGAGTGTGGGCTGGGATCACAATCTGATTTGCCAGGTGGCCAGGGAACTACATAGCTACTTGAGACCAGGTGTTTGGCTGTTTGGCCCCTTCCAGGCTTATATTTGAGGACTGCTTTTTCTTGGTAAGATCTCTCCATATGTAACTCCACAGCAGCTTAGAGGCCCATGGTCTCTAACTTGGCCCAGTTGACTTCCTTCCCGGTCAACTATATAAATGAAAATATATGATTACAGTTCCTGGCCATGTTTTTAACTAGTCCTGATTTCCTTGTGACTATTTTGAATGCCCCACCTGAAAAATGGTGGAATGTAGAGATGGGCACAAAAATGAATTCATTTTGTTATTCATTATTCATTTTGTTAGCTAACAAAATGAATAACGAACCAACCCATCAAAGGAAAATGAAACAAATCAACAATTTCCATTTCATTTCATTTCATTTTTCGTTCCCCCTCTGTCTCCTACCTTGTCACCGCCAGCCTCCTTGCCTGGAACTCCGGCACTGTAAAAATAAAAATAAAATTAAAAACTATAAAAAGTGTCGACCCGGCCCCTGGGGCCACGTGGTCGGTGTTGGTGCCGGTGATCCCCCAGTATCGGTGGTGGCGGCGTCGGTGGTGGCAGCGGCAGCGGTGGTGGTCCAGGTAAGCCAAACCAGTTTGTTTTGGTTCGGTTCATACAAATTTTTGTTTTAAAAATTCATACGAAACTAAATGAACTGGGGGGAGGGACAAAACAGAATGAACCGAACCATCAGTTTTCTGTTTTGTGCCTACCTTTTAGTGGAATGTCTGATATTCTTTGGAGTGTTCAGCATACAGCTATTTTTCACAGTTGTAGTATTGGGTGGCAATTGTTGTTCATTCGCTTTAATTAAGATGCTGCTCATCTGTTTTTAACCACTTCTTCCCTCCTTACTATTTTAGTGCAGTTCTTGCAGAATTAGTTGCAAAATCTGGAAGGTAGGCTTAAAAAATGTAGTACAGCGGAAATTGCTGCAGAGCCACTATCACTTTTAAAAGATCTGCTAAATGCATAGCTGTGCTCCTTGCTTTTACAGTGTCTGCAGATCTTCCATGTGATGCTGCCAGGAAATACTGCTGCTGTATAAAACATGAGGATCAATCCCTTTTGTTGCGACTGAAGTGCATTTTTGTATTCGAATAGAAAATTATGGATCAGAGGGCAACCAGAATGATCAGCTATTGATCTGTTAGCTATTGATTGTGTAATTTTGTCATGTAATTTAGTTTCTCGTGGTGTGTGATGGTGGTCTCTGGTTCAATCAGAAAACAAAGGGAAATATTTTATGATCTCAGAGATGGAGAGGCTTCCAAATCAAATTCAAGAGTTCTGGCAGAAAGTAATTGGCAATAACCCTGATAAGAGCATTAAGGCATGGTTAGATTTTTTTAAAAGCCTACCCGTTAGAATATTAGCTTTCTGTAACTAAAAACCTGATTGGAGCACCTTCTCCTTAGTCTGCAGCAGGGTTGTTCTGGGGACCCATTTGTGATCTTGATGGACCATACAAGGCCTAGAATGTTCAAACAGACTTTAATTTGTGTGTTTTTATTTATTTTTCTTTTTATTTTATTTTTGAATATTTTTATCCTGACTTTCTCCTTGGAAAAGCACCCAAGGCAGCTTACAGTAGTGAGGGGCAATATACACTCCAGTACAATTACGACATATTCAAATTTGAGAACAGGGAATTGAGGGGCATCTTACAGCAATAAGAGGCAACATTAAAGCTAAAAGAGCCTGTGAGCAGTTAAAGAAAAGAGTAAATATTCCATTATGAGGGATGGCACTAACATTGGAAACATGTGTGTATCTAAAAGTTATGAGGGATGGAAACAAACATTGAAAGCACAGTGTCAATGCAATCACACAAGGAGATACAGTGGTACCTTGTATAAAGGAATTAATTCGATCCAAATGAAATTATGTTAAGCAAATTTTCCTTTATACAAATTCCCATAGGAATGCATTGAAAATGGAGTGATCCCATTTTTATGTTGTACGGGTTCTCCCTATAGACGATTATGTTAAGCAAATTTCCCCTATCTCCATAATTTTTATGTTGTACAAAGTTTATGTTATACAAGCTGTTTGTTATACAAGGGTCTACTGTATCTAAACACAGAGTTATAAGTGGTTATAAACACAAAGTCTATGTGATCCTGTATATTCTTATAAAAGACACATAAGAGGTAGACCATCATTCAGGAAAAGCTTGCTTGAAGAGAAAGGTCTTTGCCTGGTTCCGGAAACACAGCAGAGATGGGCCAGTCCTGACCTCCAGTGGAAGGGAGTCCCAGAGTCTAGGCGCAGCAACTGAGAAGGCACTTTCGTGGGTTCCCATGAGATGTACCTGTGAGGGTGATGGGATGTACAGAAAAGCTTCTGCTGATGACCTTAGCACCTGAGCTGGTTCGTACTGTGAGATTTACTGGTAGTTTTAACTATGGACAGGGTTTATTGTATTTTAATGTAATTGTTAATGTATATTGTGAACTGCTCAGAAAGTGGTATCACTAATGGGGCAGTATACAAATGGAAACAAACAGCTATTAATAGGTAAATAGTTTTAAACCATTGTTTTAAATGTGGGGGTGCATAGAAAATGCCATTAAGGCCTTGAGGGTGAAAAATGCCAGTCAGGAGTAGAAAGAGCCTCTCTTTTGTTCTTGCTCTCTTTCTCTGTCTGTCTGTCTGTCTGTCTGTCTGTCTAGATATCACTATCACAAAAAGGATTGTTTAAATCTTTGTGAAACAGAGGATAGCAAATTGGTGGGAAGAAATGATGGAGCTCAGGTTGCTGCCAGGGTTGAGTTATGCATTTGCATTTCTGCATTTCTGCAGCCTGGACCTGTAATCTCCTGTAATCTGTCAATCTAAACAGAAAAAAAAATTCAGAACATTCCCTGCTCATACTGCCAGACTGTGTCTTCAGCATGAAAGACAAAATGTTTACAAATATCCATTGCAAACTCAATCATCTATGGTATGGCTGGATCTAAATGTATGCTGGAAAAAAAGTACAATAGGTAGTACATTAATCCCCCGCCAATCATGGGGGTTAGGGACACGACACAACCTATGATAATGGAAAATCTGTGATATGTGGATGCTGGCTTGGGTCAGGAGCTGGGGGCTTCTCTGGGGCCTCCTACGCATACCCAAGGCCTGGTGTTGCTCCAAACAGGTCTCTGACGGGCTTCTCAGGCCTGTCGGAGGCCCCAGAAGTGGTTTCCAGTGATCCAGAAGTCATTTCCGATTCGCCGGGAACCACTTCTGAGGCCTCTGACAGGCCCAGACAGGCTGTTGGAAGCACATTCAGGGCAGTGCCAGGCCTGGGATAAGTGCAGGAGGCCTGAAACAGGCTCAAGCAGCTTGCCCCAGGGGGGGCTTGCATTTCATATACTGTGGTCCCACGATATACTGGGACCGCAGTATATGAACCGCATAATGGTGGGGGATGACTGTATTCTTCTTGTAGTGCTTGTGCCACTCTTAGTTGAACTAGTGGCATCAATACTGTAAACAACACTTAAGTCAATGGGGTCATGAAAAGGAGAAGTGAACCTTTGCAAACTGAAGCGCTGTTTTGTAAAAAAAAATTGTGGACTGAAGCGCTTTTTCCATAGGAATGCATTGAAAACCAATTAATCCATTCCAGAGGTCAGGAAAAAAACAACAAACAAACAAACAAACAAACAAACAAACAAAAAAACCAAACTCTCCACACAATGCAGAATGCACAGAACAAGCATGGAAGCAATGAAGGATCAGCTCCCTACCTTTCCTCCACTTGAGAAATGCACCAAAAAGTTTGAAAAGTCCAAAACCCCACTGTAAAAATGTCCAGAATGGCTCCAAAACTCAATGAAAAAACAGCTCCATCTCCTCCCACACCTCCAAAAACTACAGGGATTTAACGCATCCTGGCTACACTTTTTTCCTCAATGCCTAACAGAAAAAATGTAATATGGGGCATTCCATTGAGAATTTTCTTAGTCCAAGGCATTCCCATTTCCAACAATTTTTTTTTTGTAACCCGAGTTTTTCATAACCCAAAGTATTTGTAACCCAGGGTACCGCTGTATCACATTTAATGTTTGCTCACATTAATATTAGATAAGAAAGAAAGGGATTACTATGGGAAGTCTAAGTACTATGATTTGTACTCACCATCATCAGCCAGTACTGTCATAAAGTACAATTAAGAATACTGCTTTTTTAAAACTGAAGCTCTGAGAATCTCTCAGCCAATGTAGCTACTGGCCACTCTAGCATGGAGGTTTTGAGTTTTCCAGACTGGCAGTGCTTCCACACTCTGATGGTGTGAAATAACTATGAATTTGGTTTTGGAAAAACAGAACATCAACTGCCCCCCTACTTCCGCTCCTGGGGCATCCTTTTAAGCAAGTTAAGCATTCATACAAAACACAAGATGCATGTAATTTATGTCTATAATATCCACTCAAAGCTATATCTGAAAGGCACCCTTAGATGTTTTTGTAATGCTGAAATGCTTTAGAATTTGCACATTGATCATTTGCATCTCTCTGATTAGTAATGTAATTCCCCCCTTCTTTTAGGCCCATGCAATTTGTTTTATTTTAGTTTATATGGGTAAAAAACTAAAAAATACAGGAATGGGAGTGCATGAGCACCTTATCTGTCTCCTAAGAAATCTATATGTGGGACAAGCAGCAACAGTCAGAACAGGATATGGCACAACTGAATGGTTTAAAATTGGGAAAGGAGTACGACAAGGCTGTATACTTTCACCTTGCCTATTTAACTTATATGCAGAGTACATCATGCGAAAGGCAGGTCTGGATGAATCACAAGCTGGAATTAAGATTGCCGGAAGAAATATCGACAACCTCTGATATGCGGATGATACTACTCTGATAGCAGAAAGTGAGGAGGAATTAAAGAACCTCTTAATGAGGGTGAAAGAGGAGAGTGAAAAAATGGGCTGAAGCTGAACATCAAAAAAACTACGATTATGGCCACTGGTCCCATCACCTCATGGCAAATAGAAGGGGAAGGAATGGAGGCAATGACAGAGTTTATTTTCTTGGGCTCCTTGATCACTGCAGATGGCGACTGCAGAAACCAAATTAAAATACACTTCCTTCTTGGGAGGAAAGCAATGGCAAACCTAGGCAGCATCTTAAAGAGCAGAGGCATCACTTTGCCGACTAAGGTCCGGATAGTCAAAGCTATAGTTTTTAAGATGTGCTGCTGGAGGAGAGTCTTGAGAGTCCCCTGGACTGCAAGGAGATCAAACCTATCCATCCTGAAAGAAATCAACCCCGAATGTTCACTGGAAGGACAGATTTTGATGCTGAAGTTCCAGTACTTTGGCCACCTCTTGAAGAGAGAGGATTCCTTGGAAAAGTCCCTGATGTTGGGAAAGATTGAAGGCAAAAGAAAAAAGGGATGACAGAGAATGAGATGGTTGGATGGTGTCATCAATGCAACCAGTATGGATTTGACCAAACTCCAGGAGGCAGTGGAAGACAGGAAGGCCTGGCGATCTCTGATCCATGGGGTCACAAAGAGTCGGACACAACTGAATGACTGAACAACAACCACAGTTTATTTGGTGCTAGGGGACTTGTGAAATGGGGTATCACAAGAGCACGTAGAGAGCTGTAATAAAGTACCTTTATTAAGAAATGGAAATCAAACACAAACTTTTGTATCCCAACTTTAAAAATATCATCCCCAAGGCAATAGAGAATATCATCCTTTTACTCATGGGGATGTGCTTCTAAAACCACACTGTGTGGACAGAAATGATTGTAGGAATGGAAATGTGCTGCAGATGTGATAACCACCAATAAATGAAGTTTGTTTGCCCCCAAAAGATCTGCATGGCAACTGCATCCAGTTATTGTTCTTTGCTGATATTGTAGCTACAAAGAGAAGACAACCTTTTGTGAAAGAGATTGATTAACACATAGCCAGAAACAAACCATTGCCTCTCACTTCGTGCTACCATTGCAATATTCTGTTTGTTCTTAGTGAAAGCCATTCAGAAATTAATCCATGTAAAGAAGAGCAAAATTGCCAGCAGCATATTATGGAGGAAAGGTGAAAGGTTAAAAAGCTGTCTTCATTCACAGTTTACATTAGGGACAGCATCCAACATTTGTCCTCTGCTTCTGGGTATATTTAATTACCTGTTTGTAAGTCTCTAAATGCTGGGGCCCTTTTCTTCGGTGTTACCATGACAACATCTTTGCCTTGAGCACATTGTATGCTTCTGTCTACATTCAGAGGTCACTTTGAAGTCATATCTATGCCTGAGACAATAAGACTGGAAACAGCAAAAAAAGAATATAGAAGAAGGTCATTTCTACTTGTGTTTATTATTTGTAGGCAATCTGCTACTCTGGGCTTTGCTGTGAGCTAAGCTGACTGATTGGAAACTTTGAAGTTTGAACAACCAGCTTTACTTTTTCTCAGTATATATGTGAGTGTGTATGCACATATATTAATAGTTGACTTGGCTGTCTTCCTTAATGATGAAACCGTCAGTTCTATATGATTTGTTCTACCTGTCAGGATGGCAAGTGAAATGTCATTTTCAGGAACAATGCAGAGGAAAATAAACAGTAAGCTAGTTAAGCACATTTGTCTAAACATGTTGCCCAGTAAGACTGCACAAACAGCAGTTCAGAATTCTTAGCTTATAAACTACACTAATCCACCCAACATGTTCATTTTATACAAGTGACATTAACTTGGAATACAAGTTTACTTTGGCTCTCTATCTGCCACATCACTGAATAGCAGAAGCATCAAGACTTGTAGAGTTGGAAGAAACTCCCAAAACAATCAAATCAATCTGGACTGCAGTTGCACCAAAAAAAAAAAAAAAAAAAAAAAAAAGATAAAGTGTCTCCCAAAGGTGGCAATCCAATGTTTATTTGAAAAAGGTGAGTCCACTATCTTCCAAGGTAGTCTGTTCCATTGCCGAACAATTCTTACTGTCAGGAATCTGTCAAGTGTTTGCCACCGCCACCTGGGATGAGAGGAGAGAGATGCGGCCACTGGGAGCTCCAGGGAGGCAGGGCGATGGCAGCCAGTCCTTTTGGCTAGAAAGTGGAGTCTCATTTGCATATAGGGTTCCCAGAATCCCTTGCAGTAGCTTCAAAATGCTTACTGTGACCTAGGTGTCTCGGCTTTCTAGGGCAGTGCTCCCCAACCTTTTTATCGCCGCGGACCGGTAAATGTTTGATAATTTTTCCCTGGCCCACTTGTTTTGATTTAATAATTTTAATTCAGTTGTATTTAAACATGCCTTCAAAATAAAATGCAGCTTTGTAAGAAGAATAGGCCGGGTACAGGGTCCCAAAAACCAGCCTGGAACAACAAGAAACAGGGGAGGGGGAAAGGGATGGCAGGGAAGGGGCGGGGAGGAAGACCCGTTAAGATGTTTCCCCCCTCCTCGATGGGGGTCCTGCCAAGTCCTGTCCCTTTTCTCTCTCGCAGGGCCGGCCCTTTTCCTTCTGCAGCCAGAAGAACCACCACAGCAGACCCAGCCGTCGGAGGGGCTCTCGGCCGTCCACCTGCAGAGCGGCCTCCCTTCTCTCTTCCCTTCTCCCCGCCTGGGGCCTCAGCCAGCCAGCCAGCCAGGAGGAGGAGGAGGAGGAGGAGGAGGAAGGCCACCCGGGGTGGGGGTGGGGGAGCCCCGAAGGTGGTCCAGGCAACGGCCCCTGCCTGCGCATGCAACGGCCATCCCGTCCGGGGTGGGAAGGAGGGAGCCGTTGGGAGAGAGAAGCTGCCCAGAGGAGGAGGAGGACGACGACGACAATGACCAAGGCGAAGGCGGCGCGCTGAGCCCTTCTTCCCTCCGAGGCCCCTCTCTCTCACGCCCCAGCCGGGGAGCGGGGGGGAGGATGCCATGGGCACCTGAGGGTGGCTTATTCGGGACAGCCGCCCCCGGTCAGGGGGGGTGGAAACAGGGGGAGAAAGAGGAGGGGGAGGCTTCCAGCAGCAGCAGCAGCAGGGAGGAAAGAGAGGGTGGCGGGGAGGGTGAGAGGGAGAAGACTCTCTTAAAGGGTAGGTTCCTGCAGCAAGCGTGCCCCCGCCTCGGTTCCTTAAAGGGGAGGAGCCACCGCCGGCCTGTTGGAGGGGGGGAAAGGGCTGCAGACCGCAATCACGGTGCTCCCCCTCAGGGCCAGGGTCAGGGCGGGCAGCTGGCTGGGCCCAGGTAGGCGCCTCCTGCTGCCCCCGCTTCGCAGGGCCCCAGGCTGTCATGTCCCCGGTGGGCCGCCTTCACCCCGCCAACGCGTGTGGGGCAGGGGGGTCTGTCCCGGAGCTGACTGACTCGACCCCCAGGGAGGAAGGAAGGAAGGAAGGAGGCGGGGAGGTGACCTGAGCCTGGCCAGAATTCAACGCGGTTTATCTTGTAAGTGATTTGAAGTTCCTCGGGCGGCCCGGTGCCGATTGATCCACGGACCGGCACTGGTCCGCGGCCCGGGGGTTGGGGAACACTGTTCTAGGGGATATATATATCAATCTGGACAGCTGGTATGGTGTGGGTTAGGGGTTGCACAGGGAGAAGTGCTCTCTGGTTGGGCCACTTGGAGGCCAGCTGCATGACTGCCCAGCAGCGTCTGGACCTCAGGACATTTCTGAGAAAAACAATTTTTTCAGGAACACAGCGGGAAAGAGTGATTGATCCATGAATGTCCCACCCAAAGTGTGAGACTTGACAGGTCTGGTTCTACCTAATGTTTAGCTGAATTCCCAGACCTTTCTCTTCTCCACCATAAACATGACCAGTTCCTTCAATTGTTCCTCATGGAGTTGGGTTTCTTTCCACCAGGCTAATTGCCTTCTTTGTTGCCATGCTATGGATTCATTTTTGGATTAGAAACAATTCTTCACACACCACCTAATGTGGTTTGTTATGTGACTTATGAAATCCTGAGTCATCCTATATTTCTTTCATATTGTGTTTATTGCCTCATGTGTGTGTGTGTGTGTGTGTGTGTGTGTGTGTGTGTGTGTGTGTGT